>CP106727.1:38043347-39243347 GCA_025506655.1 Gossypium rotundifolium | reverse complement strand
TTCTTAAATATTATAAATAAACTCAAACATGATGAACCCTTAAATCACTCATAATTATGAATACACCAAATTACTTATACCGACAAACTACCATGGCGAAATTACCCTCTATAAACACTATTGAAAACTCTTTCAGGAAATGCCTTTATGTCATATTCAATTTCACCACGAGATTAATCAAACGAATAAGTCTTCAAACTTACTCAGGTTTCTACCACAGAGTCATCCAATGGAGAAGTTTCTAACTTACCTTGATCTTGCCACAAAGGTAGTTATTTAGATTTCACCACGAAGATATCACTGTGTATGTCACATAGGCATTACAGAATACGCCACCCAGACATCACAGACTATGCCACAAATGCTTTATAAAGAATATTGTGTTTACTGTCCCGACGAACTATTTCAGAAGGTGTCATGGGTTTTTCCCTCATGGTCTTATATATATTCTCATGTCGTGATCTGTCAGTCTGATCTTCTTCTCTTCGAAGGCATCACCATGAATATTTTCATTATCATACCATGCCATAGGTTTCAGCTTCATTGTCTTACACATCCTTACATTGTGTTTTGCCAATCCGGCTTACATCTCACTAAAGGCTACACCATGAGTATTCTCGTTGTCACCGTGATCTGCTAGTTCGGTTAGCAATGTACCTGCCCTACCATAGGCATCACAAATGGATGTTTTACTCATTTAACACTGAATACACTTACTCAGATTCATTCACACACATGAATAGTTCATACTTTTACATACTTGATTTCACATGCATTAATACCACACACCTTCTTATTCATGCAACAACTTTATGATACTTCTCACACATTTACACTCACCAAAAATTTGAGATAACATCAACATATGACTTTCTATTGTAAATTAGCATGCATGATTTAAGATAAAGACTCATCTGAAACTTACATTTACTGTAGCTCGGAGTTATAAACCCGACCATCCTTTTCAGACCAACAACAACTTAAAAGAGCATAGAATCATCATTAAAAACCTATTCACAAATAATTTACTATCATTTCAATTACAGACGACACCCATGTAGGGCCTCTTATTTATATCTTACTATTTATATGCTTTTTAACATCCTTGTTCTTTCAAAATCCTAAGATGCAGAGTTACCAAACTTACTAAGAGGTTGAAACATCTACTGATTACCCTAAAAACCATAGCTTCTAATTAACGAAGAATTAGAGAATATTTAATCTTATGAAAAACTAAAGTGCAAAACGAAAAAAAAAAAACATCCCTGCATTCCCTTCTTACCATATATATATGTACTTAGGACCTCTTAGTGGATCTTCATAAGTGTCAAATGCATAAAGAAATTGTCCCTTGAATGTCCTACAAAAATAAAAGAAAATATAAAATAAAATCTGATGTCGATGCTATTTGATCAGTCAATCTATTCAGTTGACTCCTAACGAATCACGTTATAGAATCCATCTTGCACCTCATTCAAGCAAAATTGGTGTACCATAACTATGGCGGTAACTCGTAAATGGTGTGGCCTTAAAGACATTTTAATCCCTTATAGCTTTAACATATACTTTGTCACATCCTGAATTTATGGGCCTTTGCATTTAACGTGCTGTGATGTATTGTTGTGCTTATTATGCTTGTTAGAAAGTTTTAGGGGTCCAGAATGGGCTCGAAGTTGGGCCGAGGCCTTAGTAAAAATTTTCTGTTTGGGCACTCTAGTGAAGAGTCAGAAAGGATAGGGCTTAAAAGATATTATCTGTGAAGTAAGACACAAAAATGGGCTTGTGGCCTAGTGGTCAGTGGCGACATGCAGGGATTAGGAGGTTGCGTGTCAAGCAGTTAAGGAGGTCCAAGGTTCGAGTCGCATGATACCTTTTTATTTTAATTTAATTTCGGCAATAGCAAAGAGCAGTAGTGGAGTTCTGCTTGGATGCTTGAAATTAGAAATAATTTAGTGTGGATAATAAGGTTGTTAATGGGCTGATAAAGGAAGGAAGAGGTGGTGTTATCCATGACATTGTGGATGAGTAATCAGATAAAGATAAGGAAAAAATTTCAGATTTATCAATTGGTCATAGTGGTGGCTGAAATTTCAACACTAAAGGGGGAGGTGAAATCAGTTCTGATAGGCTTAAGGGGTGCCAAAATTTCCCTTGATTAAATAGCTTAGTTTTGATTTTAAAGAGGGGTATTTTCGGTTTTTGGGCAGTAGATGCCGAAATTTTGGTTTAAGTAGGGGGATACCTCTTCAATTCCGGCATTTAACCCTATTCTCTTTTTCTTTCCTCTCATCTCCACTTTTATGCAAAAGCCGAAATTTCCATTGTTCTCTTCTCTCAATCATTTTTTTCTCAAAAGCTGAAACTCATAACTCTTCTCTTTTCCATTCGTTTCTTATAATCGAATGATCATTGTTCTTTATTTTATTCTCTCTTTGCTGATTTCTTCATAGTCGAATCTTCATAGATCATGTTGCACTGTTTTCCTTTTGATCTTCTCAGAAGCCAGAATCTCTAAGAGTTAATCGAATCTATCGGTTAAGGTAAGTGTCAAATTCTCTCTTCACTTCTTCTCTTCTGATTTTTGGAGACCAAAGCCGAAAGGCTAGATAAGATTGTCTTTCGAGTAATGATTTGATTGTTCTCGTGTTCTTATTTTGAGGCGACACATCAGGAATCGAAGTAGATCGTCTAAATCTAAAAGTCGAAAACCGCTAGTCTCTAAACTCCATCTCTTTCGGGATTTCTAGGTAAGGGATCTCTGCCCTATGAATGTACATTCGTGTTTGTACACGATTCAATATTTTAATCCAATTTGCTGACTAAGATTTGTTCCATGGATACAAACGCCAGTCAAACGAAAGAGGGAATTGGATCCGTAAATCCAACCCTTAGATTTAAGAAGCGAGTTGTGTCAGCAGTACGGGATTGGCCACCGGGTTATGGACCGGCTTCAGAACAAAACCTTAGATAGTTAGCAGTTGTATCGGCTTCTGATAGTGTCGACATAGAAAGTCTCGTCTTGTCTGTAATCAGGTGTGTGGATCTCTATCACACTAGTTAATCTGTACTATATATATGTTATAGGCTAAAAGCTAGAAAAAGGCTGTATGAACGGTCATGTTACCCGAAAAGGGTAGGCAAAGGATGTCAGGTACGTAATCATAGAAACTTCTCTTTGTGTATCGAAGGACGTGGTAGTCTGTGATCTTTTTAGATAGTATATTGTTTTGATTCTGCATGTATGTATGCATGGGATGGGATTGATATGACGAAGGGGAAGAGCATGCTAATAGGTCACTCAGTGATCGGTGGTTAATCCACAACATGTTATTTAGGTCGCATGGCGATCGTTGGCTCTGCCACATCTAATTAATAGGTTACATAGTGATTGGTGGTTAAACCATAATATATTATTAAGGTCGCATGGCGATCGATGGCTCTGCCACATAGGTCACATAGTGATCGGTCTTTATGACAGGCAGCAGAGCTGTCGAAATGGTGTGTAGCGGATGGAGGGTTGATTGTAGAAATCACCAAGGTGTGATGGCTGGTACGGGCTGGTGTGTAGAGGATGGACTATAGGATTGGGATGGGCCATGTAGCATGCATATATTTTGTTGCCATTGTGTTTGGGCCAAGGCCCATAATGTGTTTGTGGGCCTCACCCTTTTATGTGTTTTCAGGATTTGAACACTGAGTCTTGGTGACTCACCTTTTTATTTCCCTGACTTTTCAGATGAGCAGTAGATCGTGGACATGGGAGCCGAGGCAGACTCGAGGGGCCATCAAGTTTTTATTTTCATAAACTATTTCCAGTTTTCCTTTAAGTTTTAATTTTGGGATTATTTATGTAATAAGGCCTCCATAGCTTAGGTTATCAATTTATATTTGTTAATGTTTATATTCTATAAACTTATGTTCAATGACTTGATTATAAAAAGGAAAAAAAAGAAAAAAAAGATTTTCAAATAAGTTTTAAAAAAAATACAAAGGCTTTCTACAGATATCACTTATTTAACAAATACCTACATAAACGAACCGAGATTTTCAAAACCCTCCAAAGAAAAGTTTTCAACATTTAACCCGTAGCATACCAGATCTGGTCGTGACATTTTGGGCCGGGTTTGGGGTGTTACATTTTGGTATTAGAGCCCAGTTCAAAACTCGGGCTGTGAAATGGGTCTAGTAGTGATTTGTAAAATTGATGTGAATTTGAGAAAACTTTCGGTTGAGATATGGTCTTCGAGTCTACCGGCACCTAATCCACTCAGGTAAGTATTCTAAACTCATTATGTGCTATGCATGTTGGGCTTAATGGGCTCCATAGGGACATAGGCTAGTATGATTAGAGTTTGATGGACTTTAGGCTCAGTTTAAACAACTCTTAAAATCCACAAGACTTAATTTCTCTAATTAAACATGTCCGTGAACAAGTCGTTGGATTGGAGTGTGGCAACAGGCATACGCATGTCTAGGATTGGATCTAGGGAGTGCTTGGTATTTAAGCGGTCCTAGTGGCCCACCTCCTCTTCACTGGAATCCTACCTGGTGTGTAGTGACTGTTCACTTTAGCCATGAGGACTTGTTGACGGGCCAAAATTTATAACTAAAACCCGAAAGGGACCAGCCACCCTATTTCGCAAGATTGCTAAAATACCCCTAGTTTTATAAAATTTTCGAAATACCCTTGATTTGTAAAAATTACCAAAATACCCCTGGTTTGCAAAATTACCGAAATACCCCTAGATTGTAAAATTACCAAAATACCCCTATAGGATAAAATTACGAAAGTACCCCTGGGTAGTGCAATGACGAAAATACCCTTATGTAACGAAGGTGGGTTTATGGTTGTCACTTTTGTGTTTGATCTTTGCTATGTGATGCTCACAGTGATGCATATGGATGCGGAATGTATGTGATTTCTAGAACTAGGAGATCTGGACTTGAGACCGAGTTTGAATTCGAAAGAACTACTAATTAAACTACTTTCCATAAGATTGTTCGTGGTTAATCAGTGAAAGAAATTAATAATTCATAAAATTTCTAATCAGATAAACGTGAATCGGTAGAATGAGTACAAGGGGTCGTGGACGTCCTGCGCGTGGCCGTGGTAAGGGTAGGATGGTTGTGTCAGAACCAGTAGGGTCTGGCCATGGATCAGGAGATGAGATGCCAGTTCCACCAGTTGAGGAGGTAGAATTTCAAGACCAGACGGCCAGAGATGATGCGGTATCTCAGGCGATGTTAAGGGTTTTAGAGAGGGTTACTGGGGCAAATGGGCACAGGAGCCCGAAAATCTGTGTCGGAACAACTTAGAGTGAATGGGGCAGAAGTGTTTAGGGAAATTTCTAGTATAGCCCCAAGTACAGCTGGGTATTGGTTGGAGGCGGTTGAACGCATAATGGATGATCTGGATTTTACTATATTCGACAAACAGTTCCCCCTTTCTCCTATCACCAACACTTCATCACCCTCGAGGGTTTTTAACACCATCCGCTTGGCTGCACAGTCCAAATTGGCTTGGTACTTCACCAGCCAGTCCATGCCTAAAATCAAATCAAATTCCCCGAATGGTAATTCCATCAGATCCGTCAGGAAAACTATTCCCTGAACTTCTAAAGGTACCTCTTGAAAAAGTTTATCTACTACCACAGATTGTCCTAATGGGCTAATTACTGTCATCGCCCTAGGGGTAATTTCGAAATCTAAACTTAAAGTTCCAGACACACTACTAGCAACATATGAGTGTGTCGACCCAATATCAATCAATGCAGTATAAGGCAATCCAAAAATTAAAAACGTACCGGTTATACATCCAGTGCATCAGCCTTCTCTCGACGTCTGGCAGCATAGACCAACCCCGACTGTCTCGCCTCAGTGTTTTCCAAATTTCTACTGGTGCTCCACTACCCGATCAAACCATTACTACCTCGGCAGACCACGACCTCTCTGCGGCCGCTAACCTCCTCTACCCGGCTGAGCATTTCCCTACCTTGCGGGTCCTACCTCATCTCATGGCTGAGGACAGTCCCTAATCTGATGATCCGTAGATTCACACCTAAAGCACTTCCCACTGCCTGCCCAACACTCACCTACATGGAATTTGTCACATCGGGCACACCTCCGTGTTTGATTAGCAGCAGGTCTTTCCACCCGGTTCGGCCCATCCGACCTGGGTCTTTTCTAAATACGCCTAGCTACCCCTGTCGACCCAAAATTTCTCTTACCTCCACCTCTATCTCTATCCCGGTTCAGTTTTTCTGTCTACTTCACCTCTTCAGCTATCTTAGCTTTCTCCACAAGTACAGCAAATTCGTGCTCTCGTTGTGGAGCTATCAATACACATAAATCATCCTTCAGGCCATCTTCAAATCGAACACACCGTTCATGTTCCGTGCCACCATCCCTCTAGCATAATGACTAAGGCGTAAGAATTCCGCTTCATACACTGCTACCGACCTACTTCCCTGAACCAGATTTAGGAATGCTCTGCGCTACGCATCCACATAGCTTGTTCCAATGTATTTACTCTGAAACGCCGCTCAAGTAATCCCGGTGATACTGGCCACACTACGGTACCATCCTTAATCGTAAGCCACCATTGATAGACTTCGTCCCGGAGAAGGACACTTGCTCCTTTCAACTTCTCCTCTTCGTGAAGTCAAGATCATCCATTATATGCTCCATTGCTTCCAACCAATACTCTGTTGTTGCTAGAGTCGCACTGAAATTCCCTTAAACACCTCTGCCCCGTTGGCTCTAAGTCGCTCCGGCACAGACTTCCAGGCTCCTGTGCCCATTCTTGCCCCAGCTACTCTCTCTAAAACCTTTAACATAGCCTGAGATACAGCATCATCCCCGACCGTCTGATCTTGAAATTCTGCCTCCACAGCTGGTGGCACTGGTTCCTCATTTCCTGACTCGTGACCAGACCCTACGGGTTCTGACATAGCAATCCTACCTATACCTCGGCCACGTACACCACATCCCCTCGTGCTCATTCTACCGTTCGTGATTTATCTGATTAAAAATTTTATGAATTAATACTTTCTTCCACTGATTAATAACGGACAATCATATAGAAAGTAGTTTTAACAGTAGTTCTTTCGAATTCAAATTTTATCTACGAGGTTTAGTTCTCAGGTCTGTATTTCCTAATTCTAGAATACACATTCAATCAACATCCATCACACATCAACATACAAGCAGCATCCATGAACTCACATTTCACTATCTAGGGGTATTTTTGTAATTTTATCCTACAGTGGTATTTTCATAATTTTCCAAAATAGGATATCTTGGCGATTTTACAAAATAGGGGTATTTTGGTAATTTTATAACTCAGGGGTATTTTGGTAATTTTGTCAACCGGGGGTATTTCGGTTTTTTTGCAAACCAAAGGTATTTTGGGAAATTTTCACAAATCAAGGGAATTTCAAAAATTTTACAAAACTAGGGATAATTTTATAAAAATAAGGTGGCTGGTCTCTTTCGGGTTTTAGTTATAAGTTTTGGCCCGTCAACAAGCCCTCTTGGTTAGAGTGAACAACCACTACGCACCAGGTAGGATTCCAGAAAAGAGGAGGTGAGCCGCTAGGGCCACTTAAATACCAAGCTCTTCCTGGATCCAATCCTAGACATGCGTATGCCTGTTACTACACCCTAACCCTGTGACTCATTCACAAACATGTTTTATTAGAAATTAAGTCTTATGGAATTTGAAGAATGGTTTATATTAAACCTAAAGTCCATCAATTCTAACATACTAGCCTTGTAATATCCCAGATTAGGGGTTATGCATTTAGTGCATAATTCATGTGTTAGTGGGCTTAGTGAGGGTGTTTGGAGGTGTTTGAGGGGCTTTGGAAATTCTAGGATGAAGGTGGAAGCTTTGGAAAATTATTGGTTTTTAAGTAAAAAGGGGAGCTGGGCTAAGGTAGCCTTAAGAAAAGTTGTGGGAGTGTTTGGACATAAAACAGGCCTTGGTAAAGTGGCTTCCATGCGCCACTTAAGGGCCTGGAAATGACGCCTGGACAAGGGCCTTGGTTCGAATCCCGTTGGCGGCATGGGCGTGTTTTATTTTTGGCTTTTGGCGCCAAGAGAGAAGGAAGTAATGGACGGCAATTAGACCTCTAATTGGGTAAGGATTAAGCTAGATTTTATTTTGAATTTCGGCTAGATAAGTAGTAGATAATTGTTAATTTATTTTATTATTCTTTTATAGGTAGATAAGAGATGATTTAGGAGTTTGATAAGGGATTAATGATGGATAATTTTATTTTATTAATTAAGTTGATAAAGGTGGATTTATTTTAAGTTGATAGATGAAGATAATTATAGATTTATTTTTATATATTTTGAATATGTGTTCAAGAGTTATTATAGGAGAAGGAAGTGGAATTTGAGAGGAGGTAGGGTGCCGAATTTGAGTTCTATAAATAGGGGTGACCATTTCTTTTAAGCTATTCTTTTCTTCATTTTATTTTCCTTGGCTGAAAATTGTTCCTCTAATTCTCTCTTTGAGCCGAATTGCTTCTCACTTCTTCTCCATATTCTTTCTCTTTTCTTCAACTTTAATTCTACATATTTTCTTGGATAGTTAATAACCCTTGCCATTTAGAAGCCATAGCCAATCCCATAGTGGCCTCACTCTCTTTTTGTCGCAAGTCTTAAAAAGCCAAAAGCGGTAGTGTGATTCTTTCTCTTCAAAGCAACGTGTGTAGTGCTAGCGTGAAGGAGGTTTACTGAGATTTGCGAGTGATCAAGGTAAGTGGTATGTACTATTCGCCAAGGGCCATTTTATATGGATTTATTGTATAATTAATCTAACATGTGGCATATAGGGATTTCGACAACTTTTAAGGCAAGTGGAGGTTTTGGGATTTCGGATCTAAGGTATTTCAAGATCTCCATTAATCGGGAAGAGTTTGGATTTAAAGATTTAAGGTAAGATATATGTATATTAGGCCAAAGGCCATGTTTTATGTTTTAATGTTAGAATTAAATCTAACATATGGTTATAGGAATTTCGACATCCTTAAAGAAAGCAAGAGATCAATTTGGGATTTGAATAATAGGAAAACGGCAACAAGGTAAGTCTTAGTGTACTAATCCTACTAGGATTTGGATTTATGGCGAATGGCTTTTATTAAAGTAATAAGTGATAAAACAAATGTAGGATTAAGGATCTAAGCATTAGATCAAGCTTTTCAGATCTCAAGGAAATCGCTAAGCAAATCGGTGTGTACCCACACTATCTCATAATATGTTTTATGGCTACGTTTAATTAAACATATGTGATATTAAGATTATAAAAGTGGTTAAGATACCATGTTATGGTACTAAGTACTGTGCAGTCGTTTCCTACTCCTACTAGGAATATGAAAATGTTATTTGTAACATGAGAATAAGAATAAGAATGTGAACTCAAAATATATTTATGTATATTACTATTAAATGGGGCATATGGGTTTATTTTGAAAGGGAAAATGAATGTGGTGACCTAAGACCACGAACACGGTGATCTAAGACCGTGATATCTGAATGTGGTGACCTAAGACCACGAGAATCTGAATGTGGTGACCTAAGACCACGATGAATCGAACGTGGTGACCTAAGACCACGAATGTTTGTGACCTAAGGCCGCGATATGGAGTGTAGCGGAAGGAGGGTCGACTTAGTAGTCCCCACGATGGTATGAGTTGGTACGGGAGTGTAGCAGATGGCTTAATAGGTTTGGGTTTTGGGAATGCATCATAATTTGTATGCCATGATATGAATGTGTAATAATTGTTATGCCTGAATCGATTATGATTTAGTGTTGTGTACACATTGAGTCTGTTGACTCACCCCGTTGTGGGACCATATTTCAGGTGAGGAACAGTGATGGACCGGGACGGCAGAACTTGTGGTGGCCATGCTCAACTTGAAGTTGTTATTATTTTTTTTTATTGGACACTTTATCTTTATTTAAGTACTCTGAAATATTTGGAAATTATTTGATGTAATAAGGCACTAAGGCCATAGTAGCACTACTTTACTTTTACTTATTAAGCTTACAAACTTTTTATTTATTAAAAGATTAAGTAAATTTATTTTACAACAAAGCCCAAACGTTTTGTCACCTAAAGTAAAGGATTTTAATAATGAAATAAACTTGCTTTCAACTCAAGCCCAACCCAAAACAATCTTTCTTCCAAAACACACAAGCTTTTCCTAAGTAACAAAGAATTTGAAACCGGTTTACTTGAGGAGCATACCAAATCTGGTCAAAGCTCGTGGGCCGGGTTTGGGGTGTTTCAAGCCTACGTCCCTATAAAGCCCAACAATACAAACCACATCAAGAGTTAGAATACTTACCTACGTGGATCGGGTGCCGGTAGACTCGAAGGCCATATCTCAACTGCATTTTTCTCAAACTTACATCATTTTTACAAATCACCACTGGACCTATTTCATAGCTCGAGTTTTAAATGGGCTCTAATACCAAAATATAACACCCCAAACCCAAATTTACATCATTCTGGGATCCGGTATGCCACTGCTTGAAACTTGAAAACTTAGCTCGTAGGGTTTTGAAAATCTTAGTTTATTATGGCCGTTTAATCAAATAATTGTGAAATTTTGAAACAACTTTAAGCATTTATGTTGATTGTGTTTGAAAAGCCCATTTATCATGTCATTTTACAATTAAGACTTTGAAAGAGAAAAACATAAGTTTATAAAGACTTAACATAAAAAAAATAAATCGAAAACCTAAGTTATGGAAGCCTTATTACAAAAATATTTCCAAAAATTAAACTCAAATGAAAATCTGAAAATAGTCTATGTAGATAATAATCTTGATGGCCCCTCGAGTCCACCTCTACACACCCCCGTACCAACCATCACATCGTGGAGATTTCGACAATCAACCCTCCATCCGCTACACACCATATCGATCACTATGTGACCTATGTGGCAAAGCCATCGATCGCTATGCGACCTCAGTAATACATTATAGTATTCGATAGCTATGCTACCTGTCATAAAGACCGATCACTATGTGACCTATGTGGCAAAGGCACCGATCGCCTCGCGACCTGCTCCCCTTCCGTAAATCAATCAATCCCATCCCATGCATACATGCAATAATCGAAACATTAAACTATCTAAACAGATCGCAGACTTTCACATACTTCGATACATATAGAGGGGTTTCTATGATTACGTATCTGGCATCCCTTGCCTACCCTTTCTAGGTATACGACTGTTCATACAGCCTCTCTTTTCGGCTTTTAGCCCATAGTATACATTGAATATAACAAAACTTATGTGTTAAGAATTCACACACATGGTTACGATTAAGACGACACTCTCTATGTTGACACTATCAGAAGTCAATACGACTGCTATCTGCCTAAGATGCTGTTCAGAAGTCGGTCCATAACCCGGTGGCCAATCTCAAACAGCAGACACCGCTTGTTTCTTAAACTTAGGGATCGAGTTTTCAGATCTAGTCCCCTTCTTTGCCTGATCGACATTTGATTCCATCAAAAAGGCCTTATTAATCATAACATATGGTTAAGATTGTGATTTCGATATCGAATCTAACGAGAATCTAAAGAGAATCCTTTATCTTGAAATTTCTGAAAAGTGATATGAGATTCAGGGACTAGTGTTTCTGGCTTTTAGATCTAAGAGATCTACTTCAATTTCGCCGTCGCCCAAAGTAAGAACATGAAAAGAGTGGAAACGTTAGACCGAACCTTAATAGCCACCTGGCTTTGATTTTTAAAAATCGAAAGAGAAAGAAATAGATCTAAAAAAATTAGTTCTTACCTTCACAAGGAAATCGGCAAATCCAAGAAGATCCTAATTTTATAGAGAAATCGACAGAAGAGGGAAAAAATGGAAAAATAAAGTGAAGTGAGAGGTTTTGGCTTTTGAAGAAATTAAAAGAAAAGAAATTACAGAGAATGACTGAGAGTTTCGGCATAGAGAATGAGGAAAAGAATATGGTTCAAATGCCGGAATTGAAGAGATACCATCCTTATTTATAGAGAATTTTGGCACTTACTTATCAAAACCCGAAAGTGCCATTCCTAATAACTAACAATTAATCAAATAGTAGCAAAAATTTCGGCACCCCTTTGCCATAAAGAACCGATTTCTTTCCCCCTCTAGGAGATGGAATTTTGGCCAACACTGCACTCAGCACATAGCTCCTATCTTTTCTCCTTTATCTTAATCTATTCATACCTTTAGAAGAGGCCTAAATAACACCACCTCTCCCTTCTATTATCAGCACAATATCCACATTATCCCAATCATTAAATCCCTCCTAAAATTAAGCCTCATTGTCGTCCCCCTCCTTGCTCCTTTTAAGTGCCGAAAATGGCCCAAAGACATGGGCTCCTTGCGGCCAAAACTTGGGCCTCACCTCCTACTATTGGCGCCACCCTATAACTCCTCTACAACACCACACACTACTGGGCCACAAGCCCATTTTGCAACCTAAAGCACCGATACCATCTTTTAAACCCCTTGGTACCCAAACAGGAATTTTAACCAAGGCTTCGGCCCAATCTTAGGCCCAATTTAAACCCCTAACACTCAAATTAACATATTAAACATATCCACCCACTACACGCATAGGCCCAATAATTCAGGATGTTACAGCGTCAGTTACCATCAGGGTTATTGCAGCCGGTGAAGATTCCACAATGGAAGTGAGAAAGGATCACAATGGACTTTGTTAGTGGGCTACCTCTCACGCCTACTAAGAAAGATTCGGTCTGGGTGATTGTTGATCGCTTGACGAAGTCTGCTCATTTCATACCAGTACGGGTCGATTACTCTCTACAGAAATTGGCTAAGTTATACATAGTGGAGGTGGTGAGGTTGCATGGAGTTCTAGTATCGATCATATCAGACAGGGACCCGAGGTTCACGTCGCGATTTTAGAAGGCGTTGCATCAAGCATTGGGTACGAAGTTGGATTTCAAGATAAGATGTTTCATCCTCGAATCGATGGACGGTCGGCGGGTAATTCAGATCTTGAGGTCATGCTGAGAGGTTGTGTCATTGATTTCAGAGGTAGTTGGGAAGAATTTATACCATTAGCGGAGTCTTCTTACAACAACAGCTACCAGTCTGGTATTCAGATAGTGCCTCATGAAGCATTGTACGGGCGAAAGTGTCGTACTCCTACCTATTGGATGAAATTAGGGGAACGTCAAATTTTGGGTAGAGTTGGTTACCAAGATAGAGGAGAAGGTGGAGTTAATTCAGGCTCGACTAAAAGAAGCATCGGACAGACAGAAGTCCTATGCTGATTTGAAGCGTAAGGACATAGAGTTTGCAATGGGTGATAAGGTGTTCTTGAAAGTATCGCCATGGAAAAAAGTACTGAGGTTTGGACGGAAGGGTAAATTAAGTCCCAAATTTATCGAACCTTATCGGGTGTTGAAATGAGTAGGGCTGGTAACCTATTAGCTAGAGCTACCTTCTGAGCTAAGCCAGATTCACAATGTATTCCACGTCTCTATGTTAAAATGTTACCGTTCGAATCTATCTCATGTGGTGTCTGTGGAAGAAATCAAAGTGAGACCGGACCTATCCTTTGAAGAGAAACCAGTAAGAATCTTAGATCATGATGTTAAGGTATTGTGAAGGAAAATAGTTTCGTTAGTTAAGGTTCTGTGGCAGAATCACGGTTCTGAGGAGGCTACTTGAGAACCAGAGGAAGCAATGCGGCACAATACCCGTATCTATTCTGATCAGGTAATTTCGAGGCTGAAATTTCTTTAAGGGGGTAGAACTGTCACATCCCGAACTTATGGAGCTTTGCATTTAACGTGTTGTGATGTATTGTTGTGCTTATTATACTTGTTAGAATGTTTTAGGGGTCCAGAATGGGCTCGAAGTTGGTTCGAGGCCTTAGTAAAAATTTTCTGTTTGGGCACTCTACTGGAGAGTCAGGTAGGATAGGGCTTAAAAGATATTATCTGTGAAGTAAGACACAAAAATGGGCTTGTGGCCTAGTGGTCAGTGGTGACATACAGGGATTAGGAGGTGTCGTGTCAAGCAGTTAAGGAGGTCCAAGGTTCGAGTCGCATGATACCTTTTTATTTTAATTTAATTTCGCAATAGCAAAGAAGCGATGAGTGGAGTTCACTTGGATGCTTGAAATTAGGAATTATTTAGTGTGGATAATAAGGTTGTTAATGTGCTGATAAAGGAAGGAAGAGGTGGTGTTATCCATGACACTGTGGATGAGTAACCAGATAAATATAAGGAAAAAATTTTAGATTTATCTACTGGTCACAGTGGTGGCCGAAATTCCAACACTGAAGGGGGAGGAGAAATCGGTTCTGATAGGTTTAAGGCGCACCGAAATTTCCCTTGATTGAATAGCTTAGTTTTGATTTTAAAGAGAGGCATTTTCGATTTTTAGGCAATAGGTCTCGAAATTTTGGTTTAAGTAGAGGGAATACCTCTTCAATTCCGGCATTTGACCCTATTCTCTTTTTCTTTCCTCTCATCTCCACTTTTATGCAAAAGTCAAAATTTACATTGTTCTCTTCTCTCAATCATCTTTTTCTCAAAAGCCAAAACTCATAACTCTTCTCTTCTCCATTCTTTTTTTATAACCGAATGATCATTGTTCTTTCCTTTATTCTTTCTTTGCCGATTTCTTCATAGTGAATCTTCATAGATCTTGTTGCACTGTTTTCCTTTTGATCTTCTTAGAAGTTGGAATCTCTAAGAGTTAGTCGAATTTATCGGTTAAGGTAAGTGCCGAATTCTCTCTTCACTTCTTCTCTTCCGGTTTTTGGAGACCAAAGTTGAAAGACTAGATAATATTGTCTTTGGAGTAATGATTTGACTGTTCTCGTGTTCTTATTTTGTGGCGACACATCAAAAATCGAAGTAGATCGTCTAGATCTAAAAGCCAAAAATCGCTAGTCTCTAAACTCCATCTCTTTCGAGATTTTTAGGTAAGGGATCTCTACCCTATGAATGTACATTCGTGTTTGTACTCGATTCAATGTTTTAATCCAATTTGTTGACTAAGATCTGTTCCATGGATACAAATGCCAGTCAAATGAAAGAGGGAATTGGATTCGTAAATCCAACCCCTAGATTTAAGAAGCGAGCTGTGTCAGCCAAACGGGATTGGCCACCGGGTTGTGAATCGACTTCAGAACAAAATCTTAGACAATTAGCAGTCGTATCGGCTTCTGATAGTGTCGACATAGAAAGTCTCGTCTTGTCTGTAATCAGGTGTGTGTATCTCTATCACACTAGTTAATCTGTACTATATATATGTTATGGGCTAAAAGCAGGAAAAAGGCTATATGAACAGTCGTGTTACCCGAAAAAGGTAGGCAAAAGATGCCAGGTACGTAATCATAGAAACTTCTCTATGTGTATCGAAGGATGTGGTAGTCTATGATCTTTTTAGATAGTATATTGATTTGATTCTGCATGTATGTATGCATGGGATAGGATTGATATGACGAAGGGGAAGAGCATGCTAATAGGTCACTCAGTGATCGGTGGTTAATCTACAACATGTTATTTAGGTCGCATGGCGATCGGTGGCTCTGCCACATCTGATTAATAGGTCACATAGTGATCGGTGGTTAAACCACAACATATTATTAAGGTCGAATGGCGATCGGTGGCTCTGCCACATAGGTCACATAGTGATTGGTCTTTATGACAAAGACACAATTTGTCGAAATGGTGTGTAGCGGATGGAGGGTTGATTGTAGAAATCCCAAGGTGTGATGGTGATGCAATTTGGTGTGTAGAGGATGGACTATAGGATTTGGATGGGCCATGTAGCATGTATATATTTTGTTGCCATTGTGTATGGGCCAAGGGCCATAATGTGTTTGTGGGCCTCACCCTTTTATGTGTTTTCGGGATTTGCACACTGAGTCTTGGTGACTCACCCTTTTATTTTCCTGACTTTTCAGATGAGCAGTAGATCGTGGACATGGGAGCCGAGGTGGACTCGAGGGGCCATCAAGTTTTCATTTTCATAAACTATTTTCGGTTTTCCTTTAAGTTTTAATTTTGGGGTTATTTATGTAATAAGGCCTCCATAGCTTAGGTTATCAATTTATATTTGTTAATGTTTATATTCTATAAACTTATGTTCAAGGACTTGATTATAAGAAGGGAAAAAAAAAAGAAAAAAATATTTTCAAATAAGTTTTAAAAAAAAAACTACAAAGGCTTTCTACAAATATCACTTATTTAACAAATACCTGCATAAACGAACCGAGATTTTCAAAACACTCCAAAGCAAAGTTTTCAACATTTAACCCGTAGCATACTAGATCTGGTCGTGACGTTTTGGGCCGGGTTTGGGGTGTTACATACTTAATAGGCATGTCATGCTTAACCAAAACTCTGAGGAGTACTCTTCTCTTGTTGTACTCTTTCTTCAATTGAAGAATACTACGAGAATAAATCCTTAGATACTTCTACGGTAAATACTTTAAGCCAAACTTTAGTTCACCAGAAGTTTGAAACTTGGCAGACTATGCTACTATAGTGCGCCAAACAAATAGTTTCACATCTATACGCCTTCTTCTTAGACTCGCCAAATTTGGGGTGTGACAATCCAATCCACAATCCTTGTCTCTGCAATGTTTGTTTGTTTCCAACATTACTTATATGGTTGATATGCATATATATATATATATATATATATATATATATATATATAGTGTATGCAAATTATAATCCTCGTTATTTGATAAATGTGTGAGACAAAGATGGTGTTTTAATTGAAATGTTTATATGACCATAATAGATGGTGGAATTGTTGTATGTTACGAGGTGTATATATATAAATGAAACTTAGATTCATTTTCTTTTCTTTGTTTAAAAGAAATGTATATTTGTTTGATTTTATTATACACATTGTATATTTTAATTGTGAATTGATCGTGGTTGCTCCGGTAACGAATGTGACACATTGTAGTTCGGACCAGACAATTGAGTCGAGTATAAGGTGTTACAACATAGACTTATGGAATATTTTAACCTTTATACTACAAAATATTTATTATTAATATATTCATAATTGTAATAAATATTTATTATTAAAATATTAATATTGAATATTTTCAATAATACATGAAGAATAATATTTAAATTTATTATTTTAAAATTTATTATTAAAATAAAATTGAAATATTAAATAAATTATTAAAATAATAAATTATATTAATAGATTATTATATGATTAGATATAGATAATTTAATATGTATGTTTAATAATATTAAAATTATAATATTTTATATCAATATTTTATTAATTTTAAATATTTTAAAAAAAATAAAAATTTATTATTAATATAATAATATTAAGCTTGACTTAAGTTAATTTTTATATAAAAATAAAATCACTTATAAAGAAGCTCTTTTTTGGAAAATGACTTCCGCTTTTAAAAAAGGTAAGTCATTTTACTAGAAAAAAGGCTTATCTTCCGTTAACCTGAAAGTCATTTTCCGTTAAGCAAGTTGTTTTCTATGAAACAAACATAGGAAAATGTATAAAAGATTTTCCGGAAGCCATTTTCAATGAAACAAATGGAGCTTAAGTTTCATTACTCAACGTATGGATGTGTTTGTTTCCATGCCCATGTGTCGATCAGGTGGCTTGATAGTTTCTGTGTTTCTTGAAGCATCTAAAGCTTAGTAACTCAGTTGGGACCATGTTTGTGTTCTTTTATTTATAAGTTCCTAATGACATGTCCCTAGGTTAAATTATGGTTAATATGCTATTTTGCCTATTTTGGTGCACTTGGTTATATTTGGGTTTTATAAGGGTCTTATTATTAAGTTTTGAATCTTGATCATGTTAAATGTAACATGTTCATAGGCATATAACCTTTGATATGTTTATGTTTCAATATGATGCATTGAATAGTATGAATTCATGTGTTAGATGTATTTAGGGAGGTAAATTTGATGAACGATGAATATGTATCATGTTGGTATAAGTTAGAATGTGTTGGTTACCTTTTGAATGACTTAGGAAATGTCTTATAGGTAAAATGACCATTTGGTCTCGAGACATGTTGAGCATGTCTCGAGACATATATTGCCATGTCTTGAGACAAGTGATCCTTTGTCTCAAGATAAGTAAACATCAAAGTAAGAGGTCTGGAATCGGGGGGATTATGTCTTGAGACCAGTCTTGAGACGTAAGAGGGTATCTCAAAACATGAGTTCATTGTCTCAAGACATTTTAACTTCAAAGCAAAATTCCACCCACAGATTTCTCAAGTTTGGTACTCCACCTTTCATAGCCAACGTCATATCCCTCGATCTACTCGCTTCCTTGGCTCTCCCACAAGTCTCCATTGGGACATTATGATCTTTAGCTTTTTTCCCCATCTCAATATTGCCTAAATAAACTATGACGTTGATGCTAACATTCACGAGACTAGAACTTTAGTTTGACAAACTGCGCGACCTTAGGCGAATAGTTTTCTTCAAATCCGCTTAAGTTAGCCTAACTCTTTAAAGGTAAGAATTCTCAAAAAAATTCTCTGAGAATCGAAACTCTTGGAAGAAAACGCTAAAGCAAAAAAGCAATGAACAAACGAAAAATGGCACAAGAAAGCAAGCAATGCACACAAGGTGTTTGAGTAAATGCTCTCAAAAGTATTAAATTACTCTTAATGAAGTACATGTGAGTGATTACAAATGAGGGGGAAAACCCCTATTTATAGTTGAGCTCCCCCAGATCCAACGGTATAATTTAAATTACATCGACAACTAAGATTAATGCTTGTCTATAAGATGAGAGTCTTAAGAGATTTAATCACTATTCAGTCTTATCCCTTAGAATTACAAATTGGGGGCCAACCTTTTAAGGGTTACTCACATAATGGCCAAACATTTCGAAATGCTCATATAAGGGTCTAACCTTTACAAAAATACTCAATTGAAAGCCAAACCTTTCAAAGTGCTCAAATAAGAGCCAAACCTTTTTGAAAGTGCTCAAATAGGGGCTTCTCACATGTCGTATATTAGATCTCAAATTATGTTTTTATTTTTTCTTTTATATTTGATTCAACTATCATGTATTTTATTTTAAATACATTATAATTCACCTAATTTTTACTCAAGTTGAATTTGAAGTGCATGAGAAATCCTTATTTTAACATTTTATAAATGTTAGACCTTTATATGAGCATTTGAAAGGTTTGATCCCTATTTTAAAATTAGTACAATTTTAATTAATAATTGTAATTTAAATTCTAATTTTCTTTCAAAAAATTATAATTTAAATTGTAATTATTTTAAATATGTAATTATCATAATTTCTATTAAATTATAATTATTTTTAAATGTGTACTTATCAGGTCTTCTATTTTATTTCAACTTTTAAAAATATAATTCTAAATTAAAGATTATAAGTATTTTTAAATGTGAATTTAATAATATGGTGGAAAATAAAGGCTATTACCATTAGTTTAAAAGTTTTTCTAAACTCGTACCTTTATATATATATATATATATATAATTATAGATATAGATTTGTGTCATAATATAATGAGAAAATATATTTTGATTCTGAACTTGGCTAATTTTTTTTGTCCAATTAGATGTTTGACTTGGTTTTAATGTCTAATTTGGTACTTAAAGTTTTTTATCTAATTAGATACCGAATTTGAGTTTTGGTTCAAATTGGTACTTAAATATGACTTTTTGATCCAAATCAGTAGTTACCATAAATGACTTATTTGAGTCAATTTAAACTATGAAACCAAATTTAGGTACTAATTTGACCTAGAAAGTCAAGTTTAGATGCTTAATTGCATTAGAAAAACCTTTAAGTACCAAATTGAATATTAAGACCAAATTTAGGAATCTAATTAGATAAAAAAAATTTAGATTCTTTAAGTTCAATTAACAAAATATATTTTTACCTAATATAGTTTTATTTAAACTAATCAAAACCATTAAGCTGAAAAAAAAATTACAGGTTGTACTTAGGACCGTTCTTCATTTTTTCTGATGAGCTTTTGCTCAAAAAAATACTTTTTCTTTAAAAGCAATAGGGAACAAACAGCAGTGTTGAAATTTTTTTAACTTAAATTAAACACTTTTACACATATGAAAACGGAGAAATTTTTTACTTTTTTTAGCTAAAAGTGTTTCTTAGCTGGTATTTTACTATTTTAACTTTGCTGCTTTTTCTAGAGGTTAGAAGATTTTTATATTTTAATTAAATTTAATAAATAATTAATATTAATTACTTAAAATATTTAAAATTAATATTATATATTAAAATATTAACAATAAATTATAATAAACTATTTTTATATTTTTATTAAAATATTATAATATTAATTAATTTAAATATTATTTAAATACATATTTATTATTTTATAATATCATATTTAAAATAAATATTTTACTTCTTAAAATAATTTTTCAAAATACTTTTCAAAAATATTTATCAAAAACATTGTCAAACTGTCTCTTGATAATTAATTGGAAGAGACAGCCACAATAAATCCCGAATATTTAGAATTTAAAAAAAAAAACAATATTAAGCCTGCACCACCAAACCATCCAAACTAAAAAAAAAGACCTTTTTCTTTCGCTTAAAAGAAAAATAAGTAAAACCTACAAAAGAAAAAAAGAAAAAGAAAACCATTTTTTATTATAATATTTCTCTCTCTTGCTCTCTCACTCACAAATTTTTATCTTTCGCTGCTTTGGTGTGCTGCCTTCTCAAATCTTCCTTCTTTTTCCTGCGTGTATAAGGCATTATTAAGGCAACATTATCCCAAATCAAAAGGAAGCAAAGGAGCTGAAGATTTTACAATGCTCTGTTGATCACTTTCATGTCTCTCCCCCCCACCAAACGCTCTATAACCAACGCCACTACTTCTTCTTCTTCTTCCTCGCCCCATTTCCAACCTCCAATGAAGAAAGCCAAGTCCCAAGCCGTTGCTTGCTCCCTCGATCCAAACAGAAACGGCCTCCATCACCACCATAACAACCAAGACGATAACAACGTCCCTTTTGACCCTTCATCTATGCTCCTCCACGATGATTCCAAGTCCATCGTTGCTCGTACTCCCGCCGCCGCTAATTTGTCTCGCAAAAGGCTACCCCTCCTCAACCTGCCAAAAAGCTTGTCATCAAACTCGTTAAAGGTTGGGTTCTTGTTTCTTGATCTCTCTCTTCTTTTTTTTCTTTTTTGTGAAATTTATTTTCTGGGTCATTTGTAAAGCTGCCCTATTTAGTTGATTTGAGAGTTGGTCTTAGAATTTGAGTGACTTTTTTTGTTGGGTCGCTTTTGGAATGAAAAATTAGGGATTATAGGAGGTGAATTTAGAAATTAGGACCTTGCTACGGGTTAAATCATTTTATTGTTTCATGTCTTACTGAGATCTATTCGTAGGCTAGGGCTTTTAATCCTATCCTAGCTTTGACCTAATGTTTCATAGAGGTCTATTAGCTGATCATCAGAAGTGTTCATTTTTTCCAGTGTAATGCGGTCACGATTTCAACCATTTGCTATGATTTTACCTTTTATTTATTATAATTTGAAATTGGCATCGATTTTTGGGAGGCAAGATTATTCATATTAAACTAGGTCAGGGTCCTGCTTGATTTGTTAGTTTAAAGGGTTTTATTAAATGAGTGCCTTTAGGATAGTTTCATCATTTTCAGTGCTTTTGATGAAAGATGTTTCTATATATAGTAACCTCAAAGAGTGCCATCAGGACACTGGTTAGCAAAATCCTTGTTACATTTTATGTTTTTTTACCTTTGAGACGCGGGACTACTACTTATGTAGCTCTACTTGAAAGCTTTGAACGTTCTTTACTTCCTTTTTGGGTGGTTTTTCAGTTTGGCCTTCTCTGTTAATTTATCAAGGGAACATGTTGCGTGAATGTGGTTTGGAGCTATCCTCTGAAACCCCTGAGCTTTTTGAAAAGTTCATTACTGTCCTCTTTTAGACTATTTTCTGTAAGCATCTATGATGCATACTTGCATAAGTATAACCAGTTCTTCCTAAACAACTGAAAATGGATTTTATTTAGCTGGTGACTATTATTAGTAAGTTTATTTGCAAGGAAGTGTAATGAGGATTGAAGTTTGTTTTATATTTTCAAATCAAATTACATCCGATTCTATGTGGTTTATGTGTACTAATTGTAGGAAACTAGAAGGGCATTGCTTACAAGAAAGACCATATTCAGGAAGGTTTCTGATACAACTTTAACTTCTTGTCTTGGTTTTTTCAGCAAAACCAACATTGCCTACGAATTTTGAGGTGGAAACATGGGCAACGCTGAAGTCAGCTATTACTGCCATATTTTTGAAGCGACCTGATTCTTGCGACTTGGAGAAGCTTTACCAGGCAAGTCTCACATATTCTTCTTTTCTCTATTTTGATTATTATCGCCATTTGCAACGTGAGCAATATTGCCTCTTGATAATTGAACATGCTCTCTTCAGGCTGTCAATGATCTTTGCCTGCACAAGATGGGGGGAAGCCTTTATCAACGCATTGAAAAAGAGTGTGAAGAACATATATCTTCAGCACTAAGATCTTTGGTTGGGCAAAGCCCAGATTTGGTTGTTTTCTTATCACTTGTTGAGAAATGTTGGCAAGATCTTTGTGATCAGATGTTAATGATTCGTAGTATAGCCTTGTATCTAGACAGAACATATGTTAAACAAACCCCGAATGTACGTTCATTGTGGGATATGGGCTTGCAGCTCTTCCGTAAACATCTTTCCATGGCTCCTGAAGTTGAGCACAAAACTGTCACGGGTCTTTTGAGAATGATTGAGGGTGAGAGGTAATTCTGATGAATTTTAATTTGAAATATACAGCTCCTTTATCATAGTCTTTTTTTTCACGTTCAAAGTCTCAACCTAACCTATGCCAAAGATGCATGATAGTTATAGATGGATGTTGTAACAAATTGGGTATCATTAGGTGTTGCAAAACTTAAGGATGAACCATCCATCTTTTGGTGTCTTGGGTGAAAACGAATATTAAATTGAAAAAAAATACCCCATTGGTTGCTATTGTACTGGCAGATGAAAGTGTACTAGATAAACTAATGCTATGTTCAGCTTGTTTTAAATGTCTTCAAACCAAATTGATATCAGGCTGTATTTTCTGCACAAGAATTAGTGGTGGTAAAAATTGAAAAAGTCAACCTGCAACATGTTGAGTATCAGTCGAGTTGAATTAACTTATAAGTTGTTTTAATGTCCTTATTCCCTTCTTTGGTTTACTTCTATGGTTTTACCAGCCTATGTCATAAGGTTCTAGTTACCTGGAAAAGGCTAGAAAGAGGTGGTAACATATTTCTATTGTGGAAAGAAGTCTCTTGAAGGGCCGGTTAGAATGTCTGATCAATTTAACTGTAGCTTACTGTCAATCATTTTCTTTGTAGCTCATTTAAATCATCTTTAGATACAATTATTTTGTGAAAAATCCAGAAATTGTTGGGAAATTCATTATCATGTTGCTTTATTGCTTTTAAATCTCATACATCTTCTCTTGATATTTTGAGTTAGCCACCTAAGTTTGTGAATGATGTCAGATGCTCAATTCTGATGTTCCCGTGTTTATTGAATTTGCATCTTGGAACCCACCCACTGCTTTTCTGCTTTTGATCATGCAGGTTAGGTGAAGCGGTTGATAGGACTCTCCTTAACCATCTTTTGAAGATGTTTACTGCTTTAGGTATTTACTCTGAAAGCTTTGAGAAGCCATTCCTGGAGTGCACGTCTGAGTTTTATGCAGCCGAAGGAATGAAATACATGCAGCAATCTGATGTTCCAGATTACCTGAAGCATGTAGAGGTGCTTTTCATATTTTATGTTTGCAATTAGCAGTGACTGGTGCAGTGGTGCTCTGAATTTTGAATTGTACATATTTTATCCTTCTAACAATGTTAATATATCATATTATTCCATTTTTGTGTGGAATATGCATGTTTATCCCTCTTAAGAATTATGGTAAATTTATGTTTGTGATATATTGGGTGTATTCATGCAGATGAGGTTGCATGAAGAACACGAAAGATGTGTACTCTACCTGGATGCTCTTACAAGAAAGCCACTTATAGCAACAGCAGAAAAGCAACTGCTTGAACGGCATATACCTGCTATTCTTGATAAGGTGTGACTGCGATTCACTGAACTTTGAATACCTGCTTGTATTTGCATAATTTTAATAATTTTATATATTTCTAATTTCCACAGGGATTTGTGATGCTGATGGATGGACGTCGTATTGAGGACCTTCAAAGAATGTACTCACTGTTTTCAAGGGTCAATGCTCTTGAATCACTCCGGCAGGCAATAAGTTCATATATTCGGAGAACTGGGCAAGTCATTGTCATGGATGAAGAGAAAGACAAGGACATGGTGCCTTCCTTGTTAGAATTCAAAGCTTCGCTTGACTCAATATGGGAAGAAAGCTTTTCCAAGAATGAGGCATTTGGCAACACCATCAAGGATTCCTTTGAGCATCTAATTAATCTTCGTCAGGTTGCCATCTTTTGTCCTTTATATTGGGAGATCATTTTATTTTTAAACTGCATTCTTGTTAAGTAATATTCCTCATTTTAGATTACCATATTTTCAAAACAACTGATGGTTCAACATTGTGCCATATTTAATAGAACCGACCTGCTGAGCTGATTGCAAAGTTCCTGGATGAAAAGCTTCGTTCTGGTAATAAGGGTACTTCGGAAGAGGAATTAGAGGGTACACTTGATAAAGCTTTGGTTTTATTTAGGTTCATCCAGGTAGAGTTCATGTTTTCCTAATAAGAAATGTTGTATTCAGGTTTGTTTCAAATAAAAGTATTCTTTTTGTGTATTTCTTTTTCTGTCGTCTTCAAATAAATGCTAGAGATTTGAATGATGTTTTGTTGGTAATCAAGGGCAAGGATGTCTTTGAAGCATTTTATAAGAAAGATCTTGCAAAAAGGCTGCTTCTAGGAAAGAGTGCTTCTATTGACGCAGAGAAATCTATGATTACTAAGGTCAGTATAGTCTTTTTTGAATCAAATGTGTTAAGTGGTGTTATCCCACATTTGTAAGTACTAGATTTCCTGTGGCCTTGAATTAAAGTTGAGCTCCTCCACCTATTACCAATTGGTTTTAGGTTGAACTCTAACAAAATGGTATTTTTTTCCGTCTAAAGATTGTATTGAATTGTTACATTGTTATGATGCTGCAGCTGAAGACCGAGTGTGGCAGTCAATTTACAAACAAACTTGAAGGAATGTTCAAGGTCTGCCACTATATCTATTTATTTAAACTTTTCCTAGAAATGTTTTCCATATATGTTGTCGTTAGAATTTCTAATCATGGATATATACTGAACTCGTGCCTTCTGGGTTCTGTAAACATGGGCAATCCAGTAACTCCAATAACTCCAATAACCGCTAAGGATAATTTCACTCCTTTGGTAGTGGTGTTAACTCGAAATCGTTGTCCCTCACACCTCGAGCTTAATTAATTAATCCTGCAATTAGTTTGTAATAATATCTAGCAAACTAATTGTTCGTTGAGGATAGAATATGCAAATAATTATTGAAGTAATAGAATCATGTGAGAAGAGAAGAAAAGGATTGCAAGAGAATTGATCTTTTATATCTTGGATTACCTACTTGGCTATTGGTCAAGGCCGGTTCAACAATCTGCAAAATGTTTGGACTTTGTCTAATACTTATTTCTATGTGACTGGATTCTATTGCAACTTGCACTTGAATTTCAGTTTGAGGAAACTAGTGATATGAGATCAATTTGATTGTGATATTAATGCAATCGTTGCCACAGATTAGAACTATGGGCCTTTTCTTTTTAACGAGAGCTATGGACTTGTGGTTGTAATTAAATCACCTCATGTTCTTGGATTGATCTTTCTGTTTGTTGTTTTATCTCAAAGAGTTCTTGCTCTTTCTGGAAATTATCTATGGAACTTGACGTGGGAGGATGAATTTGGAGGATTCATTCATTTTAAATGTCTGTTATTGGTTTTCAGCCAGAATTCTTTCTCTTCTGTGTGGATATACATGCCTGTTTTCTTTGATGCGTTATATAAATTGCAAAATGAACCTTAATTGTATTGAATGTGAATTCTTGTGATTTTTATGCAGGATATTGAACTATCAAAGGAGATAAATGAATCATTCAAGCAGTCATCCCAGGCCAGAATAAAGCTTCCATCTGGAATTGAGATGAGCGTTCATGTCTTGACAACTGGGTAAATCTTATTTCATTGTTATTTGAATTAAACCATAAATGCATGATTAATTAATTTCTTCTTGAGGTATTTTACTTTGTTGGTATTTAATTCTATTTTGGTTGCTGGACGCTGCAGGTACTGGCCGACATATCCACCCATGGATGTTAGGCTTCCTCATGAACTTAATGTCTATCAGGTTTGCTTTTGTCTTTGGGATGAAATGTCAACTGTTAGACACCTGTTAGAAAAGTTAATTGTAACACTTTTTGAGAATTTGGTGTAACAGGACATCTTTAAGGAGTTCTACTTGAGTAAGTACAGTGGGAGGCGCCTAATGTGGCAAAATTCATTAGGTCATTGTGTCTTGAAAGCTGATTTTCCAAAAGGTAAAAAGGAGCTGGCAGTTTCCTTATTCCAGGTTTGTCTCTTGCTGTCTCAGTGAGGATTTTTCTGTCACTATGTTCTCTTTTCGAATTTTCTCTAGGAGCAGACAATTTCTAACATTTTTCTGGGTTTTCTCCATCTTCCCTCTAGACTGTAGTTCTGATGTTGTTCAACGATGCCCAAAAGCTTAGCTTTCAAGACATTAAGGATTCTACTGGCATAGAGGACAAGGAATTGAGAAGGACTTTGCAGTCCCTTGCATGTGGGAAAGTTAGAGTCCTACAAAAGGTATGCCCATTTACCATGCCTTTTGTGCTGGTTAGTTGGTATGATATTTGTTTTCCTTCATTTCATTTTCTTTATCCCTTTTCTGAATGTGTGTCGCAGTTGCCAAAAGGGAGGGATGTAGAAGATAATGACTCATTCATTTTCAATGATGGATTTACTGCTCCTCTCTATCGTATAAAGGTACATTTATTTGCAATTCCAAGATTCCGGCTGGTAAATACTTTTTTGAAAGATCAAACTGAATTCCCATATAGAAGGTTTTTGATGAATTTGCTTCACTGACGTGATAAGGCATCAAGTTGACCTTTCCTTTTGCAATGCAGGTAAATGCTATCCAGATGAAAGAGACAGTGGAGGAGAACACAAGCACTACTGAAAGAGTATTTCAAGATCGTCAATATCAGGTTCAGCTTTCACTCCCTTTTTATCCATCCATAAAAAATGTAAAATAAGAGAACAGAAGCCTATCTCATGTTCAGCTTCACCAAACATACGGATTGTTGCTTGATTTATTGCAGGTTGATGCTGCTATTGTTCGGATAATGAAGACCAGGAAGGTGTTGAGTCACACTCTTCTGATAACTGAACTCTTCCAACAGGTAAGCATTTTCTTATCTTTTTCATTCTAACAAACATATCTAGAGAGTTCTGAGTAACATCTGGTCACAATCGTAGCCAAAAATAAATGAAAGTGGAAGTTGGTTTTTATCAAAGAGTTATCATGCATTCATGCCAGTAACAACTCTTCTGTACCCTTTGTGATTGATGTTCTCCAAAGGGGATCAAACATCAAAGGGGATAATGTGTTTTTAAGTTACATTTGAACGTACTTGTATTGAGAATAAGTTTCTTTTATTGAACAGCTCAAGTTTCCCATAAAACCGGCTGATTTGAAGAAAAGGATCGAATCTCTCATTGACAGGGAGTACCTGGAGCGGGACAAGAACAACCCACAAATATACAATTACTTGGCATAACCTTCTTATTTTATTTTATTCTTTTCATCCTTTTGTTTCCTTTGATGATAGATATCTCCTTGTAAATGACACGGGAAGCTTTGGATAAGTCTCATCCAATAGGCTGGAGCTGAAATCCCCTCAGATCCATGTACAGTAGCTTGTAGTATTTATTTTGTTGCGATCGATACTGTAATTGTAAAGCATATTAGCATCTGTTTTGATACTTTTTTTTAACAGACTTGACAGACCATACGAGACTACAGGTACTCGAAATAAGATGCTGCATTTTTGGATGTTTTTGTGGGTTTCCCTTGTTTGATTTTGCTGTAACTAGTAAAAAGCAGGAGGGTTTTGGCTGCCCGTGTCAATTCGAACTCAAATTGGTACCGATTCGAGTCTGAGAAAACTTGAGCTTGTAATAGAGCCAGGCCCGAGAAACCTGAGCTCGTAATAGATTTGAGCCCAAGATTGATCTGGCTTGTGTTAGAGATAAATTCGATATTAACGTAATTTTATGTTTTTACTTAAAATAAAAATAAAATAATTTTTTTGAAAATATATTAAAATTTTATTAATAGGAAAAGTAATTAATAATAATTTTTTATGTTATAATAAATATATAAAATTAATAATTATTAAATGCTTTAAAACTAATCTTTAATGATAATATAATAATATATTATATAACTATTATGGAAATTGATTAACTTGATTTTAAATTGATATGTTATATGATATTGTAATGTTTAATCATCTATGGATATATATATAAACTATAAATATATCATATGATATGAAATAACATAACATTATATAATATAGGAGGAATAACTTTAAAATGTACGAAAATAATGACTTAGATCATATTTCAATTAGTATAATAATAAATAATAATATATAATAAGTAACATATATGTACTACTATCATATATAACTATTATTACAATATGGATAATAATTAGAGTTGTCCATGTATCGGGTTAGGTTGGGGTTGAGCCTTAGCAAAATTTTAGGCTCAATTGATAGGTTCAGACCCTGCCCGGTCCAAAAAATGTGCCTAAATTTTTTTCAAGCCTAGTCTAGATAAAAATATTAAAATTTGGGCTCAACTAGCTCGTATTAATTTTTTAATTTTTATATAAATTTTAAAATATATATATATATATATATAATACACCAAATGCACAAAATATTAAAATAAATGTTTCCAAAAAATTGAAAATAAATTAAAAAAAATCTTTATACTTAAATAACATTAAAATAAGTGTAACTTAACAAGCAAATATCTCTAAAATAGTAGCAAGATTAACAATAAAATAAGTGTTATACAATCCTAACATTAACAACAAAATAGTAATAATATAATAGTAAAATGGTAGCAAAATAGTGGCAAAAAGCGAGAAAACAAAACATGGAAAAACAATAGCAAAACAACATGATTTTTTTATTGCAAATTTGAGCCTGGTCGAGTCGAGATCGGGATAAAAAAGACCTTACCCGAGGCTTGACCCATTTTCTAAACGAGCCTTATTTTTTCTCAAGACCATTTTTCGGGCCTATATTTTTACCCAAGTCTTAACCTTTTTCTTCTCTTTTCTCCTCTTTTTCTCGAGCGTAAAAACCCATTCTCTTTTCTGTTGTCTGCCACCGTGACCACCGCCATCCACCGCTGTGAAAACAACTGTAAAATAATAGTGTTTTCCCTTCCTCTCTATAGCGATTTTATTAGTTATCATAGTAAGATTATTTATTATTATCTATTAATTCTTCTTAGTATTGGATATCTTAGATATTGTGGCTATTGCTCCCAAATCTCAATAATCTTCTCTTTCGTATCAAGTCCCAATTAGTGAGATCGTAAGTATTTGAAATATTTACTTTATTCAAAACCTCTTAATCCCTATATAGTGACCGAATGACTTCTTCCTAACTTGGTGCTTCTTGTTTGAATGATCAATTTCAAGCGTGTAATTTCCTATGATTCAAAGAGTGGAATCATATTGGATTAACAAAGAGTAAGTATTGTCATTGAAGCCAAATCGTAATCATTTATCAAAGATTTATCAAGGGTGTTCTAATGATGGATTATTCGTTTTATGTTTAGATCTGAGATATATCTAATGAAATCGAGAAGTAGGCGTTAGAAGGAGTTTCCGTATTGGAATTACTATGATTCGGTGTGAGTTTAACACTAAACAAAATTAAGTTTTTGTTTTATTTTGATAAAATGTTATTTGTTTAAATTATGTTGTTTGATGAGGATGCATTATGTATCCATAAAGAGAGATAAACCCATCGTTATGGACTATGTCAAGTAAGTGTTTTCCAAATCGTATATATTGTGAAAAACATGTTATGTGATATTGATGACTCTTATTGATTTGAAAAAAAATGTAAATCTCATTCTCATGTTATGTGATCATATGGCATATGTGATATTCACATGATCATAAAATGTGAATTTTGGTACTACGTGTACATATGTGATTTTCATGTTAAACATGCCTATATGGTTTTGATTGATTTTGGCCATAACACATACATGGGGTGAGATATGCGAAAGGTGGAAGTTATTGGCAGTTTATCTGCGTTATTGCGACACTGTTCAAAATATCCTCAAATCCTTATCGGTAATGGCTCCACACGCCTAAAGCTTGGGGAACCACCAACCATTATCGTAGCTCAACCCTTGCTCGATCCTTACATCAACTACTGTAAAAGTTTTTTTTTTTCTAAAAAGTTAGTGTAAAAGTTAACTTTACATATTTTATAACATATTATATAATTTATATTTTAATAAATAAATAATTGGTTAGCAAAATAAGTATATTTATTATGTATGTTAAAATTCAAATATATCAACATCCACTACACCAAAACAGACTTTTAGCGGCGTTTTTTATGGCTTTTAGCGGCGTTTTTAAGCGCCACTAATATTATTTGCGGCGCTTTTGAAAGCGCCGCTAAAAGCGCCGCTAAAACATGCGCAAAAGTTAGCGGCGTTTATTGTGAAAAAATGCCGCTAGAAGTCTTGACTTTTAGCGGCGCTTTTATAAGAAACGCCGCTAAAAGACCACACCTTTAGCGGCGTTTTTGTTAGAAACGCCGCTAAAAGACCACACCTTTAGCGGCGCTTTTATAAGAAACGCCGCTAAAAGTCCACACCTTTAGCGGCGCTTTTATGAGAAACGCCGCTAAAAGTAAACACATTTAGCGGCGCTTTTATAAGAAACGCCGCTAAAAGACCCCACCTTTAGCGGCGCTTTTTTATAAAACGACACTAAAGGTTGGGCATTTTAGCGGCGTTTCTTAGAAAAGTGCCGCTAAAGATGGGGTCTTTTAGCGGCGTTTCTTATAAAAGCGCTGCTAAAGGTGTGGTAAACGCCGCTAATTTGCACAAATTTGCAGTGCTATTTTTCTGCAATATCCTACCCTCCTTGCATTAAAAACCAACCAAAAACAGCAGCAATTGCATATAATTCCAACCCAAGGCAGCAAATAAAACATTTAAATCTCACCAAAAGCATTAAATCTAAACGATACTTCAAATTTAATAAAAGATATATGATATTTATTAATAAATGAAGCATAATTCAAACAATTTTACAATAATGTTAACTGTAACAATGTTAAAAAAATCTTACAACAATAAAACAAATGTCTAAGAGGGCGGCCTCTGCGACTGCTGCTGGAACAACTGCATCATAGTCTGCAGCTGTAGTTGGAGTTCTTCATACTTTCTATTCTGCTCTGCCTCCCGTGCTGCTGCCTCCGCTCTAAGTTGAGCGATATGCTCCGCCTCCCTCGCTGCTGCCTCCGCTCTAAGCTGAGAAATTTGCTCAGCTGTGCTCGCTTCCATCAGAGATATCTGGTCTTTCAGTCTCTGAACTTCAGCACGAGATTGACTCCGAAAGACATGTATTGCGGAGCCGGATCAAAATATTGAGTCGGGTAACACCGATCCTTGACATCGAACCCGACCATACCTTGTAAGACCCAAAATATTAGTGATAATTTTGTTATAAATATACTCAAGATTAACAAAACTATCAATCGAAGCAGTCGTACCTTTCAGGACCCAAAACATCAGTAATAATTCTGTTGTCAATCTCCTCGAGATTAACAGAACTATCAGACGAAGCAACTGCTTCATACTCTGCCTTCTTCTCCTTTAGTTTATCCTAATAAATGAATAAAAAGTTAGAAACGAAATATATAATTAAAAGGAATGGAACATAACTTAAAATTATAAATTTAAAACTATAAACGATGAATTAAACATTATAAATATTTATAATAAATCAAATTTTATTAAGTAAATATACCAAAATTTCTGCAGCCTCGGATGTCATCGGAGATCCATCTTTCTTCCTATCGTAATGTCAAAAAGTCAAGGCGTCCAACTTTTGACTGACGAAACTTCCTACATTATAGCGAGAAAAATATAATTTAATAGTATAAAGTAATTAATATTTGAAAAAGTAATAAATTATAATACCTCGGCCTCATTTACACGAGCAAAACTTCGGAACCTACCGTAATGCGTGAATTGTTGTTTCATCTGCTGCTTTGTTCCAACTCGCTCACGGTCCTACATAATGGAATTTGAATTATGTATATAGTAAATCGATAAACCGAAAAATTTATAAGACTTTGAAAGTACTTAATACCTCTCCTTTCTTTGAATTCGAATCTAACTTGATCTTCCCATTGGTACCTCAACATTCCGTGGGACATTTCACAATTTTTCGTCGAGGCTTATGTCTTTCTTAAAATATTGTTTTTTAGGGTGCTTTTATTGTCTCTCCTTTTTACCCAACGTCTTTTTAACATAGTCATTGGAGACCTCTAAAGCAAATTTACCTAGAATTTTTTTTAAAAAAGTTAATATAAATGAAGGTTAAATTAAAGTATTATAAATTACATTCACCTTTTATTACCTTAATATTATCGAGCTCGATTTTTGTTGGCATCGAGCACGTGATGCCATGATTAAGTAGTTAATGGGCAACATATTCGCATTTCGTGCTATAATGCCCAAATAGCACCGCCAACAATCGAGCTTCGATCCGATAGGCTGGCCATGATTGTTTCTCCTTACTTCAACACCCTCGGTGAGGCTCTAAGTCGTATAAATCTGTAAGTAATGTACGTCCCGAGCTCTTTCGTCCCACCACCTCAATTGAAAAATGATATATTATTATATTAAAATTGAAAAATGAATCAATAATAAAATTCAACATGCATGTAAAATAAAGTTAACATTACTTTGGAATTGTCCATGCTCGTCATCTATGTCCGTGCGGACTAGAAGATCCAACAAGCGTATCCATCCACTATTTACTTCTTACGGATTTGGAGTATTCGGACAATATTTAAACCTCGTAATTGTCTTCTAGGCATTTTCCTACAATACACATAAAAGAGTTCAAAATTTTAGTAACAAATAACAACAATAATAGGACATTTAAAACAGTTAAATTATATAACATGACCAACATGAAAATTATAATATAACATATAAATAATAAATCATTAAATCATACTACATCATATTTCGTAAATATCTTCATCCACATCCCGACGAACCCATTGAAATTGTTGACTAGTACTAGGGATATTTTCGTTAAGTCTTGTTCGGAAAAGGCAAAGTTTCTGATCTTTCGACTATGTCATCTCTTCTTCCACTGCCAATGTCGAACAAGTCTCTAGGGGTGTTTTGAAGTACAACGTACCAACCCTCATCAGTTGGATCTTCGGAGTAAAAAACTTGTTTAACTTGAGAAGAAAACACATACGACTCGTCCATCAGTTGTTCTCTAGTGTGAATCAATCGAGAGAAATTCACCATTGTAAAGCCATATTGATCTTTTTTAATTCCGCGAGCCGTATTCACATCAGCCCAATCACCTCGAAATAAGACAACTTTGCATTTGCCGTAATAATCCAACTCAATGATGTCAGTAATAAGTCCGTAATATTCCAAATTCCCTCGACCGATTCATCGTCCCTAGCACTAGCATAACTTGTAATCGAAGAATTAACAACAATTACGCAATTTTGGGTTCTCCTCAATCTCTCACGATACCTTGTATGAAATCTGTATCCGTTGATGAGGAAGCCACTATATCTTTTAACTATTCTGTTTGGACCTTGTGAAAGCCATTTAACGTCGTCATTTACTTCATTCCGACTCCATACCTAATGAGTCGAAAGTAAATCGAGTAATTATGAATGTTATGAGAAAACATTATTACTTGTCAATGAAAATTTAAATTGCATACCATTTGGCTTAACCATTCATGGAATGATTCTGTGAACAACTTATTAATTTCTCGTCGATTTAATCTTCGGGATCGTGAACAAGCTCTCAATATATGTTTGTACTCACTACGGTAAAAAAAGGTTTTACTTTGTTAGAAGACAAATAAATTATAATTGATGAGTATTTATCAAATTCTAGAACTTACTTTCGAAATGGTTCCATTGAATCGTGATGAAAAAGAACGTATCGATGTGCTTGGACCCACGATCTATCGTCTAATTACGTAATTTTAACTTTGCCGATCGGTTCTCAAAACTTTGAAATAAATAAGTTTCGCCAAATTATGATCTGTGAGCCCAAAGATTTCTACTTGGTCATTCATTCTTGTTTCAACATCTTCCAAATACCTCGAACAGAAAGTCATACATTCCTCTGCCAAGTAGCCCTCGGCAATTGATCCTTCCGGATAACGCTTATTGCGGCAGTATGACTTCAATTTGGAAAGGAACCTAAACACGGTATACAACATTATCAAAAGTTGCAACTAAAGGCATTGAGTTGAATGAAGGAATATTTTGTAAATAAAGTAAGACCTTTCAATGGGATACATCCATCGATAGAAAATGGGTCCACCAAGAAGTGCTTCACGCGGAAGATGAATTAACAAGTGCACCATAATAGTGAAGAAGGAAGGCGCGAATATCTTCTCCAGATTGCATAAAGTCAATGCGGCTCGATCTTGTAGTCTCTCTAATTCTTGAACATTCAAAACTTTACCACAAATGCCTTTCATTATATTCGACAGTTCAATTACAGGAGCCTTCACCTTTTTCGACATACAACACCGCATAGCAACTGGCAATAAGTCTTGCATCAAGATGTGATAGTCATGCGATTTTAAACGATATAGTCTTCGATCCTTAAGACTCACACATCGCGATATATTTGATACATCTGCATCCGAGACCTTTATATCCTTCAACACCGTCTGAAACACTTCTTTCTCCGTCTTCGACATTGAAAAAATAGTAGGCGACAATCGATATTTCATATTCGAAGTGCTCGGGGATGAAGCTCACGTCAATTCCATGTGGACTAAATCAAGTCGACTCAAGATTATCTTTTGATTTTCCATCGACATTCAAAATAGTCCCAATGATGTTCTCGCAGACATTTTTCTCTATGTGCATGACATCAAGATTATGACGTAAATCGATGCTCCCAATAAGGCAACTCGAAAAAAATACTTCTTTTTTTTCCACAAATTCGCCTCATTAGGATCATCCTCTTTATCAGATTCATCATCAGATTCATCCCTAGATCTTCTATTTCTTTGCGGGTTGGCCGGTTGATTCATCTTCCCATAGATGAAATTCATATCTTTCAACATTAAGAATATTTCGGATCCACCGGTCTGCAAAGGAGCTAGTCTGAACTCTTCAGTACCATCAAACTAGCACTCTGAAATCTAAATGTATGATTTTCTGGTAACCACCGACGATGCCCCATGTAAGAGAACTTCTTCCCATTATATAACCATTGCGAACATGTCTGCACAGCACAACACAGACAAGCATAACGTCCCCTGGTATTCCAACCAGATAAATTAGCATAAGCCGGGAAGTCGTTAATAGTCCACATTAAAGCCGCACGTAAATTAAAGTTCTCTTTTCTCATTGCATCGTATGTCTAAATACCAGCCCATAGTTGTTTTAACTCGTCAACAAGTGGCTGCAAATATCGTCAATATCATTCCTCGCCATTTCTCTCCGGTATAATCATAGACAAGATAAAAGAAGATTGTTTCATGCAAACCCATGGAGGCAAATTGTAGGAACAAGCACCACAAGCCAAATCATCGACGTTGTGCTCATGAGTTTGTAAGGTTAAATCCATCGGATGCTAGCCTAAACCTCACACTCAGGATCGCTTGCAAAGCTTGAAAATTTGGAGTCAAAAGATTTCCAAGCTAAAGAATCTGCAGGATGCCTTAACAACCCATCATCTGTTCATCCATCACGGTGCCACGTCATTGATTCGGCTGTCTTCGAAGACATGAAAAGTCGTTGAAGCCTTGGTATTAGCGAAAAATACCGTAAAATCTTAATCGGCGCTTTCTTGGTGTATCATGTTCATCCTCGTTACCGTCCTCTGTATTTTATTAATCCAACGGATTGGCGCATACATGACAACCTTTGTTGGTTTATTCGGTCGCCCTAATACAACATGCAGTCATTTGGGCAACTGTGAATTTTGTTGTAGCCAAGGCCCAAATCCTTTATCAATTTCTTCATGTCTTTGGAAGATTGAGGGATTTTTGCAAATGGGAACATTTCTTGTAGAAACTCTAACAGCATTGTCAACGATTTTCCGGTCCACCCCCAAACATTTCAAGTGAAAAAGACGAATACAGAATGACAGTTTGGAAAATTTTGATCCCTCATACAATTCTTCATTCATTTCACCAAGTAACGTGTAGAACCTTGCCGCTTCTTCATTTGGCTATTCATCCGGTACACTTCTTCTTGTTTCGGTGAAAGTATTTCCACCAAAATTATGATCATCGGTTGCACCCAAGTCAGGTGGAAATGACCCGAAACCATCACTGCGCATATTAAAAGCATCCCGCAACATGCCTTCCATGTTATCGTCTCTAACATTCTGATTGAAAGCACTATGAGGATACCCCAGATTCATCGATGAAGATGCTCCACTAGATGTACACTCTCCATGAAAAAACCATTTTTTGTACCCCCGGACAAAGCCATTAACAACTAGATGTTCGTAGACCACTTCACGATAATGCCAGTTAATATTGCAACACATCTTACACGGGTAAAGAATCATATTCTCTTGGCTTGCATTTTGAAATGCAAAATTCAGAAAAGTTTCTACTCCATTTCGATAGCCGTTGCTTACCCTTGACAATTTCATCCAACTCCTATCCATATCATAGTTGTTGAAGTCTAAAGTTGACAATAAATTACACGGCTAAATTGTTAATTAATAATTTATGTCAGTAATGATATGATCATATATATAACGAGTACTATGTAAGTTATGTAAATAATGTAAGTTATGAAATTTGATCTTAAAATTAGGTAAGTTTTGTATTCTTTTAGATTCATCATACGTGGCATTGTTACACCTAGGGAGGATCCATTATATCATTTGTGAGATATAAGGCAACCCGTCAGTTTCGACCTATATACTTTGAATCATTTTTTTCTATACAAGTATTATGTAAGTTATGAAGTTTGATCTTAACTTAAAATTATGTAAGTTATGAAATTTGATCGTAAACTTATGTAAGTTATGAAATTTGATCTTAAAATTAGGTAAGTTTTGTATTCTTTTAGATTCATCATACGTGGCATTGTTACACTTAGGAGGATCCATTATATCATTGTGAGATATAAGGCAACCCGTCGAGTTTTCAACCTATATACTTTGAATCATTTTTTTCTATACAAGTATTATGTAAGTTATGAAGTTTGATCTTAACTTAAATTTATGTAAGTTATGAAATTTGATCGTAAACTTATGTGAGTTATGAAATTTGATCTTAAAATTAGGTAAGTTGAGATGTTGTGAGGGTGCTTAGAATTTGAAATAACTTGTTTAATAATTTATTTTAATTGAATCCTATATCTAATGTCAAGTCTATAAAATAGTTATATAATAGTAATAATTAGTATGTTTTACTAACCTTTTGTGTTGGGTTTGTTATTATTCTATATTAAAATATAGAATAAATTTTAAAAATTAAAGATATTAGGATAAATTATTTAATTGGTCGGGTTACTAAATATGTTTTAATTGAATAAATCACTAAAAATAAAAAATATTAAAAATAATTTTATTTTTTAACTTGGTTTAATCGGTACATACTTATTTTCAAGTCAATTAGACTAATACTTTTTTCCGAATTGGTTGATTTGGGTGTTTTGATTTTTATTCGAATAATTTTATTAACTTTTGTTAAATGTTTTATTATTTGTATTATATGTTTTAAAAAATTTGTTTTAATTTGTAATCATTGAATGATTAATTGAATATATTTGTTAACCCATTTGATGCTAATGTGGCTTAGTTGGTTTTTTGATTTTCTACTATGATGTTTTTTACTCTTTTGAAATGAAAATATAAAAATACAAAATATATATAACTTATTAAAAATTTAAAATTAAAATAAATTTTAAAAATTAAAAGTACTTAATTTTTAAAAATATTAATAATATAAAACAATTATAGAAAAATTACAATGAATTATTAAACAATTATAATCTTTTTAAAAAAAATTAGCACAACACGAAAAGTTATATATTTTAGTATGCATAGATAACAATATTAATTAACTTTTTAGTATTCAATTCAATTTTAGAGTTGATTTGAGTACCAAAATATATAAATTTTACTACCATATTGGACTAAAATAATACAAATATCACACTAAATAATATATTAAACCGCTTTTATGATTTTTTCAACTCAAGAATCAAAATAATCAATTTCGACTCTCTCAATACTATAAATTGATTAAGCTAAAATTAATAATTATTGAACTAAAATTAAGTTTTTTAGTTAAACTTAAGTAACTGAACAAATAGTTTTAATGACCTTAGCTCCAATAACATGTCAATTTTACGGTTTTAAAAATCAATTTTGGTAACTATCCTTTTTCAGAATTATAATAAATCAAATCAAATCAAATTATTACTAAAGGATTTAAAAATTTCAACTCAATCAACTCACCTCAGATGAAAAGATATGGGTTAGCTCGTAATTAGTCCCAATACAGACAAGTAGACAACGAACCTGCGGGTTAGCCCATTTATACACGTATTTAAGATTTTACACATTATTTTATCCAAAAAAGAACACATTATAATTTGCAAGATTTAATAATTAACTGTAAATTTATAAACAAATGAGCTGAAACCTGAAAGTCAAAGTATCTCAAATTCTAGGTGTCTTAAGATCTTCGTATAACAGTCGTGCCACGTCATTGGTGTTAATTGTCAACAGGTGATGGGAAAGGAATGATGCTGGATAAGCGGATAATATTGTTTGTAGCTCCGGTAAACCTGATAATGATAAAGATGGTCAGAAAGTTGCAAAATGGTTAACAAGTAGCAAAGGGTGTACATATCTAAAAATCGAAAAGCACCGATTTAGGAATTTTAAGATCTTGGGTGGTAACATCCGTTTAAAAATTCATTTTAATCAACAATAAACACAGTTCCATTGTACACGTCGACCTTGAATTTCAATGGACACATAACGCTCATTGCGTTTGATGATCCTATTTGGATATCAACTTATCCTCTAAGATCGATTTTGGAAACAAAATTGATACATGTTATTTGTTAATTTTCACGTGTTTAAACATATTTCGATATCTTGTATTTTGTTAGTGTCTAATTTTATTTCTAGTTGATATTTAATTTTATTTATAATTTTTTAACATGTTTTAAAAAATTTGACACTTAAACACAAATCGACACTTGAACAATCATTGTGCTTCACAGTTAGATAGCCCATCAAATAAAATTCCATTCATTCTTGGGTTCTTAGATATGAAGCATCCGTCGTTAGGGGCGTAAAATTGTTCATGTCGGAAGTGTCCTTTTTCATTAAGCAAAGAACATGTAATTAAGTGGAATATGGGTGGGATTACCAATTTCAAAACAAAACCGAAAAAGGCGGAAGCGGCCAGGCCACCAACAACCAAAACAAAAGAGGGTCGTCTTGAGTTTCCCTCCGACTTTACAAAGTAGTAAAAGTGTTGAACTTCTTCTGCATCACCCAGACCAACATACCTAATAGAAAGCAACATAACACCCATCAAACAACTATATATCTCCACAACCAAAAAGAGTTTAAAATTTCGTTAGGCCGTTACCCGGTTTCAAGTTCAAAATACCATAAACTACAGATCGAACCATTAAACAAACGCAAACCAAATTAATTTAGCAGGGATCTATTAACAGCAGAATACAGACGTCATAAATACCATCTAAGGTAACCAAATTAATTTATTCTCAGACATCATTTTAACTAACTTTTAAGTAGCCTTAATCACACATTCAGCCATCTTAATAATGAAACAAAATCAAGAAAATAAATATCAGATGTGTTAGAGACAAGCAAATATGTTATAAAAAAAACCACATGTGCATGTAGCCTTAAAATAACAAACCCATAAATTATTATACCAAAATAATCGACACCCATCACTCGGAACATCAATTACCTTTAAAATCATCTACTTTTCAATTAATTGAAAAGAATAACAAACCTTTTGAACTGTTTGGTTCCAGAGAAACAGTAAGAAACAAGAAGGAAAAACAAGCTAAAAGAAATTTTGTATGTTGTATCTTCAAATCACAGACTAGATGACAGTGAACTGCAACAAGCTAAAAGCACAAAGACAATACTTAATGATTACAAGAAGACAATTCTCAATCCAATAACAGAAAGTTATCACATCCGAGAGAAATAATTCCCCGACTTTCGAATACATATCACTTACATTTATTCAACAAGCAAAAGGTAAAAAGATAAGCGATCAAGCCTTACATCATCATAACAATAAGTTTGATGAAGCTTTTCTCTTGGGCCCAGCCAAAACATGAATCACTAAACTCATGATTCAATATTATTATTTTCTGAAAGTAGCTTATCAAAACATTTAAAAACGCAAACGCTTTATTATTAGGATAAAGTAGCGAATTCTAAATTTCAAGGTGTTTGGTTTGCCATTTTATTCACTACAATGAGCATTCTAAGGAACCGATTAACTATCCCTAACTCTTAAAAATAGTACTTAGATAAAAAGTTAACATGTAGTTGTTAATATCAAACCAACTCGAAGATTTATTCCACAAAAAAATTCATTCAGAAAAAAATCTGACTTTCAAATCCCTTTTAAAACTACAAAACACTAAGGAAACTAATCGAACCCAAAACTAGAACTCGACTAAAACAACAATTATCATGGTCGAAATCAATCTCAACAAGAATCTTATAGCCCCAAATCAAATTTATAATATATGATCTACCACGGTAAGAAGAAACATGGTGCGGTAACAAAAGGAAACTTTTTTGCATTATTGTGCATCGCTAATTTTGATACCACAAGAATATACATCACGGCATAAGAATGTTAGCTAAAATCAAGCCAACCCAAGGATTTACATCACAAAATGTTTCGAAGAAGCAGACCAACAATTTATTTTCAAAACCCTTTTTCAAACTACTGAAACCTTAAGGAAATTAATAAGAACCCAATAAGCAAATCAACTAAAACAACAATAGTCAAAATCAAAATCAATCTCGACAAAGAATCGTGCAGACCCAAATCGATTAATCAAACAACATCCCAAAATCTCCCATTCAACCAATTTAAAATGCAATTAAAAAACAAATTATGATCGCAAAAAAAAAAAAAAGTCTAAAAATCGATAAAATCAATACTAAAGTATAAAATTAAAGAGAGATGGGGAAAAAGGAAGAATACAAATTCTCGAACAATGCCCTCGTAGACAAGGACGGGGATAGTGATGCCAAATATGCCGACGAGAGCGAAGTTGCGGCGAGAATAACCAATTATGCTTTCAACAAATTTTTTTTCGCTTAAAATCATGTCGAGGCAGAGAATCGAAAAATCCCACAGAAAAACTAAACAAATCCAAAAATACCTAACCACATACAAACCAAAACTCAAACAACGAATAAATAAAGAAATCAGATTATTTATTAAGATTACCTTTGAATTGGTAAAGGCTTGGATTTTGGACAACGTTTAATATCGCAACTCAAGAAAAAACCTGAAGCTCAGAAACAAGATGGAAATCTCACAAAAACAATTAATCTTCATGAAGGAAGCAGATGGAAATTGGACAACTTTAATCTTGCAAAAACAAGATGGAAATCGAACAACATTTAATCTCGCAAAAACAAGATGGAAATCGAGCTCGAAAAACGCAGCAACTCAATTTCAATTTAGGGATTTCAGAGAGCAAAACGCGTAAAACATTTGCCTAAAACAATTGAAGCCTTGCGGCATTTATCAAATAGCGCCGCTAAAACATACCTATTGCGGCGTTTAACAAAAAAAACGCCACTAAAAAAATATAAAACTACGTCGTTTACTTAAAATACAATAACATTTTTTCCGGCGTTTTTTATTAGCTCCGCTATATCCTACCTGTTGCGGTGTTTTTGACAAAACGCCACTAAAAAATAAACAAATAATTTGCGGTGTTTCTTAACAAACGCCACTATTGCAGTCAATTTAAATTTTAGCAGCGTTTTTTATGAAAACGCCACTATCCTCAATTTAAATTTTTTTTCATTTTTTTCTTTCAAAATTTTTGTGCGGAGATTATATTTTTTGGAATTTTTATTTTTTAAAAATTTTAAATATTAAACTTTTTAAGAAAATTTCGGAATTTTTTTGAAGATTTTTATAATTTTTAAATTAACATATAAAATTTTTATTTTAATTTTTTTCCAATTTTAATTTTAATTTCTTTTTCAATTTTAATTTTATTATATTTTTAATATTGAACTTTTTAACTAAAATATTAAATATCTAGTTCTTAAGTTTTTAATTTTTATTATTAAAATTTAAAATTTAATTACCATTATCAACTCAATTTCTTTTTCTTTCTTTTTACACCAACATTAGTTGTTTAGATTTTTATATAAATGGCATTCAATTATATGAATACACCTAAATTTTGATATAGATACATCTCATAATTATATATGAATTTTGGTTTAATGTGTAATTCTAGATGTGAATTTCTAATTACGGTTTAAATGTATAGTTGAAACTTTAATTTTCATGTAATCATACACATTATTTTAAAATATAAATACATCAATATATTTTTATATTGAATAAATATAACTTTTATATATGTATGCAATATATAAATAAAAATGATGTTACTTATATCAATAATTGTGTTAATATTTTACAAGATCTGGATCAAAAATTAAAGTTCGTGTATACAATTGCACACTAAACCATTATTCATGTATGCTTTTGGGATTTAACCCATTTTGATTTATATATTTTTAAAATAATAATTTACAATTTATCTTATTTTGATTTATATTCTAAAAATCCAAGATTAATCCTAAATCATAACCCTTAGACCCTGAACCTTAAACCTTAAAGCACAAGCACCAAGCCTTAAACCCCAAACTCAAAACCCCAAACCTTAAATACTAGCTAGACCATAAAACTTGAACCCTAAACTCTAAACTGCAAACCTTAAACCATAATCAAAGAACAACTTTTTGGGAGTTCATGTGGCCAATGTTAGTGTAGTACAAAATATATATTTTAATAGCTAACACATTAACCATGAATCCCTCGTGAGGGATTTCGGTTTTCAGGATTTTCGGTCATATAGCTAACACTTTAAACCTTAAACCCTAAAAAATCTTAAACTTAAACCCTAAACCTTAAACTCTAGCACATTAACCATTTCCCTCTAAAACCCTAAACCCTAAACCCTATAAACCATAAACCTTCAACCTTCACTACAGCAAAACAGACTTTTAGCGGCATTTTTTTGGGCATTTAGCAGCGTTTATAAGCACCACAAAAAGTATTTGCGGCGCTTTTCCAAGCGCCACAAAAAAACCCCGCTAATACTACCACCGAAATTTTTATGGCGTTATGTGCAAAAAACGCCTAAAGATCCCGACTTTTAGCGGCGTTTGTAATAAAAGCGCTAAAACCATGGTCTTTAGCTGGCTTCTTTAAAAGCGCCGCTAAAAGTCAGGGCCTTTAGCGGCGCTTATAAAAAAACGCCGCTAAAAGTCAGGGGCTTTAGCGGCGCTTTCCCAAAAAACGCCGCTAAAAGTCAGGGGCTTTAGCGGCGCTTTCCTAAAAAACGCTAAAAGTCAAGGGCTTTAGCGGCGCTTTCCCAAGAAACGCCGCAAAAATTTCTTGAGATTTAGCGGCGCTTTTGTACAAACGCTGCTAATTTGTACAGATTTAAAAAAATAAAATTTTTTCAATATTATACCCCTCCTGCACTAAAAACCAACCAATAACAGTATATAATTCTAACGCAAAACAGTAAATTTAGCATAAAAATCACAATCAATACATTAATTCTAAAATTCTAAATGATACTTGAAATTTAATAAATTAAATGAATGATAACCGAAAATATTGTAACAATAATGTTAAATGTAATAATGTCAAAACTTCTTACAACGAAAAACTAAATGTCTAAGATGGCGGTTTACGATCATTGAAACATCTCGCATATCATATGTCAAGTCGGTCTTGGAACTCTTCAGATTTTACTTGCGCTCTGCTAGCATCGATCTTGCCTCTGCCTCCCCTCATGATGCCATTGCCTCTCTTCTTCTTCTTTGCCTCCTTGCTTGTGCCGCTTCGCATTCGCTTTAAGTCGCTTTGGAGTTCTTCATATTTTCTTTAAACATCGACAATTTGTCCTCTGCTCAACCGTGCTCTCTTGCATCCGAGCTATCCGGTTTTGTAGCCTCGAACTTCAAAGACGAGATTGACCCCCGGAAGGCATGTACTGCTGGGAGGCGGATCCAAAATATTGGGTCGGGGTAACACCAGATCCTTTAAATCGAACCCGACGATGCCTTTCAAGACCAAAAACATCAGTGATAATTCTATTAAAAATATACTAAAGATTAGCAGAACTATTAGTCGAAGCAGTCGTACCTTTTAGGACCCAAAACATCTGTAATAATTCTGTTATCAATCTCCTCAAGATTAACAGAACTATCAGTCGAAGTAGCCGCTTCATACTCGGCCTTCTTCTCCTTTAGTTTATCCTAATAAATCAACGAAAGAGTTAGAAACGAAATATATAAATAAGAAAGAATGCAACATAATTGAACATTATAAATTTAAAACTATAAACGATGAATTAAACTATTATAATTAAACGGTAGAAATATTTATAAAAAATAAAATTTTATTAAGTAAATATACCAAAATTTCGCAGCTTTTGGATGTCATCGGAGATCCATCCTTCTTTCTATCGTAATGTCAAAAGCTAAACGCGTCCAACTTTTGACCAATCGAAGTTTCCTACATTTTAGCGAGAAAAATATAATTTAATAGTATAAAGTAATTAATATTTGATGAAATTAATAAATTATAATACCTCGGCGTCGCCTACACAAGCAAAACTTCTAGAACTCGCCGTAATGCGTGAATGTTTGTTTCATCTCACTTATTCCAACTCGCTCATGGTCCTACATAATGCAATTTGAATTATATATATAGTAAATACTATAAACCAAATAATTTATACGATTTTAGATGTACGTAATACCTCTCCTTTTTTGAATTCCAAAATCTAACTTGATCTTCCCATTGGTACCTCAACATTCCGTTGGAACATTTCTTAATTTTTCATCGAGGCTTATGTCTTTCTTAAAATATTGTTTTTGAGCGTGCTTTTATTGTCTCTCCATTTTTACCCAATGTCTTCTTAACATAGTCATCGAGACCTCTAAATTAAATCTAGCTTCAAGAAAAAAGTATAAAAGTTAATATAAATGAAAATTAAATTAAAGTATTATAAATTACATTCATGTTTTATTACCTTAATATTTTCGAGAGCTCGATTTTTGTTGGCATCGGGCATGTGATGCCATGATTCCTAGTTAATGGGCAACATATTGGGATTTCATGCTAAAATGCCCAAATAACCTCCTAACAGTCGAGCTTCAGATCCAACAGGCTGACCATCATTGTTTCTCCTTACTTTAACACGATCGTGAGGCTCTAAGTCGATAAATCTTTAAGTAAGGTACGTCCCCGACCTCTCAAGCGTCCCACCACTTTAGCTGAAAATGATATATTATTATATTAAAATTGAAAATGAATCAATAAAAAATTCAACATGCATGTAAAATAAACTTAACATTACTTTCAAATTCTCCGTGCTCGTCATCTATATCCAGAGAGTAGAAGATCCAACAACTGCTTGATGTTCACTACTATTAGCTTCTTCGGATTTGGAGTTTCATGGACAATATTTAAATCTCGTAATCGTCTTCTAGGCATTTTTCCCGCAATACACATGAAAATTATATAACATGACCAACATGAAAATTATAATATTACATATAAATAATAAATCGTTAAATCTTACTACATCATATTTCAGAAATATCTTCGTCCACATCCCGACGAACCCATTAAAATTGTTGACTAGTACTAGGGATATTTTTAGTTAAGTCTTGTTCTAGAAAAGGCAACGTTTCGATCTTTCGACTATGTCATCTCTACTTCCACCGCCAATGTCGAAGAAGTCTCTAGGGTATTTCAAGTACAACGTACCAACCCTCATCGCTTGGATCTTCCGAGTAAAAACTTGTTTAACTTGAGAAGAAAAACATACGGCTCGTCCATCGCTTGTTCTCCGTGTGAATTAATCGAGAGAAATTCATCATTGTAAAGCCATATTGATCGCTTTTAATTCCATGAGCAGTATTCACATCAGCCCAATCACCTCGAAATAGGACAACTTTGCATTTGCCGTAATAATCCAACTCAATGATGTCGATAATAAGTCCGTAATATTCCAAATTCCCTCGAATCGGATTCATCATCCCTAGCACTAGCATAACTTGTAATCGAAGAATTAACAACAATTCCGTAATTTTGGGTTCTCCTCAATCTCTCGATACCTTGTATGAAATCAGATCCGTTGATGAGGAAGCCACTATATCTTTAACTATTCTGTTTGGACCTTGTGAAAGCCATTTAACGTCGTCATTTACTTCATTCTGACTCCAAACCTATTGAGTCAAAAGTAAATCGAGTAATTATGAATGTTATGAGAAAATATTATTACTTGTCAATGAAAATTTAAATTGCATACCATTTGGCTTAACCATTCATGGAATGATTCTGCGAACAACTTATTAATTTCTCGTCGATTTAATCTTCGAGATCGTGAACGAGCTCTCAATATTTGTTTGTACTCACTACGGTAAAAAAGGTTTTACTTTGTTAGAAGACAAACAAATCATAATTGATGAGTATTTATCAAATTGTAGAACGATTTACGAAATGGTTCCATTAAATCGTGATGAAAAGAACGATCGATGTGCTTGGACCCACGATCTATCGTCTAATTCTGTAATTTTGACTCTGCCGATCGGTTCTCCAAAACTTTGAAATAAATAAGTTTTAGCCAAATTATGATCTGTGAGCCCAGCATTTCTACTTGGTCTGTTCATTCTTGTTTCAACATCTTCCAAATACCTCGAACAGAAAGTCATACATTCCTCTGCCAAGTATCCCTCGGCAATTGATCCTTTCGGATAACGCTTATTGCGGTAGTATGACTTCAATTTGGAAAGGAACCTAAACACGATATACAACATTATCAAAAGTTGGAAATAAAGGCATTTAGCTGAATGAAGGAATATTTTGCAAATAAAGTAAGACCTTTCAATGGGATACATCCATCGATAGAAAATGGGTCCACCAAGAAGTGCTTCACGCGGGAGATGAATTAACAAGTGCACCATGATAGTGAAGAAGGAAGGCAGGAATATCTTCTCAGATTGCATAAAGTTAATGTGGCTCGATCTTGTAGTCTCTCAAGTTCTTGAACATTCAAAACTTTACCACAAATGCCTTTCATTATATTTGACAGATTCAATTACTGAGGCCGTCCACCTTTTTCGACATACAACACCGCATAGCAACCGGCGAGAAGTCTTGCATCAATATGTGATAGTCATGCGATTTTAAGCCATATAATCTTCGATCCTTAAGATTCACACATCACGATATATTTGATGTATATGCATCCGGGAACTTTATATCCTTCAACACCGTCATGAACACTTCTTTCTCCGTCTTCGACATTGAAAAATTAGCGGCGGAAATCGATATTTCATATTCGGAAGTGCTCGGGGATGAAGCTCACGTGAATTCCCATGTAGACTAAATCAAGTCTACTCAAGATTATCTTTCAATTTTCCATCGACATTCAAAATAGTCCCAATGATGTTCTCGCAGACATTTTTCTCTATGTGCATGACATCAAGGTTATGGCGTAAAATCGATGTTCTAATAAGGCAACTCGAAAAAATACTTTTTTTTCCACAAGTCCGCCTCATTAGGATCATCCTCTTCATCGATTCATCATCGATTCATCCTAGATCTTTTATTTCTATGCGGGTTTGCTTAGGTTGATTCATCTTCCCATAAATGAAATTTATATCTTTCAACATTAACAATATTTTGGATCCACCGATTCGCAAAGGAGCCGATCTGAACTCTTCAAGACCATCAAACCGAGCACTCAAATCTAAATATATGATTTTTCGGTAACCACCGACGATGCCCCATGTAAGAAAACTTCTTCCCATTATATAACCATTGCGAACATGTTCACAAGCAGCACAACACGGACAAGCATAAGCGTCCCTTGGTACTCTAACCGATAAATTAGCATAAGCCGGAAAGTCGTTAATAGTCCACATTAATGCCGCACGTAAATTAAAGTTCTCTTTTCTCATTGCATCGAATGTCCAACACTAGCCCATAGTTGTTTTAACTCGTCAACAAGTGGTCGCAAATAGACGTCAATATCATTCCCCGCCCTTTCTCTCCGTGTATAATCATAGACAAGATAAAAGAAGATTGTTTCATGCAAACCCATGGAGGCAAATTGTAGAAACAGCACCACAAAGCCAAGTAATCTTGTACATTGTGCTCATAAGTTTGTGAGGTTAAATCCATCGGATGGTAGCCCAAGCCTCACACTCGAGGATCGCTTGCAAAGCTTGGAAACTTGGAGTCAAAATATTTCCAAGCTAAAGAATCTGCAGGATGCCTTAACAACCCATCATCGGTTCGTCCATCACGGTGCCACGTCATTGATTCGACTGTCTTCGACGACATGAAAAGCCGTTGAAGCCTCGATATTAGGGGAAAATACCGCAAAATCTTAACTGGCTGCTTCTTTGACTGTGTACCGTGTTCGTCCTCGTTACCGTCCTCTGTATTTCTATAAATCCAACGGGATTGGCCGCATACATGACAGCACTGTTGGTTTATGCGGTCGCCCCAATACAACATGTAGTCATTTGGGCAACTGTGAATTTTATTGTATCCAAGGCCCAAATCCTTTATCAATTTCTTCATGTCTTTGGAAGATCGAGGGATTTTTGCAAACGGGAACTGTAACACCCTAAAAATTCGAGTATTTAAATTGCATGAATTGGTGTTTAGATTTTTAAAGGAACAATCTTTTATTTTTATTTTAGTGCTTATTGAAGTCCTAGAGAGGGTAAAGCATAATTTGGAGAAGGAATAAAATTTATTAATTGAGAATTTATTGAAGTGAAACAAAGGTGATTAAGACTTAAGCTAAATTATGTGTTAAAGAGTGTCATAAGTGAGTACATGGTAAGGTGGAGTTGGCGCATGGGTTCTAGCAAGAGGGAAGAGGTTCAATCCCTTGTATAGGACCTAAATGAATTTTTGTTTTAATTTTCTGCTCATGGATAGGAAGTGTCGGCCAAGAACATATAAGGAAGGTGTTGACCATGTTATTTTTGGTTAGTGTATCAATGGATTAAGGAAACAACTAACTTATGGCATGGAATCAAAGACTTAAGGAAAGATAGGGGACATAAGGCACATATCAAGGAGAATTTTGGAAACAAAATCATGGCAATGGACCATGCATATGGACGGCATTATGGCTAGGGGGAAGCCAATTTTGGTGATAGTTTGCTAGGAAATTTAGTCTTTTGTTTTGGTCATTTTCTTTAGTTTTGTGCATAATTTTGCAAATTCTCTCAACCTATCTCTCCTTGGCGAATTGTGCTTTGGTAAGCCTTGATTATTTTGACCATTGGTCATTTTTGTTTATTGCTTTAGTACTTGTTTGTACCTTTTCTTTGAATGCCGAAAATCACCTATACCAAAAGCCAATCTTTTTCTTTTCTTTTTGCCATTGCCGAATATACATCTCTCTTAAAGCTTGTCTTTTCTTTTCTTTTCTCCTAATCTCCTTGAAATCAAAGCAACATCATCACCATCTTTTCTTTTATTTTATTTCTTTTCAATCGAAATTCTCTCCATCTACACTCTCATAGCCGAATGCTAATGTGCCTATAAGCCAAATTTATTTTCTTTTCCTTGATCATACATAGTCGAATCTTTCATCAATTAAACAACATTCTCAATCCTTTCCTTTCGACCGTAGGAATTAGGTAAGGTTCTTTTCCATTTTCGATTTATTATTAGTGTCATGGCCGAATATCATTGGTTTTATGAGGCCTTTTGGATCGATATAACGCTCATTCTAATAACGTTTCTTTCTTATTATTTAGTGCAATAACGGAGATCGGAACTCAAGTGATCGGAGAATTGTAGAAACGTTGGAAACGCTTTTATTGTGGTAAGGAAATCACATCTTTTTAAGCCCTTAGTATTGCTTTGATATTATTTAGATCTAACTATTATCCCTTTGGATTTTGAAGACTTTCAAAATAGGAAGAAAAGGCGGTGGTTAGTCACGTTAAGAGGGCGGATCCGTAAATCCCCATTCAAATGAAGAGCGGTTTGGCAATCAGGATTTTCCACCGGTTGCGGGCCATCTTCGAAGGAAGTCCATTATTCAAGTGGTACGAACTTCCGAGCCGTTATAATTGGTGGATTCTCATGCTAACGAATCAATAAACGAGGAAATGCTGAAAATCAAGTGATTCAAAATCAAGAGGGTAAGATTTTGGATCTATTATCGATTAAGATTATTTTTACTTAATTAGTTGTCTAACGGATCAAAATATGTTTTAGGTGCCGAGGAGCGAGAAGGATTAGTACTCTCGGTAATGAGGTGTGTAATTTCACACTCATTATTTTCTCGGTTGGATGTCAAATTTCGGTATGGAAGTAAAATCGTAAAGACGACTAGATCGGTAAAAACGTAAAAACTGATATTTTGACGAAAATACGTAAAAATGACTAAATCGTGAAAATTACGAAAAATGCCCTCGAGAAATTATTTGTTATTATGTAAATTGGATGTTTCGTGAAAATGGGCCGTAAAATACTCTAGTTCGATAATTTGGGCCAAAATACTCTAGTTCGTTAAAATTTGGCCAAAATACTCTAGTTCGATAAATTGGGCCAAAATACTCTAGTTCGTTAAAATTTGGCCAAAATACTCTAGTTCGATAATTTGGGCCAAAATACTCTAGTTCATTAAAATTTGGCCAAAATACTCTAGTTCGATAAATTGGGCCAAAATACTCTAGTTCGTTAAAATTTGGCCAAAATACTCTAGTTCGATAAATTGGGCCAAAATACTCTAGTTCGTTAAAATTGGGCCAAAACACTCTAGTTCGGTAAATGGGCCAAAGCCCACTAAACTGCTAAATAGACAAATTGCTATATTATGTTAATGGGCCAAATGAAATGATTATCGATAAACCCACCATGTTATGCATTATTAAGAAATTTATACTTTATTATACACGCCTAATTGCATGGGGTGGGATATATGAAGAGAAGAATGGCCAGTTGCCAAAAATCTAGTTCGGTGGCTCTGCCACGATAATGGCTTATTGCTCTAGTTCGGTGGCTTTCGCCACAATAATGGCTTATTGCTCTAGTTCGGTGGTTTCGCACATTAACGGCTTATTGCCTCTAGTTCGGTGGCTATGCCACAATTATAAAAAGGCTTAATGCCTACGATTGGTGTGATGGCGGGGTGGGTTGACTTGATCCCCACAGGTGTGATGGTTGGTACGGGGGTGTTAGCGGATGGATATTAGGTTTGGGTTGGGAATTACATTTTACATGCATTTTTAATTGTTTTAATTCATGATATATTGTTGAATTCTGTAATTGGGCTCAAGCCCAGCATAATATCTTGATGATCTGGCCCAATAATGGTGGTAAGTGAGTTACACACTGAGTTCTAAGTAACTCACCCCTTTAATTTTTTTTCCATCTCGTAATGGAAATTGATGTGGACTTGGGCGAGGATGACTTCGTGGAGGCCATATCTGCGAAAAGAGGGTTATTTAAACTCCGAACTTTTAATAAGTATATTTTTTTTTATCGTTATGGATTATTGTAATAAGGGCCTCTATAAATAACTTATGGATTTTATGTGTGTTTGGAATTTAAACTATATTTTGGACTTTTTAATCATGGGCTATGATTTTATGATGTTTTTATTAAAATAAATTTGAGTTTTCAAGTATATGAAAATCTTTTATAAATATTTTATTATAGTTAACTCTTTAACAAATTACCTAAAGGTTATTGATAATACAATGATTTTCAACTAATGTTTTCAAATACTCTTCAAATTTTAAACCTCAGAAATAATATTGTAGTTTTCAAACTCATTAAAGATTTAAGAATAGCTCAAATCATGTAACAAACCAAATCTAGTCTCAATGCATAGACCGGGTTTGGGGTGTTACATTAAGGTATCGAGCCCGCCCAAAAACTCTACTGTGGTTTGGGTTCAAAAATAATTTCAGTGAAAACGCTCAATGATATTTTAAAGATCAAGATGGCACCACAAGCATCCGGCAACAAGTCAAGTAAGTATTTATTGCTTAATGATTACTATGATATAATCATAGGAACACTCTAGAACTTCTAGTTTTAGATATGAAAATCGTAGAGATTGAGACTATAGGATATGTTGCGAAAAATAACTTTATATCTCAAATCTCATAAAATATCGTTAATAAACACCAAACAAAATTTCGATTCATAAAACTTGTAATCGATAAACGAACAAGCTATCATGAGTACAAGAGGACGTGGTGGACGCCTTGATGTAGACGTGGCTGTGGTAGAGGCCGAGGTGCTACTACCAAGCACTAAATCATATGCTGAAGTGGACGACTGCGTCAATTGAAAGTGAGACGGATTACGCGATCACATGGAAGAAGATCATGCATTGACTCAAGCAATGTCGCGAGTCTTGGAAAGGGTTGCTAGAACTAGAATTGGGCCAACAACTCGTGGGTCAATTTCAGAGCGACTTAAGGCAAATAATGCGAAGTTTTCAGAGGAGTCTCGTGTAGCTCGAATGTGGTGAATCTCGCTCAAGTCGTGGAACGGATTATGGATGATATGGAATGTCTTGTCGAGCAAAAATTGAGAGGAGCAGATCCTTGTTAAGGGATGAGGCGACGGTGGTGGCTCACCGCTCGAGAAGGCATCGCCGCACCGATTAATTGGGAATTCTTTAAAGCGCCTTCCAAGGAAAATACGCTTAACGAGCTATGTAGATGCTCAAGGAAGGAATTTCTGAATCTTGTCCAAGGAAGTAAGACCGTGGCGACATATGAAGTCGAAGTTTTACGCCCGAGCCGTTATGCCCAACAATTGTAGCAATAGATCACAAACGTTGTATGCGTTTAGAGGATGGACTTAATGATGACCGAGGGTTCGATTACTCCACAAAGAGTTAGAAATTTTTCGACTCTTGTGGAGAAGGCCAAAATAGCCAAGAGGCTAAGAACTCGAACAGCGAACAGAAAGATCCCAAACAAGAGAGAGACATAGTAGTCCGGTTCTTCCAAGAGATTCGGAAGAAACCTCGAAATGATGAATCGGTTCAAGGTAGAACCCGGTAACAAATAATCGAGTCGAGATTGCATCGAGTGTGGGAAAAGACATTTTGGAGAATGTTGGAGGAAAACGGTAGCATGCTACAAATGCGGTTCAATGGAACATCAAGACAAAAGCTATCCTCGACGAATGGATACGACTCAAGAAGTCCGTAATAATGATGCACACCGGTCGGGTAATCAGCAGACCACCGAGAGGTCGTGGACCAGTCATGGTGGTAATGGGGCTGGTCGTGGTCAAGGTGCACCGGTCGAGGCAATGGTCCGGAGGAAATACGATGCAAGATACCTGGTCGGTTTATGCGATTAGACGCCATGAGGGCGGCAATGCACATGATGTGATAACTGCACGTTCTTCATTTTGATGTACCATTATTGCTTTAATAGATATTGGCTCTACCCATTCATATGTAGCTAGTGCCATATCTGAAACCTGAATTTAGAATCCAAATTACCGAAAATGAGATGACGGTGATTAGTCCTTTAGGACAATGCAATTGTTAATAAAATATTTAAAGACGTGCCCTTGAAAATCCAAGAGGAGGTATTCTTAGCAAACTTGATGGAACTACCTTTGGCGAGTTCGATCTCATTCAGGCATGGATTGGTGGTCAAACATCGAGCGCAATTGGATTGTCTTTGAAAAACGAATGTCGATAGAACCTCGGATGATAAGGAAGTCATAATGATTGGTGAACGAAAGAACTATCGGCAAATGTGGTATCGCATTAAAAGTCGAGAAGTTGGTGCGGAAAGGATACGGAGCATTCTAGCCTTTATCTCTGCTTTGGATGCCAAAGAATTATCTGAATGATGTGAGGACGGTGAAGGAATTTCCGATGTATTTCCAAAGAACTTCGGTATACCTCGGATCGGAAGTAGAATTTGGCATTGAGCTTTTGTTCGAACACTCCAAGTGTCCATTGCTCCTTATAGAATGGCACCGAAGGAGTTGGTGAGCTTAAAGCTCAAATTCAAGAATTGTTGGATCGGATTCATTCGACCAAGTGTGTCTCCGTGGGGAGCACCGCTTTGTTCGTCAAGAAGAAGGATGGATCGATGCGTATGTGAATTGACTACTGACAGTTGAATAAATTGACGATCAAGAATCGGTATCCTCTGCCAAGAATTGACGACTGCTTGATCAATTAAAAGGAGCTTGAGCTTTTCCAAAATTGATTTAAGGTCGGTTATCACCACTCAAGGTGAAAGAAGCGGACATTTATAAGACGGCATTTCGGACCGCGTTACGGACACTATGAGTTTGTAGTGATGCCGTTTGGACTAACCAATGCACCAAATTGCATTTATGGACATGATGAACCTAGTCTTTCAACCATATTTAGATCGGTTTGTGGTAGTGTTCATAGATGACATATTGGTTTATTCGAGAAATGAGGAGGAACATGACCAGATTTATGCGGATAGTATTACGCCTACTTACGTGATAAGCAATTGTATGCCAAATTTAGTAAATGTGAATTTTGGCTAAAGGAAATGACTTTCGTTGGTCATGTAGTATCGCCCAAAGGAATAAGGGTGGATCCTAGGAAAATTGAGGCTATTCGGATTGAAACCACCAACATCGATGAGTGAAATTGGAGTTTCTTGGGTTTGGTGGATACTATAGACGCTTTGTAGAGGGTTTTCGATTGATTCTCGCACCTAACTAAATTGTTGCGTAAAGGAGCTCCGTATATTTGGACCGAAAAGCAACAAGAGAGTTTCGAGAAATTGAAGAAGATCCTGAAGCTCCAGCTTTAATTCAAATTGGAGGCCTAAAAGAATTTATCGCTTATTGTGATCGCCTCACACGGTGCAGGTTGTGTGTTGATGCAAAATGGAAAGGTAGTGGCCTATGCTTCTCGTCAATTGAGACCACAAGTAAACTACCCTACCCATGATTTGGAGTTAATGCCGTTGTCTTTGCTCTAAAGATTTGGAGGCACTATCTCTATGGTGAGAAATCTATAATCTACACGGATCACAAGAGTCTTAAATACCTCCTTACCCGAAGGAGTTAAATTTGAGACAAAGAAGATGGGTAGAATTGTTAAAGGATTACGATTTCTCGATCGAATACCATCCCGAAAGGCTAACGTGGTAGCCGACGCGTTAAGTCGTAAGGCAAGATTCGATTTAAGAGCATTGTTTGCCCATTTGAGTCTCAGACGAGGATGGCGCTTGTTAGCGTAACTCGTGAAACCTCCGTGGCTGGAACAAATCAAGGAAAAATGACATCGATGAGAAGTTGGGACCTTTACTTTGGCAAGTTGAAAATGGTGAAATTGAAGATTTTGGAATAAACACGGAGGTGTGTTGTGCTTTCAAGGAAGAGTATGCATACCTAAGGACTCGGATCTAAGGCAATCGATTCTACGGAGGTGCATAGTAGCCCTTATGCTATGCATCCCGGAGGAAATAAGATGTATCGAGATCTCCGTGAATGATATTGGTGGCCGTGGTTGAAGCGTGAGATTTCGAATTTGTGGGCAAATGTTTGACTTGTCGACAAGTGAAGGCGAAACATCAATTACCGTGCAGGTTGTTACAACCGATAAAGATTCCTCTTTGGAAATGGAAGAGGATAACTATGGATTTTGTTAGTGGGTTACCGTTAACCCTACTAAGAAAAATTCGTTTGGGTAATTGTTGATCGGTTGACGAAGACCGCCATTTCTGCCGGTTAAATACGGATTATTCATTGCGAAGTTGGCGAAACTATATGTATCCAAAATTGTGAGGTTGCATGGGTACCAGATATCATTATATCGGATAGGGACCCTAGGTTTACATCACGATTCGAAAGCTCTGCATGAAGCCTTGGGGACAAAGTTGAATTTCAAGACGGCTTTTCATCCTCGGTCGATGGTCGGTCGGAGAGTAATTCGGATATTGGAAGATATGTTAAGGGGATGTAATTGACTTCAGAGGTAGTTGGGAGGATTATCTACCACTAGCGTAATTCAGATAACAACAAATGCATCGGCCTAGCATTCGGATGGCACCTTACGAGGCATTGTATGGTCGTAAGTGTCGCTCACCTATTTGTTGGACCGAATTGGGCGAAAGATGATGTTAGGTCCCGAGATGATATCCGAGACAGAGGATAAGGTAAAAGTTATTCGAGCACGGTTGAAAGAAGCCTCGGATAGACGAAGTCGACGCAGATCCGCGAAGGGACATCGAGTATAGTGTGGGAGATCGTTTTCTTGAGGTCTCTCCTTGGAAAAAGATCTTCGTGTTTGGAAGGAAGGGCAAGCTAAGTCCTAGATACATTGGACCTTATCGTGTGTTGAAGCGTGTTGGTCCAAAGGCATATCGATTGAGTTACCTCGGAGTTGGATCAAATTCATAATGTTTTTCATGTTTCCATGTTGAGACGTTATAGATCGGATCCTTCGCACATTATACCCCAGAAGAATTGGAGCTGAATTGATTTGTCTTTTGAAGAAGAACCGTGGAAATCCTAGACCGAGATGTCAAGGTACTAAGGAAGAAAACCGTGCGTTGGTCAAAGTTCTATGGCGTAACCACGAGTGGAAGAAGCTACGTGGGAGCCGGAGGATGCAATTCGACAACAATACCCTCACCTTTTTCAACTGTAAATTTCGAGGACTAAATTTTCTTTAAGGAGGGTAGAGTTGTAACACCCTAAAAATCCGAGTATTTAAATTGCATGAATTGGTGTTTAGATTTTAAAGGAACAATCTTTTATTTTTATTTTAGTGCTTATTGAAGTCCTAGAGAGGGTAAAGCATAATTTGGAGAAGGAATAAAATTTATTAATTGAGAATTTATTGAAGTGAAACAAAGGTGATTAAGACTTAAGCTAAATTATGTGTTAAAGAGTGTCATAAGTGAGTACATGGTAAGGTGGCGTTGGCGCATGGGTTCTAGCAAGAGGGAAGAGGTTCAATCCCTTGTATAGCACCTAAATGAATTTTTGTTTTAATTTTACGCTCATGGATAGGAAGTGTCGCCAAGAACATATAAGGAAGGTGTTGACCATGTTATTTTTGGTTAGTGTATCAATGGATTAAGGAAACAACTAACTTATGGCATGGAATCAAAGACTTAAGGAAAGATAGGGGGGACATAAGGCACATATCAAGGGAGAATTTTGGAAACAAAATCATGGCAATGGACCATGCATATGGACGGCATTATGGCTAGGGGGGAAGCCAAATTTTGGTGATAGTTTGCTAGGAAATTTAGTCTTTTGTTTTGGTCATTTTCTTTAGTTTTGTGCATAATTTTGCAAATTCTCTCAACCTATCTCTCCCTTGGCCGAATTGTGCTTTGGTAAGCCTTGATTATTTTGACCATTGGTCATTTTTGTTTATTGCTTTAGTACTTGTTTGTACCTTTTCTTTGAATGTGAAAATCACCTATACCAAAAGCCAATCTTTTTCTTTTCTTTTGCCATTGCTTAATATACATCTCTCTTAAAGCTTGTCTTTTCTTTTCTTTTTCTCCTAATCTCCTTGAAATCAAAGCAACATCATCACCATCTTTTCTTTTATTTTATTTCTTTTCAATCGAAATTCTCTCCATCTACACTCTCATAGCCAGAATGCTAATGTGCCTATAAGCCAAATTTATTTTCTTTTCCTTGATCATACATAGCCGAATCTTTCATCAATTAAACAACATTCTCAATCCTTTCCTTTCGTCGTGGAATTAGGTAAGGGTTCTTTTCCATTTTCGATTTATTATTAGTGTCATGGCGAATATCATTGGTTTTATGAGGCCTTTTTGGATCGATATAACGCTCATTCTAATAACGCTTTTTCTTATTATTTAGTGCAATAACGAGATCGGAACTCAAGTGATCGGAGAATTGTAGAAACGTTGGAAACGTTTTATTGTGGTAAGGAAATCACATCTTTTTAAGCCCTTAGTACTCGTTTGATATTATTTAGATCTAACTATTATCCCTTTGGATTTTGAAGACTTTCAAAATAGGGAAGAAAAGGGCGTGGTTAGTCACGTTAAGAGGCGGATTCAGAAATCCCATTCAAACGAAGAGCGATTTCGACAATCAAGGATTTTCCACCGGGTTGCGGGCCATCTTCGAAGGAAGTCCATTATTCAAGTGGTACGAACTTCCAAGTCGTTATATCGTTGGTGGATTCTCGTGCTAACGAATCAATAAACGAGGAAAGCGAAAATCAAGTGATTCAAAATCAAGAGGGTAAGATTTTGGATCTATTATCGATTAAGATTATTTTTACTGAATTAGTTGTCTAACGGATCAAAATATGTTTTAGGTCCGAGGAGCGAGAAGGATTAGTACTCTCGTAACGAGGTGTGTAATTTCACACTCATTATTTTCTCGGTTGGATGTCAAATTTCGGTATGGAAGTAAAATCGTAAAGACGACTAGATCGGTAAAAACGTAAAAACTGATATTTTGACGAAAATACGTAAAAACGACTAAATCGTGAAAATTACGAAAAACTCCCTCGAGAAATTATTTGTTATTATGTAAATTGGATGTTTCGTGAAAATGGGCCGTAAAATACTCTAGTTCGATAATTTGGGCCAAAATACTCTAGTTCGTTAAAATTTGGCCAAAATACTCTAGTTCGATAAATTGGGCCAAAATACTCTAGTTCGTTAAAATTTGGCCAAAATACTGTAGTTCGATAATTTCGGCCAAAATACTCTAGTTCGTTAAAATTTGGCCAAAATACTCTAGTTCGATAAATTGGGCCAAAATACTCTAGTTCGTTAAAATTGGGCCAAAACACTCTAGTTCGGTAAATGGGCCAAAGCCCACTAAACTGCTAAATAGACAAGTTGCTATATTATGTTAATGGGCCAAATGAAATGATTATCGATAAACCCACCATGTTATGCATTATTAAGAAATTTATACTTTATTATACATGCCTAATTGCATGGGGTGGGATATATGAAGAGAAGAATGGCGGCTGCCAAAAATCTAGTTCGGTGGCTCGCCACGATAATGGCTTATTGCTCTAGTTCGGTGGCTTTCGCCACAATAATGGCTTATTGCCTCTAGTTCGTTGGTTTCGCCACATTAACGGCTTATTGCCTCTAGTTCGGTGGCTATGCCACAATTATAAAAGGCTTAATGCCTCACGATTGGTGTGATGGCGGGGTGGGTTGACTTGATCCCCACAGTGTGATGGTTGGTACTGGGTGTTAGCGGATGGATATTAGGTTTGGGTTGGGAATTACATTTTACATGCATTTTTAATTGTTTTAATTCATGATATATTGTTGAATTACGTAATTGGGCTCAAGCCCAAAGATAATATCTTGATGATCCGCCCAATAATGGTGGTAAGTGAGTTACACACGAGTTCTAAGTAACTCACCCTTTAATTTTTTTCCATCTCGTAATGGAAATTGATGTGGACTTGGGTAGAGGATGACTTCGTGGAGGCCATATCGCGAAAGAGGGTTATTTAAACTCGAACTTTTAATAAGTATATTTTTTTTATTGTTATGGATTATTGTAATAAGGGCCTCTATAAATAACTTATGGATTTTATGTGTGTTTGGAATTTAAACTATATTTTGGACTTTTTAATCATGGGCTATGATTTTATGATGTTTTTATTAAAATAAATTTGAGTTTTCAAGTATATGAAAATCTTTTATAAATATTTTATTATAGTTAACTCTTTAACAAATTACCTAAAGGTTATTGATAATACAATGATTTTCAACTAATGTTTTCAAATACTCTTCAAATTTTAAACCTCAGAAATAATATTGTAGTTTTCAAACTCATTAAAGATTTAAGAATAGCTCGAATCATGTAACAAACCAAATCTAGTCTCAATGCATAGACCGGGTTTGGGGTGTTACAGGAACATTTATTGCAGAAACTCTAACAGCATTGTCAACGAGTTTTCGGTCTACCCCCCAACATTTCAAGTGAAAAAGATGAATACAGAATGACAGTTTGGAAAATTTTGATCCCTCATACAGTTCTTCATTTATTTCACCAAGTAACGCGTAGAACCTCGCCGCTTCTTCATTTAGCAGTTCATCTGGTACACTTCTTTCCCTTCGGTGAAAGTATTTCCTCCAAAATTGTGATCATCGGTTGCACCCAAGTCGTGGAAATGACCAAACCATCATCACAAGATATTAAAAGCATCCCGCAACATGTTTTCCATGTTATCGCCACTAACATTCGATTGAAAGCGTATGAGGATACCCAGATTCATCGATGAAGATGCTCCCTAGATGTAGACTCGCCATGAAAAAACCATATTTTGTACCCCGGACAAAGCCATCAACAACTAGATGTTCAGAGACCACTTCACGATAATGCCGCTTAATATTGCAACACTTCTTACACGGGCCAAGAATCATATTCTCTTGGCTTGCATTTTGAAATACAAAATTCGTAAAAGTTTCTACTCCATTTCGATAGCAGTTGCTTACCCTTGACAATTTCATCCAACTTCTATCCATTTCAGTAGTTGTTGAAGTCTAAAGTTGACAATAAATTATACTGCTAAATTGTTAATTAATAATTTATGTAAGTAATTTATGAAATTTGATCTTAAAATTAGGTAAGTTATGTATTCTTTGAGATCCATCGACGTGGCATTGTTACACCTAGGGAGGATCCGTTATATCTGACAAGGATATAAGGCAACCCGTCGTGTTTCCAAATTATATACTTTGAATCTTTTCTTAAAATTATACAAGTATTATGTAAGTTATGAAGTTTGATCTTAAGGAAAAATTATGTAAGTTATGAAATTTAATCGCCTACTTATGTAATTTATAAAATTTGATCTTAAAATTAGGTAAGTTATGTATTCTTTGAGATCCATCGTGCGTGGCATTGTTACACCTAGGGAGGATCCGTTATATCTAATAATGAGATATATAGGCAACCCGTCGTGTTTTCAAATATATACTTTGAATCTTTTCTTAAAATTATACAAGTTTTATGAAAGTTATGAAGTTTGATATTAACTTAAAATTAGGGGTTAAAGGTTATAGGTTAGGGGTTAAGGGTTAGGGGTTAGGGGTTAGGGTTAGAGGTTTAGGGTTTAAGGTTTAGGGTTAAGAGTTAAGAGTTTAGGGTTTAGAGTTTAGGGTTAGGGGTTAGGGGTTTAGGGTTTAGGTGTTAAGGGTTTAGGGTTTAAAGATTTAAAGTTTTATGGTTTTAAAGTTTTAGGGTTTCAATGGTGTCGGGTTTAAGAGTTTAATAAATGTTATATTATTTCGATATTTAATTCTGTAACATCCTGAATAGGGCCTATGCATTTCCAGTTTAGTTGTATGAAATGACAAGTTACAAGTACTATGAATAAATTTTGATACTTTTGGAAACCTAGAAATGCAGGGAAATGGAAATGGAAATGAAAATGGAAATGGAAATGAAAATGGAAATGGAAATGGACATTTTTGGAAACTTAGACATTTTTGGAAACTTAGACATTTTGGGAAACCTGAACATTTTGGAAACCTGAACATTTTGGAAACCCAAACATTTTGGAAACCTGAACATTTAGGAAACCTAAACATTTTGGAAACTCGAACATTTTGGAAACTTGAACATTTTGGAAACCCGAGGATGTAAGAAAATGGCAAGTTACTGAGCCATGAAAATTTTAGGAAACTTAAAATGACCTTAATGTCGAATTTTAGAGCCCAAGGGGAACTTAGGGCCAAGTGACCCTAAAATATAAAGTACATGAAATTTGACCCAACAACGGACTTGGAAATGTGGCTCAAGATGCCACCAAGTTTTAGGAAATGGCCCAAATACAAGAGGTTTTTGGCCTGAGTTTGAGACATCCAGAAGCAAATAATGAAGGCCTTATTTTGCTTCCAAGGCTAGGAGGTGGGACGGCACAAGCATGTTGAATAAGAGGAATTTTACTTGGTTAAAACTCGCTTAATTAAGTATTAAGTAAAGGAATTTCTTTTAATAAAATAAATAAGGAGATAAAGGATGGATAAAGTACTTTTAATTTAATTAAAGTGATAATTAAATGATAATATTATCACTTGTGGGGAGTGGTGGCCAAGTCAAGGACTCTTGGCATATCAATTTCGCTTAAAGAGGAAAATCAAGGCCATTCTCTCATCTTTCCTAGAGTGTGCCGAAATTTGCATAGCTTTCCTCTCCTCTCTTTGTCAATTCTCCTTGAACAAAATACCATCTTCTTTTCTTCTCTTTTATCCTCCGTTTCTACCATCAAGGCCAAATCCCTGTCGATTCTAAGTAAAGGAGAAGTCAGTTACAACATCAAAAAGGGGTAAGATCTAAGATCAATCAACTTCTATTCTTTTCTTTTTACCAAAATTCGGATACTAACCCCTCCTCATGTTCATGGCCGAATAGCATAAGGGATTTTTCGGGATTCGAAACGAGGTAAGTACATCAATGTACATTCGGCTAAGAGATCCCTTTCATAATCAAACAATAGATCTAATCTAACAAGTGATTTCGGCAGGAATTTGAAATAAAGATCAACTTCGGGATCTGAGGTAAGAGAGTCTATACATTCGGCCAAGGTTCATGTGGTTACCTAGATTAGATCCACAATTATTAGAAAGTGAAAACTAATTTTGTGAAGTTTTAAGGTTGGTAGAACAACAAGTAAAGGAAAACGAAGTTTTTCGGGATTTGTGTAAACACCAAATCGGCAAAGGGATTAATAGATCTAAAATTAGATCGGATTCTCGAGATATCAAGGAACCTATTAAGCGAAAAGGTGTGTACCCTTACTATCCTTCGATATTGTATGGCTAAATATTTTAATATATGACATAAATAATAATGTGAATGTGGCTATGTACCACAAATGTGGCAAAAGTACCTGTGCACGCTTTCCTACTTCCGATAGGATTGTGGAAAAATGTTATTTAATAACATGCGAATATACTGAATATGAACATGAAATTAAGTTATGCTATATATATGTTTTGGGGCATTCGGGATTTATGTGAAAGGGGAGAACAGTGTTGACTTGGTCTCATCAACGAAGGTGTTGACTTGGTCTCACTAACGAAAAATGTTGACTACGGTCACATTGCGAAATTTGGTAACTTTAGTTACAATAAAGTCAAATGACACAACGTTTAAATTTGATTATAGTGTCTAATGACACAACGTGGAGAGTAGCGGATGGAGGGTTGACTTAGTAGTCCCTACGGTGTGAATGGCGTGTACGGTGGAGAGTAGCGGATGGACCATTAGGATTGGGTTTGGGTTGCATCATAATTTCATTATTATATGGATTTGATGATTTAAACATGAATGCCTCGATTTATTGATTGATAGTATAGTGTGCACATTGAGGTCGTTGACTCACCCCATTGTGGGAATTATTTTCGGTGATGAGCAATGACGGACCGGCCGTGGACCAAGAGGAGGCCATGCTACATGCGAAAATTTCATTTATTTTGGACTTAAATTTTATTTTAGTTACGTTTGTTCTATTTTGGGTTTTATTTGATGTAATAAGGCCTTAAGGCCCAATGGATTATACTTTATGTTGGCTTATTGTTAAGTTTCATACTAAGAACTTTATTGGATGTTTCTCATTAAATGGGCTTACAAAATCAAATAAATGGGTTTCCAATCTAAGCCCAACTGAAAATAATAGTTTTTCCAAAATTTACAATTTTCTAAGTATCGAAAGTGAATTTGCAATCGGTTTACTTTAGGAACATACCGATCCTGCCTTCGTGCTCGTGGGTAAAAGTGGGTGTTTCGATTTGTATCGAGCCCGCTTTTAAACTCTTGGCGGTGGGCTCAGCCCAAACGTTTTCAAAGCAAGCCGATGATTTTCTTTGAACATAAGCGAGCTTTTGGCATGGCCCCTAAGTCTCCAAATTCATGATCCACGGTAAGTACCCCTAACTATATGTGTGATTCATCATTTATATAAGGGTAGAAAAGGCATGGAACGAGAATAGAATGATAGGAACTTAAACCCTAGGATTAGTCTACTCAAACACGATACATAAGACTTAATACAATCGAACCAACCTATGGCTAAGTCATTGAGTTAGTGGTGTGGTAACCCTGACGCATGTCTAGGATTGGATCCAAGAGCTTGGTATTTAAGCAATCCTAGTGACTCACCTCCTCTTCGCAGAATCCTACCTGTGCGTAGCCGGTTCACCCCGACCAAGAGGGCTCGGTCATAGGCTAAACATAATGACTAAAACCCAAAGGAACTAGCCATGTTTTAGAAAAAAAGAGAACAAAACAACAAACCACGGTTTTTTCCAAACTTTTAAAAACTTTCTCTTAAATCGAGAAAATTTATTTTACAACATTTTCTAAAAATTTCTGATTTGCGAAAATTACAAAAATGCCCTTAGCAGTAAAATTACCAAAACGCCCCTAGTTTGTAAAATGTTCAACTACTCAACAACTTTACCAAAATTTCATGATTTCATAAACATTCAAAAACCCTAATTTGTAAAATACCAAATACCATGATTTTGGAAAAAAAAAATTTTTTTTACAAAATTGCCCCTAACTTACAAAATAACCAAAATGATCCTGATTTCCAAAATTTTTGCAACATCCCCATTTTTGAAGGAACCATTTTAAAAAAAAAGAACCTCAAAGTTTTACAACTTTGAAATACCCCAAATTTATTAAAATTTCCAAATTTATCATGATTTGTGAAAATTACCAAAATACCCACGAGGTCGAAAATTACCGTAATACCCCAAATTTTGAAATTTTTCCAAAATTACCAAGACTTCAAATCTTCAAAATATTTTTTGACAAACACACCAAGAAACATTTTCTTACGAAAAATTACGAAAATACTCGAGGGACAAAATTACGAAAATACCGGGTAGTGGAAAACAACAACAAACAACAAAAACTACAACGTTTCTCCGAATGAACGGAAGTTCATATTTGTTTGATGGATGGATGAATGAATGGAAAAGACTGTGTTTGTATGATACTGAAAGAACCACTCTAAAATCCCTTTTCATAAAACTCCTTCGCTGATAAGTAAGTGGAACAAATAACTAATCCATAAAATTTCTTAACCGCATCCCGACGCTAGAAAATGAGCTCTAGAGGACGTGGTCGTCGTGGTCGAGGAAGAGGAAGGATGACCGTGTTTGAACCCGTTAGGTCGGGTCAAGGTCCGACAATGAGATGCCACCGCCACCACCACCCCCATTTAATGTTGAGCAAAGAGCTCGGACGGGAAGAGGTCAGGTCGCAGCTATTCTGCGAGTTTTGGAATTGGTGGCGGTGCAGGGAGGAAATGGAGGAAATCGAAAGTCGGTGACTGAACGGCCGAGCTAATGGAGCGTAAATGTTTCGAGGAGTATCCATGTGGCACCCAAAGACACCGAGTCTTCGGTTGGAAGCAACGGAGCGATAATGGATGAGCTTGATTTGACTCGGAGGAGAAGTCGAAAGGATGGTGGCATTGTTACGCCGATGAAGCGTATCAATGGTGGTTGATTGCTCGTGATGGTACCATAGTGAAAATCGACCGGGAATTTGTTAAAGAGGCCTTTCGGAAGAAGTATGTGGGAACCGGTATCTGAGATGAGCAGAGGAAGGCTTTTCTAGGGTTGGTGCAAGGAAGTAAGTCCGTCGCTGAATATGAGGCAGAATTTTTGAGATTGAGCCGCTATGCTCGAGGGGTAGTGGCAACTGAGCATGAACGCTGTGTCCGCTTTGAGGACGGCCGAGGAATGATCTAAGATCGTTGATAGCACCGCATCGGAGCGAGAATTCTCGCTTTGGTGGATAAGGCTAAAGTGGCCGAGGGAATTAAGGATTCCATCAAGCGTAACACCGATCGAAATAGGCCGGAAAGAGGTTTTGGATCATCGGGAATAAGAGGCCTAGAACGATGGGCCAAAGGATCAACAAGTTTGGTGCAGTGCGATTCATCCTTGCAGTATTGTGGAAAGAGGCATCTAGGGAGTGTTGGAAAAGATAGGAGCATGTTTTAGGTGTGGGTCCAAGGACCATATGTTTAAGGATTGTCCCAAACAATCGATGAGAGCCGACCGGTAGTTCGAATGCTAGCCGACCGGTAGAGGTGGACCGCACCTCAACGGGTCGTGGTTCGAGTAATGAGGTAATGGTTCCGCCAAGGTCGTGGAGCACCAAGCGGAGATGTTGAAGGTTCGAAGCAAGGCAGCCAAGATTAGTTTATGCAATCGGTAGTCATGAGGATAGTGACGCCGAGACGAGACAACAAGTAAGTTTCTTATTTATGGATTATACTTCATTACTTTTCTCGCTATAAGATTAGTTCGATCTTACGTTGCTAATGAAGTATATGGAACCTTGATTGTGAACTTAGAGAATGTGCCTAGAAAGTAAGATAGTTCTTTAAGATCAGAGTGCGCAGCAATAGCGTAGTGTGGTAAGTTAGACCATATGGATGAACGATAGTAAGTAATTTCGAGGACGAAATTATTTTTAAGGGGGTAGAACTGTAACATCCTGAATAGGGCCTATGCATTTCCAGTTTAGTTGTATGAAATGACAAGTTACAAGTACTATGAATAAATTTTGATACTTTTGGAAACCTAGAAATGCAGGGAAATGGAAATGGAAATGAAAATGGAAATGGAAATGGACATTTTTGGAAACTTAGACATTTTTGGAAACTTAGACATTTTGGGAAACCTGAACATTTTGGAAACCTGAACATTTTGGAAACCGAACATTTTGGAAACCTGAACATTTTGGAAACCCAAACATTTTGGAAACACGAACATTTAGGAAACCTAAACATTTTGGAAACTCAACATTTTGGAAACTTGAACATTTTGGAAACACGAGGATGTAAGAAAAATGGCAAGTTACTGAGCCATGTGAAAATTTTAGGAAACTTAAAATGACCCGGAATGTCGAATTTTAGAGCCCAAAGGGGAACTTAGGGCCAAGTGACCCTAAAATATAAAGTACATGAAATTTGACCCAACAACGGACTTGGAAATGTGGCTCAAGATGCCACCAAGTTTTAGGAAATGGCCCAAATACAAGAGGTTTTGGGCTGAGTTTGAGACATCCAGAAGCAAATAATGAAGGCCTTATTTTGCTTCCAAGGCTAGGAGGTGGGACGGCACAAGCATGTTGAATAAGAGGAATTTTACTTCGGTTAAAACTCGTTTAATTAAGTATTAAGTAAAGGAATTTCTTTTAATAAAATAAATAAGGAGATAAAGGATGGATAAAGTACTTTTAATTTAATTAAAGTGATAATTAAATGATAATATTATCACTTGTGGGGAGTGGTGGCCAAGTCAAGGACTCTTGGCATATCAATTTCAGCTTAAAAGAGGAAAATCAAGGCCATTCTCTCATCTTTCCTAGAGTGTGCCAAATTTGCATAGCTTTCCTCTCCTCTCTTTTGTCAATTCTCCTTGAACAAAATACCATCTTCTTTTCTTCTCTTTTCTCCTCCGCTTTCTACCATCAAGGCCAAATCCTCATCGATTCTAAGTAAAGGAGAAGTCGGTTACAACATCAAAAGGGTAAGATCTAAGATCAATCAACTTCTATTCTTTTCTTTTACCAAAATTCGGATACTAACCCTCCTCATGTTCATGGTCGAATAGCATAAGGGATTTTTCGAGATTCAAAACGAGGTAAGTATATCAATGTACATTCGGCTAAGAGATCCCTTTCATAATCAAACAATAGATCTAATCTAACAAGTGATTTGGCAGAATTTGAAATAAAGATCAACTTCTGGATCCGAGGTAAGAGAGTCTATACATTCTGCCAAGGTTCATATGGTTACCTAGATTAGATCCACAATTATTAGAAAGCGAAAACTAATTTTTGTGAAGTTTTAAGGTTGGTCGAACAACAAGTAAAGGAAAAATGAAGTTTTTCGGATTTGTGTAAACACCAAATCGGAAAGGGATTAATAGATCTAAAATTAGATCGGATTCTCGAGATATCAAGGAACCTATTAAGCGAAAAAAGGTGTGTACCCTTACTATCCTTCGATATTGTATGGCTAAATATTTTAATATATGACATAAATAATAATGTGAATGTGGCTATGTACCACAAATGTGGCAAAAGTACCTGTGCACGTTTCCTACTTCCGATAGGATTGTGGAAAAAAATGTTATTTAATAACATGCGAATATACGAATATGAACATGAAATTAAGTTATGCTATATATATGTTTTGGGGCATTCGGGATTTATGTGAAAGGGGAGAACAGTGTTGACTTGGTCTCATCAACGAAGGTGTTGACTTGGTCTCACCAACGAAAAATGTTGACTACTGGTCACATTGCGAAATTTGGTAACTTTGGTTACAACAGTGTCAAATGACACAACGTTTAAATTTGATTATAGTGTCTAATGACACAACGTGGAGAGTAGCGGATGGAGGGTTGACTTAGTAGTCCCCACGGTGTGAATGGCAGGTGCAGGTGGAGAGTAGCGGATGGACCATTAGGATTGGGTTTGGGTTGCATCATAATTTCATTATTATATGGATTTGATGATTTAAACATGAATGCCCGATTTATTGATTGATAGTATAGTGTGCACATTGAGTCTGCTGACTCACCCCATTGTGGGAATTATTTTTGGTGATGAGCAATGACGGACCGCCGTGGGACCAAGAGGAGGCCATGCTACATACGAAAATTTCATTTATTTTGGACTTAAATTTTTATTTTAGTTACGTTTGTTCTATTTTGGGTTTTATTTGATGTAATAAGGCCTTAAGGCCCAATGGATTATACTTTATGTTGGCTTATTGTTAAGTTTCATACTAAGAACTTTATTGGATGTTTCTCATTAAATGGGCTTACAAAATCAAATAAATGGGTTTCCAATCTAAGCCCAACTGAAAATAATAGTTTTCCAAAATTTACAATTTTCTAAAGTATCGAAAGTGAATTTGTAATCGGTTTACTTTAGGAACATACCAGATCCGGTTCAGGCTCGTGGGTCGGGTGTGGGGTGTTTCAAATTCGGTGTTTCGTTAAGATCCATCATACGTGGCATTGTTACACCTAGGGAGGATCCGTTATATCTGACAGTGAGATATAAGGCAACCCGTCAGGTTTCCAGCCTATATACTTTGAATCTTTTTCTTAAAATTATACAAGTTTTATGTAAGTTATGAAGTTTGATATTAACTTAAAATTTTAGGTTAAAGGTTATAGGTTAGGGGTTAAGGGTTAGGGGTTAGGGGTTAGGGGTTAGGGGTTTAGGGTTTAAAGTTTAGGGTTAAAGGTTAGGGGTTTAAGGTTTAGGGTTTAGGGTTAGGGGTTAGGGGTTAGGGGTTTAGGGTTAGGGGTTAGGGTTTTAGGGTTTAAGGTTTAGGGTTAAGGGTTAAGGGTTTAAAGTTTAAAAGTTTAGGGTTTAGGTGTTAGGGGTTTAAGGTTTAGGGATTTAAAGTTTTAGGGTTTTAAAGTTTTAAGGTTTCAATGGTGTAGGGTTTAAGAGTTTAATAAATGTTATATTATTTCGATATTTAATTCGATGTTTCATTAAGATCCATCGTACGTGGCATTGTTACACCTAGGGAGGATTCGTTATATCTAACAATGAGATATAAGGCAACCCGTCGGAGTTTCAAACCTATATACTTTGAATCTTTTTCTTAAAATTATACAAGTTTTATGTAAGTTATGAAGTTTGATATTAACTTAAAATTAGGGGTTAAAGGTTATAGGTTAGGGGTTAAGGGTTAGGGGTTAGGGTTTAAGGTTTAAAGTTTAGGGTTAAGGGTTAGGGGTTTAGGGTTTAAGGTTTAGGGTTTAGGGTTAGAGGTTAAGGGTTTAAGGGTTTAAGGGTTTAGTGGTTGGGGTTAGGTGTTATAGGGTTTAGGGTTTGGGGATTTAGGGTTTTAAGGTTTTAAAGTTTTAGGGTTTCAATGGTGTAGGGTTTAAGATTTTAATAAATGTTATATTATTTTGATATTTAATTGATTGTTTCGTTAAGATCCATCGATGCGTGGCATTGTTACACCTAGGGAGGATCCGTTATATCTAATAATGAGATATAAGGCAACCCAAAAGTTTCCGACCTATATACTTTGAATCTTTTTCTTAAAATTATACAAGTTTTATGTAAGTTATGAAGTTTGATATTAACTTAAAATTAGGGGTTAAAGGTTATAGGTTAGGGGTTAAGGGTTAGAAGTTTAGGGGTTAAGGTTTAGGGTTAAAGGTTAGGGGTTTAAGGTTTAAGGTTTAAGGTTAAAGGTTAAAAGTTTAGGGTTTAAGGGTTTAGGGTTTAGGTGTTAGGTGTTTAAGGTTTAGGGATTTAGGGTTTTAGGGTTTTAAAGTTTTAAGGTTTTAATGGTGTCGGGTTTAAGAGTTTAATAAATGTTATATTATTTCGATATTTAATTCGGTGTTTCGTTAAGATCCATCGTACGTGGCATTGTTACACCTAGGGAGGATCCGTTATATCTGACAGTGAGATATAAGGCAACCCGTCAGGTTTCCAGCCTATATACTTTGAATCTTTTTCTTAAAATTATACAAGTTTTATGTAAGTTATGAAGTTTGATATTAACTTAAAATTTTAGGTTAAAGGTTATATGTTAGGGGTTAAGGGTTAGGGGTTAGGGGTTAGGGGTTTAGGGTTTAAGGTTTAATGTTAGGGGTTAGGGGTTTAGGGTTTAGGGTTTAAGGTTAGGGGTTAAGGGTTTAGGGTTTAAGGTTTAGGGTTAGAGGTTATGGGTTTAGGGTTTTAGGTTTAGGGTTAAGGGTTAGGGGTTTAAGGTTTAAAGGTTTAGGGTTTAGGTGTTATGGGTTTAAGGTTTGGGGATTTAGTGTTTTAAGGTTTTAAAGTTTTAGGGTTTCAATGGTGTAGGGTTTAAGAGTTTAATAAATGTTATATTATTTTGATATTTAATTCGGTGTTTCGTTAAGATCCATCGTACGTGGCATTGTTACACCTAGGGAGGATCCGTTATATCTAACAGTGAGATATAAGGCAACCCGTCAAGTTTCCAGCCTATATACTTTGAATCTTTTTCTTAAAATTATACAAGTTTTATGTAAGTTATGAAGTTTGATATTAACTCAAAATTTTAGGGGTTTAGGGTTTAACGGTTAAGGTTTAGGGGTTAAGTTTTAGGGATTTAAGTTTTTATGGTTTTAAAGTTTTAAGGTTTAAAGGTTTAGGGTTTAAAGTTTAGGGTTTAGAGGTTTAAGGTTAAGGGTTAGTGTTTAGGGGTTAAGGGTTAGGGGTTTAGGGTTTAGAGGTTTAGTATTAGGGGTTAAGGGTTTAGGGTTTAGGGGTTTAGGGTTTAGATGTTAGGGGTTAGGGGTTAGGGTTTAAGGGTTAAGGGTTTAGGGTTTGGGGATTTAAGGTTTAGGGGTTAGGGGTTTAGAGGTTAAGGGTTAGGGGTTTAGGGTTTAGGGTTTAGATCGGATTTAGGTAATCGGTTGCAATGTTTGATAATAGTTATATAATATATTACTATATTATTATTAAAGCTTAATTTTATATATTTTAATAATTATTATTTTATATATTTTTATACATATATAATTATAGTATTCAAATTATTTGTATTAACTTGATGTTTTTAAAATTATTTCACTTTATAATTTAATATAATAAAATTATTTCACTTCCAACAAAAACTTTCAGTAAAATACCTCTTAATTTGATGTTTTTAAAAAATTATTTCACTTTATAATTTAAGATCGAATCAGTTCTTAAAATATTAAGTTCGTAAAAAGTTTTTCAACAAAATCAAGAATGGGGAAAAAAATTTACTTCCAAAAAATATTCAAATCAAACTCAATGGCAACCGTATTTAAGATCGAATCAGTAACATACCTCTTAATGATGAAACAGTCGGTTCCTCGATCAACAAGAAAACTCGATTCCTTCTCGTAAGCTGCAAAAAAGGGGAAATGTTGAGTAAAATTAACCCTCTGATTTAAATTGATCATTTTACAGCATTTAAATTTATCAATTTGCATCAAAAAAGGGATATATATTCACAAAATGGTTTAACAACCTCCAGCAAGCAACAACATGATCTACTTAACAAGCTCCAGCATTGCTAAAACAATACCTAAAATCTTATTATATTATAAAAAAGAAAGTCACAATTCTAATTTTTTCAGATTAATCAATAAAATATGAAATAGAAAAGCGATGTTTGACATATTCAAGTAGGATTAGTATTGAATTTCATAAACAACCTTAAAGGAATTAGATATTCGAATCCAAACCATTTTTAATTTCAACGAACAACGGCACATGTTATTGATTGATTAACTTTAGCAACTCTTGTAAAACGAAAATTTAAACCAATCAAATCGCTTAAACAACATATACGTACCTCTAAGAAATGTTTAGAGAACACAGAAAATGCCAAATGAAGACAACCCCTAGAAATGTCAGAAATGGTGCTGCCAACTTCTTGAGATCAAATACTAGAATCAAACAGCCCCAAATATACTAGAAAAAAAAATAGGAAGGATGATTTAATAAACAATATAATCATTTACTGTTGCAGATAAAATTCTAAACCAGGAATGAATGCCCGTGAGAGAGAGAGATGAAGAGAGTGAAGCAGTTTGGGAATGTCAAAAACTAGTCAAGCATATTGAGTAAACTTCAAGGAAAATAAGTACACAGAAAACAACAAACCTTATCTTAAAAGAATCAGAATCCTTCTTAATCAAATATGTAAACTTAATATGTTAACATCATTATTGAGGTAGATAAGCTTATGGAGACTAGAATCATTCATGCAAGAAGCTTTGCAGTCTCTGTTTCCATTGAACGTGATTTATAAACCTGCCTGCAGCTATTATATTTTCAGATTCCAACTGTCTTGAAATACCACATTCCAAGTGTCTTAAAATTTTATGTTCACATTGTAACATGAATGAAACCGATATTGAACAACAGTTTATAAACAGCATAACATAAAATGCCATGACATTCAACTCTTTTCTTCCCTTCCAACAGTTTCACATATCTATTAAACAAGCTCGATTTCATTTCCAAAAGATTCCTTCATTGTAAATGTCTTCAATATTCCAAAAGAGATGTAGCATACAAATAATGTATATCATCTCAATGCGCATACACCTAAAAATCTAATTAGATCCCAATCATTGTCTAGGCAATCGATAAATTCTCCAACAAAGAACCACATACAAATGCACAAAATTTTATTCAAGTTCCGAGACCGAAAGTGTACAACCTAACATATAAAAGGAATAAGAAGAAATGCTAATATTACTTTAATGGTGAAGCAAAAGAGTTTATTAGAGCATATATGAGTATGATGAAGGCTTGTATCCTCCAAGACAATGTAAGACTCTCCATTGACAATAAATATACCCCGTGCAAGAGTCCAAGATGTTTAGTTGTTGAATTAATGAGCTTAAGACAAAATCCAAAGACAACATTACTCTAATCAAACCAAAGAATGTAAAGATATCTGGATCGACGGCCATTAGCCTTAAGGAGTGGTGGTGGTAAATGGAAGGAATACCACTAGTCCTGAAAGAATCCTCTTGGTTAAATGATTCTTATGACTATTAAATTGTTACATAGATATATTGGACAAGATTCTAGTCTAAGAATCATGGGTTTCATGAGGATTAAGAATGCATACGAAATACAATTGAGATAACTTGGATTTATTTCCTAAAATTTCAATTAAGCTCCTTTTCTTGAATAAATAAATAGAAATAGTTTATTCATGACCAACGTATTATGAAGAATGGGCTTAGATATATAAAGCTTTTCTCCTTTAATTTATTAAAGAAAGAAAACAAATGTTTATGATTAAAAATAATATTTAATAATGAAAACATGAAATGTTATTATCCATTCACGAACCAAATTACAGAGGGCACTCAAGCTGCGGTGAAAACTAAATCGAAGCATTTAGAATGACATTGATTGCGAAGCATGTCCTTTTATAAACAAGCGAACATGCAACAGCACTTGGGTAGCATGTAAAAGCAAGCTAAATTAGTTTCAAGACTATAAAGGTAAAAGCAGCACCATTAGTAGATGCAAAATAATGATAGACACGCATATGATTTGAAAAGGAGCAAAAAGAAGTCATAGCTTCTTTAAAAGTTCAAAATTTAACATCCAATTAAACAAACGCAATGAGAAAGATCAATCAAAATACAGTTAACATAATAAAAACATAACAACAATTCAAGTGTTCGTTACCTTGACTTTTCTTTCCTGCGCAAAATCCGATCAAACATACAGATTAGGGTTTTGAATCCGCCAAAATGGATAATTTTTATTTAAAACAGATGGGACAGAGGAAGGTCAATGGTGATGCGGCAAAGGAGATGAGACAGAGGAAGCAGATGGCCTTAGGGATTTAGGGTTTTCAATCAGAGGAAAACAACAAGGTTTTTCGGGGTTGGATTGGGGATAAAACTGAACAAGGACAAAAACGCGCCGTTTTGCTCAATAATAAATACATTTTGCGGCGTTTGCACCCTAGTGCCACTAATGTCTGAGTTTTAGCGGCGTTTATTCACTAGCGCCACTAAATTTTTTTTCAATTTTGACAAAACGACGTTGTCCAATAAGGGGTCTCGGGAATGGATAAAACAAAAACGACATCGTATAACTTTACATTTTGCGGCGCTTTAGAAAACGCCGCTAATTCGATCTTTAGTGGCGTTTTCATAAAAAACGCCGCTAATGCCACAACAAGCACATCCAAACGACACCGCTTTTGGCTAAAGTGGTGCGTTTTGCTAAACCTATATTGTATGATTTAGGGATACAAATAAATAGACTTTTTTTATGTGAGCATTGTATTTCATCAAAATATAGAAATGGTCTAAGATAGACCGATTGAGTTTGCTCAACAGCAAAGTGTCGGTGTTTGCTCTTTGCTCATTCAACCACTACTGCTTTTTTATTAATTTATTTATTTATTTGTATTCAGCAAATCCATTTTTTTACTAACCTTAATTTATTGTTTGTTTGTCGGTACAAGATAAGTGGAGTGGACAATCACTACCTTTTATATTTATAAGCTTCAATAGTATATTCTTTTATTTTTTATAATTTATAAATCAATTTATTAAATTTATATAACAAAAAACAAAGGTCAATCTAATCAAAAGTTGAAAATTATAAGAATGAATGCAATAAATTTGTTTATAATAAAAAGAAGGAAAGTTAAAAGTTGTGATGTAAGCTAAATTGAGTGTTTAAAATATTGTTTTTTTTTTTTGTGTGTAAAGTAAGTTTAGGGTTGGAATCGACGATTCAATCTCCTCCTTTTTTTTTTTACATATTTTAAAGTTAAAAGTTTGAAAATGAACAAAAATAAATTATTTATGTTAAGACTAAATGTTTTGTTTTAAAAATGACAATTATTTGTGTTATTTCATGAACATCAATGGCAACCCTTTCACCATCAACCTTGCCTTTTTCTCTTTTCATTCAACAAAAACTAATAATTACCAAGATTTTGATACAAATTCAGCACCCTAGGCCTTTTTTTTTTTTACCAAACAAACATTATCCAGATCTGGGTTTGCTCTATATTCAAGTTCTGTAACAAGGTAGGTGAATGGGTACCTAGCTTCCTTTTTTTTATTTTAAAATTTTCAATAAAATATGTCAAAGACCTTACCCAACTAAATAATCCAACTGAAAATATAAAATATAAAATTTTATTTGATATAATAAAATATTATAATATTTATATGTGTTTTTAATATAATAAAATCTTTATTATTTTTTAGTGCATTTAGTATTATATTTTTTAAAAAATATTTTAATTAAAAAATTAAATATGAGTGGATCAAGCCAAACTCAAGTTTATTAATTTAAAATTAGATCGGGCTTGAGTAAAAAATAAACTTATTTTTGGGCGAACCTAAACTTAAAAAATAATCTAAATATTTTATATGAATCCAATTCCACCCAACTGTAGGCAAAAGAAGCCAAATAGAGGCATGCCATTGCAAAGTCAACATCATAAAGGTATCCAAAATCTAGAGTTGATTTATCCTTACTTTTAAATAGATAAGAAAAATTGATGCTTAGAATTTGGCTCAAATGGGGTGCCAACAATGACTTAAAAATTTTCATTTGTAAATGTAAAGAGAAAAGTAAGAGGAATGCATATGGATTTCCACTTCCCAATATCCATCTTATAGAACATCTCTTTGCTCCGAATTTAGTTTTGATTCACCAAGAAATTTACTTTGGCCAATGGAAAATCATTTTTCATAATTGAAGTTCTCGTTGTTTTATGTGGGATTACCCAAGATTGGTAAGAACAAAAAAAAAAAAAAAACATCATTTGAGCAGATATAGGATTGAAAAAACTAGAAGGCAGTTGATGTACGGCATACGAGGTTAATAGTTTACACACGCACGCATGGTGCTGCAAATAATTTATATCCCATTCAAATGTAAAGAACAGCTTCAGCTGGTGATGTGTAAAAAGGGAACAAGGAAAAGCAAAAGTTAGCAACGCATGCTTTCACCCTTCACCTAACCAAAAATATTAAAGTAAAAGAAACAAGTTGCTCACTCTCTGCTGAGTAGAGAGATTCTTTTAGGAAGGGGTGCATTTTTATTTTTTTTGAAATTATTAATAAACTCATTCAATTCATCCATTAAGGCAGTGATTGAGTTTCTGTTGAGCTACCATATATTTTGGGTAAAATATGCCACAAAATATTCATACTATAAAAATTATACCCTAAATCATACACCCTTAAACCCTAAACTATAAACTATAAACTATAAACCATGCATAGTATCCCTAAACCCTAAACAATTGAAATAGTAACTCGTAGAACTTAAAAATTAAATTATAACTCCTAAACCTTAAACCATAAAACAATAACCCCTAAAGATTAATCGGCCCCAAACCATATTCCCATAACCCTTAACCTATTCCCCTAAACCCCAACACTTAAACCGTAATCCATAAGTACATGATCCAAAAACCCATGATCTATAAACCTTTAAATAAATAATAAAACATAAACCCTAAACGAGAAAACACTAAACCTTAAACTAAAAAACTCTAAACCCTAAACTTAATTTAGAAACCCATAAACCCTAAACTATAAAACATAAACCATTAACCCAAAATAATGAACATTATATCATAAACCCTAAAACTATAAACTACAGACATTAAACCTTAATTAAGTCCTAAATTATTAACCCTAAAATAAAATATTCTTTTTGCGGCGTTTCTATAAAAAAACGCCACTAAAGTTCAAAAAAATTAACCTTTAGCGGCGTTTTCCCAAAAGCGCCGCTAATGTTCAGACTTTTAGCGGCGTTTTCCAAAAGCGCCGCTAATGTTCAGACTTGTAGCGGCGTTTTGACAAAAGCGCCGCTAATGTTCGAACTTTTAGGCGTTTTCCCAAAAGCGCCGCTAATGTTCGATTTAGCGGCGTTTGACAAAACGCCACTAATGTTCAGACTTTTTCCGGTGTTTTCACAAAAGCACCGCTAATGATCAGACTTTTAGCGGCGATTTACCAAAAGCGCCGCAAATACTCAGACATTTAGCGGCGTTTTACAAATAAACGCCGCAATATGTCTTTTAGCGGCGTTTACTATTAAACGCGCTAATGATCTTTTTTTCCGAGTTTTCCTTAAAACGCTAATGTATAATATTTATGGCGTTTTTCTTTAAAACGCCACTAAAAATGCCGCTAAAAGTATGTTTTGGTGTAGTGCTTAAACCCAAAACACTAACCCATTAATCATTTCTCTTTAAACCCCTAACCCTAAATCTTAACCTTAATATCGGTAAAAACTAAGATATTAAACACTATACAATAAACCCAAATAACAAAATTTAAAACACTAAACTCGTACACCAAAATAATAAAACCTAAACCATGAAATTAACATACTAAACATTAAACCCTAAATCAATTTTAATAGCTTAATTTGTAACTTAAATGAAAACTTCTAAATTGTTTAGATAGCAATTTGTAACTTTTCATAATTAAGTAACAAAATGAAACTTTATCATTGCTTATAAGTGAATATATCAAAATAAAATTTAATTCAAAGCAAGAATAAGGGAAAAATATGGAAAACTTTTAGCGGCGTTTTTATAAAAGCGCCGCTAAAGATCAGGTATTTAGCGGCATTTTTTTAAAAGCACCGCTAAAGCTCAGGTATTTGGCGGCGTTTTTATAAAAGCGCCGCTAAAGATCAGGTATTTAGCGGCGTTTGGGAAAAAAATGGCGCTATATCTCCTTTTTAGCGGCGTTTGAGAAAAAAAAGCCGCTATTGTTCTACTTTTTGCTGCGTTTTCATTCAAACGCCTCTAAAGGATAATATTTGCGGCATTTTTGATTAAAACGCCACTAAAAACGCCGCTAAAAGTCTATTTTAGTGTAGTGATCAATTGAGAATAATGTCTTTTTTATTATGTTAGAATTTATCACACCCACTTTTTGAGTGATCAAATAATATTTTTTGAAAAAATATTTATTTTGAAACCTTCAAAAACAAATATTTTGAAAGAAAATAGAGTAATAACTTTGAAGTAAAGAATTATCTTAAAAATGTGAGTTGTAATTACACACGAAGGTAGTTCATTTAAAAAAAAAACATGCTACAATTATATTTAAGAAATAAAATTATAGAAAAGTAGATAATATATTAAAAATAAATTTTCAAAATAAAAATAAAAGTATATAAATACCTTAAATTTTTTCATGATATAAAGTTTATTTTTAGTCAACTCTTTTGAATTCTTAGATCTAAAGAAAATATGTGTTTAACCATACTCAATTTCACATTGTTTTGATTATTGTAATAGTAACAATGTTAATTGAGTTCTGACCAAGTAGCTTTAATTGTATAAATAGTAATACTCTAATGTGTAATTAAATAATTTAAATATAAAGAATTCTTACAAGTTTTAAGATCCCACCCAAAGAAGATACACAATTGGAAACTACAAAAAGTTTTCGGATATATCAAGGCCTGAATTTTTTTTTCACCATTACATTACCAAAAAAAAAGCCACGGAGTCGTGAAAAGTAGGGGAAAGGATTGTATGAAACAGTGACGCCACGTCATCTGTATCTCTTTCCCAATAGTTTTATGCCACATCAATATTTTCATCCTGAAAAAGATCAAATCTAAATTAAAATCCTGAAATTTAGGATAAAAATACTGATGTGGCATAAAACTATTGGAAATGGATAATATCCATGTTTCATACAATCCTTTCTCGAAAAGTAGTCTCACAAGTTAGGTGTGACACCAAAACTTAGTCACTCTCATTATAAACGATCTATATTTATTTTCGATAAGAATATATATATATATATATATATATATATATATCTTGTATGGAGGAAATAGTTTTGAAACTATTGGAGGTTGACTCCTTCAAAAGAAGCACTCGAAGTGTTATTCATCGGGAGCCAATAAATCTGTTAGTGTATTGATATTGTCCCCAATCAAAATTTTGTCTCTCAACTTTAATGAGAATTTAAGTGCATGAGATAATTGGTTCAACAGAGTGAAAGTGTCTCGTCAGGGAGTTATGGAAAACTATACTATCACTTGAGTTAACCTTATCAAAATGGGAAACAAATTTTCAATTGAAGACAATATCAATCTATTAAAAATCTGTCAACTATCAACAAACAACAGATTGAATTTTTTTCAAAAGAATTCACCTTCCAACATTCTTGATATTTACTACAATAATCATTAATTAATGCTTGTATATATTTCCACCTGCATGCACTAACTAGATATTTTCATTCATGTTAAAATATTTTAATATTCAAATATTTGACTTAATGTTCTTAAGGGCCATAAAATTTAACTAGGCTCTCTTCATGTACTATTTAATATAGCAAATTAACCATGAATTTATGTATTCTAATGGATTCATTTTCAGAAAGGAAAAAAACCTAATATTCTTTCATTTTCAAAAACCAAAAAGAAAAGGAAATGAAAAACTAATATTCTTTTGTTATATCTGCCACTTAAACAAAATGACAGACTTTATTCCTTCAAACTTTCCATTAATGTTAATGACCAACTTTATCAATAAACAAAATGAAAATGGTCATTATGGCACTAACTATATATAATCCTTACTGTATATAATTAATCCAAAGTGCCAAAGGAATTCCTTCTATTATTGTGAATTCCATGTGACAACGGTTAAATAACGACAATAACAAACTTCTGGATGAATGATTAAATCAGCAAAAGCAAAAGCGAGTTCCTAGCAATAAATTGAGCCAACAATATCATATGTTTTTTTGTATATGAAATTTAAACAATCTTTTCAGTGCTAACCATGTGAAACTCTAACACCTGCCTCGTTTATAAAAAACATTAACTATTTTAATTAAGCTTTCATGGATTATGGGTTATCCACCCTCAATAATATATATGTATTATAAAGGACCTGCCTTATCTAGGTTAGTGCTCTAACAAAATCCAACAATGAAAAGCAAAGCATCTTTCCCTTTGTTAGCATAAAGTTGGAAGCATTGTCTTTACTTTTCTCTTGATATTTTTATTTTCTCTAAGAGGAGATGCCATATTATTGATAAAATAATACATATATATGCATTATAAATGGTAAAAGTACCATGGATCTCTCTACTAAAAACTGGATTACATTTTGTCTTCCTAATAAAAAATGAGTAAATTAGATCTTATACGTTAAATTAAAGAGTGAATTGGTCCTTTCTGTTAAGAATTCCATTCATTTATACTATTAAAAACTAGTGTGATTGACAAAATAATTAGTCAGTGACACATGGTGTTCTTAGAATATTTTCAAAATATATAGTGTTCCAATGTAGTTGCAAATGAAAAGTTATAAGTTACAAAAAGTTATGTCACTTAATTAATAACAAAGGGTCAGGATTATTCAAGTAGATATCTATTGAATAATTATGTTTATAGCTAAAGATATGACTATCTATTTGAGTAGTTATATCCCTATGAAGAGACATGAGACTCCTATAAATAGGGATGAAATTTCATTTGCAGGACATACTAGAAAACACATCAAAAGTTTTTTTTTTTTTTCTCTATTCTCCAACCATTTTTTATACTCGTAGATTAATCTATAAAGAATTACCGAGAAATTTTTTTATAGAAATTGATATTCTTATTATATTCCGCTCAATACCCAGTGGACTGTTTCCAAGAAAGTGACATTGATAAACGCCATGAAGCTTTCATTAATTTTTTTATAAGTTTTTTTTATCCCTAAACTCCAACAGACACGCCACGTGTACATCATGCTGATGTATGATAATTAATTTTCAACAAGAAAATAGATAATATTTTTAATAAAAAGGTCAATTTACTCTTTAATCTAATATATAAAACTAATTTATTTATTTTATTAAAAATAAATATAATTTACCTCATGTTATAAAGAAATTCATAATACTTTTTTCATATTATAAATCAAAATTTACTCTCCATTAAGTATGGATCAGGGATGTAGAAAGATAAACAACTGAAAATCAGAAGGCATTATTGAGTCGTCAAAGTGTCATTTCAAGAGTTGTACCCCCATGTTAATTAGGAGGCCACTTGGTACGTTTGTCAGTGTCCCTAGCCAATAAGATAGGCTAGTGAAATATGTCACATCATTTTTCTACAAGTTGGTTGCATTGCATGAACTTGCACCAATATCAAGATAAATTTTGCTACAGGAAGCAACTCCAAGCGATGAAGCATGTTACCATATTCGTATATTTTGATAGTAATTTTACATGTTAGTTGAACTTAGGTCGACGATGCCACCCAATATAAAGCAACCTATCATTGCGCCTAATTACTTATGGAAAGGCGACCCCATTCCCCAATTTTTGCCTCCTTAGGTCATTTAATAGCTAATAATTATGGACTAGGCTTTGGATCCTCGCTGCAACTGAATAAATTCAACATAAAATTAAATTAAACTTTCTTAATATTCTTTAATTTTATTTGAACCTCATATCATGATTTTGATAGGTGAGACTGCGTCATTTTGCAATGCTTATAACTTATCTGATAGAATTGTTAAATTAGGCCTTGGAGAATTAATTGTTAAGAGAATCAAGGGTAGATATTTCCTTATTGAGGTTTGGACGATGAGCTGATGGAGATTTTAAAGCAAAGAGACTGGGCATATCTGAAAGAATTCTTCATCAATATTGAACCTTGGTCAAGAATTTTAAAGTCTCGGAAAGGGCAGCTTGGATTGAAGTGGATGGGATTCCTCTCCATTGTTGGAATTACCAAACATTCAAAAGGGTAGCTGATTTATAGGGTGAGATTATTGCGATGGGTGATAACTTAACAATGGTGAAAAATTTTGAAAAGATGGATATGTTGATTTTCATGAAGCAAGAACACAGGCTCGATGAAGTGATTATGTTGGAGGTTGGCAGCGAGTTTTTTCCAATCCGTATTAAGGAAAGAGGTTTGGTGGAAAAACCAAATGAAAATCATACAAGAAGTGGGGATCATAAGGGGAGAGAAGAAGAAGTAGCTTCGTCGAAAGTGAAGCCGACAAACGGTTCGAAAATGGAAATGTCACTGGAGGAAAGAAAAAATATCGGAATTGAAGGAGTTATTGAGAACGGCCTCGAGAATGTAGGAAATGATAATGGGAGACAAGGTTTGTCGGCAGAAGCAATTAATGTGGAAGAAGAATCTGTTTGTAATGTGTTGAATGTCTCTGTATTAAGGGTGGCAAGTGGGGATATGTTTGATAGGGGCATGGAAGATTTGAACAACATGGGTTTGGTATTGGCATTGGGGACGGGTCAAGAGTTGGAAGGTGATCCTAAAGCATCGGGTGGAAAAGATTCGGGCTTTAATGAGTTAGCTTTGCAGGGTCCAAATATTGTTGATAGTCTAAAGTTCAATAGTCCAAATAATATTGAGAGCATAAAACTCAACAAAGTTTCATCCAACCTTTCAGATTCAGAGGGTCAAAGGGATCATTTTGCAGAAGTCGAATTAGAGGTGGATTTTCATCGTTTTAGAAAAAATAAAAAAATCAAGAAAGTTCTGAACAAGAGAATCCGATCTATGCGAGAGATCTAGGACTCAGTGCTTACTTCAAAGGAGAAACAAAAGAGAGACAAGGGAGCAAAAAAATTGAAAGGAAAGGGGATTCCATGGGTGTAGAAAATATTGTAAATTTGTCGTTGTCACATTCTGACATTAGTAACAGAAGGAAAGTTATTCTCAAAGAAGCAATGAAGACTTGGGAGGTGGGGAAAAGGTTGGGATTCAGTGTGTAAGGTAACGAAGAGTTGATTATTGAAGAGCTTATAAGGTTGGAAAGAAAGCAATAGGAGGGTTTCAAAGGCAGTGAGCTAGCGTTTTACGATTTTGGTGAGAATTCAGTTTTGTCAATTTAAATTTCATTTTTTCGATTGGATTGGAGATATGCGTTTAGTAACATGGAATGTTAAAAGGGCTGGGTTCGGAGGCCAAAATCAAAGTTGTTTATAGACTGGTGAAAATGCATAGAGTTAATGTTTGTTTTATTCAAGAAACTAAGCTGGAATTTGTGTTCATAGATTTAGTTAGAAAATTTTGGGGATGACAATTTCGATTTTATTTTTGCTGTTGCATTTGATTAATCTGGAGGGCTATTAACGTTATGAGATAAGGGGAGTTTTTTGGTTAGAGTTGAACATTATGGGAAGAGATTATTTGTAGTTGAAGGAAAATGGGTGTTGGAGGGGAAAGAGGCAGCTTTGATTAATGTATATACCCCCAACATCCTTTCGGAACAAAAAATGTTGTGCGAAGAGATAATTGGATTGAGGAGTTTATTTAGTAAAGCTTGGATTGTAGGAAGGGTTTTCAATGTGGTGAAGAATAGAAATGAAAGAATTAATTGTTCGGGTATTGAGAATGGATCAAAGGAGTTTGGAGAGTTTATTGATAAATGTAAACTGGTCGATTTTCCGTTAGTAGGAAAAAAATTCACTTGGATTGGTCCGAATGACAATCAGCAGACTTGACAGATTCTTAATAGTGGAAGAGATTATGGTATATTTGAAGGATTTTCAACAGAATAGCCTTTATAAATCAATATCGAAATATATCCTAGATTTGTTGGTTAACGAATTTCTTGATTGGGGTCTAAGGCCATTCAAGTTTGTTAATGCTTGGCTCAAAAAGAAGGACTGTAGAAATTTAATCGAAATGGAATGGTTGGGAATGGGGGGTTTAGGTGGGAATATGGCAGGTAAAATACGTAAATTGAAGGGAGTTTTGAAGAAGTAGAATATTGAAGATGGCAGTATGTTGGAGAAGAGAATAATTGATTGCATAGACAAAATTAAGGAGACTAATGAGAAAAGCGAACATAGGAAATTGACAGAGTCGGAATTAAAGAGTTTAAAAAGATGAATATTGAACTTTGGGGTATTGTGAAGATAAGAAGGGACTTGCAAGAGCTTTATTTTCGGGTTCGGTAATCTCTTATGATGCGGATGAGGCAGAGGCAAGTGCAGTTAAAGCAATGAGACCTTGGTCTCTTCAAGCAATGTTTGCTAACATCGATAGAGACTTGTTAAATGCGGGAAAAGTAGTATTATCGGTGGTTGATTGAAAAGGCAATGAAATGGATGCTGCATTGGCGATTGTTGGCGCTAATAGGGAGAATATGTTTGAAGCTTTGTAACATCCTGAAATTAGTCCTAGTAGGATTGAGCCCAATGGGCCTTAGGCGTAGTAGCGTTTAAAATTTTTTTGGAGAATAGGAGATCGGCTTAAGTGCAAGTTGGACCTTTTAGATAAGTGATTTTGGAAGGTTAGGGTGCTTTTATGAAGTCCCGGGATCAAATATTAGCTTTGGGAAAATTTTGGTTTTAGGTGAAAAAAAACCCTTGGAGGTTGGCGGGTAGGCCTTAAGAATAAAATGTGGAGGAAAATGACACAAGTGGTGTGTGTGGTGTAGTGGCAAAGTGACGCACAAGGAAGGAAGGAGGTCCAAGGTTCTAGTTGTAGCGTTTGCATTCCTTTTGATTATTTTATTAAATGAATTTAGACCTTGGCCATAGGGTTATATTTAATTGCATGGTTTGAGGCACAAGGAGCTAGTTGGTAAAGTGGCTAGCGGCGTGGATTATGTTATAAGGAGCCCAGGTTCAATCTCATGAAGCGAGGAGTATTTATTTTATGAGTGGATGGAAGAGTTTCATTGAATTTAAACTCTCTTGTGAAGGATCCCACATCGGAAAGATACAAGGAATGAAGGTGAAGAGCTAGCTATATAAAGAGCATGCCGGAGAAGGGTTAACATACCTTGGTGGGCGTTGAGCACGAGGAGTGGTCGCAGTGCATTTAGCACCGTAGTCCTGTCGGTGTGTAACTCTCTCTACTCTAGTTGTAGAATGGCAAATGCCGAAGTGCATTACACAGTAATAGTAGCCACACGAGCATGCGAAGACGCGTGGGGCTTCAACGCGATAGTTGAGGCCATCAGTAGTATTCTTGTGGGTTGGGGCTACTTGGGCTGCGATGGGCCAAAGTGGGCCCAATGGGTCCGTAGGCCCAATTGGAATAAATTGTATGATGATATAGTATATAGTGAACTAGACTAGGTGGAACTTATATACGTGGATAGATTTGTGTTAGGTGGGCCACACGAGCGTGTAGACCCGAATGGGCCGAAATTAGGTTTTAGGCCCAACAGTCCAGTAAAGACCGAAAATGGTAGTTGAGTCACTCAAGGCGACACTGCACCTTTAGAAAGGCCATTCCAGGTACTAAATTACGAAAATACCCTTGGTGGGTAAATTACGAAAATACCCTTAGTGGGTAAATTACGAAAATACCCTTGGTGGGTAAATTACAAAAATACCCTTGGTGGGTAAATTACGAAAATACCCTTGGTTGGTAAATTACAAAAATACCCTTGGCGGGTAAATTACGAAAATACCCTTGGTGGGTAAATTACGAAAATACCCTTGGTGGATAAATTACGAAAATACCCTTGGTAGGTAAAATTACGGTAATACCCTTAGAGGTTGATTAGCATGATTATGTTGTTTTATGTCTATCGATTATGATGGTAATTCATGTTATACTTATATTTGATATATGTCTAGCATACATGACATATCTGCATACACGAATTATTATGTCATATTGCACGGGTATGATGAGAGGAAGGGAAGATTGATATCGTGACTTGGTCACCGGTGATTTAGTATCACATTCGTGTCTTGGACACCGGAGGTTTGGCACCTCATAGCGACTCGTCCCTCGTGGTTAATACCACCGTGGGTTGGCCTCACTTTTGAGATATGGGATCGCCGCCAAAGTGATTTGGTATCACACGGGTTGGCCCCACAACTTGATGATTCGTGACTTGATCACGGTGGTTTGGCACCACCGGTGGTTTGGCACCACAGTGATTTGGTATCACATTCGTGTCTTCGGACACCGTGAGGTTTGGCACCTCATAGCGACTCGTCCTCGTGGTTAACACCACCGTGGGTTGGCCCCACTTTTGAGATATAGGATCGCCGCCATGATTTGGTATCACACGTGGGTTGGCCCCACAGATGGATTATTCGTGACTTTGGTCACCAAGATTTGGTATCACATTTATATCGTGACTTCGGTCACCAAGTGGTTTGGCACCACCGGTGGTTTGGTACCACACTGGTAGAAAAGGAGTTATGGATGGCTAGGTTGGGTGCATTATACATATATGTTGCTTTGTTATAATTTGTGTAAGTATGTGGTATTTACCCGGAGAGGAATATGCACTTGAGTCTTGGTGACTCACCTTCTCCTTATCTTTTCGGTGATTCGTGAGTTTGCGGATGAGGAGCCGGATGAACTCGAGGAGGCCATGCAATAAAATTTGATTTTACATGAAGTTCCAATTGGGTACTTTATTTTAATTTGGTTTTCATATTTTATGGATTTGTAATAAGGCTGTTTAATTATGTTTTGGATTATTTTTATGTTTTGAATATGTTTAAAATATGGCTTTTAAATTACTTGGTTAATTTAATAATTGAGCCCAAAGTTTTCTAAACTAAAACTCGCAATGGTTTTAAAAATCTTACCATCGGGTAACATGAATAGTTCAATAGTAAAATTACAAGTTAAATGTTTTCAGCAGTTAAGTGATTTCTAAAATTCAAGTTTCTATACTCAATTGCAAATGGTTTTTCCAAAATGATATTTCAATTTTCTTAAAAGATATAAATGTTTTCTATCATATGATTTATCAACTAAGTTTTAAAGTTTTATGTAATTTCAAGTAAATTACAATTTTAACTTATTTTCAACAAATAAAGAATTACAAAGAGTTTTCACAAAAATTTAATTGTTAATTCGATTCTTTCAAAAATTATTTTCCTTAGTGACATACCAGATTCGGTCGTGACGTATTGACTGGGTTTGGGGTGTTACAAATTGGTATCGAGCCTAGGTTTCAAAAACTTCATTTGTGGGTTATGGGGTTCAAAAAATTTGTTTGAAAATACATGTTGTTTGGAAGTATGGCACCTTGAGTCTCCGGCATCCAAACTGTAAGTTCCTTATTTTATGTTTGTTAAGACAATGTTATGACTGTATTTTTGGTATTTATTTTGTGTGTGCTGGTTTGGATATAGAAATTGTATGTATAAATAACGATTTGCTTTTGTGTTTAGTTATCTAGTTATGTGAAAGAAGTTTGAGATTTGGTTTATTAGTGTTATTAGATCGAGTCAGCTGTGAGCGTAGTGTGGTAGGTTAGGACGTGTGACTGTTAGTTAGTTAGAAATTTCAAGGACGAAATTTCTTTAAGGAGGGTAGATTTGTAACATCCTAAAATTAGTCCTAGTAGGATTGAGCCCAATGGGCCTTAGGCGTAGTAGCGTTTAAAATTTTGTTGGAGAATAGGAGATCGGCTTAAGTGCAAGTTGGACCTTTTAGATAAGTGATTTTGGAAGGTTAGGGTGCTTCTATGAAGTCCCGGATCAAATATTAGCTTTGGGAAAATTTTGGTTTTAGGTGAAAAAACCCTTGGAGGTTGGCGGGTAGGCCTTAAGAATAAAATGTGGAGGAAAATGACACAAGTGGTGTGTGTGGTGTAGTGGCAAAGTGACGCCACAAGGAAGGAAGGAGGTCCAAGGTTCTAGTTGTAGCGTTTGCATTCCTTTTGATTATTTTTATTAAATGAATTTAGACCTTGGCCATAGGGTTATATTTAATTATGCATGGTTTGAGGCACAAGGAGCTAGTTGGTAAAGTGGCTAGCAGCGTGGATTATGTTATAAGGGAGCACGGGTTCAATCTCATGAGAAGCAAGGAGTATTTATTTTATGAGTGGACGGTAAGAGTTTCAATGAATTTAAACTCTCTTGACGGGGATCCCATATCGGAAAGATACAAGGAATGAAGGTGAAGAGCTAGCTATATAAAGAGCATGCCGGAGAAGGGTTAACATACCTTGGTGGGCGTTAGGCACGTGGAGTGGTCGCAGCTGTGTTTAGCACCGTAGTCCCATCGTGTGTAACTCTCTACTCTAGTTGTAGAAATGCAAGAATGTGAAGTCATGGTCCACTTGTAATAGTAGTTACACGAGCGTGCGAAAGACGTGGGGGCTTCAACGCGATAGTTGAGGCCATCAGTAGTATTCTTGTGGGTTGGGGCTACTTGGGCTGCGATGGGCCAAAGTGGGCCCAATGGGCCCGTAGCCCAATTGGAATAAATTGTATGATGATATAGTATATAGTGAACTAGACTAGGTGGAACTTATATACGTGGATAGATTTGTGTTAGGTGGGCCACACGCGTGTAGACCCGAATGGTAGAAATTAGGTTTTAGCCCAACAATCAAAGAAAGACCTAAAATGGTAGTTGAGTCACTCAAGGCTACCTTCGCACCTTTAGAAAGGCCATTCCGGTACTAAATTACTTAAAATACCCTTGGTGGGTAAATTACGAAAATACCCTTAGTGGGTAAATTACGAAAATACCCTTGGTGGGTAAATTACAAAATACCCTTGGTGGGTAAATTACGAAAATACCCTTGGTTGGTAAATTACAAAATACCCTTGGCGGTAAATTACGAAAATACCCTTGGTGGGTAAATTACGAAAATACCCTTGGTGGATAAATTACGAAAATACCCTTGGTAGGTAAAATTACAGTAATACCCTTAGAGGTTGATTAGCATGATTATGTTGTTTTATGTCTATCCGATTATGATGGTAATTCATGTTATACTTATATTTGATATATGTCTAGCATACATGACATACTGCATACACGTAATTATTATGTCATATTGCACGGGTATGATGAGAGGAGGGAAGATTGATATCGTGACTTGGTCACCGGTGATTTGGTATCACATTCGTGTCTTCGGACACCGTGAGGTTTGGCACCTCATACGACTCGTCCTCGTGGTTAATACCACCGTGGGTTGGCCTCACTTTTGAGATATGGGATCGTCGCCAAAGTGATTTGGTATCACACGTGGGTTGGCCCCACAACTTGATGATTCGTGACTTGATCACGGTGGTTTGGCACCACCGTGGTTTGGCACCACGCTGATTTGGTATCACATTCGTGTCTTCGGACACCGTGAGGTTTGGCACCTCATAGCGACTCGTCCTCGTGGTTAACACCACCGTGGGTTGGCCCCACTTTTGAGATATAGGATCGCCGCCGGTGATTTGGTATCACACGTGGGTTGGCCCCACAGATGGATTATTCGTGACTTTGGTCACCAAAGATTTGGTATCACATTTATATCGTGACTTCGGTCACCGGTGGTTTGGCACCACCGGGGTTTGGTACCACACGGTAGAAAAGGAGTTATGGATGGCTAGGTTGGGTGCATTATACATATATGTTGCTTTGTTATAATTTGTGTAAGTATGTGGTATTTACCCGGAGAGGAATATGCATTTGAGTCTTGGTGACTCACCTTCTCCTTATCTTTTCGTGTGATTCGTGAGTTTGCGGATGAGGAGCCTGGATGAACTCGAGGAGGCCATGCAATAAAATTTGATTTTACATGAAGTTCCAATTGGGTACTTTATTTTAATTTGGTTTTCATATTTTATGGATTTGTAATAAGGCCTGTTTAATTATGTTTTGGATTATTTTATGTTTTGAATATGTTTAAAATATGGCTTTTAAATTACTTGGTTAATTTAATAATTGAGCCCAAAGTTTTCTAAACTAAAACTCATAATGGTTTTAAAAATCTTACCATCGGGTAACATGAATAGTTCAATAGTAAAATTACAAGTTAAATGTTTTCAACAGATTAAGTGATTTCTAAAATTCAAGTTTCTATACTCAATTGCAAACGGATTTTCCAAAATGATATTTCAATTTTCTTAAAAAGATATAAATGTTTTCTATCATATGATTTATCAACTAAGTTTTAAAGTTTTATGTAATTTCAAGTAAATTACAATTTTAACTTATTTTCAACAAATAAAGAATTACAAAGAGTTTTTCACAAAATTTAATTGTTAATTGATTCTTTCAAAAATTATTTTCCTTAGTGACATACCAGATTCGGTCGTGACGTATTGACCGGGTTTGGGGTGTTACAAGCTTGGTGGTGAGATTTTGGTATTGTTGTTTTTTGTTGCGATAATTATTGGTTTGCTACTGTTAAGCTGCTGGAATTATGAATTCTCTGTTGCTGTTCTGTTTGTCTTTGACAACAGCACAGTTCGACTATTGCAAAATATATATATATATGCCAAATTATTACAAAAGCAATCTTAATTACCGTCTTATTCGGATTCTCGATCGATTTATTAAAAGGTTAGATTAAACAAATTAAAGAATTCATGTTTTTTTTTTTCTTGGTTTGCTGTTAGATCCCATGTTTCATACATTTCCTTTGTATGTACTAGATTCCATTGTGAAGATTACAGCGCCTATTTGTGCCGCTCTCTATTATAGCTAAATGGCTAATAGTACTGTCTTTTCCCCCTTCAAAATAATAATTTTATTCTTCATTATCATCCATAGTATTCATTCAAATTAAAATTAAACTGAGCGTAATTAATTAAAGAAAGGGATCGGATATTCAGGAAAAATGCAGTAATGAGGAAATATTTAATACTAATATATTAAGGAGATTCAGATGTATTAATATAAAAAAATATGGTTCTGAAAAGGAAAAAGGAAAGGATAGAGTGCAACAAAAAATAGCATCTCTGTCTGTCTGTCTGCCTAATTTATTTTTCAAATGAGATGATAACTTAGAATTCATTTGAATCATCCATGACATTAGGCAACCAAGAAACCAACAAATTATTATATATATATATATATATTAATCAAACTATGAATTTTAAGCATATTGTCGTAACTATTTTTTTGAAAAAAAACAAAAAAGGGGTTCGACTTTGGTTTTGAAAACAAGAATAAAATGAGAGTCGCCACCGATCTTTATTTGGTGTGATCGGATCACCTTTATTTTAATAAAATGTTTTGTTTTACTAAAACAATGTTTTTGGTCTGCGAAGTTTTGAAAATCGGGTTCGGGAGTCGGTTACGCACGAGGAAGGGTTAGCACCCTCGATACGCCCAAAATTGGTACCAAAATGATTAATTAGTGTCTTAATGTCGGAAGTTTGAAAAGGTTTTAAAATACGGATCCTTTAAAAGGTATTAGGATATTTGAGATATCTTTGTTCCGAGAGGGTATGTACATCACATCCAGCACGTTAGGACATGGTATTCTAAACCTTCGTAATCAAAGCTATCTCATGATTTTACGAAGTTTATCAAAAGGATATTTAGTTATTTAGTCAAACGGAAAATCGTAACCCAGCACGTTAGGGCACTATTCCCCGAGTTCCTAAATACAAAACATTGCCTTTATTTTAAAACCTTTAAATGGAGTGTAGAAATTTTACAAAATACATCGTATCGTATTAATTTAAAGAAAAGACTCGAGTCAAAACTTGAGATTTCTTTGTTCCGAAAAGATATAAACATCACATCCAGCACGTTAGGACACGATGTTTTAATCTCTCATAATCAAAGTCGTCTCGTGATTCTTGAAACTTCGTAAAAGGGATGTTAAGTTATTTAGTTAAACGGAAAATCGCAACCCAGCACGTTAGGACACCATTTCCCGAATTTCTAAATACAAAACATTGTCTTATTTTAAAATCTTTTAGGCGAAATATGATGATTTTACAAAAGGTGTTTTGTTTAATAACATAGTACAAAACGAAGAAAACAAGTATGGATGTGAATGTAGTAAAAAATACAATAATAATAATAATAATAATAATAATAATAACAAAGTAGTAATGGAAATAAATAAATAAATAAATAAAACAAGATATAATAATGACAAAATAATAATGATGATACTTGAAATGAAAATAAACTAATGATGATAATAATAAAAAAATAATTATGGCAATTGATACATGAAATAATATATATATAATAAATGAATAAAAAATATATACATATAAAAATCATATAAAAATAATATAATAGTAGTAATAATATTGATAAAGTAATGATAAAATAGATAATAATAATAATAATAAATAAAATAATAATCTCAATGTAATAATAGTAGAAAAATAAAATAATAACACACACAACCGTAATAATAAATAATAATAATAGCAAACAAATAAAAATATAATCAAAATAATAAATAATAAATAATAATAAAGTTAATGAAATGAATAATAATAAAACATCTACATAAAAATATAATAATGGTAATAACAATAATATAATAACAAAAAGACTAAAAAGATTGCAAAAATAACTAAAATAGGATTAAATTGCATTTAGAATGAAAGTTTGGGGGTCAATTCAAAATAAAATAAAAGAAAAAGGGCCTATTTACACGCGCGAAAATACTGGAGGGACCAAAGAGGCAATAAACCCTTCGCCAAAACGCAGCGAAGAGAAAGGACTAAATTATGACCGAAATAATCATAGGTTAAATTTGAAAATCGAAAAAGATCGATTGCAAATGTTTGAAAAGCGGAAGGGCCAAAATGGCAAATAACCCATTGATTTAAAAATGCGCGGATCCCGAGGCGGGTCGGTCAACACGCAGATCCTAGGGGCAAAACGACGTCGTTTTGGGCATTAAAGGTCAGCCCCAAAACGACGTCATTTTGAGGGGCTATTTAAAGCCCTAAAGTCAGAAAAAAAAATCATTTTGCTGAGAGTTAAAAAAAAAATTTTCTTTCTTTTCCCTTTTTTCTCTGCAAGGGGAGCCTCCGTGAGCTTTGGTCAGTCATCCGCCACGCCAAGATTGTTGCCGCCAGACACGGTGGTAAAAATCGCAACAGGTACCTTTTTTTCTTTTTTTTTTTTATTTTACGTTTTACCAGTTCATGTATGTGTGTTTTTGATATTCTTACATAAATAAAAGGACTTACAGTAGCAAAATAAAGTAAAATTTTAAAAGAAAAAAAGGAATCACCTTTTCAGTCTTTTATTTCGATGTTTGCGGATCTACTCTTTTTTGCGTTTGAATCTCTGTATCTATTTTTTTTTCTTTTTTTAAAAAAAAGGAACCCCTAAATACAAAACATGAATTGGATTTTATAGCCTTTTAATTTGTTTGCTGTCATTTTTGCTTCTTCTGCCATTTGTTGCGTGTTTTCTTGTTCTTGCAGGGTATGGGGAGCAAGTGGCGATGGGATGGTGGTCGGTGGCTTCGACAGGTGGTCGCAGAGGCCAAGGGGGTGTCAGAAGTTGAAGGGTCAGGGTAGGTAGGGGTTGGTGGCTGCGACGCTAGGGTTTTCAGAAACCCTAGCATTCTGAAAATTTTTAATTTTTGGGCCTTCTGGGCCACTTGTAAAATGGGCTAGGCAGAGTTGGGTATCAGGCTTTAATGGGCCCGGGCAGAATTGGGCTTGTACAGTTGCCCCTCTTTGCTCATTGTCGTGTAACGGGAATGGAGCAAAGACTTTCAAAAGGCCAATTTTGCCCGGTCTCGCCTAGTCTTGACTTCTTTGGTGCTCTTCTTATCCAGGTAGCCTTGTTTTAGTCCACTATACCTCGTTGCTTTGATCCACTCCACTGCTACTTCGATGAGATGGGATCTGTGGTTTCAATTTGCCCTTGCTGCGACTTCCATGGGATGTGACTTGTTTATTTTAGATTGCTCCACTATATCTCCAGAGAAATGAGGTCTTTGGTCTTCAGCCTATTCCACTGCTAGTTAAGGCAATAGGACTAAAGCTTAACCATGCTCCCTACTAGTTAGGGACAGGAATTACAATTTTTGACCTATTCCACTGCTGGTCAGAGACATAGGACGGTGGCCTAAATCATGTTCCCTACTGGTTAGGAAGCCATGATTTGCCTTCGATCTTGCCCCACTACTGGTTAGGGCGACAAGATCTACAATTTTTGACCCATTCCACTGCTGGTCAGTGGCAATAGGACGGTGGCCTAAATCGTGTTCCCTACTGGTTAAGGAGCCATGATTTGCCTTCGATCTTGCCCCACTACTGGTCAGGGCGACAAGATCTACAATTTTTGACCTATTCCACTGCTGGTCAGTGGCAATAGGACGGTGGCTTAAATCGTGTTCCCTACTGGTTAGGGAGCCATGATTTGCCTTCGATCTTGCCCCACTACTGGTCAGGGCGACAAGACCTACAATTTTTGACCTATTCCACTGCTGGTCAGTGGCAATAGGACGGTCTTCAACTTATTCCACTGCTGGTCAGTGGCAATAAGAAAATCTTTCACCTATTCCACTGCTGGTCAGTGGCAATAGGGTAATCTTCAACTTATTCCACTGCTGGTCAGTGGCAATAAGACAATCTTTCACCTATTCCACTGCTGGTCAGTGGCAATAGGGTAATCTTCAACTTATTCCACTGCTGGTCAGTGGTAATAAGACAATCTTTAGCCTATTCCACTGCTGGTCAGTGGCAATAGCATGGTTTTCAACCTATTCCACCACTGGTCAGTGGCAATAGAATGATGGCTTCACCAGTGTTGCTACACCATCCTCTGGGGACATATCCTATAGACTTGATTTTATATGCTTGTGTTTATGCCAAATGATGCGGATGCTATGGTCGGAATAACTCAAATGCTCCTGACTACGTGTGATATGGAGGACACTTACATGAATGCAGAATGTCATGAGAATGATGATTTTTCATAATAATTAAGATGCAATGACCGTAATAAATCGAATGCTCCTAACTGAATGATATTATGGAGGACATTTGCATGAATGCAGGATGTCATGAGAATGATCTCTTTTTACAAGCTTAGGGCCGTAATTGCTCGTTCGCTCGTCAAGGTCACGGCACAGACGCAACATCTTGTCTGATATCTATGACGGCGAATCTGAAGAAATAGTCATAATTTTGGACTCCTCTTCCTCGAACGTTTCCAACCCCTAAGTGTGGTGGTTCCTAAACAACAGTCTTGTTTTAGGTTCCTACTGCTAGAGGCTTCGAGTAATAGGCGGGACTCCTTTTATGGAAGCATTATGGGTTCATGGGTCGTTAGTTCAATTGCAAACAACTTAAAGATTTAAAATAACAATGGAATTTATGAAGAATGGAATTGGATTAAATCAAAAAAAGTAAACATTATTGGAGTACAAAAAATGAGTAAAAAGAAAAAGTAGGTGCCCCAGATATTGCAGCCTGAGCTTCACCACCGAATCTTTCCGAAGATCATTTTGAGCTGAATCAACGTTGGGAGATCTGCAGTGCTTTGTAGATGTTCCGAGGTGTAACATTCCTCCTTTTGCTAATTCTGGGGGAACAAAAATTGTCACATACCTCCTCTTTCGTGTAAATTTGAGCCGCCCTTATCGGGTTTTCGACTCAAAACCCCTTTGGTCTCAAAGCGCCCTTTGCGGGTTTTCACTTTAGCCTCTCCACTTTTTTATTTTTTTTATTTTTTTTAGGTCTTAAAATGCCCTTTACGGGTTTTCACTTTAGCCTTTCCCTTCTTCAAGCATAATACTTCTTAACTGAATCTGAATTTATGAGATTGGGTATATTTTTCCCATCCATCTCGGCCAAAATTAGTGCCCCTCCAGAGAAAGCCTTTTTCACCACATAAGGTCCTTCCCAATTTGGCATCCATTTCCCTCTGAAATCCTTATGCATGGGGAGGATCTTTTTCAAAACTAAGTCTCCCTCGTGGAATTCTCTTGGACACACTTTTTTGTTGTATGCTCGCATCATTCGCTTTTGGTGCATCTGACCATGACGGATAGCCTTCAGTCTCTTTTCTTTGATCAGATTCAACTGATCATATCGAGCTTGGATTCATTCTGCTTCATACAATTTCAATTCGGACAATACTCGAAAAGATGGAATTTCAACTTCGATGGGTAGAACCGCCTCCATTCCGTAAACCAATGAGAAAGGAGTTGCCCCGGTGGAGGTTCTGATCGACGTTCGATAGGCGAAAAGGGCTTTTCGTGCAATCTTTGTAAGTCTCGTGACCCTACTATCTTTTGATATTCTTATTAGTTTGCTTGAATTGCTTCTTTGGGCGATATGGTGACGAATTGTGATGTCTGATCTTGAATTGCTTACAGACTTCTGCAATCATGATGTTGTTCAAGTTTAACGCATTATCAGATATGATCCTCTCAGACATTCCATATTTACATATGATTTCCTTTTTTAAGAACTTGCTGACTGCTAATTTTGTCACATTAGCATATGAAGTGGCCTCCACCCATTTAGTGAAGTAATCAATTACTACGAAGATGAACCGATGTCCATTGGAAGCTTTTGGAGAGATTGGTCCAATAACGTCCATGCCCCACATAGAAAAAGGCCATGGGGTGGTCATAACATGTAAAGGAGAGGGTGGTACATGAATCTTGTCTCCATAAATTTGGCACTTATGACATTTCTTAGCATAATCAATGCAATCTCTTTCCATGGTAGACCAATAATACCCGAATCTCATGATTTGTCTGGCCATTGCGAACCCATTGGCATGTGTTCCACAGACGCCCTCATGGACTTCTTCTAGGATCTACTTAGCCTCGGCGCCATCCACACATCTCAATAGCACTTGATCCTTTCTCCTTTTGTATAAGATCTCTCCGTCTAAGACATAGTCACAAGCTAGTCTTCTCAATGTCCTTTTGTCATTTTCGGTTTTCGATCGGGTATTTATGATCTTTCACGTATTGTAGTATATCGTGATACCACGGTGATCATTTTGCTCCTCTTTTCCACGTTATAGCAATGGGCTGGGGCCTCATAAATGCTCATTTGTATAGGCCTCATATCCTCCTTGTTGTTTGCTCGTACCATAGAAGCCAATGTGGCTAGAGCATCGACCATCCGATTTTAGTCCCTTGGTAGATAATCGAAAGTGATGTCATCGAACTCTTTGATCGGTTTTGGACCAATCTTTTTATTCGACCAATTTGGGATCTCTCATCTCCCATTCTCCTTTAAGTTGATAAATCACCAATGTAGAGTCTCCGTAAACTTCAAATACTTTAATTTTGTGTTCTATAGCAGCACGGATACCTATGATGCAAGCTTCATACTCTGCCATATTATTTGTACAATCAAAATCCAATTTACAAGTGAATGGGTAATGATCTCCGTTTGGGGACACCAGAACTGCCCAATTCCATTGCCTATAGCATTCGATGCCCCGTTAAAGTTTAGTTTTCAAGGATGACTTTCTGGGGTACCTTCTTCAGTGGTTGCTATGTACATTAGGTCTTCATTAGGGAAATCGAAGTCCAAAGGCTCGTAATCTGCCAGAGCTCTACTAGCCAGAAAATCTGCTATTGCACTTCCTTTTATCGCCTTTTGGTTTACATAAACTATGTCAAACTCGAAAGTAAAATTTACCATCAGCCATCCGTCCATTCAAAGTAGTTGACTCCATTAGGTATTTCAAAGGTCTAGCTTCGAGATGAGCCAGGTCGTATGATACAACATGTACTGCCTCAGTCTCCGAGTTGTCCAGACCAAGGCACAACATAATTTCTCAATTGGTGAGTACCTTGTTTCACACTCGGTGAACTTTTACTAAGGTAGTATATTGCCTTTTCTTTCTTTCACGACTCATCGTCTTTGGCCGAGCACACATCCTATTGAATTATCAAGTACCGTCAAATAGAGGATTAAAGGCTTCTAGATTAGGCGGTGTCAATACTGGAGGATTGGACAGTATTGCTTTACTTTGTCGAAGGTCTTCGACATTCATCGTCCCACACACCGGATTGTGTTTTTAAGAAGACAAAATATGGGATCACATTTCTCGGGCGGTTGAAATGAACCGAGCAATGTAATTTAATCTTCTTAAGAAACCTCAAACTTCTTTTTGCGTGCGAGGCGGAGGCAATTCTTGTATAGCCTTGACTTTGTCTGGGTCAACCTCAATCCCCTTTTCGTTGACTATAAATCCTAGCAGTTTCCCTGACCTGGCTCCAAAGGTACACTTTGCCGGATTAAGCTTTAGCTGGACTTTTCTCAACCTCAAAAATAATTTCCTTAAGACTTGGATATGCTCCATTTTGGTTCGAGACTTGGTGATCATATCATCGACATAAACCTCAATTTCTTTGTGCATCATGTCATGGAATAGGGTTACCATGGCTCTCTGATATGTTACTCCCGCATTCTTCAGCCCAAATGGCATTACCTTATAGCAAAAGGTTCCCCACATGGTTATGAACGTGGTTTTATTCATGTCTTCAGGAAGCATCTTTATCTGGTTGTATCCTGAGAAGCCATCCATGAATGAGAACAATGAATAACCCACCGTATTAGCTACTAAGGTGTCAATATGAGGTAATGGAAAATTGTCCTTCGGGCTAGCCTTGTTTAGATCCCTGTAGTCTACACACATTCGTACTTTCCTATCTTTCTTAGGGACGGGGACTATATTGGCTACCCATTCTGAGTACTTAACCACTTGCAAGAAACCTACGTCAAATTGCTTCTTGACCTCTTCTTTTATTTTCAAGAAATGTCCGCCTCATCCTCCAAGTTTCGTTGGGTGGCTTGTATTCTTCTTTTATGGGCAAACGGTGTACCACGATATCAGTGCTTAACCCGGGCATGTCTTGATATGACCATGCGAAGACATCCTTGAATTATTGGAGTAACTCAATGAGGTCTTGCTTTGTCTCTACGGTGATACTGGCTCCAATCTTCACTTCTTTCTTTTCTTGTCCATCTCCTAGGTTCACTATTTCCACTAATTTTTTGTGAGGTACAATTTGTTTCTCCTCTTGTTCTACCATCCTTAACAGTTTAGGAGGTAAGTCACAGCCTTGGTCATCTCCAAAATCCTGAAAATCTTCCGCACCCATATCTTGCTCAAAAGGACATTCTGAGTCATCGGTAGCGTTACTCAAATCATTGATATTTGGGGACCTATTATAGAGATGAATAAAGGCTCATAGAATCATAGAATCTAGGCATGCTTATTGGTATCATAAATGAAGAATAGAAATGATTAGAAGAATCTCTAAAGAAAGAATAATTATAATGAATGAAATGAACATAAAAGAAAATTTGCTCAAAAGATGGCGGAGATGTATTTTATTGAAAATAACGATGCCTTATACAAAATCATGCTTCACAAAAGGGACTCTTATTGCTTCTAGACTTAAAGCAACAAGTGTGTTCCGAGTATTACTCTGAATGAGTTCTAAAAGCTACAGGAATCTCCTCCGCAGTCCAGTTGTTTAGAACGCCACACAGCTCATAGGGCGGATGCTATTCTGATTTTCTTCCTCAATTTTCCCCTCAGATATAGCGTTGACATGCACGATTTCTTTATTTTGTGTTCCTCGTCTCGGATGGATAACCCCTCCTAATATAAAGGTCTCACGAATATGAGGAATTATCATCGGTTCCCATTTAATCTCATCTCCACCCAAACGCGCTTTCCTTCTTTCTTGTTTCTTTTCTAACTCTTTCTTCCTTTGCTTTGCGTTCGGCTTGAATCCTAAGCCAAAGAGGTCTCTTTTTCTTTCAATCTTGGGACTTGATTCCTCCTTGGAGATACTTTCCGATCCCTTTCCTGCACGGCCCCATTTTCGACCATTAATTGCAAACCCATTTTTGTGGTTTTGGATAATTGAGGCCTTTGGGATCTTGTTTCCCTCGATGACTGAACGTTATGCTGATGAATTCCAAAGAGCGAAAGGAACATTCAGTCGCTTTTTCATTTGTTCTAAATATGGTGCATCATGGTTACGATTATGATGATGTCTTCTTCAACATTAATTGTTACCAAACGGCCTTCTGTGACTAATTTCAATTTTTGGTGCAAGGATGAGGGGATCGCTCCCACGAGTGTATCCAAGGTCTCCCCAACAAACAGCTTATACAACAACTGATATCCATTACTATGAAATCCACTTCATATGTATTTGGCCGATTAAAGAGGTACTTCAATCCTCCCTATGACTTTCCTTTCAGTTCCATCGAATGCCCTTACTACATTGCAGCAGGCCTTCATGTGAGAGCTATCAATGGGTAACCGATTCAACGTCGATAATGGTAGGACATTGAGCGCCGATCCATTATCAAGTGTGTATCCTTTACACCGTGTAGTAATGTGAAGGGCCTTGATGGAACCCATACCTCCCGGCGGAATCTCATCATCATTAAAGAAAATGAAGTTATTAGCACTTATATTGCTAATTAGACGATCCAACTTGTTAACGGTGATATCATTAGCAACATAAGTTTCATTCAATACCTTTATCAGTGCGTTGCGGTGCACTTCTGAGCTTAATAGCAAGTCAAGCACAGATATACGAGCCGACTATTTATGCAGCTGCTCCACAACGCTGTATTCATTATGTTTTAAAAATTTCAAGAATTCCCTAGCCTCGTCTTCTTTCACTGGCTCATTTATAGGAGCTTCTTATTTGGTCGCACTTTCTCTCTTTTGTTCGCCCACCAAGTTTTCCCTTTTGCAAGCTCGATCCGTGGGTTTGCCGTGTCGTAACGCTTCCCGCTACGTGTATAGGAGCCTACTTCCTAGTTTCCCTTTGCAGTGCTAGACAAGTCTTCTTTCCCAGGAATCATCACATTACAGTTGTAGTTCCAGGGAACCTTTTTGTCATTTTCATATGAAAAGGTCGCAGATCTTCGGATCACAATCTTTAGAGGCTCCTAGTTTCCTTTCGTAGTGCGGGTCGAATCCCCTATTTTAGGAATCGCCAGGTTGCAGCTAGAGTTCTAGGGAACCTCTTTGTTGTCTTTATACAAAAGGACCGCCGATTTACAAATCACGATCTTCAGAGTTGTCTTTATCCCGGTCCTATTGTTCTTTGGCCTCGAGATGATGACCAAAAGATAGCTAGTTTTCGAGGCTTTTATTGCTGATTCATCTTCCAACACGCAAATGCTTTTGAACTCAATACAGTCTTTGTACCAGTCTTTGTTGTCCATCAGTCTTTGTACTAGAATTCTAAACTCAATACAGTCCTGGATTTCATGCCCCTCCATATTATGAAACTCGTAACCTCTTATTGTTCTTTCATGCTTTCCTACCGGACTTGATACAGCTAATCCCCTCTTCATCATTTATTTCCAAACTTGTTTCATCAGAGTCTGTACTTCATCAACATGCCTTTTAACTCTCCTTCCCATGTTCTCACCTATCATATTGACCTCATGATTAGGCAAGGGTGCCCGTACCGAGGTATCGTCTACTTTTATAACACCCATCTGGATGAGTCTTTCTACCAGTTTTTTGAAAGAAAGACAGTACTCTATTGAATGTCCCACAATCCCTGCGTGATACTCGCACTGTGCGTTAGCGTCATACCATTTAGGGTATGGGGGTTGCAGGGGTTTTAGATAATGTGGGAAATAATATGTGCATCAAATAAGTTCTGGTACATTTTCTTGTACGTGACTGGGATTGGCGTGAATTGGATTTTCTTCGTGTTCTTCTTTGTACTGGATTCCTGCCTAGAAGAGCCCTGATGATCAGCGATGACGGCCTGGGCTGATTTACAGTAATAGGCTTCGAATAACCTTTACTTAGGTTATTTACATCGTTCTCTCTTTTCTTTGGGATTGTCTTTCTAGTACTTTCCCCCACTTCTATCTTGCCACATTTGATTGTATTTTCTATCATCTCCCCCGACATCACGATGTTTGAAAAGTTTTAGTGGCGCTTCCCAGCATGTGATTGATGAAAAGAGCTTTCAACGTATTAATAAAGAGCATGGATGTCTCCTTTTCCAAAAGCGGTAGCTGAACTTATATTGCTACTTCTCTCCATCATTGGGCATCTGCCTAAAACTTTCGCCGGCTTTTTTCCATATTTTGGAGCGTGATTCTATCAGAGCAATATCACCACATGGCCATAATGTTTCATGAAGGCTGTGCAGTCCTTCCACGCCTTGATTTGGGCACGACTAAGCTAGTTATACCATTTGGCGGCAGACCACCAAACTGTCTTGAAAACAATGAATCAGCAACTGGTCATTATTAAGGTGCCCCGCCATCCGCCGGCAGAACATTGTGATGTGCGCCTCAGGACAGCTAGTCTCATTATATTTCTCGAACTCTGGTGTTTTGAACTTTGGCGGAAGGACTAAGTCCGAGACCAGACTTAAGTCTTTAGCGTCCATCCTGTAATGATGGTCAGTCGTTTCTATTTCTTTAAACTTTTCCTCTAGCCACTTGCAACGGTTCTCAAGTTACTTTGACAAATCTATTTTTGCCTTGTCCATTTCTACCAGTTCATCGAAATCCGGGACCACAGGGTTAGCCGGACTTTCCCCTGGGTTAGTATCCGAACCCGTCAGAAGGTGGGCTGGTATCGCGGTACCAACCTGATATTGTGGTCTAATAGTAACAGGCGTCCTTTGGGGATGCACGTCCGGTGGCGCTTGGGTATTAGGTGGGGTAAAACCGGAGGGTAAACAGGGTCATCATTATCATTTCCTATACTAGTAGCAACGCCCTTTCCCTTCTCATGTTCATTGGCCAACAACTGCGCCAACTGATTCATCATGTTGTTCTGAGATTCTTGCATTCGTTCCATCATGTCCTGTTGCATCTTGATCAATCGTTCTTGCATCTGCTCCTGTATTTCCTTTTGCAATTGCTCTAACCTTTCCATCCTTTGATCCATGATTTTTGTTTTACCTCGTGTATTGTAGCGATGTTCCAGGGTAGCTGTCATAATTTAAGGTTCCTCTGTGAGATTTAATGCACATGATGCAATGTAATGCTAATGCATGAAATGTATGCAAAAAAAAAAGCATTAATTCTGATTCAATTTCCATTAGAATAACTTTTCTAGAAAACAAGTTTCTTTACATAAAATGGATTACATATATGGCCTTGCCCTAATACTTAAGGCCTTGACTTCCTTAAGAAGCCTAGCTAACTCTTGACCTTACTCTGATTTCGACTCGTAAAATAAACTTAATACATCAGCTTGGACTGCTAAGGTTTGTAAGTGATCCGCCACCTCTCACACTTGAGCCACGGCTTCCCCCATAATGTAATCCCGGTCTCTGACTTGGTTTTGAGCGTGATGAAGTTGTTGATTCCAACGCTCCTCATTGACTTCAAGAAGCTCCACCTATAGTTCGCAACCATGTAAAGCAGATTCTAGCTCTTCGATTCTTGCTTTCATTTCTTCGATTTTACTCAGACTAGCCTTTAATTCGACTGCAGAGTTGCGACTACGATACTGATACAAGGATCTTTCCAATTCTGCCACCCGAGCCTTTAATTCTTCTTTCTCGTTCTGGGTTTTTACCAAACTTTTTTTCAGAGTAGTTCTCGAACTTGAGTATCCCGGAGTTCCCTTTCCCATTGACTAGATCTATTTTTCTCCTCTCTAAGTTCTTGACACCATTGCTCTGATGTTTTTCCTAATCCAGCAAGTTTCATTGACCTTCGCAGCTTCTTATAGTCTGTTTTCAAACTGTCCAAATCTTCCTCACCTTATTTTTTCCTTTCCTCGACTTTTCACTTTCCGACTTACGAATGTCAACATCCAATCCTAACGCATTTTCTCTTCTTCTAATTGTTCTATCCTTTTCCCTAATTCGCATTCTTTTCTCAAAATCTTGTTTGATGATTTGAGCTCGATGGGATTACTACGGTGCTCTTCCACCGATCGGACATTTTTTGGCCTGATGTGGGAATGTTGTCGTTGATTCTCTGACTCCACCATTGGTCATATTCGGGGGTTGTCATCGGGTTAGTGGCAAACCTTTTCATTCTGTGAGTCCGACTCCAAGCACTCGCTATTTCACGAACTCTTTTCTTACAATTGTCTCATTTGTATTCAAACTCGCACTGAATTAGACCTTGTGTTACAGGTATAAACTGTCTCGATCTGTACTGTCTCAATACGAGGAGAGGAGCATATCCGACAGCTCCCCATATTCCCAGTAGAGGAACCCAGTCAAAATCTCCACACCAGTATAAGATCTCATCAAGAATCATTAAAGGAGCTTTCTATTCTACGTCTTCTTCTTATAGGTTTTGCAGAATCATCATCCATTTTTCTTTTGTAAGATCGTCTCGCCTTGGCGTGGCTGCTAATTCTTTTAGCGGGGAATAGTCCTCGGAGAAGATTCGACACGATGCCTTTTCCGCTTTTCAAAAGTGATTGTTGGACCATGCTAGTAAGAGCTGTGCACAACCGGTAAATCTTTCTTCGCTCGCTCTTCGGCACGCGCTTAGAGACCTGAAAGTTTCGGCCAGAATTGTAGGAACGGGTGTGACTCTTCTATCCAATCATCAAATAAGTCTAAGACCGCCTCGTCCACATGCTCTAGAGCTTTAGGAAAATAATCACCCATAAATGCTCAAGGCAAAATGTCAACCCTTTTATTCACGTCGGGATGCGCTATGATCAAATCCTTAAATTTCTCCAAGGGATGCACTTACAATCTCCCTTTTGTTTTATCCGAGCTGTAACCCACTGCTCACTCATCCCCGTAATATTCATCAGCTTTTTTAAGAATGTGGGGACATTAACAGGTCTTGCATAAACTTTGTCATTTTGAATTTTTGGGCAACGGAGTAAAGCTGTGTATTCTTCTATAGTAGGCACCAGGTCCACTTTCCCGAAAGTAAAACAACTATAAGTAGGATTCTAAAATTGGGCTATAGCTTGGAATAAGTGCTGGTCTACCTTGATGTCGAGCAAATAAGGCAGATCACCGTAATGGCAGTAGAATAGTTGTTTGATCTCGTCGTCCCATTGACTCTATATCTCTTTCATCTCTTGAAGATTATTTTGGGTGACACTGATACGTGTGAAGTCCCATAATTCGACATGTGCCCTTCTCGTAAGACTATCACCTTTTTCTTCTTTGCCGCCTCATTTTATATTCGACGGCCGCATTGTCCTCCATTTTATCAAGAAACCCTTTTCCATGACAAACTATCTATTTGGCAATTGAATGTGAATCAACACCTTTTGATGAATATGCCATACAAAAATAAAAATAAAGCAAATCAAGATTCCATACACGAAGCAAAGAATAAAAATACCTAATCATTAACCACTAGGGTTTGGCATGGCTCTACCTAGGGTGGGTTCTTAGGGCTTACTATATGAGGTTCGGTTCTAGAGAGGGTACCGAACCAGGTGATTCCTCGATCCTCACCCATTATAAGCTCATACTGGACCTAGTTCGATTCGGGAATACATTTCCCTATGGTCGCACGGAGATGAAAATCTCATGAAGACATAGGTACGGATGTATCCCGAAAGTGATCCACTATCCTGCATGGAGGTGAAAACCTCACGAAGGAGTAGCTTCTCACTCCCACTTAAAGGTGTGACCACAACGGTCATGCAATGTAATGTCGAAATTAAAACATCATGCAATAAAAAGATCGTGATTTTCAAATCAAACTTTCAAACTTCCGACAAAAGACAGAAAATAATCAATTTATGGCTTGACTTTCTAGATGATGTCCCCAGTGGAGTCGCCAAGCTGTCGTAACCATTTTTTGAAAAAACAAAAAGGGGTTCGACTTTGGTTTTGAAAACAAGAATAAAACGGGAGTCGCCACCGATCTTTATTTGGTGTGATCGGATCACCTTTATTTTAATAAAATGTTTTGTTTTACTAAAATAGTGTTTTTGGTCCGCGAAGTTTTAAAATCGGGTTCGGGAGTCGGTTACACACGAGGAAGGGTTAGCACCCTCGATACACCCAAAATTGGTACCAAAATGATTAATTAGTGTCTTAATGTCGGAAGTTTGAAAAGGTTTTAAAATACGGATCCTTTAAAAGGTATTAGGATATTTGAGATATCTTTGTTCCGAGAGGGTACGAACATCACATCCAGCACGTTAGGACATGGTATTCTAAACCTTCGTAATCAAAGCTATCTCATGATTTTACAAAGTTTATCAAAAGGATGTTTAGTTATTTAGTCAAACGGAAAATCGTAACCCAGCATGTAAGGGCACTATTCCCCGAGTTCCTAAATACAAAACATTGCCTTTATTTTAAAACCTTTAAATGGAGTGTAGCAATTTTACAAAATACATCGTATCGTATTAATTTAAAGAAAAGACTCGAGTCAAAACTTGAGATTTCTTTGTTCCGAAAAGATATAAACATCACATCCAGCACGTTAGGACACGATGTTTTAATCTTTCATAATCAAAGTCGTCTCGTGATTCGCGAAACTTCGAAAAAGGGATGTTAAGTTATTTAGTTAAACGGAAAATCGCAACCCAGCACGTTAGGGCACCATTTCCCGAATTTCTAAATACAAAACATTGCCTTATTTTAAAATCTTTTAGGCGAAATATGATGATTTTACAAAAGGTGTTTTATTTAATAACATAGTACAAAACGAAGAAAACAAGTATGGATGTGAATGTAGTAAAAAAAATACAAATAATAATAATAATAATAATAATAATAATAATAATAATAATAACAAAGTAGTAATGGAAATAAATAAATAAATAAATAAATAAAACAAGATATAATAATGACAAAATAATAATGATGATACTTGAAATGAAAATAAACTAATGATGGTAATACGTAAAAAAAAAATTATGGCAATTGATACATGAAATAATATATATATATATATATATAAATGAATAAAAAATATATACATATAAAAATCATATAAAAATAATATAATAGTAGTAATAATATTGATAAAGTAATGATAAAATAGATAATAATAATAATAAATAAAATAATAATCTCAAATGTAATAATAGTAGAAAAATAAAATAATAACACACACAACCGTAATAATAAATAAATAATAATAGCAAACAAATAAAATATAATCAAAATAACAAATAATAATAATAATAATAAAGTTAATGAAATGAGAATAATAATAAAACATCTACATAAAAATATAATAATGGTAATAATAATAATATAATAACAAAAGACTAAAAAGATTGCAAAATAACTAAAATAGGATTAAATTGCATTTAGAATGAAAGTTTGGGGGTCAATTCAAAATAAAATAAAAGAAAAAGGGCCTATTTACATGCTCGAAAATACTGGAGGGACCAAAGAGGCAATAAACCCTTCGGCCAAAACGCGCAGCAGTAGAAATGACTAAATTGCGAACCGGAATAATCATAGGGTTAAATTTGAAAACCGAAAAAGATTTGATTGCAAATGTTTGAAAAAGCGGAAGGGTCAAAATGGCAAATAACCCATTGTTTTAAAAATGCGCGGATCCTGAGGCGGGTCGGGTCAGCACGCGGATCCTAGGGGCAAAAAGACGTCGTTTTGGGCATTAAAGGTCAGCCCCAAAACGTCCCAAAACGACGTCGTTTTGAGGGGCTATTTAAAGCCCTAAAGTCAGAAAAAAAAATCATTTTGCTGAGAGTTAAAAAAAAAATTTCTTTCTTCTCCCTTTTTTCTTTGCAAGGGGAGCCTCCGTGAGCTTCGCGTCGTCGCCATGGCCAGTCAGGCCATCGCCATGCATTACGATGGTAGGAAATCATAATGTACCTTTTTTTCTTTTTTTTTTTTTATTTTACGTTTTACCAGTTCATATATGTGTGTTTTTGATATTTTTACATAAATGAAAGGACTTACAGTAGCAAAATAAAGTAAAATTTTAAAAGAAAAAAAGGAATCACCTTTTCAGTCTTTTATTTCGATGTTTACGGATCTACTCTTTTTTGCATTTGAATCTCTGTATCTATTTTTTTTTTTTTTAAAAAAAAAGGGAACCCCTAAATACAAAACATGAATCGGCTTTTATAGCCTTTTAATTTGTTTGCTGTCATTTTTGCTTCTTCTGCCATTTGTTGCGTGTTTTCTTGTTCTTGCAGGGTATGGGGAGCAAGTGGCGATGGGATGGTGGCCGGTGGCTTCGGCAGGTGGTCGCAGAGGCCAAGGGGGTGTTAGAAGTTGAAGGGTCAGGGTAGGTAGGGGTTGGTGGCTGCGGCGCTAGGGTTTTCAGAAACCCTAGCATTCTGAAAATTTTTTTAATTTTTGGGCCTTCTGGGCCACTTGTAAAATGGGCTAGGCAAAGTTGGGTATCAGGCTTTAATGGGCCCGGGCAGAATTAGGCTTGTACACATATAAAAGATGAAATATATATTTTAGGAGAGGGTGGATCCATGTAATTTGATTATTACAAATGAACTAAACAACTCCGGCATGAACTGATGAAAGAGATGAGAGAGAGAGAAGGCAGGTGAGGGCAGATCTCTTTTAATTAGTTTAAGAAGGATAAAATCTTCATGTAAGAGATTTGTTATCAAAACATGACAATTTGACCAGAAGTGCAATTGTTGTATTATGATTAACTCACCTAACTTTGCCTTTGCTTTAATTTTTTAAAACAAATAAAAAGGAACTTTTAGAATTTGTACTTACAAAGATCGATCGACGAAACAAAACCAATCTTCTTCTCTACTTTCTCTATTGTGGCTTATTTTTTATATATATAAAATGAAAAAGATATCCATTTGAAACCATCATTTTCATCATTCTTTGTCTTCAATCTTGATAGTCTTCCATAATATCTGAAGTTGATTTTGTTTTTGTATCGTATTGAAAACCCAACATAAGATTGACTCTAAACTGCAAACAGATATAGTAGGTGCCATTAGCCGTCTCCAATCAACATCATTATTCCCAAAACAGGCATCATATTATCATGCCATTATCTTTCGATCGGCTTCAGTGCTGCTATTATGCAACCCCGAGACTTTGTTTAGAGAACAGAGAAAAAATTATAAAATTTGAGATCAAAATTGAAAATTTTTATATTAAAAATATTTAAATTAAATTATTAATTTTCAAAAGGACTAAAATTATAATTTTTTATTTAATTAAAAATTAAAAAAGACTAAATTAAATTAAATCTTTTAATTTTGGGAAGCGCTATAAATGCAATTATCCCACTGAAAAAGGAGGCCAGCTACTTTACCTACGTTTTGCTACCCTTGGCTCTAAATCATTTCCAACAAGAGAATAATTGCAAATGTTAAAATTCAAACTCTATAATATCATTGTAAGAGCATTTGCATAAACCAATTGAAGTAAGTTATTGGTTATATTTATCTACATACTCAGACTGCATATTTTGACTATGTAATTAAGATTATCTTAAAACCGATATAAAAATTATCCAACTATCAGACATATATATGGTAAAACTTTGTTGTAGAAGTAAGATGAATTTTGCTGATAAAAAGTGCAAGTTTGCGAGGACATAATCAAATCCTGACCACAACACAACACTTAAGCAGATAAAAGCCAAAAAACTGAAACACGGAAATAAAATAAAAGCCAAAATAGTACATACACAATAAGGACGCAGCCCCGAGTCTATAAAATTAAGAATAAGCATGCTAGGAAAGTATAACAAAAATATAATTCACTTCTAAGAATAAAAAACCTAAAAAGTTTTACTTCAAAAATCACGCAATAATTTTCATTCGACCCTTTAATCAATCGGCGCATAATGGATTTTAGAAACATAGAGATCTATTACAACATAAAATACATGATAGGCGGTTCACATTGTGAGGTGAAAAAAGCTGCTAAGATGAGAGCAGTTTACAGGCGTGAAGAGTTGATAACTTGATATATATATGTTGGTTGAAGGAGGTTGAGTACTTACAGGAGCAGAGCTTTTGCGCTATTAACTTGTTTGTCTCCTTTCTCGAAGGTAGGACTTTTATAGATGGAAAAGAGCTTGATGTGGGCCCTCCTGTATGATGTTTTGCTCGTGGAATCCAAACCTAGGCTCGATTTTAGGGTGTGTTGGGGTTTTGATTGACATGAAAATTTTGTGTGAGTTTAAATGGATGATAAAAGGTAATGTATTTAATTTATTTTTTATTTTACGTTATAATATTTTTATAATATTTAATTTTATTATCATATTATTTTTATATTAATCGTAAGTAAATATACTGTTTATTTAAACTTACTCTTAAAGATAGTGCAAGCTCAATTCTTTGAACTTAAAAATTATATCTTTTGTGCCTTTTTTATTTAAAAATTATCTATTCACCATTGTTTATGATTTTAAAAGTGGTTGTAATCTTAAGAGTATTTTTTTTTGAATCAATATTAGATTGGACTTTGTATTAATGAAAGAATGTTACAAAAGGACACTAAAACAAATAAAAACCGACCCAAAACCTATTAAAACAGACTAACCTTCCAGGCCCTAAATAAAAAACCAATAATAACACCAAAATGCAACGTCACCAAAAAGACTCTAGAAAGCAAAATTTAAAAAACCGACCGAGTCTGCTACCCAATCTTACCATCTGTTCACCTGCCAAAACTGCCTCATTTGTCATTTCCATCATTTATGGCAAAACAGATTATCGAGGGAAGTGATAAGCTTTGACGACTATTCAGATTTCAAAATTGAAAAAAGCTTCCCTCTGTCTTCCTTCTCTACTTTATTTCAATCTGGTTCTCGCGTGTACTCATCTCTTGCATGATGCTCTGCATATCTGGGAACCCCTTCGACCAGGTAAATTTCATCTCTCCGTTTTAAAGATTCTGTTGCTATTATGTGGGCTAGGTTGTTTGTTGTTCTCAAAGTATGTTCAAATCTAATTTTCCTACACTTTGCCTGCAATCTGTGGATATCCTGTATATAAACACCGACCAGTGATCCGTCTGGGCCTGATTTGTTGCATTTCTTAATGATGGACAATGAATCCCCTTCGATAATAATGTCCTCTTTATTTTTTCTGAGAGCTATTTGGGTCGCATAGAGACAAGCGAGTGCTTCTGCAACAAAAGCGGTTTCCACTCGGTATGAAGTTCTAATTTTGTGAGGAGAATGCAGCCATGTTTGTCCCTGACAATGACGCCAGATGCCGATTCCTTTCGCCTTTCACAAACGCCCGTCAAGTTTATATTCGATGAGTTGGCGGTGGGTGTCTCCACTTTACTTTTGAGTACATGGACTTTTGATTTTCTGTTTTGAGTCCGTCGAGTTCTTTAAGATACCCATAAACAGATTGTATCATTTCCTGACTAGATTTACCTTTTTTGTCATGGATATGGGAGTTCCTATCCCCCAGATGGCCTATAACAATCCACAATAGACTCTGCATTTTCCAGAAGGGAGAAGGGCCACCATCTTGGTAAGCCATTCTAAGAACTCTTCATTTGGAAACATCATATAAATTGAATCTGACAGATCTCTCCACACTGCTTTTGACACAGAGCATTCACGAAAGAGATGGTTTATATCTTCTTCCCTTTCGCCACACTGAGGACATAAAGTATTCCTTGTAACACCCCTAAGAGCCAAGTTAGCTTAAGTAGGCAAAAATTTCCAGGAGATTCTCTATATTAGCAATTTAATTTTTGAGGGTAGATCAATTCGCCAGAGTTTTTTGAAAAATTCTTTGTAGTGGTTATGTAAAGCATAAGCTGTAGGATCAATTCCTTATAATAGTTTATAAGTACTTCGAACGGAGAACTCACCCGACGATTCACCACTCCAGACTTGAAGATCCTCATGCGGTTCCAGTGCCAGCGGTATTCGAAGAATCAACTCAGCTGTATCAGCTTGAAAGGTATTGACAATCAAATCCCTATCCCATACTCTGTCATGGTTGTTAATTAATTCTAAAACTGTCGAAATATACAAAATCATCAAAGACAAAATTAACATTACTGCAATTTGGAATCCATGCATCACTTTGAACTGAAATGTTCCTGCCTGTGTCCACTCTCCAAAACAAACCTTTTTCCAAAATGGCTTTAGTCGCCCATAAACTGCGCCAAACATAAGAACCAGTATTTCCCAAACTTGAATTAAGAAAGTCACCTGTTGGGAAATATTTTTCTTTAAAAATTTGTGTCACTAACGAATTTGGGTAGGTTAGTAACCACCATCATTGTTTTGCCAATAAGGCAATGTTAAATTGAGCCATGTTTCGAAACCCCAAACCACCCTATTCTTTCAATCGACACAAATATCTCCATTGGCACTAGTGAATTCCACGTTTTCCTCCTCCTTTTTGCCACCAGTATTTTGTAATTTTGTTCTCAATCATCTCACATAAAGCTTTAGGCAAGAGAAAACAAGACATAGCATATGTGGGAATTGCTTGTAACACAGCTTTTATAAAAACTTCCTTTCCCCCTTGAGAAAGCAGTCTGGTACTCCATCCATCAATTCTCTGCGATATTTTGTCAATTAGTTCTGAAAAACCTCTCTCTTTCTTCGACCCACTATGTTAGGGAGTCCTAGGTATTTTTCAAACACGTGGAACTACTTACCCCAAGTACTCTGGACGCTTCTTCTCGCTTTTCATTTCTTGTATTCGAACTATAAAAATTGTTGATTTGTCAAAATTTACGCATTGGCCTGAAAAGCTCTCATATTCCGTCAAAATATCCCTCAGAATCTTGGCTCCTTTTTCTGAAGCTTTTCCGAACATTATGCAATCATCTGCAAAAAGCAAATGAGAAATCTCTAGGCCCCTCCTACTCACTTTAGCTCCTTTCATCAAACCTTTCCTCTATGCCGATCTCAATAGAGCTGATATACCCTCGCTGTAAATGAGAAATAAAAATAAACTTAAGGGATCACCCTGTCTAAGAACTCTTGTGGATTGAAAATTGCTACCCCTTTCTCCATTGGTGATAACTGAATACGAAACTGTCGTGATGCATTTCATAATGAGGTCAACCCATTTCTATGCAAATTCCATCTTTAACATCAATCTTTTGACAAAATTCCACTCCACCCGATCATAGGCCTTACTCATATCAAGCTTGACCGCCATATAACTTTTGTGCCCTGTTCGTTTTTTCTTGAACGTATGCAAGATTTCATATGCTAATAGCACATTGTCTGAGATTAGTCTACCCGGAACGAACGCACTCTGCACTTTATCGATGCAATTTCTAATAACCCCTTACAATCTATTTGCTACTGTTTTTGCAACAATTTTGTAAAGTACTGAACAAAGACTAATAGGCCGAAAATTAACTAGAGTTAAAGGATGTGGAATTTTAGGAATGAGCACTATATCTATTTTGTTTATTGCTTCAACCCCCTTATCACCATTTAAAATTCCTAGACAGTACTCTGTGACATCTGCTCCTACTATATTCCAATACCTTTGAAAGAACAATGCGGAAATCCATCTGGACTTGGGGCTTTTGTAGGACCCATTTCTTTTACTGCTGTCCATACTTCATTTGCTTCGAATGGCGTTAGTAAATCCATATTCATCTCATATGTGATACTAGCGTCGATCCCATCCAGCACTTTATCTGAATTCGTAACTCCCTTCGATGTAAATAATTCTCTGAAAAAAGTTATTGTCTCGTTGATTTCAGCTCCCATAGTGATCTCTTTCCCATCATCTAGAATTAGCCTAGAAATCAAATTTTCTCTTCTGTGGATTGTTTCACATTTATGGAAAAAAGCTGAATTTTTATCACCAAGGCTAAGCTAATTTGCTCTCGCCCTTTGCTCCCAGTACATTTCATCTCTATCAATTTCCATGTTAAGATGGATTTTAGTATCAATTATCTTTTCCATGATCTCATCATCTCTTTCTTCATTTAACAAGGAATAAAGTTTTGTTGATAACCTCATCTTTCGATCTTCCCTTTTGTTTTTAATTGTGCGTGCCCACATTTTCAACCTATTCTGTAAACTTTCAAGTTTCACCACTAATGACTCAAGTTTCCTTTCCATGCTTCCTTAATAACTTGCTCCATAGATTTCTCCGTCGTCCACCATGATTCAAAATGGAATTTTTGTTTGGTAGAAAATCTAACCGAATGATCTGTACTAATAAGTAAAGGACAATAATCTGGCATAGAATATGAAAGATGTTAAACATTACCCATTGGGAATAAAGTAATCCATTCTTCTTTAGCAACTCCTCTATCCAATCTCTCCCGGATATTCGTCTCAGGAAGATTGCCTCTTTCCCACGTGAACCAAGTCCTAGAGTACCCTATATTTATTAAATGACACTCTTGTAAAACATCTCGAAAAGTATCCATTCTCCCTTGATCTCTCTGTCCTCCACCCTTCTTCTCAAAACCAAATAGAATCTCATTAAAGTCCCCTGCCACCAACCAAGGGTGAGAATTTTCCTGACTTAACCTTCTTAGCACATCCCAAGCAATGTTCTTATCCTTTAAGTATGAGGACCCATAAAATCCTGTGAACCTCCAATCATCATACGCATTCTCTCCCCCAACCATAACATCAATATGCCATTTCGAGTAGCTTTTTATTTTAACATCAATGTTACCCTTCCATGCAAGACATAGTCCACCCTGAGACCCATCTGCCTCAAAATCAATTCCATTAGTGAAACCACACCTCCGACGAACCCTCTTCATGAGTTTTTGATCCAGTTTAGTCTCCATTAAGAAGACCAATTGGGGATGTTGCTGCTTCAACAAGTAGTGCAGCCCTTCGAATCGCTCGTGAACTCCCCAACCCACGAACGTTCCAACTTATGGTTTTCATTACAACCGGTCGACTTGCCCATTGGCAGTCGTCGATCCAAATAAGTTTGTGACAATACCCTGTTCTCCACTTTCACATGTGAACTCCATACAATCTCCCCCCTTGTCAACCAAATATGCATTTTTTAGCCTTTTGACTACGCCCCCATCCATCGACCCTGAACAAACATTATCATCAATTTCCGCTAAAAATTTCCTTTTCCCCTTCACACTAACATTCTTCTTATTTTCAACACAATTTACTGCCTCTACCCGTTTCCAGCTTGTCTTTTTTGTAAGTGCTTCAATTTTCTTGTTTCATCTAAAACTTTCCACTGTTTCCCCATTTCTTCCAAAGTGTGATTCTCCTCCTGATTCTTAAGTCCTTCCATCCAATTTGCCAATGGCCGTCCTGTTTTACTTATTTCTTCCAAAACAGTAGATTCAGACTCCTTTTCCCCTAAAAAATCACTACTTAAATTTCCTGTGTATATTTGCTGCGTCCCCACCTTCCTAACAAAAGCATTAAATTTTATAGACTCTTTTCCCATAGCTTTTGATTCTACTTTTAATGCAATAGAAAAAGAATGGTCTTCTCTGACTTTGTCTTTTTCTGCAGGTTTAAACTACTGGCAATCAGTTAAGCTATGATCCAATCTGCCACATCCAAAACAGAAAATTGGTAGTTTCTCATATTTGAACGCAATCCATGTCTTAACTCCATTATCAGTTGACGCAAACATCCCTTTTCTGAGTGGATTCTGAACATTAAGATTAACCATAATTCTGCAATTATCCCCATTAATTTCTGATCTAATGATTTCGAAAAAAGTACATCCAATAGCATGCATAAGATCCTTTTTATCAAATTCGGGTAAAATTGGGCCAATTTTAATCCAAAACGGAGAAGAAATAAGTTTTATGCTATCCCTATCAATTGAATTCCGTAACCGCTCAAACAGAATTAGATACTTACGAAACAACCAAGGCCGCCCTTCCATGATCAACTCCAGATCGTCTTCCGAATCAAAGATGATTAAGAAAAGATTTCTCCCTATTGTCTGGATCTCAAACTTTCTCTTGGTTTTCCATATGCTCTTCAATTGTGCCTTTAAGCTATCTGGATTAAAAGACTTTCTTGTCCATACTGAACAGATTACAGTTGGCTTTGTGTCCGGTATCACCAAAGATCTTTTGATAGATAACTGAACAAGTTCTTCTGCTAATAATGAGATCTCCTCACCGCTGTTCCTCTCATTGCCATCACCCTCCACCATCTTAGACTGCAATAGATACCACCCTCTCTAGGACTCTTGTGGAAAGCACTCTTGGTTCTCAAGAGGGTTTAATTTAAAATTAGAGATTGAATTGGCTCTAGTTACGACAGTGGAGAATTAAAATGATTTTTCATCTTAAGAGTATTTTTAAAAAGTAATAAAAAAACAAAGCTTAAATGATATTAGACTTGAAGTGATAATTACCTACGAGGATTTGTGGAAATGGTGTTATGTTTTTTTTTATATATATATAAATAACTTAAAAATATTAATTAATTACAAAAATAATTTACAAAAAATTATATACGAAAATAATTTATTTACTACAGTAGAAATCAGTGTTGCCCGACTAATTGGCAGTACCATCCTCTTTTTCCCCTAATGATGACTCAATAATCAATTTAAACAAAAAAAATTAGTGCCACTATTGTGTCAAGCGACACCCGTATATATTTTTTGAAATACTTATTAAAAATATGGGTATTCACAGTAGAGAAAAAAGGGAAATTTTTTTAATGGGTGTGGTCGGTCTATTAGGCAACGCTAGTCCAAATTTTTTTCAATTCTGTCAGTGAAAAAATGAGAAAAAAATAATTTTTTTCATTGACAATTTTTTTTAAAAAAAATTAGACCAGTGCTCGCCTGACAGACCAACAACATCGATTAAAAAAATATATTTTCCCTTTTTTTTAATTCTCCATCGTGAATACTCGTATTTTTTACGAATATTTCGAAAAATACATACAGATGCCGCTTGAAACAATGGCAGACAAAAAAATTTTTTTTTTTAACTAATGATTGGATAATAATTGGGAGGAAAAGGGAGTGGTGCCGCCAATTGATCAAGCGACACCGATTTCTACTCTAACAAACGAGTATTTTTCATATATAATTTTTTTTCCAAATTATTTTCATAATTAATTAATATTTTTGGTTATGTATATAAAAAATCATGTTATAGCGTTACTAGCTAAGCACTTAATGATGACATAGGCTCTATTTCTAAAATGTAGGTATGCTCTGTAGGGGTGTAAATATTGATTTTAGACGATAGAGAGATAATGAAACAATGATATCCCTTAAAGCTTAATGTTTGGTTATCGTGTTAATCATTCAATCTAAAATCAATTGATTAAAAGTAAAACCTCAATTTAATAAAAGAATAATATTTGAAGCAACATAGATGCATAGTCTCATGCAATAACATAAAACCTTATCATTAAATAAAATAAAATAATTAGAGGACTTATTTATAAATACTACTAATTTTATTTAAACATTATTAAACATTAATTAATTATAAAATTAAAATAAATATTAATAATTATTGAAATGAAGGTTTAGAGTGCTGGTTTATGATTTTAAAATTTTGACATTAGAATTTAAGATTTCAGTATATATATAATTAATTAATATTTCATTATTTTTAAATAAAATTATTATTTATGTATAAGTTTTCTATTACTTTTTATTTTTTCAATAATAATATTTTACAAGGTAAACTATCAAAATAGTCACTTTTGTTTATTTCAGATTATATTTTAGTCACTTATGTTTAAAATATTACATTTTAGTTACTTACGTTATCGTGTTATAGCATTTTAGTCATTGAGCATTAATTGTAGTTAACGGTATAATGGTAAGCTGACGTGACACGTTAAATCATCATTTCAAATAAAAATTTAGGTTAAATTATACAATTGATCCATATATTTTTTTGTTTTGAGCAATTTAATTTTTAATCTTTTCTGTTAAAAGAGATGGAGAAGGGAGGAAAATAGAGGGAGAAGTAGAAGAGAATGAAAAATAAAGAAAAAGAAAAGAAAAGTTAAAAGAACATAAAAGAAAAAAATTAAATTGCTCAAAATAAAAAATATGATGACCAATTATAAAATTCAACCTAAAATTTTTGTTTGAAAAGATGATTTAACGTACCATATCAACTTATCGTTATACTATACCGTTAACAGAAATTAATAGCTCAATGACTAAAATGTTAAAAACACGTTAACGTAAGTGACTAAAACGTAACATTTAAAAATAAATGACTAAAATATAATTAATAAAAATAAAAATGACTATTTTATCAATTTCCTCTATTTTATACTATTATATATTAATGGTGAATAAAATTCATATACTCAATTAAATATCTCCCCTTAAGTTGATTTAGCTTTTTCTTAGTTACAAGTTAAATTTGTAATTGTCCACACGGAATGTAATGGGTGGGTCGGCTGGTTCTGACGGCAGAGAATTTTGTGACTACAGAAGGGTTATGTCTGCAGTGTCAGAAGATTATCCTTAATAAAAATTATTGGATTGAGGAAAGACAAGTAAGGGCCGACCCGATTTAAATATGGCAACCAAATAAAAGTAGTTTAAGAGACTACAATAGTTTAATGTATGTGTGATGATTATGCATCGCAAATCATGAAATTAAATTTATATTAATATAAAATATTTGTAAGAAGGAAAAATTTCTGGGTTGAAAACCAGTGGAGAGATAAAAGGAACGTCGGTGGAGTGCTCAGTCGATGATGAGGGTTGAACGCGGAGTTAGACTTCTTTTTATATAAATGAAAAATAGCAAAACGAGATGAAACAACAATTAAAAATGAAAATTTATTTTTTAAATAGTAAATTAATTTTTGTAAATTAAAATAAAAAATTTAATCTTTTATTATAATTTTTTATTGTTAAAATTGATGTATATATTAATACAAAATACATATATTACGTATTATTATTTAATTATTTTATCAATTATATTGATTTTTAATTATATAAATTGATTATAAAAGTTATTTTATCCATTTTTTTTAGGAAAAATGAAAAAACTCAATTTAGGGCTCCTATTTTTACCGGGAAGTGGGTTAGTCTCAACAATGTACTGACTTGACTTTATTTTTTTACTCAGAGAAAAGCAAAACACCCTGCCTTCCACTCTCATTGTCTCATTGGTTCCTAATTTTGGGACCATCCAATACCCAACTCTCTTTTGTCATGCAAATTTATTGGGGATGCTTTTTGGTTTGAGATTGAGACCCCCCTCCTCCATAACTTACCTCATACTCAATTAAAATGTTTGAAAATTAACAGCACAACTGCCTATTGCACGGTGACGTGGTCACCTTAGATGTATGAGGTGGACATCTCTTGCAATCAATTCTCACTCTTCTGATAAAAAATTTATATAAAATAGAGATATTATATTTTATTTTTTAATAGTATTATTAATAATTTCATTCTATATTTTAGAATTTTTATTTTAATTTATTTTTTTCAAGATAAAAATTCTAAAATTAATATAACATTAAATGAAAAAAAAAATGACTCGCTATTTCGTACAATTTTTTCCGTCTCGCTCGATTTAGTCAATCCCCACCTCCAACTCTATTTATATTCTCCCCCCATTTTCTCTTCTTTTCCCCCAAGGCCTCGCTTTCTCTCCATCCAAACCCCCCAACAAACAAGCACAAAGCTGAAGAAACTCTCTCCCTCAAAACCACCATAAACACAAGCAGCAGCCACAAATCTTCCCTCGTAAACCTAAAATGGCTACTTCCATGGGTAATTGGGCTAAAACCCCGATTTCCCACCCCATTTCCTCAAACTCATCACTAGGTTTCGGCTTCTCTCACACATCCATCTCCTGGAAGAAACGGAATCCCTACAGGAGAAGCAGCAACACTATTCGCTCAGCTTTACACTCTCCTTCGGTTCTTCATTTTCCCAAACAACCATACCAACCCCCCTTACTTCCCTCACAGTTACATAACACCTCTGTAAATTCAAAACCCAAACAACAGCCACAGTGGAATCTCCTCCAAAGAGCTGCATCCATGGCCCTTGACATGGCTGAAAACGCCTTGCTCTCACGCGACCTTCACCACCCACTTCCTAAAACCGCTGACCCACGTGTGCAAATCTCAGGAAACTTTGCTCCTGTCCCCGAACAGCCCGCCAAGCAATCTCTACCCGTCGCCGGCGCCATCCCTTCTTACATCAACGGCGTTTACCTCCGTAACGGTGCCAACCCTTTATTCGAGCCCGTCGCTGGCCATCACTTGTTCGACGGTGACGGCATGATACATGCTGTTTCCATTGATAATGGAAACGCTAGCTACGCTTGTCGGTTTACCGAAACGCAAAGACTTCGACAGGAAAAAGAACTAGGCCGCCCTATTTTCCCTAAAGCAATCGGTGAACTACATGGTCACTCAGGGATTGCTAGACTTTTACTGTTTTATGCGAGAGGCCTTTTCGGCCTCGTCGATCACACGAAAGGCTCTGGTGTAGCTAATGCTGGTTTAGTCTATTTCAATAACCGGCTTCTTGCTATGTCCGAAGATGATATTCCTTACCATGTGCGTGTCACTTCCTCGGGTGACTTGGAAACAGTTGGGAGATACAACTTTGATGATCAACTTAAATCAACAATGATTGCACATCCCAAAATCGACCCTCTTTCCAAGGAACTCTTTGCTTTGAGTTACGACGTTGTCCAAAAGCCCTACTTGAAATATTTCAAGTTTTCACCTGACGGTACTAAATCCCCCGACGTCGAGATTCCTCTTCCGGTGCCGACTATGATGCATGATTTTGCCATCACTGAGAACTTTGTAGTGATACCTGATCAGCAAGTGGTGTTCAAGCTACAAGAAATGATAACCGGAGGTTCTCCTGTAATTTACGACAAGAACAAAAAGTCTCGGTTCGGGATTCTTTCAAAGAATGCAAGTGATTCAAATGATATCATATGGGTGGAATCTCCTGATACTTTCTGTTTTCATCTATGGAACGCTTGGGAGGAGCCTGAATCGAATGAAGTTGTGGTGATCGGATCCTGCATGACGCCTCCCGACTCCATTTTCAACGAATCCGACGAGAATTTAAAGAGCGTACTCTCCGAAATCAGGCTTAACTTAAAGACAGGCGAGTCCACGCGCCGCCCAATAATCTCAGAATCCGAGCAAGTGAACTTGGAAGCTGGGATGGTGAACAAGAACCGGCTTGGAAGGAAGACAAGGTACGCTTATCTCGCCATTGCCGAACCATGGCCTAAAGTGTCGGGATTTGCCAAGGTAGATCTTTTCACCGGGGAGGTAAAAAAGCACATCTACGGTGACAAAAGATATGGTGGGGAACCCTTTTTCCTGCCTCGAGACGACAACCCTGAATCAATTGAAGATGATGGATACATTCTTTCTTTTGTTCACGATGAGAAGACATGGAAATCAGAACTCCAGATTGTGAACGCCATGAATTTACAGTTGGAAGCTTCAATTAAATTACCTTCAAGAGTTCCATACGGCTTTCATGGAACTTTCATTGACGCTAAGGCCCTGGTCAATCAAGCTTGATTAGACATAAGTTTAAAATTAAGAAATATTGCCCTACGAGGAGATTTTTACCAGAGGGATGATTCAAAGCACAGATCCCCGGATTCTCCTGCAACTTTTTATCTTTTTGGGTTATATATAAATAGGTTATTTTTTTCTGCCTTTGTTTGTTATAGGTTTGAAGGAACCAGCTTGAAGCCTTTTTAGCATTGTTGCTAGAAAATTTGAGCTCAGCTGGTTTCTGTTTGGTTCTTGTCCTGTCGCTTTTACATTTGTATATAATAAAATGTTTACGGTTTTACAGTTATTAATTTACATTGTCAACAGAATTTGCCTGTTTCGGCTGTTCCGAATTAATTAATGTTTATGGCGTCTTTTCATGGATATTCTTTTTTTTTTTTTAAATCTTAGGTTGACACTTGGATAATGTTGGCTACGAAATAATTTACTTTTCATTTGTTAGTAAAATATTAAAATTTTAATTACAATCCGTGATTCATTAGAATTTAATTTACAATATTCAAATATCGAAAGAATGTTGTTCATATTTTAGTCAGTGGAATTTATTAATTAAGATTACTTGTTAATTTAAAGTTGTTCACATGTGTTTCACCTGAGTAAGCATCGGACATTTATTCAATATTTGGTTCAGAAACGATAAATTTAATAATATTACGAAATAAGCTTTACATTATACAAATGTTATATGCAGTATATGAATTGATGACAAAAAGTTTCAATGTAAATAAATATATGGTATAATAATTTATTTCATCATCTAATTTTATAAAAATAATTAATCTTTAATTTTTAGTTTTTAGTTTTTATTTTAAATTTTTTGAATTTTCATTGTTGGTCAAATTATCCTAAAATGGATAAAAGTTAATATTTGTTAATTTTACTACATGGTAGTACATGTGTATATCTATTAGTGATTAATTAATTTTTAAAATTAAAAAATAAAAAATATATATGTTATAATTTTCAATTTTTTAAAAATAGTTTTTATTTGAATTTTTTAAAACTTTAAAAAATAATTGTTGTTATGGCATCCACATGATGCCACATTAGCGAAGTTAACAGACATTAATTTTTTCATTTATTTTGGGGTGATTTGATAAACAATGCAAGTTTAAAGGCTAAAAGAGGTGAAACGTTAAATGAATGGCTAAAATAATTTTTTTTTGTAAAGTTAGAGGGTCAAATAAGTCATTGTGCCTAAATACATTTTTAAAAAGAATAATAGAATCAAAATCTTGTAGAATACAAATAGATTTGTTAACATAGAGTACAATAAGGAGGAGGTTGTGGTGATTTGGAGGAGGACGGTTCACCTAAACAGGTAGAGAGCTAGAGAAAGACAAGAGAACAAGGAGAAGGCTACGAGAGCTTGAGGAAGCTAGGTTGCAGAGGGCAAGTACTCATGGAATGCTTAAGGGAGGAAAAATCCCTTTCTCATCATTTGGGAGGCTATTTATAGGAGAGATCCTCTTATTAGCTTATATGATGTAGCAAGGTGGTTATCATCATAGAGTACGTGAAAGGCGTGCACAGTTGAGCCCATTTTGTTATTCCTCCAAGTAGTACGAGGTTGTTATGCTCAAGTGAGTCTTAACGGTCCTAGAAGAGAGTGTTCACACTAAAAAGCAGGTGGCCTGATAGAGGAAAGATGCTTATTTTATTAGCAGGTGGCTTACAATAAATAGTTGATTTAGGAGGCCGAATCAGTTAGTGATGGCTCAGTAGATAGGGATGAAGGATCACCTCCATGTATTTACCTGAAGACCTCTAAACGTGCCGTGTGTCTAGTTTGGATGGTGGTAATAACAATTGTCTTGCCTCTTAGTCGAAAGGTAGGTTATAAAGTGGCTCGTCTTGATATATTTTTATTGATAAGTTGCATGGGAGGTGGAGTGATTGGAAGGTGCAACAACGAATGGTTGGAAGCATGGGTAGTATTGTGGTTGAAGCTGAATGGTTGTCACAAAGCTTCTAAAATACTAATCATTAATGCAAATCTGAACCGGGTGCACTTACAGAGCAGAGGTATTGATGAACAGTAGGTTGCAAGTGACAAGTGTTGAGTTACCATTGGCCTTGAAATTAAGTGATGCAATGATGCGTTTGAAAAGAGCTCTGTATATACCGTGTTTCTACAATTTGGTCCTCTTTTTGTTGTTTTCGATTCTTGAGATTTCTTTCTACATTGTATGTTTGCTTCGCCATCTTTAATTGTCGATTTCTATATTTTCTGAGTTCTTACTAGATTTTGTAAAATTAACAAAAATAAGATTTTCCTAATATCCTAGTCCCCGACAATGACGCCAAAAACTTGATGTCCACTAAACTAACTAATAAATTGACCAAGGTAAGTGCACCTATCAATTAATAGTATAGCTATGGTGAGCACATATAACATTCCCTCAAGGACTACAATTACTAGTAATTATCAACTTTCAATTATTTAATCTAATAATTCAAAATATTGATTAAAATTAAATCAAACTAGCCAAATTAACTAATGAATGCAACAAAGAATGAAACACAAAAACAATCAAGTATTAACCAAGTAACAAAGCAATACCTAGGTAAGAATCCACCTAGATTTCATCTATAATTCTCAATCTAATTTATGCAATTTATTTTCTTAGCTCTTTGATATATATAAATCCTTAATTTATGCTAATATCTCTTTCGAGCATAATATCTCTTTCGAGCATAAAAGCAACTAACTCTAGGTTGAATAATTGAAATTCCTTTCTAATTAAAACCCTATTATTGCATTAATTCACTCTATGGATCCCCCTATTAGATTTGAATCTAATCCGGTAGACTTATGTCGTCCTATTTCTAGGATTGCATGCAACTCCATTCAATTATGCAAGATCTAATCGCAAAAGGATCTATTCAACCTCAGAATTATGCACATCAACCATGGATTAACACTCTAGAATTATTAACCTAAGAATATCATTTATAATTGAAAACAAAGAGACTAAGACTTTATTGTATAAAAATAGAAATCAAATAATAGAACATGTAAGTATTCATCTCCTTTAGGTATTAAGAGAATTAGTTCATAATGACAAAAGTAAATACCAAAAATACAATATAACCACTAGAATAAAAGAAATCCATGATAACTCCCTTGAAAATCAACTTGGACTCTTGAATATTGGTGGAGAATTCTTTGGAAATTGGCTTCAATGGTGTTCTCAATGTAATTTTCATGCTATCCTTTGGTGGCTGCCTTTTTTCCCTTTTATTTCCCTATTTATATCCTCTTAAAGGGCTAAAAACCCTAAAAATTATAAATTTTAGCCGTGAGTACACACATTTCTCGAGATCGACACATCTTGGGCACACAACTATGTGGATTCCCTATGTGAAAATTTATTTCATGTTTATAACTTTTGGAATGCTTCAATGTTCTAATTTCCACCATTTTCACTCGTATTTCTCCTAAATATTAAGCATCAAAACATGAATATAAATGGTTAGGAGTATGTAATTCACACCACATAATCACCCAAAAATGCACTAAGAATGAGGTTAAAATATGTTACTTTTGACAGTTATCTTGAGGTGTCTCCCTTATGTGAACTTGATAGTCATATTAGTCTTTTAATCGACTTGCTCAATTTCGATTAAGACTAAGGTCGTGTTTAGATTATCTACTAATATAAGGTATCTTCTAAGACCAGGATCCATCCACGAAGTGTCGCTTTGTATTTGTTTAAACATTAATAACCAATGAGCCAATATTTGCTTTCATTTTGCTTAGCGTGTAAAATCCATCTAAGGACATAATACAAAATATAATAATAATGGAAGAGCTTTTATTTAAAATTGATTTGTTTGAAAATACAATAATATATAGATGTAATCACTATATTAAAGGCACTTGATCCCAATAGTCTCCCACTTACCTTAGTAGAGTAGATGAGTCATGTTTCGCATTCTTAGAGCTTCTACATGTTTCTAAAAACTCCTAGCCACCAAAGTTTTAATAAATAGATCTAAAAGGTTATCCTCAATACGATTTGACTACATCCACTATTTCATCTGTTGCCACCTCTTGTATAATGTGATATTTCCTATAAATGTGTTTTGTTCATTTGTGGTTTCAAGTCTCTTTAGTGTTAATTATTGTTGTACTCTTGTCACAATACAATGTGATAGCTTTTTCCATGCCAAAAATGACTTCAAGATCTGTAAGAACACTTTTATACCAACTGCTAATCCAACCACATAAAATCATTATTATACAAAGAAAAAGGGAATAACCAAATACGTATAGTGTCATCAAATACCCTATTATATTTAAAAGTACCACAAAGGGTTAGAAAACTCTTAAGGTGCTGATTGAGGTCCTTGTTCATTGAGCCTCATAATTGTAACATTCAGTCTGATGGAATCTTAGAATCCAAATACTGTTTAGAAAATAGCTCGGATAAGATGAGTTAAAAGTGAATGGTGTTTAAGCTAGTATAATGATAAGAACCATTGTGAGTGCGCCTGTGATGCCTTAATGTTGGCGGACACTAGGGTAAGCACATAGTAAGCCCGATAAGGAAGGATTCGCCCAAGGAGCCTTTAGTTGGTGTGCATAGTTTGGGTGAAATTCATTTTAAGAAATAGAACCTTAGGGTTGAAAGCTTATGTCAGGAATAGAGAGTATTCGACAATGATGGCCTTGAGCCGATTAGATTATAAGGATACAATGGTTAAAGCTTAGCTGAATATGAACTAAATAGTTAAGAACCAAAGGAAAACACTTAATTAGTTTCTTGGAATAGGGAAGATTTGGATAAGACCAATAATTAACTGATGTAACGTTTGTTGAGTCCTAATAAATTCAAGGGACAAGTCAAAGTGTTTAAGACAAGAAGATATCTTATCTCTCTCCTCGAAAGAGGAAAACCAAAAGAAGATAGGAAAGCTCTTCTTGGTTAAGTATAAGGCCAGACGTATAGGTAAACTCTAAGTAATAAGATGTTATCCACCCCACTAAAGCTCTTAACATAAACGTAGATACATAACTGATATAGAAGAGAACTGTAACATCCCAAAATTGGGCCTAGTAGGATTGGGCCCAATGGGCCTTAGGCGTAAGAGTATTTAAAATTTTCAAGAATATGAGAATGGCGTTGTTGCAAATTAGACTTATTAGTTAAGTGAATTTGGAAAGTTACGAGGTTTCTATGAAGTTTCGGGTTCAAGTTGGGCCTTAGTAAAATTTTGTGTTTAAGCCTTTAAGGAGATTGAGTAAGTTTCTTTATAGCATATGGAAATAATTGAGTAAATAGATAGCATAAATGAGCAAAGGGTAAAGAGGTTATGGCGCCACATGTATTACCTTGAGGGAAGAGGTTTGAATTACTTTGTGTGCAAATTTTGACTAATATTTTTGCACTCTTTCCTTAAGTGTCGACCAAGAAGTAAACATGGCAAGTTTGACTTCTTCATTTTTGGCATGGTGGCTAAGAAATAAGGTAAGGTTGAGGTTGAGGAAAGGAATCAAAAGAAATAGATAAGTAAGGGGGACAAGAGGCTCATTTCATGGATAGTGTTTTGGAAAGTTTGGGTGGCCAAACTTTTATCCTAGGAGGATGCATGTGGACGGTTTGGGGCTAGAGTGGTAGCCGAATTTTTCTTGGGTTATTTTGTAAAGCTTTGTGCATGATAAGGTTTTGGGTTCTTTTAGCATTTTGGTTACTCTTCCTTGCCAACATCTTTTTCTTCCCTTTTCATTTTGGCCTAAACACCTAGTGCATTTGTTCATCTTACTCCTTTGTTTTGCCTTAACCCCAATTCATTTTTGGTTCATCTTCTTTAGTTGGCCGAAACTAACAAGCACTTTTCTCCATCCATTCTTTCCTTTTGACCATTTCATCAACCTTTTCTTCTTCTTTAATCAACATCACTTTGTGTGATCTTCTTGTTCGATTTTCTCTATAGCCGAACCATTATCATCCTATTTCTTTATCATTTCGTTCTTTATCATGTGGGAAAATCTCATCTTGATCGAATCGGTAAGTAGCAGTTTTCTCTTTGTCAACAACCTTGTTTCATTCGAGTTTTTCCTTAATAAATCGTGTATTCTTCCTTCTCTCTCTCGTTAAGTCTGAGTTACATTCTTTTCTGTGATATGGCCATCGTTGGGCTTAGGATTTTCAATAAGGTAAAGGAGCACAAGTGATTTGTATTAACCAAATCATTATCATCGACTCGTCAAGTAAGTGGGGTAAGAATGTTGTTATAAGATTTGTTTTGGCCAAAGGTGGGATAATTGCTAACAACTATTTTGCTCACCATATATTGTTAGGACGGGATTTCAATAGCCAAAGGGTAGGATCGAGGGAGATCACATTCGTGGTAAGTGGATTTAGCCTAGTAAAGTGTTTCTAGTTACGATTATCAAAGTAGAGACTAACCTTCTATCAACTATCATTATATGTGTTGAAATTGGTGGAAAGCACAACTCATTATTAAGGTGTGTAATCTCGTACTTTCCGAATATATATTTGAAATGGTGTGTGATCTCACACTTCTCTGAAGGCTTGCATGAAATATTCTGTGATTCGATCGAAATACCGAAGAAAAATCAGAAATCGGCATCCGTAATCACTCGGGCGTGCGTATGATCGTAGTGGTAATCATATTTGTAATAAAATAGATTCGATTAGAAACAGTGACGTGTTTTTGAAAAATCATGAAAAATAGGAGAAAGGGAATTAGAAAGTGAATGAGATATCAAATTATATCTTACTGTGTCTATTTTGATATGGAAGAAATGGAGAAGGAAAAGGAATTTGATATTCTGAGATATCTTAATTTTAGTGAGACTGGTTTTGAATGACTTCATGGTTCCCTGATCTGTCTTGGTAAAATTAGATAAAATTGTACAAAGTGATTTATGAATTATAATTGATATGTATAGATTCCTCAATGCGTCTATTTTCAATAGAGACAAGTGGAAGCAGCATATGAAAACTGTACAATGATATATTTGAATTTTGGGTAAAAGAGGTTAGAATCGTTGGACAGTTAAACAAGGGAAACTTTAAGGAATAAACTGTACTAAATGGTTAAGCCAAAAATTCTGGAAAAATTTTAGTAAGAATATATATGAGCCTAGTTTCAAGAAAAATTTACGGATTTGAATTTCAAGTTTCCTAACACAAGTTATAGTCAATTTAGTCAAAGTGACGCAGTTGGACATTTCAATTTGTATGCCCCAAATTAGTATTTAAAGTCTTAGGTTGCGAAATTACCAAATTACCCTTAGTGGGTAAAATTACCGAATTACCCTCGATGGGTAAAATTACGAAAATGCCCCTGATGGGCCAAATTATGAAAATGCCTTAATGGACCGATTTGTTAATTTGCTATATGGGCCGATTTGTTAATTTGCTATATGGGCCGATCTGATAATTTGTTATATGGGTCAATCTGATATTTTGTTAAATGGGCCGATATGATATTTTGCTTAATGGGCCTAATTGATAAACTGTTATAATGGGCCATAATTTTTGTAATAAATATCCGAATAAATTACTGTTGTTATATTGTAAAAATCATGATTTGTTATGCATCATATACATGATTTGCATGGGATGGGATAATGTTGAAGAGAAGTTCTAGTGGCTCTGCCACATAATTCTGGTGGATCTGCCACATATTTTGGTGACTCTGTCACAATCTGTCTGGTGGCTATGCCACGTAAACTCTATTATTTTGGTGGTTGTCCACAACTAAATTTGATATAAATGGCTTAATGCCTACGTTTGGTGTGTTGGCGGGGTGGGTGACTAAAGCTCCCCACAGGTGTGTTGGTTGGTACGGGTGGTGTGTAGCGGATGGATTACTAGGCTTGGTTTGGGGATTTGCATTTCATATACATGTTATATTTTGATATATTATTGTTATTGTAAATGTTGCTTAATGAGATTTTGGCCCAGTAGACAATGGTAAGTGGGTTACACACTGAGTTCTTGGAACTCACCCCCTCTTTCGCAACCCTTGTAGGTAATGCTCACTGATGAGGACTTGGGGCGATGGATGACTCGGTGGAGGCCATGCTTTGGAAATAATATTTTCGAATATTAGTAAACTATTTTCTGTTTTATTTCATTACTTCTGCTATTTTGGGTTTTTATGTTGTAATAAGGCCTCTGGAGTATTTTTATTATTTGCTTTACGTTTGATATACTTATTATATTGCTTAGTTTGTTTTAAATGAAAATTTTCTAAAACTTAAATAAAGATTTTCTAAAATGGATTAACAAATGGTTTTCATAACAAACTTTTACAAATATTTTTAAATCGGAAATTTTCTCTCGAATTATCAACGATGTTTTCAAAAGTCACGATTTTATAAGATCACTAGTTCAAATATCGATTCTTCAATTAGCATTTCAAAGATTAGTAGTATTTTTTATCAAATATTTATAAACAAATTTGTTTTTCTTAACTATAACAAAAAAATAACTTCATCTTTAGTCACAAGTTCTTTATACGTTTTCGAAAAACTCTTCAGTGTGACACGCCAGATTTGGGCCTAACTTCTAGGCGGGTTTGGGGTGTTACAAGAACACCTAGTGAGGCATTGAGGAGACTCAGATAATGGAGTCGCTGCCAAGAAGGCATAATGTGCCAAAGCGTGAATTGTTACACCATCAAATATGCTCTGATGAAATGACTAAGGATAAGGGATGAGTTGAGACCCAATGGTGAGTCTCATAAGTGTTTTCATATGCAAGTATTTATAGCTTTCATGCATCTAACTAGTAAATCACATGGATCAATACACGCGTCGAACATCCACTGGAACAAAGAAAAAAATATCTGAGTAACTGGGTAAGTGATGGGCACTGTTCCCTTACTTCCTAAGAAAGTATTCTCAGCCTATATAAGGATGATCTGAGGGGAAAAATCCTCATATTCTTTAGGATGTTTTGGAATCGGAGGTGAAACTCAGAGATGCCCCTATTGAGGTAAGAAATTGTGACTCTGTATGATATGCTGCTGAAGAACATATATATTTAGCTTGAGAAAGTAAGTAGAAAAAGCTTTATTTAGTGAATCTGGTATATAAACTAAAAGGAAGAATGAGTTAGATGAATATATCCTAATGAGTTTCTTGTGGTTTAACATTTAGTCTTAAATCATTTTTGAGGCTAGAGGTTTTGTAAAGATTCTATGAGTCTGGTCTACTTGATGGATGATATGTTTCTAGAAAATATTTACACGAATGTGTTGAGGCTTTTGTCGTGACCAAAGTTGTGTTTAAAAATGAGTTTTGTAAGTATTTATATTGATTCTATGAGTCTCGAGACAGTAAACAAAATTTTGGCCATGAAAAGAAAACTATATAATGTAAGGCCTAGCCGTTTGCTATGGCATCAAATGAAAAATGAAAACCATATAGTGTAAGACCTAGTTTGGGACTATGACATCATATGGGGAAATATGGATCACATAGTGTAAAACCTAGTCTGGGACTATTGCTTCATGTCAGAAAAAGATAAAATATGATTGAGCGAGTACCAAGCGATGAGGGGAAAACCTCAAGACGTTGAGTTTTGGCAAATCCCTATCGTCAAAAATGCCATTTACCGAATGTGAAAGCCTTTGCACTGTTCTCTTTTATATGTTAGCTCTAGTGGAAAAATATATTATATGTAAGCCTCTATGGCTGAATATGTTATATGCGGAAGCCCTTGTGGCTGTTCTTTTATGAGAAGAGCCTTTGTGGCTATATTTGTTAAATGTGCTTGCATGGCGAAGTCAGTTATATGTGGATACCTTTGTGGCTATATAATGTTATATAAGAGCCTTTATGGCTATATCTATCCGTATGGACACCTTTATGGCTATCTTGTGTACGTGTTTGAATGACTTGGTGGCTATTTAATGTAAGTAGGTGCCTTTGTGGCTACTAAAAGTTTCGTGAATGCCCTTGTGGCTATCTGATGTTATGTGGATGCCTTCGTGGCTATTTGATGTTATGTGGACACTTTTTGTAGCTCTATGTGGACGCCTTTGTGGCTATCTATAAATTATGCAGGGATGCCTCCATGGTAATCTATATCAAAGAAAGACTTTTGTGGATATATATAACAAGGGAGGAGAAAGCCTTTATGGCGTAGCCTAAAAAATTAGCCTTCGTGGTAATATTTCGAAGACAATGGTGATTGAGCAAACTCTAAATGAAAGTGCAACCAACAAGCTTGAGAGAATGAAAGACTAATGAGGAACATTTTATGCTGAAAGCGGATGAAGTCTACCTTGTTCATTAGAATGAAAGGTGAAAGAAAAAGTATGTCTTGAGCACGAGCCCATAAATAAGCTGAACTATTATCAACTAAAGTAGGAATGCTTTGGGAGTATTAAAGAGGGTGAGGAAAGTAAAAGATTATTATATGAAAAGTTGATTTTGGTAAGTACTAGCCAAGAAGTATAGGAAGGTGCAACATTTAAAGTTTAATAGGAAATAATGGATGAATGTATGGAAATGTCTCACTAAGTTCTTATGAACTTATTATGAATGCTTCTGAATGTAAGAGTTGATAGTAATGAGTGTGCCGAGAGATGATGCCAAGGCTACACCAAGGGAGTGGCAGTTGATAACTCTTGAAAAGAGTTATATTTAAGGCCTCTAGATGGAATTAATTATTTGAAATTAAGTGAATACATATGCATTTTTAGGATAATTTTAGAACATTGCATAACAAAGCTTGGATTGCGTTACATTGGCCATTATTTGTTACTTTTATCACTTGGGGAGGAAAGGTGTGGCTTTGTGTGAATGCAGGTGTAGGAAGAGCAAGAAGATGAAAAGAGAAAATAAGGGAAGTGAAACATTGCCATGGAAATTGGCAAGATTGATTGCCAACAGAATTGCCATCGCAATCCTGAGAAAATGACTCAGCATTATATCCACATCACTCTCAGCCAGCTGGACGTGTACCAAAAAAACCAACCTGAAAAGAGGAATGAAAAATGTGCGCTAATGAGGGATAGATCTACCCAATAAAAGAAGGAGAGAAAAGAAGAAAAAGGGGAAGAGAATTTGTATGAGAAAGAGACTGGTGATAGTAATCCTCTCTCTGCACAGAGAAAAAACCATTGGAGAATTTCAGAGAAAGAAAGGGTAGTAGTTACAGAGAGTAGGATACAGATGTGAAGAAGGGAAAACACATCTATCTTGGATTCACGAATGATTGAAAGATAAAAGAGAAGCTGGAGTATGGCAAGAAGTCCTGCAGTTCTGCCTTTAGTTTTCCTAGTTTATGTGATTCAAACTTCTTTAAATGTTGATGAATGATTTAAATTTGGTGTTTACTTTTCCACCCATGAACTAAATCTTTTCTGGGCTAGAGTTATTTGGGTGAATGCTTATCATTTTTAATGTTCATGATTTGAAATTTCCTATATCACTATTTCATCCGATTTATGCCTATTTTAAATACATGCAGGCAAGCTCTAGACATAATTGATTGTATGTTGTGTTCATAAATGTATTTTTAATTTTGAAAAGGTTAAGTATACTGGATCTAGAATCGTGTGATGCAAGTGAATATTTGACAGAATACTCGTAGCACTCTAGATGCAAATGTTGCAAATTGTGCAGAGAAGATCATTCATTGCAGCTATTAATCCAGAGTTTTATAGATATGCAATAACTCATATTTCTAGCTTAAATCTAACTATGGAAAGAGCCAGGTTACAATAGTAACCTCTGAGTTGTTGATTAGACAATCTTTTGCCATGACATTATTTTGATATGAGCATTTCACCTAAATAATTCCAGCCCTGTTCATTCAATAATAGAATTAACTTGCTTTTCTCTGTAATTTGCCACTACATTTTATTTGTCATATCAATTTTCTATTTTTAGCATTAAATTACATTAATTCATTATACCAACTTCTTATTCAATTTAAAAGTATTTCTTGCTATTTAGTGTAGTTAATAGGATTATAATAACTTAATCAATTTCTTACCAATTTTCGATCCCTGTCGAGGCGATACTTACTTATCACTTTATTACTTGAATGACATTTACACTTGCACTATTACATTAGTATTTTACATCCAACAACAGTTCGTGTTGATATGCATACAGAAGAAGAATGAATGAAAGAGGAAAGCATAACGAGAAAGATATGTAAAGAGCCATAAAGATATACATTAATGCCAAAGTTTATAAGGAAGGCCTTATGGCGAAGTTAATGTCTGCACATAAGTTATAGTACTCTGATTATGTATTTAATAAAAGGAAGATGTACTCAATGAAATTTGTAGTTTTATTATGTAAATATGGATACATTGTACAATGAGTTATCCATAATAAGTAAAACGAGGTATTTCAAAGTAAAATAACTAGAAAATTTTATTAAGTCACTACTCGTTTAGTACATAGACGAATAGAGAAGTCTAGGCTACATCTGTTTTAAAAAGTAACACCTAATACTCAGATCTGATTGATTGGGTCAGATGGAGGGTGTTACATGCTTGGTATTAAAGCATAGTTTAGTCAGTTATCAGACGACATAGAAGTAACTGAATGGACTGACAGTACATCGGATAGGACCCAAGTAGATTAGATCCTAAATTCGTTCATAGATCTATTCACTTGTGACATTCATAGTATGACATACCAAAATCCTGAGTGGATTGTGGATAATGTATGGTGTGTTGGGTGTACGACTTCTGCAGTATGTAACGTCATTCACAATAGTGGAATTCATGGCTCGAGACATGGGTAAATGATATCCTCTCATTGGCATTACATGGTTGATGAAATGTAAACATGGCCATGAGTCTTTCGTCTTTGTGATGAGTGGCTTAATTACTATTCGGTAATAATTGACTTTTCATGAAGGAAGATGTAATGGTTACCATGAGATAAATAGGACTATATTGGGAGGAAAAATATTGTAACGCCCTAAAATTCTTTATAGTTATTTTCATGTGTTTGTGACAAATCGGTCTCTGCTTCGGTGGTTAAGTGTTCTGGGAGTGTGGAGAAGTCTTGGGTTCAAGCCTTGGCTTGGGCAAAATTTTTGTTTTCTTTGAATAAAGCTGTATCTATAGACAGTAGGCTTTTAATTAAATGTTGGTAAAATATGTCAGAATGGGTTTGCTGGTCTGATGGTTAAGTGGAGTGTAAATAAGAGGGAGGTCTGGAGTTCAAGTCTATGCACAAACAAGGGAATTATTTTTGTTGCTTGTGCCGCGTGAGAGTTTGAGATGGACTAGAAATCTGAGTAGTGGATTTAAGGGGGAGTTTAATGAGAGAATTAAGGGATTTTGGAGGTTATTAGAAAATCTGATAGAGTTGTATTTTTTTTTTTCAAAATTTTCTTTCCCAAAGTTTTTGGATGCAAATTCCCTTATCTCCTTATTTGCCGAAATTTTTGTTTTCTCCCCCTTTCTCGTTTATCCAATTTCACCTCCATCTGTGTATCTTTTGACTTCGTAAGTTTTGGGTAAGTAGAGTTTTGCTCTCTTTAACTTATGTTTTTTGAACTTTGATTTGAGGGTTTTGACGCTTGGCAGCAGCATCTTGCGTAGATTAAGGGTCTCATTGTGCTATTGCATAATCAACTGTTTCGAGGTGTTGAGGTAAGTTTTTCATCACTTAAGGGATACGTTTCTCATTTCGGATTCGGTTTTGGTTTGATTGATTAAGTGATAAACTAAGTGAAATTGGTAAATTATAGGTTCTAGAGTGCTCGGGGGTCATTTTAGCATCAAACGAAACCAGGTGTGTACCAGAAAACATAGAAAACGAGAATCGGTGAAAGCTAAAAAATGATTCTGGCGATGCCACACAGCCGTGTGGCAGGCCATGTTGTAACACCCCTTACCTGTAATTCTTACCGAAACTAGGCTCGAGGCATTACTGGATAAAACCACATAATCGCCACTTAGGCTCATCATGACTACTCTCTTAAGTCACCTCATCGACCTCATTCTCGACTTACGAGGCCCCACTCATACACACGAGGCTCTGGAGACTACATTTTCTCCATCTAAACAGGGACTACATGCCCGTGCTAGATGACACACGCCATGTGTAGTCACACACGCCCATGTTCACAAACCGTGCATGAAAACTCAAGCATGTTGCCAATGGCCCACAGTTAGGGCCCACGCTCGTGTTCACCACCCATGGTGCACACTGACTACTTTACACGCCTGAAATCTAGACACAAGCCCGTGTGGCTAGCCCGTGGCCTACACTACTCAATTCTGCCAAAGTGACACGCCGAGGCTCACACCCATGGACTGGCCGTGTGTCACACATGGCCTAGACACATGCCCGTGTGTCTATCCACATGATCAAGAACAAAGCTATTTGCCAAGTTCTTTTCACTCCTCATGCATATACAACATATACTCATCCAACACATCCATTATCAACTATCATATTATACATAATAGATTATCCATCTATAGGCTAACACATCTTAACCATTTACAACAAAATTTACTAACTTGTCTAGCCTCTATACATGCCATATACAAAACATTAAGTCCATTGTACCAGAGTGTACTTATAGTGTGGGTGATCTTCTGATTAATCCACGTATCTCGATTCAACCCTCTTTCTCTATAAGACAAGGGAAAAGAAAAGGAGTAAGCTTTGAGCTTAGTAAGTTTACACATAAACAATTTAAGCATTCTAGTATAAGCTAAACAACAATTAGCATTATACTACCAAATAAATTGACATCCACAATTATGCTTACTCTTTCTATCCCTTACCACATTTCCAACACATCATGAGTCACATACTCATAAACATCGACATGCACCCCTGCACTCAATACCACATTTACTCAATATACAAAAAATCATTATTTCTCAATAATACATCCACACAGTTAATTTCTCAGTGGTTTCGCACTTAGCCCACCACAATCAAATAATAAGGTAGTATCGCACATAGCCTACCAAGAGGTAATCATGGTGGTATTCGCACAAAGCCCACTAAATAATATACTTAACTATGGTATCGCACATAACCCATCATTGTTAAGTATTAAGGTGGTATCGCACTTAGCCCACCAACAAATATTATCACTATACATCCACATATCTACTTACTCATTCATTCATTCATGATATCTACCACATTCATTCCACTTGAACCACATAGGTTCTCAATCATTCTCAATCATTCATGCTACACACTAGCTAGCATTAAGAATGTGTAAGTATAAATACATTGATTATGCATAAACTTATCTCAGCACTCAAAAGTATAGAGACGCGCAATTTAGTCCACCACCTTGCTCTTGCCTCGGTTTCAATCTAGGCTTTGTCTTTCTTGATCTATAATGATAAATCAACTCATTCAATACACACATTGACTAAATTGACCATTATCTCATACTTTAGCAAAATTACCATTTTATCCCTAAACTTTCTCATATTTACACTTTTGCACCAAGGCTCGTAAAGTGATTTTCATTCAACTTTCTAGCCTTTCATGCTTAGCCGAACCATTTACTCAGCTAAAGTAATCATCAATTCTCAGTAAATATCACACATGTATGACCAAACTCGAGACTTTCACAAACAAGTCCCTACATGCATTTTCATGGAAATCATTTAGCAAAAGATGTTTCTACTACATCAAGCTTTCATATTCTTCCGTAAAACATCAAAATACATGTATGTCATACATGAGTACATTTTTGAACATCCATCTTAGCTCAACATATAGCTAAAAATAGATTACTCATGCTAGTATGACTTCAAAAATACGAAGAATACTAAAAACGGAGCTAGAATACACTTACTAGCTAGCTTGAAAAATTGAAGAGCCCTAACAATGGCTTCTTGAAAATTTCGGTAGCCTTGAAGAAGAAGATGAATGAAATTCTATCATCTTTTCCCATTTTAATCATTTAATTGTCAAATGACCAAAATGCACTTTTTGACAATCTATTGTAACTCATCCATGTCCAATTTTGTCCAAAAATTAGAAATTGGGAAAATTGTTCTTTAAGGACCTCTAATTGATATTCTAAAGCTATTTCATACAAATAAGTTCTAGAATCTCACATTTTGCAACTTTTGAAATTTAGTCCTTTTGGACAATTCAACTGCAATTTAACAAAATTACTTCATGAAACTTTCACACTAACATGCAAACATGACATAAACCTCAAAAACTCATACATATACCTCGAATTTGTGGTATCGGACCACTATTTAGACTAGGCCCTAAATTGGGATGTTACACATGTAGTAGGCCATGTGCAAGGCTGTGAGCTACAGCACGACCATGTGATCAACGAGCCAGGCCGTGAGCATGTGACATGGCTGTGTGATGGCCGGGCCAGGCCGTGTGTGACATAAGGGCTTGATCTATTAGGCCGTGTTGACCACACGAGCGTGTGGGCCCATACGGGTGAACCACACGGCATGTGGAATTTTGGGCCAGGCCGTGTGATCCACACGGCCAAGGCCAAGTTGGGCCGTGTGGGTCCACACGAATAGGCGACATGGGCATGTGAGCCCATTTTTCTGAAATGATCTGTAAGGTTGCACGGTCACTCAAGTCGACTGTGGACCAACTGTAGGGTTGGTAAGCATTACTTAGACCCCTAATTACGTGATCCGATTATGTGATAAATGTGTTAAGCATGTTGCACTTAGCACGCATACTGATTTCAATGTGTGATCTGTTAATTGCATTAGAGCATGTCATCGATTGTATGATGCATTACATTAGGGTGGGTTGATGATATTGGAGGAAGTATCTGAAAGGCTATTAAGCTTTTTATCTGGCAGCTCAGCTGCAAATATCTGATTATGTGCCGTATTTCAGTACAGCATGGTGTGTAGGGATGGGTGGGTTGATTTTATCCCTACATAGTGTGTAGGGTTGGACAGAGATGGTGTGTAGAGGCTAGTGGGTAGGATTATGATATTCTGTTCTGTTCTGTATATTCGGTATCTGAGTGGGCTAAGGTCCACACCAATTCTGTAATGGGTTTAGACCCGAACTGTAAATATATGACTGCTTTATGATATTATGATGTGTGCATGTTTTCTATGTGGATTACTCACTGAGTTTGCAAAACTCATCCTTTTTCTGTTTAATCTATTTAGGTAATCCCTAGCGTTAGGCGGATCGTTACGGCGGAGGACTCGGCGGTAACTATGGTTCTGGACTTACACGATTTTATCCCGATTTACGATTATTGGTTTATTTTGATGTAACTCGTGGACTTTTGAGACTTTTTCTTAAATGTGGTTATTTATTTATTATTTTTATGGATTCATAACTGCTAGACGTAGGAAGATTCAGTTTTCAAAAGCTAAAGTATTTTCTAAACCCTTAATCCCTTAGACGATTCTCGAAAACAAAGGGGTTTCTCTAAAATGGACGGATTTACTTAATTAACTCAATTTTTCATAAAATAAATGATTTCTAAAGCTTCTGCAATGAATTACGTTTTAAACAATCGACTAGATGAGTAAGCAATTTCTGGAATCGATAAGAGTAATAAGAATGAACACGATTTTATGATAACAGATTAGTTTTCAAAATTCCATTCAATGTGACATTGCTAGATTCGGCTATAATGTCTAGGCCGGGTTTGGGGTGTTACAAATATTTTCTCAAAGTGATTAAAGATATCCTATGAGGGTAACACACTTATGAAAATGTCATTAGACGAACACTGGTAGTGGCTTTCGTAATGGTATGTCGTTAGGGAGAGCTCAGTCACGATACTATAGTTGAATGACTTCGCGACTAAATGACTTTATAATTAATAGGCCAAAAGCCAAAACTTAATTATAAATAATTTCTTCCCTAATTAAATATGTCCAATCGATCCTTCTGTTAGCTCGTTGAAACCAAAAATGAATTGCGTGTTTGAATAGAAATAAACAAAATGAATAGAAAAGAGAAATGAGAAACATTCAGGAATGATTATGATTTTTTCCGGTATGAAAAAATGGAATAATTTGGAAATGAACGTAGGTTCCCAAAAAAGGAAATATAAATGGAAATGATTCATTTGTAATTCTATATGGATTACTTAAAAATTATTGGAAGAATGAGTTTATGTTTTTGAGCTGTTTTGAAGCTCGAAAATTAAAATGCACCATTCAGTCATTGTGAACATGTTGAGTTGTGAATTATTAAAGATTTTTTCTCAAAATTTTACCAAGGGTAAAATCATCAAAATTTTACTGGGGGTAAAATAGGGATGAGAAAATTGTTTAATATAGAATATTATAGTTCATTTCAGGAAATAGAAAAATCAAATTGGGTTAGATCACATTATAGAGTACTGGGTCAAAAGGCCTAGGAAGAACTCGTAATTGGACTTGATGTGAGAGAGGCCCAAAATCCATCATATAACATGAAAGGGGTGGCAACCCTAGTAGAAATACTAGGGTGTGACATCCACCCCACTCCTACTCTAAGTAGGAAGTTGTTTTTCTATTTGAAATACACTACTTCAACTCAACAAGTGTTTCACCTTATCTTCTTATAAATAGATGACACCAGTAGAGCTATTTACACAACATTGAGAGATTGTTACTGGTTTGTAGTAGAATATGCAAGTATACACAGTCGTTATCAAATAATAAGTGAGTAAAAAGAGTATCGTCTCCACAGAGATTGTATCTATTAATCAAAAATTGTAAAACTAATAATTTACGAGTTGGTTAAGAAAATAAAATATTTGAAGGTGATGGATGTCCTAATTAAATTAACAACTAATATGCAAATGAGATAAAATAAAATGCAATAAATTTTTAACAACAATTTAGAAGTTTTGACCACAATAACATGAATAAGCTAGAAAAATTACAACTCTTGATTTAATTCATTCATAATCATGCTTAACAAATGTTTCAAAAAATTCTAGGCCAACTCGATTATTTATTAACTTGGAATCTAAAATCATAAGCTTCTTTCGAAGTCTTGTATTTATTCTTAGAAAAACTTGAATATTTCTATGTCAACATTTAACTAAGGATTCCTTAGAATTCATGCAACGTAATAGGGACGAGTTTGTTTGAAACAATTTAATAGATAAACCTAAAGTTACGCAAGGTAATAGTGTTCTTTCGAATTATTACGAACCTTTAATTTATTTCTGTTCGAATATAAATTAAATATGCATCTTCTAATTATTGCATCCATTAATCACCACTCAGTTATGAATAAGCAATTAATTCTAATGCAGTCAAACATATTTTAATGCATGAATAACATGAATGATTTTAATTGGAAGTATAAATAATTGAGGCATAGAACATTATAAACATGAATTGAACGAATCAAATCAAGGCATTGCAACCATTCTAGCTGAAACAAATTAAGTCATTATCATTAATGGAAAAACAATCAAATAATTTGCAATCATGTTTGTAGACTAAGAACAATTTAAAGAGAAAAGAATAAGAAACCCAGAAGATTTTGGTGATGTCCCAAGAATTATTTGTTGTGGCTTCCTTTGAATTTCATCATTGCCCTGATGCAAATTGCTCCTCAAGGTGGTCGGCCAAGAGAGCTTTCTCTCAAGAACTACTTACTAGAGGAACTCTCAAAGAGAGGATGAGAATAATGAAAGGAAATGGAAGGCTTAGGCGTGGAGGGAAAGGAGAATGAAGTGAATGTTTTAAATGATAGATGTTGAATGAAGGCTAGTGTTTATAAATGAGGGAAGGCTTGAGAATTTTTTAAAAGCAGCATGAACATCCCTTGAAAGTCTCTCATGCATGGCTGGCCATAATTTGTGGAAAGAGGGGTTGATTTTTACTTGATTCTTGCTTGATTGAAGGAACAAGGTTGGATGGCAACCATGGGATTTTGTTGAGGCTAATTTGTGATTTTTTTACACATGTAGGGGCCCTTAATTAATTGTTCCAAAATTGGTTGGGTTGCTCATTGCCAAATTTGGACTCCTTCCCCTTTGATGGACGATTTGGGCTTCAATGTGAAGAGCAGGCTTGTTCCTTTCATCAACCCACTTCCAAGCTAGGTTAGAATCAATTCCTTGGCTCCAATACTCAAGCTTTGTTGTCCCATGCTGATTAATATTCAGCTCATGTCCATGCGTCATCCATAATTGCTTGAAACATCTAGCACATCAGTGTACCAAGCTACAACAAATTTAGCACAAAATTATGTATTTTCCAAAATGTAGTGGCATAAATTAAAATTATATAAAATTAGCATTTATTTTCTTAAAATTACAATCTTACTTTACTTATGCCCAATTTCTCAACATGTACTAAAAATATATAATTTGCTATAAAAAATGTTCGGAATTGCATGCATTCCTAGTTAAAAGGTTCTTTAAGAGTCTATATAATTTAGAGTTACCAGTTAATCTACCAAAAAATAGAGAAAATTTATTCTCAAATATCAAATATATTTTTCTAGAATAAAAATTCTACCAGTATCTATTAAAGAAGAGAGAATTTTTGTTTTCACCCAAAATAAAAGAGAGAACTTTTTCTAGTTCTTTGTTTTGATTCAATTGGTTCAAGCCCACAATCGAAGTAGTTCGTGGTATGAGAATAGCGAAGAAGATCGTTCCGTTAAAACCTAGGAACAACGAATGTTCGCTTAGTCGAAAATATAGGTATGAATTTGGTTAGGATTTATTTCCATAAATATAAAAAATCAGGTCGATTTTCAAAATTTTAATATTTCGCTGTGCAAGAAAACCGTTTTCAAACTAGGGTTTTTCCAATACAAACAATGTTAGATGCTCCTTTGGAATTTGCCTTCGTCTTGCGTTGGTTAATATCCTTTTCAGCTCGGGATCAAATGGGACTAACTCGTTGTTACTTTAAGTCATACACTAAGAAATGCAAGCACGAGAAACAAAAGTAAGGAAAATAACAAAACAAATGCAAAAAGAAATACAAGAACAAGTAAAGCGTTGTATCTATAACTTAGCTTTCACTAATTATCTCTCTAGCAAAGCATGGAAAAATCAAAACAATTCAACTTCACACACACAAATCTCCCTTAAAACAACACCGCAACACCGACAACTTGACCGCATGTGTCGGTGTTTGTACACCAAGCAAAGAATTAAAACAAATATAGATTTAAAAGAGGTTTTAACTATAGGTTTGACAGGTTAGTTGAAATATTTGTGTGTTATAATAAAAGATAGAGTATTCCGAGGATTGAACCCAAGAGAGACTAGGTGATAAGGTGAATGGTCAACAATTAAACATGAAATTAGAAAGTACAGTTATCTAATGGCTAAGTGCTATATTACAACAATTTAAAATTCAAGGTTGATTAAACTAAACAATACTTAGAGGGACTAAATTGAACAAAAGATAAAATTAAAAAAAGTATTAATTCAATGAAATAGAGTGCTTAATTGATTTCCATGGTGCTAACTAGTTCTTGAATCAGGGATCAAAATTTCTTAAACTCCTAATTGATCCAGTTTTTACCTTTCGATCATGATTTTACCCAATTAGACGATTTGGTCAATAAATCGGGAAAATCGAATTTGTTCAAAATAGGATCTCCTCTTGGTCTCACCTATCTAAATGTTCCTTTAAAGTCGACAATTATAAATTTTGATGTTTATTCAATTTAGTCTAATTTTTACGATTTAGTTCTTAAGTTTAAAATTAATCATGCAACATTTCAATCAGTCAACCACTATAAAGCTTAGTTCCTAGTTATCATTAAAACACAAAGCCCAACCAATTTCATGCTCAAATAAATTATCAAATAACCATAAAAGAGGTGAGGGTTGAGAAATGATTAGTGAATCTTAAAGCCGTCCCTGATAAAACTGATGGCAAGCAAGAATATTCACAAATCCACAACCCATATTAATACTATGTACTTTTGATAACTAAAAACATGTAAATCTATTGAATACTTTGAAGGAAAACTCAAAATAACAGTATAGGTCATTGTATCTTTTTGGAATAAAGATAAAAGTGCAACAAAATAAAGAACAAAGCAACAAAAATAAAGACTAAGCTAGAAAAGCAAAAACCTACAAATCTAAAATGATTGAGATAATAAGAATGATGATAAAAAGGATGTCTAGCTTTTTGTGCCATAAAGATGCGTTAAATGCATCTAATTTTCTAACTTTAACATTGATAAAAATGCCCTTAAAAATGTGATGACTTGAGCTGAGTTTGACCAAAAATTACCCCGTGTAGTTTTTCACCCATCAGGCTTTAGTGTTGCGACACATAGGCTTGGGTGTAGCAACACGCAAAGTAGTTTACATAAAGAGGGATGTGAGAGTACTTAGTGTCACAACACACCCTTGTTGGTGTCGCGACATGGTTAACAAGCCACTTAGATCCCTTCACTTCAACATTTGGCTCAGAGTTGCAATCTTGAGGACTTGGAGTGGCGATCTTGGGACTCAATGTTGCTAAATCCAATGTTTGGTGTCGTGACCACAACAACAGGTCACCTCCAAAGTGAGGTTTAGTGAAGTTAAACTTCCTCGAGGTGATGGGGACTTGGTGTCGTGACACACATGCATAATTGTAACACCCCTTACCCATGTCTGGTGACGGAACAAGATACGAGGCATTACCGAACTTACTCTTACTTGAACATGTATTTTCGGGCTATAAAATTTCGTCCCAACTTAAAACTTTTCCTTTTTATTCTTAACATGTGTATTATAGGCCTACGAGGCCTTAAACACACTTCCCGAAGATTTTGGAGTTCAACCAAAAACTTTTGTACTCTTTGAATTTTTTTTACATAAAAAGGGTTACACGCCCATATGACATGGGACACGCTCGTGTGGGCAGGCCATGTGGTCACACACACCCATGTCCCTAGCCTGTGTAGAATTTATTTTTATTTCAAGCTACAGGGGTTTTCTTCACACGGTCAGGCACACGCTCGTGTCAATGGCCCGTGTCCTTCACACGGGGTAGACACGCCTGTGTCCTCACCCGTGTGTGAAAACTAGGGATATTCTATTTATAACATCAGCAACCCCTTAAGACGCACACGGACTATGAACACACCCATGTGCTAGCCCGTGTGACGATTCAATTCTTGCAATTAAAATGCAGGGGACACACTGCCTATTAACACACCCATGGGGCTGACCATGTGTCACACACGGCCTAGACACACGCCCGTGTGTCTACCCGTGTGGACACTTAGAGGCTATTTTCCAAACCAATTGCCACCCTAAACATAAACACACTTATTCTAACTCAAGCAATACATAATGTAGCATTCATGTACTATGAATAATTCCTAAAACATCACTGATAGAATTCATAAAAACTTATCATCATTAACATATAAAACTTAACAAATATTGGGCAATCTCTTTGGCCATATACAAAAAAAAAATGTATCCTTAATAGCCAACACTTTGGCTCCTAATATGATATAACTCAAAATGACATAATCCCTATATATGCCATAATTAAAATAAAACAACTTGGCTATACCAAAATAATGATTGATAGTGTGATTCGAGGAAGTCTATGATCCTCGAGCTAGCTTGGCAAAACTACAAGGAAGAAAGAAAAGAGAGAAGTAAGCATATAGCTTGGTAAGTTTGCATGAAATTCATATGGCAACATATTTTCTCATAATAAACTCATCCATTAAGAACAAGAACAACATAAATCTCAAGTGCTTGAGTTTACTTACTCATACTTACTCTTACTCGTCACGTATTACATAATAATTTCATACTTGTATTCTAATCGTGGTACTGTATTACTTAGTCACATAGATTAGCACTTTCGCTAATATAAACATAAACTCAAATCTTCATCTTTCTTAATTTAAACAAAGCTCTTTATCAACCTTGAATAACTTAACTTATTACTATATTTACTTGCTTAGCTTTCTTGTTACCTCTTTCATACTTAGCTCTTTTTCCTGTGAATTACTCAGAATATCAGAGGATATTCAATATCGTCAAACATATATCTCGATGCCAAATCCATATCCCAGATATGGTCTTACATGGGATCGCCTTTTGATGCCGATGCTATATCCCAGATATGGTTTTACACAAGATCTCTTAACTTGATGTCGATGCCATATCCCAGATATGGTCTTACATAAGATCTTCCTTTGATTCCGAAGCCATGTCCCAAACATGGTCTTACACGAGACCTTCCTTATTCGATGCTTATGCCATGTCCTAGACATGGTCTTACACATGATCTACATTCGGTACCGACGCCATGTCCCAAACATGGTATTACACGAGACCTACATTCCTTGGGTGTCGATGCCATGTCCCAGATATGATCTTACACGGGCTTTCCTTATCTCATGTTGTGACATAGGTATCCTTGTTATTCTGAGTCTTCAATCGGACTTTTACTTACATATTCTCATTGATTTCCTTATTAGTCATTGATAATCAACCTCATGGAAATAATGTACATTATACAACATAACAAGTAATTTAATCATAAAAACATATGTAACCTTAAATTCATACAAACTTACCTTGATACTCCAGAATATGTATTAATGTGCAATTTAGTCCACCACTTTGTTCTTACCTCAGTTTCGATCTAGGCTTCGTGTTTCTTGATCTATAATAACAATTTAACTTGTTTAATACTTTCATTGACTAAATTGACTCATAATTCATACTTTATCAAAATTTACTATTTTGCCCCTAAACTTTCTCAAAATTACACTTTTGCCCTAAGCTCGTAAAATAAATTTCATTCAACTTTCTTGCATTTTAAGCCTAGCCGAAACATATTCTCAACTATAGCAACTTTCAATTTCTACTATTTCACTCATATATTGCCATTTTCATAACTTTTACAATTTAGTCCTTTTATGCATTTCTCATGAAAATAACTTAGAAAAAGATGTTTATCCTGCATCAAACTTTCATATTCTTCCATAAAACATCAAAATACATGCATGTCATTCATGGGTAAATTTTTGAACATAATCCCTAGCTTAAAATATAGCTAGAAATAGTTAAACCGAGCTACGAGGATATCAAAAATACAAAGAATATTAAAAACAGGACTAGGATGCACTTACTTTGAGCTTGAAAATGAGAAAAACCCTAGCTATAGCTTCTCCTCAAATTTTTGGCACCTAGGGAAGAAGATGAACACATTTTTTTAACTTCTTTTTCCCTTTTTAATCTTTTATTTACCAAATGATAAAAATGCCCTTAATGATCCTTTCTTGAGATTTTTCCTTCCCAAGTCCATTTTTGTCCATCTCAACATATAATAGTCTAATTGCTAAACAGGAACCTCTAGTAATTTTTCTAATTCTATTTCATACTTAAATATTCTAGAATCTCATATTTTCTAATCTTTGCAATTTAGTCCTAATGGACAATTTATTCACTAATTAATAAAATTTCTTCATGAAATTTTCACACAATCATGCAAGCATCTTATAAGCCTTATAAAAATCATTAAAACATATATTTCTACTTCAAATTTGTGGTCTAGCACCACTATTTTGACTAGGCCCTAAATTGGGCTGTTACAATAATTGTCGTAAGACACACACATAAGTTGAATTTCTCTATGATGTTTGGCCTTAATCATCTCCTTACACAAGCTCAAATCAAATAGTGGACTCCTAATGACATAATTTTTGGGTCTCAAAAGTGATTAAAGCTAGGATTGAAACTAAAAACTAATGATCAATAAAAATCATTAAAATAATCTTAAACTACTTGAGAACAAGCTTCTTAAGCACACGAGAGAGCTTACTTTAACATATCAAATTACGATAGGTCATGACCCTACAGCCTGCAAAGTCCTTTGACAAGCTTTTGAACATGATCTTTGTTATGTGTTTGAGTCAAGTTTGGTCCTATTGTCTTTGGTCCTGAAAAAGTAACTCATAATAGCAATCATATGGTCTTTGATTAGAGTGTCAGGTTTTTGCTAGGTATTTGTCAAAATGGTAATTGCTAATTGTCGATCCAATTTATTTTAGCCTCTGAACATGTCCACTAGTTTTTCAACCATCCCTTTGGCGAAATTTCAACTCTCCAATTGCTTTTGAAGGGTACTGGTCACACTTGCCAATATATAGCAACAAGCTATGTCATTAGATTCCCGGTATGAGTTTTTTCTTCAGCTTAGGAAGCCAAAGGGCATCTAGTATCGAGGATCGACTTATGTTTATCAGAGCTTACGATAATGTTGATATTCCTTTTCCAATCCTTATAGTTTTTTTTTCTTTTCAATTTGTTCTCAATAAGATTATTAATAAGCGGAGTTGTTTCCATTTTGAACTAAAATTAAAGAAAACCCACCTATTAATTATCTTTGTATTAAATCAAGCATTTGAAATATTTTTTACAACTTTACGTAATGCATTAAGGTGATGCATGCATTTACATTAAAACATTGGAAAAAAATTTGTAAGTTCGTTGCAATGATAATTCCTACACCCATTTAATTAAGCTACAGTGGGGTATTTTTAAAAAAAATAGTAAGAACAAGGATTTCCATCCAATTTATATATGAATCTAAACATATTAGATTACACATATAAAATAACCATTTTATGTTTAGCCATTGTTCTAGCTTACATAGAGCTACATCGGAAGTTACTTAACTGAAGCACTCTTGAATGTGTAACCATTGGCTCAACACCCATAAAGAATATACACTCTAATTTGAGTTTTCGTATGATGATCTTGGTGGGGAATATACATGACTAGTTCTCCTCTTAAAGGATGTCTCCCTAGTTAACCACTTAATAATACTTATTAATGGTTGTGGTTAGGGTAAAATTAACTCGAAGTATTATAATGGTATCACATAGAGACCATCAATGGAGGTCGTAGGTTCTGTTAAAAAACCTTCTCCCACTTAATAGTGTTTTTTTTTAAAACATAAGGTTTTATTGTTTGGTTTCAAGAATGAATGATCAAATTTTATGTAGACAAGTATAGGTAACATTCTTCTTATGCTATATGACATGCTTATTCACGCATATATTCATGCGCATGCCTTATTGATTCATGAATTTCATATATTAATAATATTCAAAATAAAAGCATTAAAAATAAATTGACACATGACCAACCAAATATTTTCATTTAATTTATTTGAAATAATTAATTAAGCTAATTAAATAATTTTCTCAATCCAATTCTAATCCCATTAAAATCATTATGACTTTATTTGTATTGGAATCTATGAGTAAAATTAATTTAATTAAATTTTTCTCATGAAACTTTGTTGATTAAATTAATTTAATTCCCACTTTGAAGGCGTTGTCCTCAGATGGTCATCATGAGATCTGCTTTCCAGATTTCGCCATGAAGGCATTCTTTCCAAATATAACCACTGAGGCTTTCCTTTTAGAGTCTCGCCACGAAGGCGTTCTTTTAATTGAGTTTGCCACAAGGCATTCATTTAACAGAGATAGCCACAAAGACATCTTTTTAATAGAGTAGCCACAAAGACATCTTTTTAATAGAGTAGACACAAAGATATCTTTTTAAAAGAGATAGCCATAAAGGCTTCCTTTAATAAAGATTGCCACAAAGGCTTCGCTATAACATAGATCGCCACAAAGGCTTCCTTACAACAGAGATTGCAACAAAGGTTTCCTTTAACAGGGATATACACAAAGGCTTCTTTTAATAGAGATAGCCACAAATGCTTCCTTTAACAGTGATAGCCATAAAGGCTTACTTTTACAAAGATAGCCACAAAGACTTCTTTTAACAAAGATAGCTACAAAAGCTTCCTTTCAAAGATAACCACAAAGGCTTCCTTTAATAGGGATAGCCACAAAGGCTTCCTTAGATTATGCCACAAAGGAGTCTCCTCATATATTACCACAAATGTATTCCTTATCAGAAATTTTCCACAAATGCATTTCCTTAACAAAAACAACCACAAAGACTCCTTTTACAGAATTGGTGTTTTTGATGATAGGGATTCACCTAAACTCACCGTTGTGAGGTTTTCCCCTCATCGTTGGTACTCACCCAACCATCATTTACATATTCCATATGATGCCATAGCCCAGCCATGGTCTTACACTATATGGTCTTCGGAGTGCCATGGGCTTTTCCTTTCAGAGATTCGTGTTTTTATTCCTAACGGACCCTTTTGGACAACTCTAGAGATAGACACATGCTCATCATGCACACTCATACTTAACAAACTTATTCTTTTCAAACTTCTTTACGACAGATGCATTCATGCTTACAGATGTAATGTAACACCCTATACCCGGTCTGGTCGTTAGACCTGAGCTATAGGATTCTAAAATAGTAAACCGAAACATTCATAAGCAACTTATTCATCAATATTCAATAATAAATAAATAAAAGTTAATTCCATCTTAAAAACACATTACAATCAAAATCGAGTCTTAGTCAGGCTTACGAAAACCTTTGAACAAGTTCAGAACTAAATCAGAACCAATTTGAAACATTTAGAAAATAATAGGAAAAATACAAAACAGGGTTACCAACCAATCAAACAAAACCAAAAAGATCAATTCATAACAATTTACAATCATTTCCATGTTATCCAATCATATTAGGACCTAAATTGAACTTACGAAACATTTAAAACAAACCGAGAATGATTCTGGATTAAAACAAAACATTTATAAAATATAGATAAATAATGAAAACAAGGGTTACACAACCATGTGGCTAGGCTGTGTGACAAGGTAGGGACCATGTGGTGTAGGGACATGGCTGTGTGGCTCAATCGTGTAATAGAGCTCAGACCGTGTGAAAGGAGATACATGGCCATGTCTCCAAACCGTGTAACTAACGGATATTGTGTGCAACATAAATAACCTATTTTAAGCAATTTACATATCATTCATGCCAATAGACCAATATTTCTATTTAACACCATTCAAACCTACTTCAAAATATGTACGTTACAAGACTGAAACATTAGTTGACTAATCATTCAAACAAGCAACCAATATACCCTCATTGGCACCAACAATTCAACCATTAAACAACAAGGAAATGTTACCATTCTAGATAGGTTAATCATACATAAACTGTAACACCCTAAATTAGGGGTTATTTGTAATTTAAATATTTTCCCATGTGTGTGCTTGAAGAATTAAATTCTAGGATTATTAAGCATGTTCTAGGGCCTAGAACTAACCCCAGCTAGGTGGGACTTGGAGCTAAAATTTCTTTTAAGTGCTTAAGGAGGGAAACTAGGTGAGATAGGGGTTAAGAAAATTTTCGAAAGGAACCCACACAAAGAACTAATTGGCTAAGTGGTTCCATGCGCCACTTAAGTGTTGGAGGTGAAGAGGGCGCAGTCACGTGTTCGAGTGGCGGGAGGCGTTTTGCGTTTGTTTTTATACATGCATGATGGGCTTAAGTAGAAAGGCCTTAAATAATTTTTGGGCAAGGTTTGGACAGGAAAGGCGTTATTTGAGTGGCTTGGGGCGCCACTTAGGGGTGTTGGCAAAGGACTCGTTCGAGTCGTGATTTGACGCAAGGGAGTTTTATTTTTTTGGGCTTTGGCGTTAAAAGGAAAAGGGCTCAGGTATAAAGGCTTTACAAATAAATGGTGGGGTTATGTGACATGAAAGTCAAATTGGGAGAAGTGGCAAGGGGCGTTGGAAGAGAGGGCTGCGGCAGTGGGTCTTGGTTTCGAACCCTAGGAGCTGCACTTTGGTTTTTATTTTTTTTCAATGCTGCTGGCGTGAATGGGAGAGTGTTGGCCTAATTTTGGACTCTTAATTTCAGCTGGAAGAGTAGCTATTAGTGTTTTATTTTCATTATAATTGATGAGGAGTGGCTAGGAGATAAAGATGTAAGATAAACCTTGCTTAATTTTTGATAATTAAAGGCTGTAGTGAATCACAAAAGCTAAGTGTTGGCCGATTATAGGACTCCTTGGGGGCTATCCATATTCGGGTTAACACCTAGAGAAAGAGGCCAAAATTCTTCAATTTTTCTTTTCTTTTTCTCCAAGTTCTTTCTAAATTTTTCCCTAGCCTCTCTTGTCAAATTCTTCAAAAATTCTCTTCTCCTCTTGCTTCCTTTTTAGCCAAATCTACCCTCTCTTTTAAGAGAAAATTCCAGCCCTTCCATCTTGCCTTGGCGAATCTCTTAGGGGTGTCAAACCCCTCTTTTGTAGTTCTCCTAGTGGCGTTGGGGTAAGTATGTTCTTCCTTAAAGGAATCGGGTTGTTCCTTCTCTTTTGGGATGGCCGAATGAGTCATAAAAATCACAAAGATGGTATTTCTTATTGTAGTTAACAGCAAGGTGCGTTGTTGGAGACTATCGGGTGTTGATTTCTCAAAGGTAAGCAACCTACACTATTCGGCCATAGGCCACTTCCCATAGTTTCACTTATAGTCGATTCTAACAAGTGTTTGGTAGGGATCTCAACAAGCCAAGTGAAAATTTTGGGATTTCGAATTATTTCGGTAAGTTGGTGGTGGTTAAGTACATTCAGCCAAAGGCTATATTTTTGGTACAAGAGATCCTTCGAGGTTATTAACATGGCTGAATAGGCCTAATGTCCCTAATTATGTTGTTGGCCGATTATAGGTTAAGAGATCTAGCGTTGTAGATCGGATCTTCGGGATCTAGGATTCGTGGTAGAAATAGGTGTGTAAGAACTCACTACACATTTTATTAATTTACATGATTATTGTTGTTGTTATTCACCTTTTTGGTAGTGTTTTGCTTATGGCTAAGCATGGATTCCGGGGAAGTCCCCTAACTTGTGATTTTTGATATATGATTTGCATGCCATCACATGATGTTAAATGCTATGACATGATATATGATAATTAATATATAAGCATGTGATGGTGGGATTAATGAGAGGAGGGGGATGATTTTATGGACTGTCGTCAGTGGTTTTGACCACAAGATGGGTTGGCCCCATCAGTTTATTTGTGACCTATGGTCATCAGTGGTTTTGACCACACCTATTGATAATTTGCGACTAAGTCCCGGTGGTTTGGTACCACCATGGTTTTGACCACACTTGATAAATTGTGACCTATGGTCATCGTGGTTTTGACCACACGATGGGTTGGCCCCATCATTTAATTTGTGACTCTAAGTCATCGATGGTTTTGACCATACGGGGTAGTTAAGGAGTATGGATGGATAGGTTGGGTTGCATATTTGCATGTTTGTTAATAATCTGTATGAGTTGTATTTTCCGGTGGGGACTTACACTTGAGTCTTGGTGACTCACCCCTTCCCTTACTATTTTGCAGATGAGTAGATCGCGAAGATGGAGCCGGAGAGGACTCGAGGCGGCCATGCTTATCGTTGGATTTAAATTTGTTATCGTTAAGTTTATTTAATTATTTTCTAAGTCTTTTTATTTTGGGATGTAATAAGGCCGCTAAATTTTTATTTGGATGTTCTTTAATTGTTTATTTTAATTATATTATATTACAAATATTAAGTGAACCGGTTAAAAGTAACCTTTTCAAACTTAATAAAATTTAACGGGTTTTCAAAGAAGTTACCATCGGGTAACAAAATTTACCAAGTCACCAATAACTCAGACGATTTTAAAATGATACATGATCAAACGTTTCCAAAGAGTTTATCAACCCAACCATGTTTATAGAAGCCCAACTAGGTTTTCAAACCCCGTTTTAATCCCTTAGCCATATTTTAACAAGTTTTCACCAGACTCTCAAAAAGGATTCAAATTATTTTACTCCGTGTCATACCAGATCCGGTCAAGACTCATGGGCCGGGTTTGGGGTGTTACATTTTTGGTATCAGAGCCCGATTCAAAACTCGGCTGTGGGGGGGCCCAAGGCCCAAAATGTTTTGTTTTATTTAGTAGGCCTTATTATGATGTTTTGAGAAACTGTTTGGCTTGAACAGCATGGCACCGAGTCTCCGGCACCAATCCGCCTAGGTAAGTACTTCTATCCATTTTTGTGAATCTTTGATGAGGGGTAGAAGGGTAAAATTGGGAACGTAGACTACTAGAATAGAAACTGTTGAACCCTAGGGCTAGCATACCTCAACTATGCTTAAGATTTAATAATTACCTATACAACCCTGTGAGTTGTCACTAAGCAAAGAATGTGGCAATCGTTATACGCATGTCTAGGATTGGATTCGGTGGGGGCCTGGTATTTAAGCAGTCCTCGTGACTCACCTCCTACTCACTCGAATCCTACCTGGTGCGTAGTGACGGTTCATCCTAGCTGAGACGACACACTCATAGGCTAAACTTGATAACTAAAACCCGAAAGGGACTAGCTGTTTTGTTTTTGAAGAAATTAAAACCTTGTTTTTTTTTAAAAAAAAAACTAAAATACCCCTCAGTTTGAAAAATGACCAAAATACCCCTGGTTTGAAAATTACCAAAATACCCTCCATATGAAAAAAATTTCAAATAGAAATTTCCAAAATATCCTTCTTTTGTGAAATCACTTAGAAACCAAATTTTTGGAAATCATTTTGTGGAAATACCCTAATTAGGAGAAATTACTAAAATACCCTTAGGGGTAAAATTACGAAAACGCCCTTGATTTATGATATTCTCAAAATGCCCACAGTTTTAATCAAAATTTTCATTTCATAAAAAGTGCCCAAAAACCTTAAATCGCAAGACATCAAAACTGTCATGATTTTTGAAAATTACAAAATTGCCCCTGACCTACAAAATTACCAGAATACCTCTGACTTTCAAAATTTCGCAACGTCACTATCTTAGAAAATGCAATTTTCAAAAAGGAACCATCAAAGTTTTACAACTCTTGAAATATCCCTGATTTCTTAAAAATTTTACAAATTCACCCCGATTTGTGAAAAATTATCGAAATACCCTTGAGGTCTAAAATTATCGAAATACTCCCGAATTTCAAAATTTTTCAAAATACCCTGGGAATTTAAGAGTTTCAAAATACTTTTGACAAAATCATCTGAGAACCCGTATTTTTGGAAAAAAAATTATTACAAAAATACCCCTGTAGGACAAATTACGAAAATACCCCCGGGTAGTGGAAAAATGATCACAATGAAAACCACAACGTCTCTTTGAATGAATGAGTGGAAAACTGTGTGCATGTATGATTACGAAAGAACCACTCCTAAACTCTTACCATAAAATTTCTTCGCGGATAATCCAGTGAAACAAGTACTAATACATAAAATTTTTAAACAGATAAGCGCAATCGTTAGAATGAGTTCAAGAGGTCGTGGACGTCCACCGTGTGGCCGTGGTAGGGGTAGGATGACCTTGTCGGAGCCAGCAAGGTCTGGTCATGGCTCTGGAAATGAGATGCCGAATCGGTACGAAATCGAGTTCCAAGATCGGACGGTGGTAATGATGTCATATCTCAAGTCATTCACGTATTGGAACGAGTTGTTGAGGTTGGCGAATGTCAGAACCCGTAAATCATGTGGTGAAACGACTCGTGCTAACGGATGAGGTATTTAGAGATTTCGGAGTGGCGCCCGGTCTTGGTGGAATCTTGGTTGGAATCCACCGAAAGGATTATGGGTGACTTAGATTTTACTGGTGAGGAGAAGTTGAAGGGCATAATATCTTTGCTTCGAGGATGAGTCATATCGGTGGTGGCTCACCGTGAGGATGGAACAGTGGCGAAAAATCTTACTTGGGAATTCTTTAGGGATGCCTACGGAAGAAGTATATCGTAACCGATTCACGTGGATGCACAATGAAGGCTTTCTTGAACTGGTTCAAGGCAATAAGACGGTGGCAGAATATGAGGCCGAGTTTCTCTAGTTAGGTAGGTATGCTCGTGGTATTGTGGGTACCGATCATGAGCACTGTGTCAGATTTGAAGATGGCCTGAGAGATGAGCTAAGAATGATGATAGCTCCACAACAGGAACGGGAGTTTGCTGTCCTAGTGGAGAAGTCGAAGGTTGCTGATGGAGTAAGACAGTCCGTTAGACGGAACCAAGATCAGAATTGGAATAAGAGGAGCTCCGGACCTTCAAAGTTTTCGGGTAATCAGCAGAAGAGGACGAGGTTTGACGGGTTAGAGCAAGCTGCTAAGCCTGCTGCTACTACTGCTAATCCTCAATGGCCGCCACAGTGTGCTAGGTGTGGGAAGTCTCACAAGGGGGAGTGTTGGAATGGTAATCGTGGATGCTTCGAATGTGGGTCTATGGAGCATCGAGTTAGAGATTGTCCGAAGAAAGTAGCTAGACTGAGATCTGAGGGTCAGGATCAGGCACTGAACAGAAGGGATAACCAACAACCTCAGAGGGGTCGTGGTGCAGGAAGAGGAGGTAATGGTGCTGGCAGAGGTCGTGGGGTACCGAGGGGAAATACCGGTGGTACTGAGGCTAGACAACCTGGTTTGGTCTATGCCGCGAGGTGTTAAGAGGAGGGCGACGCACCGGACATCATAACCAGTATGTTCTTGATCTTTGGTGTGCCTTATAATACCTTGATAGACATTGGCTCAACTCACTCTTACATTGCAAGTTGTGTAGTGGAAACCTTGCATCTAGACTCTGAGCTTGCTTCTAGGAAGATGACTGTATTAAGCCCTCTAGGTCACTCCATAGAAGTAAGTAAACTTTATAGGGTCGTACCCCTAGAACTCCAAGGGGTCGTATTCTTGGCTGATTTGATGGAACTACCATTCCAGGAGTTTGACCTAATTCTCAGGATGGATTGGCTAGTAAAGTATCGGGCTAGCCTGGATTACGCAGCTAAGCGCATGGTTTTAAAGACAGTGGAAGGAGAAGAGGTGGTGATGATAGGTAAAAGGAGGGATTACCTATCTAACTTGGTTTCTGCTTTGAAGGCGGAAAGAATGGTGAAGAAGGGTTGTGAAGCATATGTGGTTCATGTCTGTTCCTTAGAAGCTAAGGATGTTGCTGTGGGAGATGTTCGGACGGTAAGTGACTATGTAGATGTGTTTTCAGAGGAACTTCCGGGTCTACCTCCGGACCGTGAGGTTGAATTTGGAATAGATCTATTACCCGGAACCGCGCCCGTATCTATAGCTCCGTATCGGATGGCGCCGAAAGAATTGGTAGAGTTGAAGGCGCAGATTCAGGAATTGTTGGATAGATGGTTCATCTGACCAAGTGTATCACCGTGGGGAGCTCCAGTGCTGTTTGTCAAGAAGAAAGACGGGACAATAAAGATGTGTATAGACTACCGATAGCTGAACAAGTTGACGATAAAGAACCGGTACCCTTTGCCCAGGATTGACGATCTGTTCGATCAACTTAAAGGGGCATCGGTGTTTTCTAAGATTGACCTTAGGTCAGGGTACCATCAGCTTAAGGTGAAGGAGGCTGATGTCCACAAGACGGCATTTCGTACTCGGTATAGACACTACGAGTTTCTGGTAATGCCTTTTGGTTTGACGAATGCACCGGCAGTGTTTATGGACATGATGAACTGGGTTTTCCAACCCTATCTAGATCGGTTCATCGTGGTCTTCATAGACGACATTTTGGTGTACTCGAAGTCAGAAGAGGAGTATGACGCACATCTTCATGTGGTTCTACAAGTTCTAAGGGAGAAACAGTTGTACGCTAAGTTCAGCAAATGTGAGTTCTGGCTCAAGGAGGTAACTTTTCTAGGACATGTTGTTTCGGCCGAGGCGGTGTTGGAGTGGAAGCCACCAAAGTCGGTTACGAAAATTTAGAGTTTTCTTGGGTTGGTAGGATATTATAGGAGATTTGTGGAAAACTTCTCCTTAATCGCACACCATTGACTAAGTTGTTGAGAAAAGGAGTTACTGTTTGTATGGTGAGAAGCGACAAGAGTTTTGATAAGTGAAGAGGATTCACGCGAAGCACGGTGTTAATTCACTTGAGGTAGGAAAGGAGTTCACGGTGTCTTGTGATGCATCACATACCAGATTAGGGTGTGTCTTGATGCAAGAAGGAAGGTGGTCGCTTATGCGTCCACAGCGATTGAGGCCTCACGAAGTCAACTATCGACACATGACACAGAATTGCATTGCTGTGTATTCGCCTTGAAGATTTGGAGGCACTACTTATGCAGGGAAAGGTCGGTGGTGTACATGATCATAAGAGTCTGAAGTACCTCGACTCGAAAGATTTGAATCTAAAGCGGGAGGTGGATTGAGTTGTTGAAGGACTACGATTGCTCAATCGAATACCATCCAGGGAAGGCTAACGTGGTAGCTGATGCTTTGAGCCGAAAGGTGGTAGCGGATTGGCGAGCAATGTTTGCTCATCTAAGTCTCTATGAGGACGGGAGCCTTTTGGCGGAATTGCAAGTGAAGCCTTCTTAGATTGATGAGGTCAAAGAGAGGCAGTTGACCGATGAAGCTTTGAGTACTCGGAGATTGCAAGTACAGAATGGTGAGGCCGAAGGTTTCAGTTTGAGCAGTGATGGAGTGTTGAACTTTCAGGGGAAAGTATGCATGCCTAAGGATGATGAGTTGAGGTAGCGAATCCTTAAAGAAGCACATAGCAGTGCGTACGCTATGCACCCGGGAAGCAGCAAGATGTATCAGGATTTAAGGGAGCAGTTTTGGTGGCCGGGTCTTAAGCGAAAAATGGCGAGTTGGTGGGCAGGTGTCTGACATGCCAACAATTGAAGGTGAGCATCAATTACCATCGGTCATTTATACGGTAGGTAAAGATCCCACAAAGGAAGTGGGAGGACATTACTATGGATTTTGTAAGTGGGCTTCCCTTCGCCCGATGAAAAAGATCTGATGTGGGTGGTAGTAGACCGGTTGACTAAGTCGGCCCATTTCATCTTGGTAAGGGTTGACTATTCGCCGAAGCTAGCCAAGTTGTACATCGCAGAGATAAAATGCGGTTGCATGGAGTACCTGTATCCATTATCTCGGATCGGGATCCTCGATTCACGTCGAGATTTTAGAAGGCTTTACATCAGGAGTTAGGCACGGGGTTGAATTTCGGCATGACTTTTCATTCGCAGTCTGATGGACAATCGAGAGGTAATCCAAGTGTTGGAAGACATGTTGAGGGCTGTGTTTTTGGATTTCCGTGGTAGTTGGGAGGAGTACCTACCTTTGGCGAGTTAAACTTATAACAATAGTTATTAGCGAGCATTGAATAATGCCGTATGAGGCTACTGTATGGTCGAAATGCCGTACTCCCACATGTTGGACGGAACTAGGAGAACGTCGGATGTTGGGTCCAGAGTTGGTGGCAGAGACGGAGGATAAGGTTAGAGTAATTCAGGCTCGTCTGAAGGAGGCATCGGATAGGCAGAAATCCTACACCGATCTTAAGCGCAGAGAGGTTGAGTATGCTGTGGGGGATAAGGTCTTCTTGAAGGTATCACCTTGGAAGAAGGTGCTAAGGTTTGGTCGGAAGGGCAAGCTAAGCCCTAGATTCATCGGACCGTATATAGTGCTGAAACGAGTGGGACCGGTAGCTTACCAGCTTGAGTTGCCGACAGAGTTGAGCCAGATCCATGATGTCTTCCATGTTTCAATCTTTGAGGCTTATCGATCGGATCCTCACACGTTGTGCGGTTGAAGAAATTGAAGTGAGCGGATTTGTCTTTCGAGGAGGAGCCAGTACAAATCTTGGATCGAGATGTCAAGGTTCTGAAGAGGAAGTCAGTGCCTTTGGTAAAGGTATTATGGCGGAACCATGGTACGGAGGAAGCCACATGGGAACCCGAGGATGTGATGCGGCAGCAATACCCCCAGCTCTTGATCCAGGTAATTTCGAGGCCGAAATTCTTTTTAAGGGGGGTAGAACTGTAACACCCTAAATTAGGGGTTATTTGTAATTTAAATATTTTCCCTTGTGTGTGCTTGAAGAATTAAATTCTAGGATTATTAAGCATGTTCTAGGGCCTAGAACTAACCCCGAGCTAGGTTGGACTTGGAGCTAAAAATTTCTTTTAAGTGCTTAAAGGAGGAAGCTAGGTGAGATAGGGGTGAAGAAAATTTTGAAAGGAACGACACACAAGAACTAATTGGCTAAGTGGTTCCATCGCCACTTAAGTGTTGGAGGTAAAGAGGCGCGAGTCACGAGTTCGAGTGGCAGGAGGGGCGTTTTGCATTTTGTTTTTTATACATGCGGTTATGGGCTTAAGTAGAAAGGCCTTAAATAATTTTGTGGGCAAGGTTTGGACAGGAAAGGCGTTCGGTGGAGTGGCTTGGGGCGCCACTTAAGGGTGTTGTCAAAAGGACTCGAGTTCGAGTCGTGACGGACACAAGGGGAGTTTTATTTTATTTTTTTGGGCTTTGGCGTTAAAAGGAAATGGGCTCAGGTATAAAGGCTTTATAAATAAATGGTGGGGTTATGTGACATGAAAGTCAAATTGGGAGAAGTGGCAAGGGGCATTGGAAGAGAGGGCTGCGGCAGTGGGTCTTGGTTTCGAACCCTAGGAGCTGCACTTTGGTTTTTATTTTTTTTCAATGCTGCTGGCGTGAATGGAAGAGTGTTGGCCTAATTTTGGACTCTTAATTTCGGCTGGAAGAGTAGCTATTAGTGTTTTATTTTCATTATAATTGATGAGGAGTGGCTAGGAGATAAAGATGTAAGATAAACCTTGCTTAATTTTTGATAATTAAAGGCTATAGTTAATCACAAAAGCTAAGTGTTGGTCGATTATAGGACTCCTTGGGGGCTGTCCATATTCGGTTTAACACCTAGAGAAAGAGGCCAAAATTCTTCAATTTTTCTTTTCTTTTTCTCCAAGTTCTTTCTTTAGAATTTTCCCTAGCCTCTCTTGTCAAATTCTTCAAAATTCTCTTCTCCTCTTGCTTCTTTTTAGTAGAATCTACCCTCTCTTTTAAGAGAAAATTCCAGCCCTTCCATCTTGCCTTGGCGAATCTCTTAGGGGTTGTCAAACCCCTCTTTTGTAGTTCTCCTAGTGGCGTTGGGGTAAGTATATTCTTCCTTAAAGGAATCGGGTTGTTCCTTCTCTTTTGGGATGGCCGAATGAGTCATAAAAATCACAAAGATGGTATTTCTTGTTGTAGTAACAGCAAGGTGCGTTGTTGGAGACTATCGGGTGTTGATTTCTCAAAGGTAAGCCACCTACACTATTCGGCGATAGGCCACTTCCCATAGTTTCACTTATAGTCGATTCTAACAAGTGTTTGGTAGGGATCTCGACAAGCCAAGTGAAAATTTTGGGATTTCAAATTATTTCGGTAAGTTGTGGTGGTTAAGTACATTCGGCCAAAGGCCATATTTTTGGTACAAGAGATCCTTCGGGGTTATTAACATGGCCGAATAGGCCTAATGTCCCTAATTATGTTGTTGGCCGATTATAGGTTAAGAGATCTAGTGTTGTAGATCGGATCTTCGGGATCTAGGATTCGTGGTAGAAACAGGTGTGTAAGAACTCACTACGCACTTTATTAATTTACATGATTATTGTTGTTGTTATTCACCTTTTTGGTAGTGTTTTTCTTATGGCTAAGCATGGATTCCGTAAGTCCCTAACTTGTGATTTTGATATATGATTTGCATGCCATCACATGATGTTAAATGCTATGACATGATATATGATAATTGATATATAAGCATGTGATGGTGGGATTGATGAGAGGAGGGGGATGATTTTATGGACTGTCGTCAGTGGTTTTGACCACAAGATGGGTTGGCCCCATCAGTTTATTTGTGACCTATGGTCATCAGTGGTTTTGACCACACCTATTGATAATTTGCGACTAAGTCCCAGTGGTTTGGTACCACCAGTGGTTTTGACCACACTTGATAAATTGTGACCTATGGTCATCAGTGGTTTTGACCACACGATGGGTTGGCCCCATCATTTAATTTGTGACTCTAAGTCATCAGTGGTTTTGACCACACGGGGTAGTTAAGGAGTATGGATGGATAGGTTGGGTTGCATATTTGCATGTTTGTTAATAATCTGTGTATGAGTTGTATTTTCCGGGTGGGGGACTTACACACTGAGTCTTGGTGACTCACCCCTTCCCTTACTATTTTGCAGATGAGTAGATCGTGGAGATGGAGCCGGAGAGGACTCGAGGCGGCCATGCTTATCGTTGGATTTAAATTTGTTATCGTTAAGTTTATTTAATTATTTTCTAAGTTTTTTTTATTTTGGGATGTAATAAGGCCGCTAAATTTTTATTTGGATGTTCTTTAATTATTTATTTTAATTATATTATATTACAAATATTAAGTGAACCGGTTAAAAGTAACCTTTTCAAACTTAATAAAATTTAACGGGTTTTCAAAAAAGTTACCATCGGGTAACAAAATTTACCAAGTCACCAATAACTCAGACAATTTTAAAATGATACATGATCAAACGTTTCCAAAGAGTTTATCACAACCCAACCATGTTTATAGAAGCCCAACTAGGTTTTCAAACCCCGTTTTAATCCCTTAGCCATATTTTAACAAGTTTTCACTAGACTCTCAAAAAAGGATTCAAATTATTTTACTCCGTGACATACCAGATCCGGTCAAGACTCATGGGCCGGGTTTGGGGTGTTACATAAACATTCATATGCAAGCATTATTTTTTTGACTAGAATATCAACAGGGAAAGTACAAAATAAAACCTAAAACTTTATACCAATTTCATCAAGTAAAACGTACCATAACTACCAATGCCTTTAATAATTTCATACACAACTCAATTACACCAAATGAAAACATTTAACTAAGATGCCAAAGTCCATTGCCATTTCATGCTATCATCTAAACAAATACTTAATACTCTCCATGTCTTTGTCATAAGCAATTATATGCTATGTAGCAGCCCAATATTGCTCGGGCCCACATCAGCAATAAAAAAACCAAAATAAATAAATAAATATAAAAGTCCATCAGTTTTTTACAATAAATGGGCTTAAAACCCAAGCCCAAAATCATTACCCCATTACAACAAAAAATTTAACCTAGCCCAACCTCTAGCCCAAACATATGGAGCCCAAAATCTAAACATAAACAGAAACCTAGGGTTTCTGGGAAACCCTCACGCCGCAAGCCCCAACACCAAACCTTCGGTTGGGCCACAAGCCACGCACGGATGACGCTCCGCTACTGAGATCTTCGCTTTTCACCTACAAAAAGGAAAGAAAAAGCATCAGATATGGCAAGAAACAAATGGGAAAAAAACTTTGTATTTTCTTTTTTATTTTTGGGGCTATATAAACCCCAAAGAAATCTGCAAAAAGACACGAGAATACACTCAGATACATAAAAAAAACACAAAGAGAAATAAAGAAACCGAGATTATCAAAAGGTATACTATTTTTTTTCCACATATAGCAAATACATATATATATTTTTTACTTTTCTCGGTGAAAAAAGAGGAAGGAACCGAGTGTTTTCCCTCTTTTTTTCTATTTAGGGTTATGAAAAGGGGATTTTAACCCCTGATTTGGCTTTAGGAAGCCTTGAAGGAGCGAAATAACCCCTTCTAGGATTCCGACCGCCATATATGGCGGAAATGGTAGAAGCGACAACCCAATGATCGGAGCTCGAACGGAGCTCAAAGGGTAGAGTTTTTTTTGAAAGAAATTTTGAAGTTTTTTTTTTTTGAAAACAAAGTTCAAATGAATTTTTCTGTATAAAAGGTGACTTATATAGCATTATAAAACTGATGCTGTTTTTTATTAAGACAATAAGCACTAAAACAGTGTCGTTTAGTCTTAACCCGAAAATCGACTCAACCCTTACTCTAGGATCCGCGTGTTTTTGTAAAAGGGACAATTTGTCTCTTTAGTCTTTCCGAAATTTTATTATTTTTAATTTAGTTCAATTTAATTTTTCTTGTATTTTTAAATTCAGCCTCGAAAGTTTGTCTCTATTTCAATTTGGTCCCTCGGGCTAATTAAAGGTCAATATCAGAACGGTGTTGTTTAGGAGATAAGACATAATTACCTAATGGGTCCCTACAGTGTGACGCGTGTTTTGATTTAGTCCTTTTTACATTTACTTTTATTTCTATTTAATCCCTGTTTCTATGTTTTTTAATTTCTATTTTATTTTATTTTTAAATTGTTTTAACATTATATCTAATTATTTTATTTTTATTAAAAATTACGTATTATTTTAAACTTTAAGATTTGTATATTATCGTTATTATATTATATTATATGTATAATTTAAATTATTTTATCCTTTTATTATATAAATTACGTATATTGTATAACATATATTATTTATATTGTTATATTAAATATATAGTTTTATGATTATTGTATTATAAATATATTTTATTTAAAGATATATATATATACTATTTACTTATAACTGTTTTTATCATATATTATCATTTTTATTTATATATATATACTAAATTATTAAATTATATATTTATTATAAGTATCCCTATATTTTTTTATACTCTAAGTTTTTATATTATTCATTTAAAATATTTTTTAATACATATTGATCGTTTTAGAAATTGTCATATTTTATTTTTTGTTATAATATTCATTCATTGATTAAATATAGAGATGTGCATGGTAGGGCCCAAAAAATTTTGGCCCATTTTTGAACTCGAGACCATTGACCCGTAATATGGGCTTAAAAAATTGTCCAAGCCCGACCCGACATAAAATTGGTAGGCTGAGCCTGGCCGACTAATATTAATTTTAACTTATTTTATTAAAAATAAAATATATTAAATCAAATACATTTAAAAAATAAAACAAATATCAATGGAGAAATTAAAGGGTTGAGGCTCGGGGTGCATTGAAATTGTAAAAAAGATGAAAGGACTTGAAATATTTGTTTATTCTTTGTTGTTGCACATTGATAGAGTACATGTTGTCCCTTGAATTGGGGTAATTGACCATATATAAAGATCCTACTATCGTTATATTTTATTGTATTTGTAAGTATGTAGACCATGCGGAAAACTTCAAATCAAATGCACGCAAGCGTGGGGTCTAAAACAACAGTTGCAATTCCCGTTATAGTTGGCCATTAATATGAAGTGGGACCAAAGTATTAAAATTCAAAAAGAAACCATTTGGAAAAATGCCCCTACAGGAGGACTAAAAAGTTGACTATCTATGTGCTCAACATTGACTAATCTCCATTCCTAGCAAATAAAATCAAGTATCAAACTATAGGATCTCAAAGATTATATCGAAATAATATTAAAAACGACAATAGAACAATAAGAAGTTGTAACATCCTAAATTTTTTAAACTATGCGTTTAATGGGTGAATATGTGGAATGAGTTAATTTAAGTGTTAGGGGGCCAAATTTTAAGTTTTAAGGAGCCCAAATCTTCTAATTTAAGTTAGTTAAATTTGGCATTAGGGATTAGGGAAGTGAACGGCACAAGGCTATTTTTTTTGGGAATTTTAATATATTTATTCTATGTGGATAATAAGCAGATAAAGGCTATTATTTAGGGATTTAGTCTTTAAGGATAACAAGCAGATAAAGACTATTTTTGAGGAGATAATAGATTAAGATAAAGGAAAAGGGATAGGAGCTATCATGTGTGGCAGTGTTGGCTAAAAATCAATCTCTGCTAAAAGGAGGAATCGGTTTTCTATATAAAGAGGGGGTGTGCCGAAATTTTGGAAGCCTTTCTTTTATTTTATTTTCTCATCTTCTTCCTCTCAAAAGCCGAAAATCACCATTTTCTTCACCCTTTCTTCCTCTCTAAAATTTCCTGGTTGGCCGAATCTTTTAACCTCTATTGTTATTTTTCTTCTAATCCCTAAAAGCCGAAATCACATCTCTATTATTCTATTCTTCTCCTTAATATTCATTGGCCAAATCTCTCTTAGCCATCTCTTCAATTCTTAAATCTTCTAAAATCAAAATTCTTAGATCTCACCTCCACGAAGTTGCGAATTTTCTTGATAAAAGTCTGCTTGTGCCGAATCTGAAGAAAACAATAAGTATGTGTCGATTTTGAGTTTCCAATATTTCTCTGACTTTTCAAAGTCCCTAGCCTGATGGCTATTTAGTGACTAATCAAGAGTTTTTTCCTATTTTTGGCATTTTAGGATTTGAAGAGGAGTCCAACACTTAGATCTCTAAGTCAAAGATCAGCAACACTCAAGTCGTGTTATTTTTGGGATTTCAAGGTAAGGAGATTGGTTTATTTATAAATATATGAAATCGGGTAGAACACTAACCATGGCCGAATATAGGAGAGGCCCTATTTTCACATCTTTTCGACTTTTTGAGCAAAGTTGTAGATCGAGATAACAAGGATATCGACTAAGAATATTATATTTCGCGATATCAGGTGTGTAACACTTTCCCACCATCTAGATCTGTTTGATTAATATATGATTATAAGTCTTATATGTTTTGATAAATACCAAAATCCGGGCATAATAGAGGAAACCCAAAGAGGGTAAAAACAAATCATCAGGTAAGTGAATGTTTTGATTAAACGATATAAGTATATTGATTTTATGTGATTGCATGGGTTGGGTTTGATGAAAGGAGGAAGTTATATGTTGTAGCGGTTTTCACCGTGATCATTGCGGCGATTTTTACCGTGATCATTTGTAGCGGTTTTACCATGATCTGTTGTAGCGGCTTTTGCCGTGATCATTGTAGTAGCTACTGCCATGATCGATAATGAGCAAGACGATTGTCATCAAGGCGTGTAGCGGTGTGGGTTGATTGTAGAAATCCCCAATGGTGCGAATGGTGGTATGGGCGTGTAGCGGATGGAAACCTAGGATTTGGGTTGGGCTTGCATATTTTTTTTATTATGTATATTAATTCGATTATTTTAGTTTTATGGGGTTAAGGCCCAAATCTAATGGTGCATGAGGGTTGCACTTTGAGTCTCATGACTCAACCAATTAATTAACATTTCGGTAACATTTAGTGCATCGGACCGGGCTGGAGAGAGGGCAAAGGTGGCCATGCAAAAGAACATTTGGATCTAGCAAAAGACTCTAATTATTATTTTATATTCTTATTTAATGGATTTTAAATCTAGTTGTAAAAGGCCATGGGCCACTAGTTTATATTTTATTTTATTACGGGCTTTTATTACTTTTAGTTATTTAAATTTTATTTTAATTGAACTAAGGTATGTATTTAAATTTGGGTTTTAATTCATAAAGGCATATTTTATTTAAAACTATAAATTATAAATTTTTCTGAATAAAAGGTTAAACTTTACCAAAATATTTTTACGAAAATGCGACATGTTTTACAAAATTTCCTTAGTGACATACGGATCATAACACCCCAAACCCGCCCACGAGCCTTGGCCGGATCTTGGTATGTCACTGCGAAAACTGTTTGAAAAGAATTTGACTTAAAGGAGAAAACGTATAAATTTATTGTCTTTGGAAAAATATTGTATAATTAAAAGCCCATTAAAAATTTAGTTGTTATAAAATATCCGATTTGAAAACTTTATTATATATTCTAAGATGTAAGTTGCCGAAAATAAGAACATTTTCAAATAATAATTTAAATGCCAATCCAACCAAGACATCGTAAAAATCCTTAAATACTTTAGGAGGCCTTTATTACATCAAATAAATTCCCAAATACTGATAATATAAAATTCGTAAATCAATTAAATCATCTTCCGCATGGGCCACCTCGTATCCACTCCAACCCGGTCCAAGCTTTATGCATCACCTGCAATGTTGGTAAAAATTTGGGTGAGTCACACAGACTCAGTGTGCAATTAGTCCACTGAATTCCACCCACATGTCAAACCACATATTTACCCACATGTCAGATATTAATGCAACGTTATTCACATAATTTCACTTATTGGGCTTGGCCCATAACCATATCACATTCTTATAATAGGGTAATTAACCACATGTTTCCACATATTGGGCTTGGCCCATTACCACATTAATTCACATACACAATTATGCAATTATGAAACCCAACCCAGCCTAGGGTCCATCCTCTACACACCCCCGTATCCGGCCTACCACACACCAGGGGATTTTTAAATCACCCTCTCCTTTTTACTCTAATATGGCAACAAATGCCGTCCACGCGAACTTAATCGCAATTAGTCCACAACGCGACCTCAGTCAGCGCCAATCCACGATGTAGCTGAAGCTATCATCAAAACCACGATGAGCACAAAGCCATCAATAACCACGATATGGCACATAGCCTATATCAATCACGATGAGGCACAGAGCCATTCATCAAACCACGTACTCGAAGTACACCCTGTCCTTCTTTCATATCCCACCCATGCACATGCAACATAAAATAGTGCCATGCATGTACATGTTATTTCGCATATTATCACATATTCATAACAATAGTCACATTTCATCGATTCGGTGCTTACGGATTATCGACATACCCCTTGAGGGTATCCACATCATAATTTCCATTGCACTAGTTAGCACATTCATAACACACATACAAATATCACATACAATCATAAACCCGAAAATCAGTAGGCTAACTACACACCTGCCTATTAGCGAAATCCCGAACCACTCGAATCTAACACGATCTCGAAACGTGGTTCTTCCTTCTCCCTAAATGCCGATTTGGTCTCCTACCTAATCCCGAATCACACTCTGAGTTCCCTTTGCAATCGGCCACCTTGGTACCTACAAATAATTAGCCTTGGCTATTGAGCGAATCTGAGTAGATCTAAACTTACTAAGTATCCTTACAAACGATCTAGAATCTCGAAGCCTCTGTTACCTCGCCGATTAGCCCCAAAAATCATAATACACGATCGGTCACCACTTAAACCCATAATATGGCCTATGGCGAATGTTATCAATCACTTACCTTGATGTTCCAAAACCGATAGATCTCTTTTAAGGCTCCTTAGCGTCGGCTACACACAAAAGAACACATAATCATGGATTAAAGAATATTCGGCCATCCCTAGGCCTATCCTCATGATTTGACACACTAACAAAAAGAGCTCAAAACCGAATGATAAAGAAAGAACTTACCACTACCGTTGAAGAGAATAAAGATCACAAGCACGTGATCGACAACCCTCTAATAAAGATTTGACTATGGTGTTTGACACTTTTAATAATTGAGAAATAGAGTAGAAAATGAGGCTATATTGTTCGGTTATGGCCCTTAAAAAGAGGGTTGAAATATTCGGCCACAAGAGAGCAAATGGGGAGAAGAAGAATAGCCTTAAGTGTTTTCGGCATAGAGAGAAAATGAGATGGAAGAACCCAATTTTCGGAACAAAGTAAATTAAAGAAGAAAAAAGATAACAAAGATGATCACTCCCCCTATTTATACTACACAAAATCGAAATGGTTATCCAAGAAATCCCCCTTAGCCATCCAACTCACATATTCATCACAAATCCCACAATTTCCTCTTTATTTCCTCCTAATGTTCCTCCTATTCTTCCTCCTAATTCCTTCCAAAATAAATTCGCCAACTCCCCTAGTCCATGAAACCATCCATGTTCATGGACAAAATGCCTTTAAAAGTTTCCAAACCTCATCCCTTAATCCATGCCTTTTGTCCCTTATCATACCATATTTTCTTGATTCCATACCTTAACTAATAACTTGCCTTATTCCTTTAGTCTACTATCCATAAATGATAAAATCCAACCTTATCTTAATTAGAGTTGACCGACACATGCCATACACATGCAAAATAAAAGTCACCTTATTGCCATTCATGGGATTCAACCTCTTCCCTCATGCAATTACTCATGCGCCAACACCACTTTACTACTAGCTCATTTATGTTAACATTAAACACTTAAATTAACTTAAGCATCATAATCACTTGATCCACTTCACTAAATTCTCCATACTAAAATTATTCTAAACCAATTATTTCCAAGCCTTCTCAAGATCGTATTAGGCATACAACAAAATTATATCAGAGCTAACACAATCAACAAGATGATATTCAAATTTTTCCTAAAGCCCAAGGCTCAATTGGCCCAATCCTACTAGGCCCAATTTTGGGATATTACAATTCTACCCTCCTTAAAAATAATTTCATCCTCAAAATTACTTACTAACGAACAACCGTCTGTCCTAACTCACCACACTATGCTACTGCTGCGCACTCTGATTTAATAAAACTAGCACATTTCTTTTGCAAAATCCCAAAGTTCACAGTCAAGATTCCATATACTTCGCTAACATCACAAGAACGAACTAGCTTTATAACAACCAAAGTAATAAAGAAATTCCAGGATTAGGGAACATACCCGATCCTATCTGGGCCAACTTCCTCCTTGCTATGACTGATTGCCTAAGCCAACCTTGGTTGCCTTGCATCCGAACCTTCAGCACCTTTGCTTGGTGTTCCACGTCCTTGGACTCGTGCCCTATCCATCACTTGAGGACATTTTTTAACCAAATGAGCCTTAGACCCACACCGGAAGCATTCCTTACTATTTTCCCAACATTCTCCTACATGAGCTCTCCCACATTGGGCACATAGACGACTTCGATTCTCCACAACTAGTATAGGTACACGTACAGAATTCTCAATCCTTGGCCTTTTCTGAAAACCTTCAAATGATTCCAACGATCCAAAACTTCTCTTATTTCGGTTCCTATTCTTTTCTCGATTTTTCCTCACAGTCTTCTTAACTTCTTCACTATCAGAGCTTTCTCTACTAGAATTGCAAAATCTTGTTCTCTCTGCGGGCGATCAACACTTTCATGACTCATCCATAATCCATCTTGAATCGAACACACCTTTCGTAATCGGTGGCCATGATTCCTTTAGCATATTGACTTAACAGTACAAATTCCGCCGTACTCACTCTTGACATACTTCCTTGTACCAAATTTAGAAATGCCTTCCTTTGCAAGTCTAAATAACTAGCTCCAACGTATTTTCCTTGAACTTAACCTTAAAGTACTCCCAATCTACTCGATCTACGAGGTACCTTGTCTAACAAATGAGCCACCATCGATAAGCTTCATCCGAACAGCGAGACAGCACCTTTCAATTTTTCATCCACCGTTAGATCCAAATCATCCATAATCCTTTCAAGCGCTTCTAGCCAATACTCCGCCATGTTCGAGCTACACGGACACTCCTCTAAAAATCTCATTCCGTTTGACTTAAGTCTTTCGAGCCTTTGATTTACGAGCTCCATTGCTCACATTAGCTCCTGCCACTCGCTCTAGCACTTCATAACATGGCCAACAATCTTGCGTCATCTCCTCCGGTCGATCTTGATCCTCGCGGCGACATGGCGACCATGGCGAGACCCTCTGGTTCCGAATCGACATTCTACTTCGACCACGTTCACTAGAACTCATTACTAACATCGCGATTTAATCGATTAAAAGTTTTATGCATTAGTACTTTGTTCCACTTTTTTATCCGTGAGCAGTTTTATGAAAAGGAGTTTAATAGTGGTTCTCTCGATCAAACAAAGTCTCGATTCAAGTTCACTATTCTAATTGAGATTCACATTCACATTCACATTCATCCATCTCGATAGAGACACATTCATTCACAACATTCACTTCACTACTTTGGGCATTCTGATCATTCCCCACCTAGGGGTAATTTAATCATTTTTCCTATAAGGGTATTTTGGTAATAAATCGGGGTCAATTGAAAATATTTTACAAAACAAAGGCATTTGAATTTACAAAACCTCGGGGTTATCTTGAAAATTTGTTTTCCAAATCAGAGGTGTTGCAAAAATTTCAAAAATCGGGGTTATTTCGATAATTTTAGAAGTCAGGGGCATTTTCGTAAATTTTTCCAAATCAGGTGGTATTTTTGTAAAATAGGGTTTTTGATATTTTGTAAACCAAGAATATTTTAACATAAGTCGAGGTATTTTTGAAAATCTTAGTAACTAAGAGGTATTTTAGTAATTTACAACACAGAGGCATTTTTGTAATTTTGTAAATCAAAGATATTTTGGAAAAATTCTCAAAAATACTCATTCTACAAATCAAATGGGTAATATGGTGATTTTAAAAACTAGGGTTTTTATAAAACTGCATGGCTAGTCCCTTTTGGGTTTTAATTATCGGTTTAGCCCATGAATAAGTCCTCTTGGTTAGGGTGAACCGTAGCTACGCACTGATTAGGATTCAAGTAAAGAGGAGGTGAGTCGCTAGGGGCTTTAAATACCAAGCTCCCACCAAAACCAATCCTGACATGCGCACAATGGTTGCCACACCTAACTCGACGACTTACTTCACGAGTTTGTTTGATTGTCCTTTAAGTCTTATGCATGTGTTTGAGTGCACTAGCCCTAGGGTTCAATAGCCTAATCTTCTAATCTGAGCCCAAATATGCCCATAACATTCACATATAAATCACTTCAATAGTCGAGGTACTTACAGTGGACTTGAATTAGGAGATCTGGTGCCATGCGAAATAAAATGAAAAATTTATGAAAGCCCAAATCTTTGAAAAGCCCATCTAAAAAAATGTTTTTGGGCCCAAAACCCTCAAAGTCGAGTTTTGAACCGAGCTCTGATACCAAATTGTAACACCCCAAACCCGGCCCACGAGCCTTGAACGGATCTGGTATGTCACTGCGAAAAACGTTTGAAAAGAATTTGACTTAAAGGTGAAAACATATAAATTTATTGTCTTTGGAAAAATATTGTATAATTAAAAGCCCATTAAAAATTTAGTTGTTATAAAATATCCGATTTGAAAACTTTATTATATATTCTAAGATGTAAGTTGCCGAAAATAAGAACATTTTCAAATAATAATTTAAATGCCAATCCAACCAAGACATCGTAAAAATCCTTAAATACTTTAGGAGGCCTTTATTACATCAAATAAATTCCCAAATACTGATAATATAAAATTAGTAAATCAATTAAATCATCTTCCACATGGGCCACCTCGTATCCACTCCAACCGGTCCAAGCTTTATGCATCACCTGCAATATTGGTAAAAATTTGGGTGAGTCACACAGACTCAGTGTGCAATTAGTCCTTGAATTCCACCCACATGTCAAACCACATATTTACCCACATATCGAGATATTAATGCAACGTTATTCACATAATTTCACTTATTGGGCTTGGCCAATAACCATATCACATTCTTATAATAGGGTAATTAACCACATGTTTCCACATCTTGGCTTGGCCCATTACCACATTAATTCACATACACAATTATGCAATTATGAAACCCAACCCACTAGGGTCCATCCTCTACACACCCTCGTATCCACCTACCACACACCGGGGCTTTTAAATCACCTCTCCTTTTTACTCCAATATGGCAACAAATGCATCCCACGTGAACTTAATCGCAATTAGTCCACAATGCGACCTCGGTTAGCGCCAATCCACGATGTAGCGAAGCTATCATCAAAACCACGATGAGCACAAAGCCATCAATAACCACGATATGGCACATAGCCTATATCAATCACGATGAGGCACAGAGCCATTCATCAAACCACGTACTTGAAGTACACCCTGTCCTTCTTTCATATCCCACCCATGCACATGCAACATAAAATAGTGCCATGCATGTACATGTTATTTTGCATATTATCACATATTCATAACAATAGTCACATTTCATCAAATTCGGTACTTACGGATTATCGACATACCCCTTGAGGGTATCCACATCATAATTTCCATTGCACTAGTTAGCACATTCATAACACACATACAAATATCACATACAATCATAAACCCGAAAATCAGTAGACTAACTACACACTTGCCTATTAGCGAAATCCCGAACCACTCGAATCTAACACGATCTCAAAACGTGGTTCTTTCTTCTCCCTAAATGCCGATTTGGTCTCCTACCTAATCCCGAATCACACTCTGAGTTCCCTTTGCAATCGGCCACCCACTGGTACCTACAAATAATTAGCCTTGACTATTGAGCGAATCTGGAGTAGATCTAAACTTACTAAGTATCCTTACAAACGATCTAGAATCCTAAAGCCTCTGTTACCTCATCGATTAGCCCTAAAATCATAATACACAATCGGTCACCACTTAAACCCATAATATGGCCTATGGTGAATGTTATCAATCACTTACCTTGATGTTCCAAAACCGATAGATCTCTTTTAAGGCTCCTTAGTGTCGGCTACACACAAAGAACACATAATCATGGCTTAAAGAATATTCGACCATCCCTAGGCCTATCCTCATGATTTGACACACTAGCAAAAAGAGCTCAAAACCGAATGATAAAGAAAGAACTTACCACTACATGTTGAAGAGAATAAAAGATCACAAGCACGTAGTCGACGACCCTCAATAAAGATTTGACTATGGTGTTTGGCACTTTTAATAATAGAAAATAGAGTAGAAAATGAGGCTATATGGTTCGGTTATGGCCCTTAAAAGAGGTTGAAATATTTGGCCACAAGAGAGCAAATGGGGAGAAGAAGAATAGCTTTAAGTGTTTTCGGCATAGAGAGAAAATGAGATGGAAGAACCCAATTTTCGGCACAAAGAAAATTAAAGAAGAAAAAAGATAACAAAGATGATCACTCCCCCTATTTATACTACACAAAACCGAAATGGTCATCCAAGAAATCCCCCTTAGCCATCCAACTCACATATTCATCACAAATCCCACAATTTCCTCTTTATTTCCTCCTAATCTTCCTTCTATTCTTCCTCCTAATTCCTTCCAAAATAAATTCGGCCAACTCCCCCTAGTCCATGAAACCGTCCATGTTCATGGACAAAATGCCTTTAAAAAGTTTCCAAACCTCATCCCTTAATCCATGCCTTTTGTCCCCTTATCATACCATATTTTCTTGATTCCATGCTTTAACTAATAACTTGCCTTATTCCTTTAGTCTACTATCCATAAATGATAAAATCCAACCTTATCTTAATTAGAGTTGACCAACACATGCCATACACATGCAAAAATAAAAGTCACCTTATTGCCATTCATGGGATTCGAACCTCTTCCCTCATGCAATTACTCATGCACCAACACCACTTTACTACTAGCTGATTTATGTTAACATTAAACACTTAAATTAACTTAAGCATCATAATCACTTGATCCACTTCACTAAATTCTCCATACTAAAAATTATTCTAAACCAATTAATTCCAAGCCTTCTCAAGACTGTAATATCCGAGCTAACACAATCAACAAGATGATATTCAATTTTTTCCTAAAGCCCAAGGCCCAATCGGCCTAATCCTACTAGGCCCAATTTTGGGATATTACAAGATTCGGTTGTAGTGTTTGGGCCGGGTTTGGGGTGTTATAAAATTGGTATCAGAGCCTAGTTCAAAACTCAACTTTGGGGATTTTGGGCTCAAAATATTTTTTTAGATGGGTTTTGAAACATGCATTTTCATAAATGATATAGGTCTGTTAGCTAGGCATGGCACTTGCGTCTCCGGCCCAAGTCTGCCAGGTAAGTATTCTGAACCATTATTTATATATATATATGGGCTTGAAGGGCTTTAAGAGACGTAGAGTTGTTTTAATTAGAATTTGATGGACTTTAGGCTTAGCTTAAACAAATATTTACCCTTCATAAAACTTAATTTCCCTAATTAAGCATGTCTGTGAGCAAGTCACAGGGTTAAGGTGTGGAAACAATCATACGCATGTCTAGGATTGGATCCAGGAAGAGCTTGGTATTTAAGCGGTCCTAGTGACTCACCTCCTCTTCTGCGGAATCCTACAGTGCGTAGTGGTTATTCACCTTAACAAGTGAGGACTTGTTAACAGACCAAAGTTCTAACTAAAACCGAAATGGACCAGCCACTCTATTTTCACAAAAATTACTAGAATGCCCTAGTTTTGTAAAATTCTCAAAATACCCTAATTTGTAAAATTACCAAATTACCCTAATTTGTAAAATGACCAAAATAACTTCAATTTGTAAAATTACCAAAATACCCCTTCTTAAAAAATCACTACGACACCTTATTTTGAAAATTACAAAAATACCCCTATAGGTTAAAATTACAAAAATACCCCTGGGTAGTGAAATGACGAAAATACCCCTAGGAGAGGAATATGAGTTCATGGATGTTGCTTGTGTGGTTGATGCGTGTATGTGATGTTCTGATTGATGATGATTGAATGAGAATTCTAGAATTAGGAAATATAAACTTGAGAACTAAACATGTAGATAGAATTCAAATTCGAAAGAACTACTATCGAAATAATTTTACATAAGATTGTTCGCGGTTAATAAGTGGGAAGAATTAATTATTCATAAAATTCTTAATCAAATAAACGTCGATCGAAAGAATGAGTACAAGCGAATCGAAGACGCTTGATCACGAATAATGGTGCTTACCTAACCATAGTATACTAAGTGTTTATTTTGGCTTTAGAATTAGAGTCTTGTGAAGCGAAAGCATAGTGGTGAGACTTAGGTAGTATGATTTCTAGTTAGTTGGAAATTTCAAGGACGAAATTTCTTTAAGGAAGGTAGAACTATAACATCCTAAATTTTTGGGCCTATGCGTTTAATGGGTGAATATGTGGAATGAGTTAATTTAAGTGTTAGGGGCCCAAATTTTAAGTTTTAAGGAGCCTAAATCTTCTAATTTAAGTTAGTTAAATTTGGCATTAGGGATTAGGGAAGTGGACGGCACAAGGCTATTTTTTTTGGGAATTTTATTATATTTATTCTATGTGGATAATAAGAAGATAAATGCTATTATTTAGGGATTTAGTCTTTAAGGATAATAAGCAGATAAAGACTATTTTTGAGGAGATAATAGATTAAGATAAAGGAAAAGGGATAGGAACTATCATGTGTGGCAGTGTTGGCTGAAAATTAATCTCTTTAATTCTTAAATCTTTTAAAAGCTGAAATTCTTAGATCTCACCTCCACGAAGTTGCGAATTTTCTTGATAAAAAGCTGCCTTGTGCGAATCAAGAAAACAATAGGTATGTGTCAATTTTGAGTTTCAATATTTCTCCACTTTTCAAAGTCCCTAGCACGATGGCTATTTAGTGACTAATCAAGAGTTTTTCTTATTTTCGGTATTTGGGATCGAAGAGGAGTCCAACGCTTAGATCTCTAAGTCAAAGATCGATAACACTCAAGTCGTGTTATTTTGGGATTTCAAGGTAAGGAGATTGGTTTATTTATAAATATATGAAATCGAGTAGAACACTAACCATGGCGAATATAGGAGAGGCCCTATTTTCACATCTTTTTGGCTTTTTGAGCAAAGTTGTACATCGGGATAACAAGGATATCGACTAAGAATATTGGATTTCGTGATATCAGGTGTGTAACACTTTCCCACCATCTAGATCTGTTTGATTAATATATGATTATAAGTCTTATATGTAACATCCTGAAATTGGGCCCAATAGGCCTTGAGAATGGGAACGTTTAAAATTTTTGAGATGCATGTAGCACTTAGAATGTTATGGTAAGGTATTAATGGGCTTGTGCATTGTGTGTAATGTTATGTTTAATATGTTAATTTGAGGTTCAGTTGGGCCCAAAGAATTGGGTCAAAATTTTAGGCCAATGTGAGCTAAGGGGGGACGGCACAAGGCTATAATTTAGGGATTATTTTTGTTTAATTAATGAGGATAACAAGCTAATAAAATAAAGGGAGAGTTGGTGCAAATGTGGCCTCTTGTGGATGAGTGTTTTGATAGGGATAAGGGATAGAAGGATGGAGGAGAAAAGATAGTAGTTATCTTCTGAGTATAGAGTTGGCCGAAATTCCATCTCCTGGAGGGGGTGCCGAAATTCCCTATAAATAGGGGGTACCTCTTCAATTCTGGCATTTTGAACCCCATTCTCTTCTCTCATCTTTTGTGCCGAAATTCTCAGTTCTTCTTGGAAATCTCTTTTTTTTTTTATTTTTTCTGAAAGCCGAAACCCCTAAGTATTCTTTCTCTCCACTTTCTTTTCACTTTCCTTCTAAGCTGAAACACTTCACTCGGTGTTTCTAAAAGCCAAAAATGCATCAGTTCATCTTTTCTGAGATTTTCATAAAAGTTGAAATCGCTAGATCTCATCTCCTGTGGTTGCCGAATCCTCTTTAATGGAGTCTGCTTGTGCCGAAATCTAAAGGAAACAAGAGGTAAGTGTTGATTTCAGGATTTCAATGTTCTTTCGGCTTTTCAAAGTCCTTAGTCGAATGGTTATTAGAAACTAATCTCTTATTTCACACTTCTTTTTGGTATTCCAGGATTTGAAGAAGGAGGGCAATTGCTTAGATCTTTAAGTTATAGAATCATGTTACTTTCGGGATTTCAAGGTAAGAGGATTTGTTTATTTATATATATAAAATCGGGTAGAATACTAACCATGGCCGAATATAGGAGAGGGCATATTTTCACAGTTTTTCATCTTTTAAGTAAATTTTTAGATTGAGGATAATAGATTCGGATATCAAGGACATCGACTAAGAATATTGGATTTCGCGATATCAGGTGTGTAATACTTCCCCACTATTTAGATCTGTCTGTTAAATACCTGTTTATAAGTATTATATGTTGTGATAAATGCAAAATCCGGCATAAAGATGGATGCCCAGAGAGGGTAAAAGCGAATCACCAGGTCAGTGAATATTTTGATTATATGTTATAAGTGTATTGATTTTTATGATTGCATGGGGTGGGTTTGATGAAAGGAGGAAGTTATACGTTATATGTGTAGCGGTTTTACCATGATCATTATATGTTGTAGCGGCTTTTGCCGTGATCATTATAAGGGCTTGACCATGATATGTTGATGAGCAACATGACCGCCATCTTGGCGTGTAGCGGTGTGGGTTGATTGTAGAAATCCCCAATGGTGTGAGCGGTTGATGCAGGCGTGTAGCGGATGGAAACCTAGGCAAATGGATTGGGCCTTGCATATTATTTGTTATATATGTACATGAATTTATTATTTTATTTTTATGGGTTAAGGCCCAAATCTATTGGTGCATAAAGGTTGCACATTGAGTTTCATGACTCAACCAATTAATTAACATTTCAGGTAACACTTAGTGCATCGGACCGGGCTGGAGAGGAGCGCAAGGTGGCCATGCAAAAGAATATGTGGATCTGGCAAAAAGACTCAAGTTAATTATTTTTATATTATGTTTTATTTAATGGATTTTAAACCTCGTTGTAATAAGGCCATGGGCCACTAGTTTATATCTTGTTTTATTATGGGATAAATTATTTTAGTTATTCAAACATTTATTTTAATTAAACTATGGCATGTAATTAAGTTTGGGTTTTATTCATAAAGGCATATTTTATATAAATTACATTTGGGCTTTACGACAATACGATTTGTTTTACAAAAATTTCCTTAGTGACATACCGAGATCCGATCGTCTTTGTTTGGTAGGGTTTGGGGTGTTACAAATTGGTATCAGAGCTCGGTTCAAAACTCGACTTTGGGTTTTGGGCTCAAAACGTTTTCTAAAAATGGTTTTTTTTGAAAATGCATGTTTAAAAATGGTACAAGATTTGTTTTCTCGGCATGGCACCTGCGTCTCCGGCCCAAGTCCGCCAGGTAAGTATTCAGAACTCCTTGTGTGATATATATATGAATATGGGCTTGATGGGTTTTATGAGACGTAGGTTAGATTAGTTAGACTTTGATGGACTATAGGCTTAGGTTAAACAACTTCTTAAATTACATAAGACTTAAATTATCCAAACAAATCCTGTGAACTGATCACTGACTTAAGGTGTGGCAACAGGCACACGCATGTCTAGGAATGGATACGGTGAGAGCTTGGTATTTAAGCAGTCCTAGTGACTCACCTCCTCTTCACTGGAATCCTACCTGGTGCGTGGTATTTGTTCACCTTAAGCCATGTTAGGTGTGGTAATGGCTATCGCATGTCTAGGAGTGGATCTGAGGAGAGCTTGGTATTTAAGTAGTCCTAGTGACTCACCTCCTCTTCATTGGAATCCTACAGTGCGTAGTATTGTTCACCCTAACTATGAGGGCGTGTTGACAAGCCAAACCTATAACTAAAACCCGAAAGGGACCAACCACCTTGTTTTGTACAACCCTAAAGTAAACCTTGGTTTTGAAATCACTAACGTACCCTTGATTCGTAAAAAATTTCTCAATTTGAAAAATGACCAAAATACCCCTGATTTGCAAATTGACCAAATTACCCCTGACTTGTAAAATTACCGAAATACCCTCGGTATGAAAAATTACCAAAATACCTTCGAATTAAAAATTACCAAAATACCCTTATTTCGTAAAATCACCTCGAACCATATTTTGGAAAATTACGAAAATACTCCTGTAGGTTAAAATTACGAAAATACCCTTGGGTAGTGAAATGACTAAAATACCCTTAAGTGATGGATGCTATTTGTATGTTGGTGTGTATGGATGTTGAATGTGCATGGTTCCTAGAATTAAGAAGACTGAAACCTGTAGATAGGTTTGAAATTCGAAAGAACTACTTTTAAAACTATTATTCATAAGACTGTTCGTGGTTAATCAGTGGAAGAAAACTAATAATTCATAAAATTCTTAATCAGATAAACGCGAATCGGTAGTATTAGTACAAGGGGATGAAGACGCTCCAGAAGCGAATAATGTTGCGTATCCTACCATAGTATACTAAGTGTTTATTTGGCTTTGGAATTAGAGTGCAAACCAAAAGCATAGTGATGAGACTTGGGTAGTACGATTACTAGTTAGTCAAAAATTTCGAGGACGAAATTTCTTTAAAGAGGGTAGATTTGTAACATCCTAAAATTGGGCCCAATAGGCCTTGAGAATGGGAACGTTTAAAATTTTTGAGATGCATGTAGCACTTAGAATGTTATGGTAAGGTATTAATGGGCTTGTGCATTGTGTGTAATGTTATGTTTAATATGTTAATTTGAGGTTCAGTTGGGCCAAAAGAATTGGGTAAAATTTGGCAGCCCAAGGTGAGCTAAGGGGGACAGACAAGGCTATAATTTAGGGATTATTTTGTTTAATTAATGAGGATAACAAGTGATAAAATAAAGGGAGAGTTGGTGCAAATGTGGCCTCTTATGGATGAGTGTTTTGATAGGGATAAGGGATAGAAGGATAGAGGAGAAAAGATAGGAGTTATCTTACGAGTATGATTTGGCCAAAATTCCATCTCTTGGAGGGTGTCAAAATTCCTATAAATAGGGGTACCTCTTCAATTCAGGCATTTTGAACCCCATTCTCTTCTCTCATCTTCGTCTTAAATTCTCGGTTCTTCTTGCTAATCTCTTTTCTTTTGATTTCTTTTGAAAGTGAAATCCTAAGTATTCTTTCTCTCCACTTTCTTTTCACTTTCCTTCTAAGTCAAACACTTCACTCGGTTTTTCTAAAAGTGAAAATGCATCAGTTCATCTTTTACGGGATTTTCATAAAAGTTTTAATCGCTAGATCTCATCTCCCGTGGTTACCGAATCCTCTTTAATAGAGTCTGCTTGTGCCGAAATCTAAAAGAAACAAGAGGTAAGTTTTGATTTTGGGATTTCAATGTTCTTTCAACTTTTCAAAGTCCTTAGCCGAATGGCTATTAGAAACTAATCTCTTATTTCACACTTCTTTTCGGCGTTACGAGATTTGAAGAAGGAGGCCAATCACATAGATCTCTAAGTTATAGAATCGTGTTACTTTCGGGATTTCAAGGTAAGAGAATTTGTTTATTTATATATATAAAATCGGGTAGAATCTTGACCATGGCGAATATAGGAGAGGCATATTTTCACGATTTTTGGCTTTTAAGCAAAGTTATAGATTGAGGATAATAGATCCGGATATCAAGGACATCGACTAAGAATATTGGATTTCACGATATCGGTGTGTAATACTTCCCCACCATTTAGATCATGCATTAAATACACATTTATAAGTATTATATGTTGTGATAAATGCCAAAATCCGGCATAAAGATGGAAGCCCAAAGAGGGTAAGCGAATCACCGGTCGGTGAATATTTTGATTATATGTTATAAGTGTATTGATTTTTGTGATTGCATGGGGTGGGTTTGATGAAAGGAGGAAGTTATACATTATATGTGTAGCGGTTTTTACCGTGATCTGTTATATGTTGTAGTGACTTTTGCCGTGATTTGTTATAAGGGCTTCGGCCATGATATGTTGGTGAGCAGCATGACTGCCATCTTGGCATGTAGCGGTGTGGGTTGATTGTAGAAATCCCCAATGGTGTGAGCGTTAGTGCAGGCGTGTGGCGGATGGAAACCTAGGCAAATGGGTTGGGCCTTGCATATTATTTGTTATATATGTACATGAATTTATTATTCTATTTTTATGGGTTAAGGCCCAAATCTATTGGTGCATGAAGGTTGCTGCTGAGTTTCGTGACTCAACCAATTAATTAACATTTCGGGTAACACTTAGTGCATCGATTTGAAATTTGGAGAGGGCGCAAGGTGGCCTTGCAAAAGAATATATGGATCCGGCAAAAGACTCAAGTTAATTATTTTATATTATGTTTTATTTAATGGATTTTAAACCTCATTGTAATAAGGCCATGGGCCACTAGTTTATATCTTGTTTTATTATGGGATAAATTATTTTTAGTTATTCAAACATTTATTTTAATTAAACTAAGGCATGTAATTAAGTTTGGGTTTTATTCATAAAGGCATATTTTATATAAATTACATTTGGGCTTTCTGACAACACGATTTGTTTTACAAAAATTTCCTTAGTGACATACCAGATCCGGTAGTGGTGTTTGGGCCGGGTTTGGGGTGTTACATTATATGTTTTGATAAATACCGAAATCCGGGCATAACAGAGGAAACCCAAAGAGGGTAAAAACAAATCATCAGGTAAGTGAATGTTCTGATTAAACGACATAAGTATATTGATTTTATGTGATTTCATGGGTTGGGTTTGATGAAAGGAGGAAGTTATATATTGTAGCGATTTTCACCGTGATCTGTTGTAGCAATTTTTACCGTGATTTGTTGTAGCGATTTTTACCGTGATCTGTTGGAGCGGCTTTTGCCGTGATCTGTTGTAGTGGCTACGGCCATGATCTGATGATGAGCAGCATGACTGTCATCAAGGCGTGTAGCGGTGTGGGTTGATTGTAGAAATCCCTAATGGTGTGAATGGTGATGCAGGCGTGTAGCGAGATAGAAACCTAGGATTTGGGTTGGGCTTGCATATTTTTTTATTATGTATATTAATTCTGATTATTTTATTTTTATGGGGCTAAGGCCCAAATCTAATGGTGCATGAGGGTTGCACTGCTGAGTCCATGACTCAACCAATTAATTAACATTTGGTAACATTTAGTGCATCGGACCGGCCGGAGAGGGCGCAAAGGTGGCCATTCTAAAGAACATTTGGATATAGCAAAAGACTCTAGTTATTATTTTATATTCTTATTTAATAGATTTTAAATCTCGTTGTAATAAGGCCATGGGCCACCAGTTTATATTTTGTTTTATTACGGGCTTTTATTATTTTTAGTTATTTAAATTTTTATTTTAATTGAACTAAAGCATGTATTTAAATTTGGGTTTTAATTCATAAAGGCATATTTTATTTAAAACTATAAATTATAATTTTTTCTGAATAAAAGGTTAAACTTTACCAAAATGTTTTTACGAAAATGCGACATGTTTTACAAAATTTCCTTAGTGACATACCGGATCCGGTTGTAGTGTTTGAAATTTGGGTTTGGGGTGTTACTGAAGTAGTTATATTAAAATTGAAACAACTTGTTTGAACTAAAATAATAACCAAATTGATAATAAAACAAAAGTTCTACAATATCGAAATAATATTAAAAACGACAATAGAACAATAAAATATCATAAAAGAACAATAAAACATCATCAAAACAGCATCAAACAGCAACAAAATATTGCCAAACAAAGATAAAAACAACGATAAGCAATGGAAAAAATAGCATCACCAACATTCCCAAAATAGTACCAAAAACCTGCAAAATATAATCAACCAACCAAATATCTATACATTAACCAATTAACATATTTAATTTTATAAGAAACTATAAATTGTAAGCTAAATTAAATTGTCAACAGTTAGAAAGGAAGGTAACCTAAAAAGCAACCGAAGTAACATCATCATCGTCCTCATTGTCCTCATCGTCCTCATCGTCATCGTCATCCTTGTCATCAATTTCTAACATGAAATAAGAGTAAATAATTAGATTATCAAATTGATAAAAAATAATATAAAATTAACAATAAAACGAGAATAATAATTACCCGTTGAAAATTCCTTAGCTCACATCCAATCATCAAGGCAAACAACAGCTTGAACCATTTTTGGCTTAAGTGAACTTCTCAAAGGTGTGATAACTTTCTTACCCATGCTAAAAGCGGACTCGGAAGCTACAGTCGATATTGGAATTGCCAAAAGATCACGAGCCAATAATGAAAGCTCATTATATCGAACTGAACTTTTGCTCCAATAATCCAAAACATCTATTTGACTATTCAACTCAAGCTCCGGTTCTTCCAAATAAATGTCCAACTGCGACTTTTGACTCTTAGTGCTAGATTCATTTAAATACCGTTTATAATCATCACTCTCATCAAAATCTCCCCCAAAACCAACACTATTAACATTGTATTGATGCAAACTATAATCAACGGGATCTTTATCTGAGACATTAGAATTCTCGGCCAAAGAGGAAGACATGGATTTGGATTTCTTAGCATACTCATCAAGCAAAAGTCATTGCTAAGAATGGTTCAACAAAATCTGAATCATGAATACCATAGATTGTAGTAAACTAATACTGCACATAATTCAACTTGTAACGAGGATCTAAAATTGCAGCACATGACAATATCAACGAATACTTAGCCCAATATTTATTAAATTTCTCTTGCATTTGTTTAACCATTGGAGTTAAAAAAGAATAAGGACCTTTAACTGTATCAAGAAAGACTTTGTGAACCTTCCAAACCCCTTTGAAATAAAGATTGGCCGTCGGATAATTAGAACCAGAAAAAATACAAGTCACATCATAAAAGACTTTCAAAAATTTGCAAAGAACAACAACATTTCTCCACTCCTCGTCAGAAAGTGCAAACATTTTATAGTCTTTATCCCGTTGGCCCTAATATCTAGCACATCTTTATAGTAGAGAGAAGATTCAAGCATCAAATAAGTAGAATTCCATCTCACACACACATCTTGACACAACTTTTTGGTCACATTCAAATGAAAACATTTTTCGGCCACATCATAAAATCTTTTCCTACAAATTCCCGACTTTTTTATGTACTTAATTCCATTTCGAATCTTACCAGCAACATCATCGGCAAGTTTCAAACTAGCTTTAACTATAAGATTCAAAATATGTGCACAACATCTAACTTGAAAAAAAGCACCATCACACAAAATAGCTCGATTCGCATGAAAATCATTTTTAAGATAAGAAACCAACACATCATTATAAGAAGCATTATCCAAAGTGATGCTAAAAATTTTCTTGTCTATACCCCATTGCGATAAACATAAAACAAGTTCATCCGCTATGTTCAAACCATCATATGGAGGAAATAAAGCTCTAAACCTTATGATTCTCTTTTTTAGCTTCCAATCTTAATCAATCCAATGAGCAGTAATGCAAATATATTCATCATTAGTATGCTCTGAATTCCAATTATCGAAAGTTAGACAAATTAAACCGGGTGCTTTAGATAACTCTTCTTTAACATGATCTCTCTCTTTTGCATAATGCATTAGGACATCCCTAGCAGCTGTAAATCTACTTATATTCTTAAAATTAGGACTAGCAATTCTCATCATGTATCTAAATCCTGGTTCTTCAACTGTCCTAAACGAATGCTTGCCACACACAAGAAAAGTAAAAACAGCTCGACGACACTCATCAGCATCAAACTTGTAGTTTTTTATAGATGGACCACCTCCTAATAATGGTTGATTGGCTATGGTGTATTGAGTGATGTCCTTATTAAATGTTTTCAAACATTGATTTAGATGACGTCTTAAATGAGAGGTTCTACTAGAAGATTTAGTAGAAAAGATACTCTTACAGTGATTACGTTGTGCCTTCAATTCATTTTTGTCACCGCATTCAAGCTTTGTCATTTCATCCCACACCTTTGAAGTGGTAGACTTTTGACGTTTGGTAGCACTTTCATACTCATTAAACCCATCGTCCACAGGTATAGGTGTGTTCGAACTAGCCATAGTCATAAAAACTCAAGTCTTGGAATCCAAATAAACCAAAAGTTAATATAATTTTTAAACAATTATATATAATATATGAATCATTCCATATTATTATTTACTACTACCATAAAATGTTAGCTAAAATTAGCTCAAAATATTCCTGCCACAAATTCAATTAGAAGCCATTACAGTGGGAAGCATTGAATTCTCCGAACAAAACACTTTAATGTTTCAAAACTAAGATTTAAATGGTATGGATAAGACAAAATGTGCCATAGGCTGCTAAACTTGAAATTGGAAGTATGAGAAAAAACTCTTGTAAAGAAATAAGACATCTTCAAAATAAGCAAAAAATTTTCTACCTCTTGCCAAATATAAATCATAAAATAGCTAAATATTACTTATTAAAATTAATTTATTACTAAATTATATACTAAAAGATGAAGAAAAATAATAGTCCCGAACAAATGCAACATAAATGAAATGAATGAGTAAATATCTAATATAATGATTTTAGCATTTTTTCCACAAATAATATTTAATAAATGCATCTATTTTTTAAAAATAAATTAATTCTTAACCCGATCGTTAACTAATTATACTTGAAGACATATTACAACGATGTGGATACAAATTAAATTATGTAATCAACAATAAATGTACTTTTATAATAGCAATAACATGTTTTTGTTTTAAAGTTACGCAAATAACTACTATAGTTTTAAATAATTATAATTATATAATAAAAGATTATAAAGTAAAAATAAACTGAAAATCAAGAAATCTAATCAAAAGAAAATAGGAAAAACCACAAGATAAATTTAAATTAAAATAAATATAGAGAAATGCATGCAATTGATTCCAACTTAAATAATAAAGATTTCATGTGATTAAGTGGAAGCTTCATTACGAACAATAAAATTATTTAAAAGATAAATAATTTTAAAGAAGAACAATGGAAAATCAAAAATGATGAAAAATTAAATGAAACATTAAATGGAAAATGTTTTTGTGAAGAAAGATACAAAATAACGAAGAACTGTGGAAAATCAAAATGATGAAACATTAAATGAAACAATAAAGGAAAAAAACCTAAAAGAACTAGAAAAACAATATAATTTATTAAGCTGTTTTAGACAATTATTTTGCGAATTATGACCTTAAAACCTTATAAAGATCTTTCAAAAGACTTACAAATTAGACAAAAATTTCATTAAGTGATAAAGTGAAAAAGAAGAAGAAGAAGAAGAAGCTTACAGCGTGGGTAGAGAAAATGAGCTGAGCTTGAGGTGGATAGTGGAGGTGAATGGGTGTTCGGGTTGGATCGGAGTTGAGTTGCAGACGGAAAGTTGAGCTGCGTTGTGAGGTGGGACTTGGGAGCCTGGATAGAAAGTTGAAAAGAGGGAAAAATGAAGTCAGGCTGATGATGGATATAAAGGTAAAGGTAAAGGTAAAGGTAAATGTAACACCCCAAACCCGGCCCAAAACGTCACGACCAGATCTGGTATGCCACGGGTTAAATGTTGAAAACTTTGCTTTGGAGGGTTTTAAAAATCTCGGTTCGTTTATGCAGATATTTGTTAAATAAGTGATATTTGTAGAAAGCCTTTGTAGTTTTTTTTAAAAACTTATTTGAAAATCTCTTTTTTTTTCTTCTTATAGTCAAGTCCTTGAACATAAGTTTATAGAATATAAACATTAACAACTATAAATTGATAACCTAAGCTATGGAGGCCTTATTACATAAATAATCCCAAAATTAAAACTTAAAGGAAAACCAGAAATAGTTTATGAAAATAAAAACTTGATGGCCCCTCGAGTCAGCTTCGGCTCCCGTGTCCACGATCTACTGCTCATCTGAAAAGTCAGGGAAATAAAAGGGTGAGTCACCAAGACTTGGTATGCAAATCCCGAAAACACATAAAAGGGTGAGACCCACAAACACATTATGGGCCTTGGCCCATACACAATGGCAACAGAATATATACATGCTACATGGCCCATCCTAATCCTATTGGCCATCCTCTACACACTAGCCGTACCAGCCATCACACCTTGGGGATTTCTACAATCAACCCTCCATCTACTACACACCATTTCGACAACTATGCTACCTGTCATAAAGACCGATCACTATGTGACCTATGTGGCAGAGCCACCGATCGCCATGCGACCTTAATAATATATAGTGGTTTAACCACCGATCACTATGTGACCTATTAATCAGATGTGGCAGAGCCACCGATCGCCATGCGACCTAAATAACATGTTGTGGATTAACCACCGATAATTGAGTGATCTATTAGCATGCTCTTCCCCTTCGTCATATCAATCCCATCCCATGCATACATACATGCAAAATCAAAACAATATACTATCTAAAAAGATCACAGACTACCAAATCCTTTGATACACATAAAGAAGTTTCTATGATTACGTACCTGGCATCCTTTGCCTACCCTTTTCGGGTAACACGACTGCTCATATAGCCTTTTTTTGGCTTTTAGCCCATAAAATATATAGAGTATAGATTAACTATTGTGATAGAGATCCACACACCTGATTTCAGACAAGATGAGACTTTTTATGTCGACACTATTAGAAGCCGATACGACTGCTAACTGTCTAAGGTTTTGTTCTAAAGCTGGTCCACAACTCGGTGGCCAATCCCGTACAGCTGACACAGCTCGCTTCTTAAATCTAGGGGTCGGATTTACAGATCCAATTCCCTTTCTCTTTTGACTGGCGTTTGTATCCATGGAACAGATCTTAGTCAACAAATCGAATTAAAACATTGAATCGAGTACAAACACGAATGTACATTCCTAGGGCAGAAATCCCTTACCTAGAAATCCCGAAAGAGATAGAGTTTAGAGACTAGCAGTTTCTAGCCTTTAGATCTAGACGATTTACTTCGATTCTCGATGTGTCGCCCCAAAATAAGAACACGAGAACAATCAAATCATTACTCCAAAGATAATCTTATCTAGCCTTTTAGCTTTGGTCTCCAAAAACTAGAAGAGAAGAAGTGAAGAGAGAATTCAGCACTTACCTTAATCGACAGATTTGACTAACTCTTAGAGATTCCGACTTCTGAGAAGATCAAAAGGAAAATAGTGCAACAGGATCTATGAAGATTTGTCTATGAAGAAATCAGCAAAGAGAGAATAAAGGAAAGAACAATGATCATTTGGTTATAAGAAAAGAATGGAGAAGAGAAGAGTTATGAGTTTCGGCTTTTGAGAAAAAGATGATTGAGAGAAGAAAACAATGGAAATTTCGGCTTTTGCATAAAAGTAGAGATGAGAGGAAACAAAAAGAGAATAGGGTCAAATGCCAAAATTGAAGAGGTATCCCCCTACTTAAACCAAAATTTTGGCACCTACTGCCTAAAAACTGAAAATGCCCCTCTTTCAATTTAAAACTAAGCTATTTAATCAAGGGAAATTTCGGCACCCCTTGAACCTATCAGAACCGATTTCACCTCCCCCTTCAGTGTTGGAATTTCGGCCACCACTGGGACCAGTAGATAAATCTAAAATTTTCTCCTTATCTTTATCTGATTACTCATCCAAAGTGTCATGGATAATACCACATCTTCCTTCCTTTATCAGTACATTATCAACCTTATTATCCATACTAAATAATTCCTAATTTCAAGCATCCAAGTCGAACTCCACTACTGCTCTTTGCTATTGCCAAAATTAAATTAAAATAAAAAGGTATCATGCGACTCGAACCTTGGACCTCCTTAACTGCTTGACATGCCACCTCCTAATCCCTGCATGTCGCCACTGACCACTGGGCCACAAGCCCATTTTTGTGTCTTGCTTCACAGATAATATCTTTTAAGCCCTATCCTACCTGACTCTCTACTAGAGTGCCCAAATAGAAAATTTTTGCTAAGGCCTCGGCCCAAATTTGAGCCCATTCTGGACCCATAAAACATTCTAACAAGCATAATAAGAATAACAATACATCACAGCACGTTAAATGCAAAGCCCCATAAATTCGGGATGTGACAGTTCTACCCCCTTAAAGAAATTTTGGCCTCAAAAATTACCTGATCAGAATAGATGCGGGTATTGCTGCCGCATTGCTTCTTCTGGTGCCCAAGTAGCCTTGTCAGAATCGTGATTCTGCTATAGAACCTTAACTAACGAAACCGTTTTCCTTCGCAATACCTTAACATCATGATCCAGGATTCATCAAAGGATAGGTCAGGTCTCACTTCGATTTCTTCCACAGACACCACATGAGATGGATCCGAACGGTAACGTCTTAATAGAGACGTGGAATACATCATGAATCTTGCTTAGCTCAGAAGGTAGCTTTAGTTGATAGGCTACCGATCCTACTCGTTTCAACACCCGATAAGGTCCGATAAATTTGAGACTTAATTTACCCTTCCGTCCAAACCTCAATACTTTCTTTCATGGTGACACTTTTAAGAACACCTTGTCATCAATTGCAAACTCTATGTCCTTACGCTTCAAATCAACATAGGACTTCTATCAGTCCGACGCTTCTTTTAGTCGAGCTCGAATTAACTCCACCTTCTCCTCTGTCTCGGTAACCAACTTTGGACCCAAAATTCAATGTTCCCCTAATTCCGTCCAATAGGTAGGAGTACGACACTTCCGCCCGTACAATGCTTCATAGGGCGCCATTTGAATACTAGACTGGTAGCTGTTGTTGTAAGAAAACTCCGCTAATGGTATAAATTCTTCCCAACTACCTCTGAAATCAATGACACAACCTCTCAACATGTCCTCCAAGATCTGAATTACCCTCTTAGACTGTCCATCGGTCTGAGGATGAAATGCTGTACTGAAATCCAACTTTGTACCCAACGCTTGATGCAATGCCTTCCAAAATCGCGATGTGAACCTCAGGTCCCTGTCCGATATGATCGATACTGGTACTCCATGCAACCTCACCACCTCCGCTATGTATAGCTTAGCCAATTTCTGCAGAGAGTAATCGACCCGTACTGATATGAAATGAGCAGACTTCGTCAAGCAATCAACAATCACCCAGACCGTATCTTTCTTAGTAGGCATGAGAGGTAGCCCACTAACAAAGTCCATTGTGATCCTTTCCCACTTCTATTGTGGAATCTTCACCGGCTGCAATAACCCTGATGGTAACTGATGCTCCGCCTTTACCTGCTGACAGATCAAACACTTACTCACCAATTCAGTTACCTCATGCTTCAAGCCTGGCCACCAGAACTGATCCCGCAAATCCCGATACATCTTACTCCCTCCAGGGTGCATAGCATATAGACTACTATGCGCTTCTTGCAAAATCGTACGCCTCAACTCTGAATCTTTTGGCATGCAAACTCTCCCTCGAAAACATAACAGTCCTTTCACATTCACACTGAATTTCGTTGGCCCATCATTTGATATTAGCTGCAACTTCACCTTAAGCAACTCATTGGTCCGCTGCTTCTCCTTAACCTGACTGACCCAAGATGGTTTCATTTGAATTTCAGCCAATAAACTCCCATCATCGTATAAACTAACGTGAGAAAACATTGCTCTCAAGTCAGAGATTACTTTACGACTCAAAGCATCCGCCACTACGTTAGCTTTACTTGGATGATACTCGATTGAGTAGTCATAATCCTTTAACAACTCGATCCACCTCCTCTACATTAGATTCAACTCCTTCTGGGTCAAAAGGTATTTTAGGCTCTTATGATTGGTATAAATAACAGATTTCTCCCTGTACAGATAATGTCTTCAGATCTTCAAAGTAAAAACCACCGCCACCAATTCCAAATCATGGGTGGGGTAATTTGCTTCGTACAGTCTTAACTGTTGAGATGCATACGCAACAACGTTTCAATCCTGCATCAACACGCATCCTAGTCTGGTGTGTGAAGCATCACAAAAAATTACAAATTCCTTCCCAGCCTCTGGCTAATCAATACCGGAGCCTCTGTCATAATCCTTTTTAACTTCTCAAAACTCTCTTGCTGCTTATTAGACCAAACAAACGAAACCCCTTTCCGTAACAACTTAGTCAATGGTGCCGCAATTGAAGAAAATCCTTCAACAAACCTTCGGTAGTACCCGGCCAGACCAAGAAAACTCAATTTACGCCCACGCACCTAGGCGGCTTCCATTCCAACAACGCTTCAATTTTTGAGGTCAACCTTAATCCCTCTGCCGACACAACGTGGCCTAGAAAAGTAACTTCACTTAGCCAAAATTCACACTTATCAATTTGGCATACAACCGCTTCTCCTCGAATCGCAAAACCACTCGCAGATGTGAATCATGCTTCTCTTAGATCTTGAATAAACCAGATATCATCTATAAATACTACGACAAACCGATCCAAGTAGGGTTGGAACACTCAGTTCATCATATCCATAAACGCTATTGGTGCGTTAGTCAACCCAAATAGCATCACCATGAAATCATAGTGACCGTAGCGAGTCCTGAATGCCGTCTTATGAATATCCGCCTTCTTAACCTTAAGTTGATGGTACCCTGATCTCAGATCTATCTTCAAAAAGACGGAGGCCCCCTTCAACTGATCGAACAAGTCATCGATCCTTGGCAACGGGAATTTGTTCTTGATTGTTAACTTATTCAACTGACGATAGTCAATGCACATACGCATTGATCCATCTTTATTCTTAACAAATAACACTAGCGCTCCCCACGGTGACACACTTGGTCGAATAAACCCTCTATCCAGCAACTCCTGAATCTGCGCTTTCAATTCCACCAACTCCTTTGGCGCCATTCTATATAGAGCAATAGATACTGGCACTGTTTCTGGAAGAAGATCGATACCAAAATCCACTTCACGATCCGGGGGTAATCTCAAAATCTCTTTTAGGAAAACATTAGGAAATTCCTTCACCGTCCTAACGTCCCTAATAGTTAGATCCTCGGCTTCCAGAGCCCGAACAAACATTAAAACTACCTCGCATCCTTTTCTCACTATTCTTTCTGCTCTTAGGGCAGTCACCATATTTGACAGACAGTTCCCCCTTTCTCCTATCACCAACACTTCACCACCCTCGGGGGTTTTTAATACCATACGCTTGGCTGCACAATCTAAATATGCTTGATACTTCACCAGCCAGTCCATGCCTAATATTAACTTGAACTCTCCGAACGGTAATTCCATCAGATCCGCCATGAAAACTATTCCTTAAACTTCTAAGGGTACCTCCCGATAGAGTTTATCTACTACCACAGATTGTCCTAATGGGCTAATTACAGTCATCGCCTTAGGGGTAATCTCGAAATCTAAACTTAAAGTTTTAGACACACTACTAGCAACATATGAATCCGTTGACCCGACGTCAATCAATGCAGTGTAAGGTAAACCAAATATTAAAAACATACCGGTTATAACATCCAGTGCGTCAGCCTCCTCTCGACGTCTGGCAGCATAGACCAACCACGGCTACCTCACCTCAGTGTTTCCTGCCCCTCGGCCTGGTGCTCTACGGCCCTGACTGAAACCGTTACCACCTCTAACTGGACCACGACCTCTCTACGGCTGCTGACCTCTTCTACCCGGCAGAGCATTTCCCTGCCCTGCAGGTCCTACATTGCCCCGTGGCTGTGGACAGTCTCTAATCTGATAGTCCATAGATCTACACCTAAAGCACTTCCCACTGCCTGCCCAACACTCACCTACATGGAATTTACCACATCGAGCACACTTCTGTGTCTGACTAGCAGCAGTAGGTCTCGCATCCCGTCTCAGCCTATCTGACTTAGGTCTTTTCTGAACACGCCTGGCTGCCCCTGATGATCCAAAATTTCTCTTACTTCTACTACTATGTCTATCCCTGTTTAGTTTTTTCGTTCGCTTCACCTCCTCAGCTATCTTAGCTTTCTCCACAAGCACAGCATATTCCCTCTCCCGCTGTGGAGCTATTAAAACACGTAGATCATCCTTCAGGCCATCCTCAAATCAAACATAACGCTCATGTTCTGTGGCCACTATCCCTCGAGCATAACGGCTAAGGCGTAATAATTTCGCTTCATATGCTGCCACCGACCTACTTCCCTAAACCAGATTTAGAAACGCTCTACGCTGCGCATCCACATAACTCGTTCCAATGTACTTACTCTGAAATGCCGTTCTGAAGTAATCCTAGGTGATACAGTCAGCCACTATACCATCCTTAACTATAAGCCACCATTTGTACGCTTCGTCCCGAAGAAGGGACACTACTCCTTTCAGCTTCTCTTCTTCCGTAAAATCCAGATCATCCATTATGCGTTCAACCGCCTCCAACCAATACTCAACTGTACTCGGGGCAATACCAAAAATTCCCCTAAACACTTCTACCCCATTCGCTCTAAGTCGCTCCGACATAGATTCCCGGGCTCCTATGCCCATGCCTGCCCCAGTAACCCTCACTAAAACCCTTAACATCGCCTGAGATACTGCATCATCTTCGGCCGTCTAGTCCTAAAATTTTGCCTTCTCAACTGGTGGAACTGGCATCTCATCTCCTGATCCATGGCCAGACCCTACTAGTACTGACACAACCATCCTGCGCCTACCACGGCCACGTGCACGTCCATGACCCCTTGTACTCATTCTATCGATTCGCGTTTGTCTGATTAGAAATTTTATGAATTATTAATTTCGTTCACTGATTAACCATGAACAATCTTATGGCAAGTAGTTTAATTAGTAGTTCTTTCGAATTCAAACTTAGTCTCAAGTCTGTATCTCCTAGTTCTAGAAATCACATACATTTCGCATCCATATGCATCACAACAGAGCATCACATAATAGCATCAAACAAAAAAGTGACAACCATAAACCCACCTTTGTCACATAAGGGTATTTTCGTCATTGCACTACCTAGGGGTACTTTGGTAATTTTATCCTACAGGGGTATTTTGGTAATTTTACAATTCGGGGTTATTTCAATAATTTTCACAAATCAAGGGTATTTCAAAAATTTTACAAAACTAGGGGTATTTTAGCAATCTTACGAAATAGGGTGGCTGGACCCTTTTGGGTTTTAGTTATAAATTTTGGCTGGTCAACAAGTCCTCATGGCTAAGGTGAACAGTCACTACACACCAGGTAGGATTCCAATGAAGAGGAGGTGGGCCACTAGGACCGCTAAAATACCAAGCTCTCCCTATATCCAATCCTAGACATGCATATGCCTGTTGCCACGCTCCAACCCAACGACTTGTTCACGAACATGTTTAATTAGAGAAGTTAAGTCTTATGGATATTAATAGTTGTTTAAAATGAGCCTAAAGTCCATCAAACTCTAATCATACTAGCCTATGTCCCTATGGAGCCCATTAAGCCCAACATGCATAACACATAATGAGTTTAGAATACTTACTTGCGTGGATCGGGTTTTCTCAAATTCACATAAATTTTTACAAATCACTACTGGACCCGTTTCACAGCCTGAGTTTTAAACTGGGCTCTGATACCAAAATTTAACACCCCAAACCTGGCCCAAAACGTCACGACCAGATCTGGTATGCTACGGGTTAAATGGTGAAAACTTTACTTTGGAGGGTTTTGAAAATCTCGATTCGTTTATGCAGGTATTTGTTAAATAAGTGATATTTGTAGAAAGCCTTTATAGGTTTTTTTTTAAAACTTATTTGAAAATCTCTTTTTTTTTTCTTCTTATAGTCAAGTCCTTGAACATAAGTTTATAAAATATAAACATTAGCAAATATAAATTGATAACCTAAGCTATGGAGGCCTTATTACATAAATAATCCCAAAATTAAAACTTAAAGGAAAACCGAAAATAGTTTATGAAAATAAAAACTTGATGGCCCCTCGAGTCTGCCTCGGCTCCTATGTCCATGATCTACTGCTCATCTGAAAAGTCAGGGAAATAAAAGGGTGAGTCACCAACACTAAGTGTGCAAATCCCGAAAACACATAAAAGGTTGAGGCCCACAAATACATTATGGGCCTTGGCCCATACACAATGGCAACAGAATATATACATGCTACATGGCCCATCCCAATCCTATAGTCCATCCTCTACACACCAGCCCATACCAGCCATCATACCTTGGGGATTTCAACAATCAACCCTTCATCTGCTACACACCATTTCGACAGCTGTGCTGCCTGTCATAAAGACTGATCACTATGTGACCTATGTGGCAGAGCCACCGATCGCCATGCGACCTTAATAATATATGGTGGTTTAACCACCGATCACTATGTGACCTATTAATCAGATGTGGCAGAGCCACCGATCGCCATGCGACCTAAATAACATGTTGTGGATTAACCACCGATCACTGAGTGACCTATTAGCATGCTCTTCCCCTTCGTCATATCAATCCCATCCCATGCATACATACATTCAGAATCAAAACAATAAACCATCTAAAAAGATCATAGACTACCACATCCTTCGATACACATAGAGAAGTTTCTATGATTACGTACCTGGCATCCTTTGCCTACCCTTTTCAGGTGACACGACTGTTCATACAGCCTTTTTTCGGCTTTTAGCCCATAACATATATATAGTACAGATTAACTAGTGTGATAGAGATCCACACACCTGATTTTAGACAAGACGAGACTTTCTATGTTGACACTATCAGAAGCTGATACGACTGTTAATGTTCTAAGGTTTTGTTACGGCCGATCCACAACTCGATGGCCAATCCGTCACGGTGACACACATACCGCTTCTTAGATCTAGGGTTGGATTTACGGATCCAATTCCTCTTTCGTTTGACTGGCATTTGTATCCATGGAACAGATCTTAGTTGACAAATCGAATTAAAACATTAAATTGAGTAGAAACAGGAATGTACATTCATAGGGCAGAGATCCTTTACCTAGAAATCCCAAAAGAGATGGAGTTTAGAGACTACCAGTTTCTGGCTTTTAGATCTAGATGATCTACTTCGATTCCCGATGTGTCACCCCAAAATAAGAACACGAGAACAATCAAATCATTGCTCCAAAGATAATCTTATCTAGCCTTTCGGCTTTGGTCTCTAAAAACTGGAAGAGAAGAAGTGAAGAGAGAATTTGGCACTTACCTTAATCGACAGATTTGACTAACTCTTAGAGATTCTGACTTCTGAGAAGATTAAAAGGAAAATAGTGTAACAGGATCTATGAAGATTCGTCTATGAAGAAATCGGCAAAGAGAAAATAAAGGAAAGAACAATGATCATTCGGTTATGAGAAAAGAATGGAGAAGAGAAGAGTTATGAGTTTCGGCTTTTGAGAAAAAGATGATTGGGAGAAGAAAACAATGGAAATTTCAGCTTTTGCATAAAAGTGGAGATGAGAGGAAACAAAAAGAGAATAGGGTCAAATGCCGAAATTGAAGAGGTATCCCCCTACTTAAACCAAAATTTTGGCACCTACTGCCTAAAAACCAAAAATGCCCCTCTTTAAATTTAAAACTAAGCTATTTAATCAAGGGAAATTTTGGCACCCCTTGAACCTATCAGAACCGATTTCACCTCCTTTAGTGTTGGAATTTCGGCCACCACTGGGACCAGTAGATAAATCCAAAATTTTCTCTTTATCTTTATCTGATTACTCATCCACAGTGTCATGGATAATACCACCTCTTCCTTTCTTTATCAGTACATTATCAACCTTATTATCTACACTAAATAATTCCTAATTTCAAGCATCCAAGTCGAACTCTACTACTGCTCTTTGCTATTACTGAAATTAAATTAAAATAAAAAGGTATCATGCAACTCGAACCTTGGACCTCCTTAACTGCTTGACATGCCTTCTTCTAATCCCTGCATGTCGCCACAAGCCCATTTTTGTGTCTTGCTTCACAGATAATATCTTTTAAGCCCTATCCTACCTGACTCTCCACTAGAGTGCCCAAACAGAAAATTTTTGCTAAGGCCTCGGCCCAACTTTGAGCCCATTCTGGACCCATAAAACGTTCTAACAAGCATAATAAGCATAACAATACATCACAGCACGTTAAATGCAAAGCCCCATAAATTTGGGATGTGACAGTTCTACCCCCTTAAAGAAATTTCGGCCTCAAAATTACCTGATCAGAATAGATGTGGGTATTGCTGCCGCATTGCTTCTTCTGGTGCCCAAGTAGCCTTGTCAGAATTGTGATTCTGCCATAGAACCTTAACTAACGGAACCGTTTTCCTTCGCAATACCTTAACATCATGATCCAGGATTCCTACTGGTTTCTCTTCAAAGGATAGGTCAGGTCTCACTTCGATTTCTTCCACAGACACCACATGAGATGGATCCGAACGGTAACGTCTTAATAGAGACGTGGAATACATTATGAATCTTGCTTAGCTCAGAAGGTAGCTTTAGCTAATAGGCTACTGACCCTACTCATTTCAACACCCGATAAGGTCTGATAAATCTGGGACTTAATTTACCCTTCCGTCCAAACCTCAATACTTTCTTTCATGGCGACACTTTCAAGAACACCTTGTCATCCATTGCAAACTCTATGTCCTTACGCTTCAAATTAACATAGGACTTCTGTCAGTCCGACGCTTCTTTTAGTCGAGCTTGAATTAACTCCACCTTCTCCTCTCTCTCAGTAACCAACTCGGACCCAAAATTCAATGTTCCCTAATTAGTCCAATAGGTAGGAGTACGACACTTCCGCCGTACAATGCTTCATAGGCGCCATTTGAATACTAGGTCGGTAGTCATTGTTGTAAGAAAACTCCGCTAATGGTATAAATTCTTCCCAACTACCTCTGAAATCAATGACACAACCTCTCAACATGTCATCCAAGATCTAAATTACCCTATTAGACTGTCCATCGGCCTGAGGATGAAACGCTGTACTAAAATCCAACTTCGTACCCAACGCTTGATGCAACGCCTTCCAAAATCGCGACGTGAACCTCAGGTCAGTGTCCGATATGATCGATACTGGTACTCCATGCAACCTCACCACCTCCGCTATGTATAGCTTAGCCAATTTCTGCAGAGAGTAATCGTCCCGTACTGGTATGAAATGAGCAGACTTCGTCAAGCGATCAACAATCACCCAGACCGAATCTTTCTTAGTAGGCATGAGAGGTAGCCCACTAACAAAGTCCATTGTGATCCTTTCCCACTTTCATTGTGGAATCTTCACCGGCTGCAATAACCCTGATGGTAACTGATGCTCTGCCTTTACCTGCTGACAGATCAAACACTTACTTACCAATTCAGTTACCTCATGCTTCAAGCCTGGCCACCAGAACTGATCCCGTAAATCCCGATACATCTTACTCCCTCCAGGGTGCATAGCGTATAGACTACCATGCGCTTCTTGCGAAATCCTACGCCTCAACTCTGAATCTTTTGGCATGTAAACTCTCCCTCGAAAACATAACAGTCCTTTCTTATTCACACTGAATTCTGGTGGCCCATCATTTGATATTAGCTGCAACTTCACCTTCAGCAACTCATTGGTCCGCTGCTTCTCCTTAACTTGACTGACCCAAGATGGTTTCATTTGAAGTTCAGCCAATAAACTCCCATCATCGTATAAACTAACGTGAGAAAACATTGCTCTCAAGTCAGATATTACTTTACGACTCAAAGCATCCGCCACTACAATAGCTTTACCTGGATGATACTCGATCGAGCAGTCATAATCCTTTAGCAACTCGATCCACCTCCTCTACATTAGATTCAACTCCTTCTGGGTCAAAAGGTATTTTAGGCTCTTATGATCAGTATAAATAACAGATTTCTCCCTGTACAGATAATGTCTTCAGATCTTCAAAGCAAAAACCATCGCCGCCAATTCTAAATCATGGGTGGGATAATTTGCTTCGTGCGGTCTTAACTGTTGAGATGCATACTCAACAACATTTCAATCCTGCATCAACACGCATCCTAGTCCCGTGTGTGAAGCATCACAAAAAATTATGAATTCCATCCCAGCCTCTGGCTGAATCAATACCGGAGCCTCTATCATAATCCTTTTTAACTTCTCAAGACTCTCTTGTTGCTTATTAGACCAAATAAATGAAACCCCTTTCCGTAACAACTTAATCAATGGTGCCGTAATTGAAAAAAATCCTTCAACAAACCTTCGATAGTACCCGGCCAGACCAAGAAAACTCTGAATTTCTGCCACAGACCTAGGCGGCTTCCATTCCAACACCGCTTCAATTTTTTGTGGGTCAACCTTAATCCCCTCTGCCGACACAACGTGGCCTAGAAAAGTAACTTCACTTAGCCAAAATTCACACTTACTGAATTTGGCATACAACTGCTTCTCCCTCAGAATCTGTAAAACCACTCGCAGATGTTAATCATGCTCCTCTTTCGATCTTGAATAAACCAAGATATCATCTATAAACACTACGACAAACCAATCCAAGTAGGGTTGGAACACTCAGTTCATCATATCCATAAACGCTACTGGTGCGTTAGTCAAGCCAAATGGCATCACCATGAATTCGTAGTGACCGTAGCGAGTCCTGAATGCCATCTTATGAATATCTACCTCCTTGGCCTTAAGTTGATGGTACCCTGATCTTAGATCTATCTTCGAAAAGACAGAGGCCCTCTTCAACTGATCAAACAAGTCATCGAACCTTGGCAATGGGTATTTGTTCTTGATTGTTAACTTATTCAACTAACGATAGTCAATGCACATACGCATTGATCCATCTTTCTTCTTAACAAATAACACCGGCGCTCCCCACGGTGACACACTTAGTCAAATAAACCCTCTATCCAGAAACTCCTAAATCTGCGCTTTCAATTTCACCAACTCCTTTGGCGCCATTCTATATAGAGCAATAGATACTGGCACTATTTTCGGAAGAAGATCGATACCAAACTCCACTTCAAGATCCGGGGGTAATCTCAAAAGCTCTGCTAGTAAAACATTAAGAAATTCCTTCACCGTCCTAACGTCCCCAATAGTTAGGTCCTCGGCTTCCAGAGCCCGAACAAACATTAAAACTGCCTCGCATCCTTTTCTCACCATCCTTTTTGCTCTTAGGGCAGTCACCACATTCGACAGACAGTTCCCCCTTTCTCCTATCACCAACACTTCACCACCCTCGGGGGTTTTCAATATCATACGCTTGGCTGCACAATCTAAATTGGCTTAATACTTCACCAGCCAGTCTATGCCTAATATTAATTCGAACTCTCCGAACGGTAATTCCTTCAAATCCGTCAAGAAAACTATTCCCTAAACTTCTAAGGGTACCTCCCGATAGAGTTTATCTACTACCACAGTTTGTCCTAATGGGCTAATTATAGTCATCGCCTTAGGGGTAATCTCAGAATCTAAACTTAAAGTTTTAGACACACTACTAGCAACATATGAATCCGTCGACCTAACGTCAATCAATACAATGTAAGGTAAACCAAATATTAAAAATGTACCGATTATAACATCCGGTGCGTCAGCCTCCTCTTGACGTCTGGCAGCATAGACCAACCCCAGCTGCCTCACCTCAGTGTTTTCTGCCCCTCGGCCTGGTGCTCCACTACCGATCAAACCGTTACCACCTCTAATCGGACCACGACCTCTCTGCGGGTCTGTGACCTCCTCTACCTCGCAGAGCATTTCCCTACCTGCAGGTCCTACATCGCCTGGTGGTGTGGGATGCCTCTAACTCGATGGTCCATAGATCCACACCTAAAGCACTTCCCACTGCCTGCCCAACACTCACCTACATGGAATTTAGCATATCGAGAACACTTCTGTATGCGAGTAGCGCAGATGGTCTCGATCCCGTCTTAGCCTATCTGACCTAGGTCTTTTCTGAACACGCCTGGCTGCTCCTGATGATCCAAAATTTCTCTTACTTCTACTCCTATGTCTATCCCTGTTCAGTTTTTTCGTCCGCTTCACCTTCTCAGCTATCTTAGCTTTCTCCACAAGCACAGGAAATTCCTTCTCCCGCTGTGGAGCTATTAAAACACGTAGATCATCCTTCAGGCCATCCTCAAATCAAACATAACGCTCATGTTCTGTGGCCACTATCCCTCGAGCATAACGGCTAAGGCGTAATAATTTCACTTCATATGCCGCCACCGACCTACTTCCCTGAGCCATATTTAGAAACACTTTGTGCTGCGCATCCACATAACTCGTTCTAATGTACTTACTCTGAAATGCCGTTCTGAAGTAATCCTAGGTGATACGGTCAGCCACTGTACCATCCTTAACTGTAAGCCACCATTGGTACGCTTCGTCCCGAAGAAGGGACACTACTCCTTTCAGCTTCTCTTCTTCCGTAAAATCCAGATCATCCATTATGCGTTCAACCGCCTCTAACCAATACTCAGCTGTACTCGGGGCTATACCAGAAATTCCCCTAAACACTTCTGCCCCATTCGCTTTAAGTCACTCCGACACAGATTCCCGGGCTCCTATGCCCATGCCTGCCCCAGCAACCCTCTCTAAAACCCTTAACATCACCTGAGATACCGCATCATCTCCGGCCGTCTAGTCCTAAAATTTTGCCTCATCAACTGGTGGAACTGGCATCTCATCTCCTGATCCATGGCCAGGCCCTACTTGTTCTGACACAACCATCCTGCGCCTACCACGACCACGCGCACGTCCATGACCCCTTGTACTCATTCTACCGATTCGCGCTTATCTGATTAGAAATTTTATGAATTATTAATTTCTTTCTCTGATTAACCACGAACAATCTTATGGCAAGTAGTTTAATTAGTAGTTCTTTCGAATTCAAACTTAGTCTCAAGTCTGTATCTCCTAGTTCTAGAAATCACATACATTCCGCATCCATATGCATCATAACAGAGCATCACATAGCAGGACCAAACAAAAAAGTGACAACCATAAACCCACCTTCGTCACATAATGGTATTTTCGTCATTGCACTACCCAGGAGTACTTTGGTAATTTTATCCTACAGGGGTATTTTGGTAATTTTACAATTTAGGGGTATTTTAATAATTTTCACAAATCAAGGGTATTTCAAAAATTTTACAAAACTAGGGGTATTTTAGCAATCTTACGAAATAGGGTGGCTGGACCCTTTCGAGTTTTAGTTATAAATTTTGGCTGGTCAACAAGTCCTCATGGCTAAGGTGAACAAATACTACACACCGTAGGATTCGGTGAAGAGGAGGTGGGCCACTAGAACTGCTAAAATACCAAGCTCTCCCTAGATCCAATCCTAGACATGCATATGCCTGTTGCCACACTCCAACCCAACGACTTGTTCACGGACATGTTTAATTAGAGAAGTTAAGTCTTATGGATTTTAATAGTTGTTTAAACTGAGCCTAAAGTCCATCAAACTCTAATCATACTAGCCTACGTCCCTATGGAGCCCATTAAGCCCAACATGCATAACACATAATGAGTTTAGAATACTTACTTGCGTGGATCAGATACCGGTAGACTCGAAGCCGTATCTCAACCGAAAGTTTTCTCAAATTTACATCAATTTTACAAATCACTACTGGACCCATTTCACAGCTCGAGTTTTAAACTGGGCTCTGATACCAAAATGTAACACCCTAAACCCAGTCCAAAACGTCACGACCAGATCTGGTATGCTACGGGATAAATGTTGAAAACTTTACTTTGGAGGGTTTTGAAAATCTCGATTCGTTTATGCAGGTATTTGTTAAATAAGTGATATTTGTAGAAAGCCTTTATAGGTTTTTTTTTAAAACTTATTTGAAAATCTTTTTTTTTCTTCTTATAGTCAAGTCCTTGAACATAAGTTTATAGAATATAAACATTAGTAAATATAAATTGATAACCTAAGCTATGGAGGCCTTATTACATAAATAATCCCAAAATTAAAACTTAAAGGAAAACTGGAAATAGTTTATGAAAATAAAAACTTGATGGCTCCTCGAGTCTGCCTCGGCTCCTATGTCCACGATCTACTGCTCATCTGAAAAGTCAGGGAAATAAAAGGGTGAGTCACCAAGACTCAGTGTGCAAACCTTGAAAACACATAAAAGGGTGAGGCCCACAAACACATTATGGGCCTTAGCCCATACACAATGACAACAGAATATATACATGCTACATGGCCCATCCCAATCCTATAGTCCATCCTCTACACACCAGCTCGTACCGACCATCATACCTTGGGGATTTCAACAATCAACCCTTCATCTGCTACACACCATTTCGACATCTGTGCTGCCTGTCATAAAGACTGATCACTATGTGACCTATGTGGCAGAGCCACTGATCACCATGCGACCTTAATAATATATAGTGGTTTAACCACCGATCACTATGTGACCTATTAATCAGATATGGCAGAGCCACCGATCGCCATGCGACCTAAATAACATGTTGTGGATTAACCACCGATCACTGAGTGACCTATTAGCATGCTCTTCCCCTTCGTCATATCAATCCCATCCCATGCATACATACATTCAGAATCAAAAAAAATAAACTATCTAAAAAGATCATAGACTACCACATCCTTCGATACACGTAGAGAAGTTTCTATGATTACGTACCTGGCATCCTTTGCCTACCCTTTTCGGGTAACACGACTGTTCATACAGCCTTTTTTTTGGCTTTTAGCCCATAACATATATAGTATAGATTAACTAGTGTGATAGAGATCCACACACCTGATTTTAGACAAGACGAGACTTTCTATGTCGACACTATCAGAAGCTGATACGACTGCTAACGTTCTAAGGTTTTGTTCTAAAGCTGGCCCATAACTCGGTGGCCAATCCTGTACGGCTGACACAGCTCGCTTCTTAAATCTAGGGGTTGGATTTACGGATCCAATTCCCTCTTTCGTTTGACTGGCATTAGTATCCATGGAACAGATCTTAGTTGACAAATCGGATTAAAACATTGAATCGAGTAGAAACACGAATGTACATTCATAGGGCAGAGATCCTTTACCTAGAAATCCCAAAAGAGATGGAGTTTAGAGACTAGCGGTTTCTGGCTTTTAGATCTTGATGATCTACTTCGATTCCCGATGTGTCGCCCCAAAATAAGAACACGAGAACAATCAAATCATTACTCCAAAGATAATCTTATCTAGCCTTTCGACTTTGGTCTCTAAAAATCGGAAGAGAAGAAGTGAAGAGAGAATTCGGCACTTACCTTAACCGACAGATTCGACTAACTCTTAGAGATTTTGGCTTCTGAGAAGATCAAAAGGAAAACAGTGCAACAGGATCTTTGAAGATTCGGCTATAAAGAAATTGGAAAAGAGAGAATAAAGGAAAGAACAATGGTCATTCGGTTATGAGAAAAGAATGGAGAAGAGAGGAGTTATGAGTTTCGACTTTTGAGAAAAAGATGATTGAGAGAAGAGAATAATGGAAATTTTTGTTTTTGCATAAAAGTGGAGATGGGAGGAAAGAAAAAGAGAATAGGGTCAAATGCCAGAATTGAAGAGGTATCCCCCTACTTAAACCAAAATTTTGGCACCTACTGCCTAAAAATCAAAAATGCCTCTCTTTAAAATCAAAACTAAGCTATTTAATCAAGGGAAATTTTGGCACCCCTTGAACCTATCAGAACTGATTTCTCCTCCCCCTTCAATGTTGGAATTTCGGCCACCACTGGGACCAGTAGATAAATCTGAAATTTTCTCCTTATCTTTATCTGATTACTCATCCACAGTGTCATGGATAACACCACTTCTTCCTTTCTTTATCAGCACATTATCAACCTTATTATCCACACTAAATAATTCCTAATTTCAAGCATCCAAGCCGAACTCCACTACTGCTCTTTGCTATTGTCGAAATTAAATTAAAATAAAAAGGTATCATGCGACTCGAACCTTGGACCTCCTTAATTTCTTGACACGCCACCTCCTAATCCCTGCATGTCACCACTGACCACTGGGCCACAAGCCCATTTTTGTGTCTTACTTCACGATAATATCTTTTAAGCCCTATCCTACACGGCTCTCCACTAGAGTGCCCAAACAGAAAATTTTGCTAAGGCCTCGCCCAACTTGAGCCCATTCAGACCCCTAAAACATTCTAACAAGCATAATAAGCACAACAATACATCACAGCACGTTAAATGGAAAGCCCCATAAATTCGGGATGTGACAGTAAAGGTAAAGGTAAAGGTAGAAATGAATTAATAAAGTCAGGGAAATTGAAGGTAAAGGTAAAAATTAAAAAAAAAAGATTAAAAAATAAATTATTTAATATGTATTTCGGGCCGGGCCCGGGCCAAGAAATTCTTACCTGAGGCCCAGCTCGTTTTTTAAATGGGCCTCACTTTCTGCCCAAGCCCATTTTTTGGGCCTATATTTTTACCCGAACCCTCCCATTTTTCAAGCGGGCCTTGGTAGGGCAGATATTGACCTTATGCTCCGCTCTATTTAAATATGTCATCCATTTATTTACTTCTATATTTGATTTTGTTTGTAGAGTTTAATATTCATTTCTTGAATTTTTATATTTCATTTAATTGTTGCTGCTTATTTTTATATCTTGTATATGTTTATTTATTTTCTTATTATTGCCTTAACATAGTATTTTTATTACGTATATCATTTGTTATGTTATGCTATTCTTTCGCTAATTGTCTACATTAGTATTATTTGTTAGTATGACTTGTAATTATAAAGAATTGCTATTAAGTATTTATAATTTGTAATATCTTACTCAAACCATTTTTTATAAAACACATTTTGAATTGACACATTCTATTCAAATATTTTTAAATATAGTGATATATGATATTTGGGGACTTGAGAAAGATTATACCTAACTTACTGGGTTTTAATTTTTTCGTCGAACTTAAGGTATCAAGTATCCTCTTTTTTTAAAACCTATAAATTTCAAATTAAAACTTATTCTCAAAAATTCATAATGTTATATCTTAACTTATTAGGTATAATGTTTTGTGTCTCGAGGTAAGGATTTTCTAAAAATAAAAGCAAGCTTAGTTTGAAGTCTTGAGATGTCGCATCCTAACTTATTGGGTGTGGCATTTTATTTCTTTGAGATAAGTGAGTTTTAGTTTTTTTTTCAAATAAAAAGATCATATTTTAAATTTTTCAAATTTTCAACATTAGGACATGATTTTATCAATTAGGTACCAATTTTTGGGCGTTATGAGGGTGCTAACCCTTCCTCATACGTAACCGACTTCGAACCCGATTTTCTCGAATTTCGTAGGCCAAAATTAATGTTTTAAACAAAACATGTTTTATAAGGTGATCCAATCACACCTAAGCAAAAAGGGATTGGTGGCGACTCCCATTTTCATTTTTAAAAGCCGATCCCCATTTTTTTCAAACTTTAAAAAATTATTTCGATAGCTTGGCGACTTCACTGGGGACCAGTAAGAGAGTCAAGCCGTAAAATTGATTATTTCTTGTCCTTTTGTCCAAATTTAAAAATCTAATTTGAAAAACTAAGATCCTTTTTATTGCATGTGGTTCTAATTTTATAAAATATCTCTGCATTGTATTGCATGACTGTTGTGGTCGCACTTTTAAGTGGGAGCGAGAAGCTATGCATTCGTGAGGTTTTCACCTCTGCACGGGCTAGTGGATTACTTCTTGGATACATCTGTACCTATGTCTTCGTGAAATTTTCACTTTCGCATGGCCATAGGGAAATGTATTCCCCTAAACCGAACTCGATTTGTATGAGCCTATAATGGGTGAGGATAAAGGAATCTACTGGTTCAGGTACCTCAACTTTAGATCTAAACCACACGTAGAAAACCTAAGGGCTTACCTAGGTAGAACTATGTTAAACCACGTGGTCACCCAGGATAGGTGCCCTATTTTGTTATTTATTTCTCTTGTGCTAACGTGTTCTCTTTTGTTTTGATTGCATTGCATTCACATCATAGAAAAGAGGTGTTGATTCAAATTCGATTGCTAAATAGAAGAGTTTGTCATGAGAAAATGGATTTCTTGATAATGTGGATTATAATACAGTCGTTCGAATATGGTCCTAGTAAACACAATGAGAGAAGGCTGATAGTCCGTGAAGGAATACAAGAATTTATTGCCCAAGGATTCAACCTGACAAAGACTATTCGAGAATCACCAAGTCTCGACTTTCTTAAAGAGGCTAACAAGCATTGCGAGGATAAGTGAGTAATGAGTCGTGACCCAAGCAAATAAGAGCTAGTGGAGGCATCTATTTGAAGTTTGCAAGATTTGACCTTTGCAAAGAAGGGGATTGATGTTTTTGCTTGGAATATGAGGGTAAGTTCGCATATGTAATCCGTTTTATGTAAAGAAATTTACTTTCTAGAAAAGTTTTTCTAATGGAATTGAATTCAGAGCCTACGCCTCTCTTTCTTTTTGCATTCATTTCATGCATTTGCATTACATCGCATCATATGCATTAAAATCCATAGAAGGACCCTAATTAGTTGAAGTTATTTCAAAAAAAGAGAGAAAGAGAGAAAGTTAATCTGGAAACTAAACAACATTACGGTACACACGCTAAAAAAATGGATCAAAGACTCAAGCAGTTCTAGAGGCGTGCAAGACCAACTACAAGAGCAATTGGCAAAAGTCAACAAGATATGATGGGCCAAATAATGGAAGCCCAAAGGAATATGGTGGCTCAAATTACTCAACCTCTTGAATAGGGCAATGGATAAAGGAAAAGCCCCATGACTAATGCTGGAGAGGATAATGAAGACTATCCTCCGATTTCACCCTACCACATGTACAGATACAACCTGAGGTGCATCCTCAAAGGGCCATATGTCACGATTAGGCCTCAACAAGGTCAAGCTGATATTAGGGTACTCATGAATTTCCAAGTTGGCTCAGGATCTAACCCAGGAGATAACCCTGCTAATCCTGTTATTCCTGATTTAGATATAGTGGAGAGGGAACTGAGGAATGAAGTTTCTAAACCTTTGCATACTTGAGAGTGTTTTGAATAATGGGACTGTGGAAGAGATCCCTGTATTTTTAGAGCTAATCTAGAGTAACATTCAAAACATGCTTGTTGCATTAGGCCCAGAGGCAATAAGAATTATTTTGTGAAATAGGCTCGTGTCCGAAATTTTTATTTCAATAAAATGCATCTTTTTGAGCAAATATTCTTTTATTCTTTCCATTTCATATTGTACAAACAATTGTTCTTAGTTTTTTTTTCTTTTGTTTGGACTTTCTTTCAAGTATTCTTTCATTCTACATTCATGACCATACAAATAATCATTCTTTGAATCATTTATTCTTTGGATTCTTCCTTCGAACCTACAACAGGTCTCCAGATATCAATGATGTGAGCAACGCTGCTACTGACTCATAGTCTCCTTTTGAGTAAGGTATGAGTCTAGATGGATCTCAGGACTTTGAAGATGACAGAGATTGTAACTTATCTTCTGATTTGTTAATAATGGTAGAACAAGATGAAAAACATACCCTACTCTACAAAAGGTCAGTGGATATTATGAGGGTAAAGATTGTATCCTAGCTCACAATGAAATAAGGCAAGACATCATTGAGTTATTTTCAAGAATTCAAAGATGTCTTCACATGACCATATCAAGACACGCCTGGGAAAATCTTAAAAGAGATCTATAAGGGTGTTTAAAGAACATGATAATGGTTCTACAATAGCCAGGATAATCATAAGGTTCGGGTACTATTGGTCCACCATAATAGGGAGATTGCTTTAGTTATGTCGTAAATGCCAAATTGAGGAAGACAATACTTATGTGCCCTATCTATTTCTTCACAAGTTTTCTATATGTGGGGCATGGATGTCATTGGGCCGATATCATCAAAAGCTTCTAGTTGACATCAATTCATCATCGTGGTCGTCGTTTACTTCACTAAGAGGGTAGAAGTAGCTTCATATGCCAATGTTACAAAGTCGATAGTAATCAAATTATCAAAAAAAAAGAGAATAATGGAAAGGATCAGATGCCAGCAAAGAATGCCAGAAAGGATCATGTTTAATAATGCATAACTGTAGAACGTCAAAGATTACAGTTTGCTCAAAGATCAGGCAGCTTATCACAGTGTAGCAAAGGTTGTCAAAAGAAAAACACACAAAAAAAAAAGAAAAAATAACAAAAAAATATGAAAGGTGACCAAGACTTGTAAAGATTGGCATAAGAAGCTATCATTTACTCTCTATGCTTATCAAACATCGACCAGGATTTTCACTGGGGCAACATTTTTCCCATTGGTTTGTGGAATAAAAGTGGTTTTATCCATGAAAATCGAGATTCCTTTGCCCCTAGCTTTGATTTAGTCAAGAATTAGATGAAGTAGAATGTCTCCAGTGAATTTGGTTACAGAAAAGGGTTTGAAAGTATTCATTATAGTCAAATGTACCAAAAATGGATGATGCTGATTTATGTCGAAAATGGACCACCTAAGGGAATTTCATGGTGAGGACCTGGTATTGAGGAAGATCCTTCTTATATAAAAGGATTTTAGAGGAAAGCAAATGCCAAACTGAGAAGGACTTATGTAGGGCCTATTCTAGAGGAGCATTGATATTGACCGATACGGATGGCGAAGACTTGCCCAATCCTGCGAATTCAGGTTCAGATAAGAAGTATTTTACCTGAAAGGGGAAAGTCCAAGGTAAAAACACGCAAAGGGCACATTGAGATCAATTTGAAAAAAAGAAGAAGAATAAGAAGAAAAGAAAAGAAAAAAAGAAAGAAAGAAAAAAGAGGAGAGGCCAAGGCGAAAACCCGCAAAGGGCACTTTGAGACCAAAGGGGTTTTTAAGCCGAAAACCCGAAAAGGGCGGCTCAAATTTTGATCAAGGATAGGGCATATGGTTGTCTTGCTATGCCTTAATTAACAATGAAGAATTATGCTACGTCCTGGGGCATTGACAAAGAACTCCGGATCCTCTAAACACGTATTGAGCTCAAAATGGTCCTCAAGAAGTTTCTACAGAAAAGCTCAGGCTGCGATATCTGGGGCACCTAGCCTCTATCTTACCCATTTTTGAATTTTCTATCTTCGATTGCTTTATTCGTTTCAAGATACACCACCAATAAATTTTCTTCTAGATTGCATTTGCTATCTTTACTTAACTTATTTGTTTCGAGCTATGCTCCTGGTTAATTTCTTTCTCGTCCATTGTTGTGATCTTTGTCAAGCATATTTTATTGAAATATTGATTAATGGACTAATAATACTTTAATAAAGGAGTTTCGCATATTACTCTGGAAGCTTCTAAATAATATGAGAATCTGAAATAGGACTATTTTTTAGAACTCACCAAGCCTAAGGGTTGGGAAATATAGAAAGATGATTATCTCTTCAGATTTTTATTGGATAAGACATTTAGTCGATGATACCATCTTGAAAAATGACGAGCAATGTCAACCCAAGTTTAAAAGGGGATCATTGTCGGGAAAAGAAAAATGTTACCCTGCATTTATGTAAATTTCAGGCATATACATCTGGTCATTACACCCAGGAAATGGTGTAACAGATCAAATTTATTAAAGATGATACAAATTCCATACCTCCGAGTGGTAACAGGATGGATGGAAGAAACCAAATATAGTTGCAGTGGGAAGTACAAAATTTATGTCCCAAGGTTCAAGTGGAGTGGACTCAGAATTACCATGAGGCAAATTATTTTAGCAGAATATGATTGATGCTTCGTGAGGAATGAAGATGAAACCTTAAATGAGTGATGACACCTGAAGTAGGAATCATGCTCATAACATTTCTGCATTCATATATCATAGCGCGTTTAATTAGGAGCATTTGATTCATTTTGATCAAGACATCTTAATCATTCGACATAAACATATACCCATTCTACAGATCGTGTCCTCTGTAGGACAATGTAGTAGTGTAATACCGCAAACCCGGCCCATGCGTTATGACTGAATCTGATGTGTCACATGAGGAAAATGTATAAAATCCTTGTGATTCATACTAAAATAGATATTGATTTGTTATAAACAAGAAAACAAATTTGATTTGAAATATTTGATAGAATACTGAGTAAATAAGTTTGGATGTAAATATTTGATAAAATACAACTATTTTTGAGAGGTTGATTGATGAATCAAAAATCAAGGTAGTGAACTTTAAAACCGTGACTTTTTAAAAAATGTCATTGATAATTTGAAAGAAAGTCCGAGTTAAAATCATTTGTAAAAGTTTATTATAAAATCCATTTATTAATCAACTTTGGAAAAAATGTTGGTTATGCTTTTAGAAAATCCCCATTTTAAAAATAATTCAAGCAACATAATAAATCGACTAAACATAAAGCAAATTAAAGTTTACCTCGGAGGCCTTATTACGACTTTAAAGCCGAAATAGTAAAGGTAACGAAATAATACGGAAAAGTAGTTTACTAATGTTTGCAAACATCATTATGAAGTATGGCCTCCATTGAGTCATCCATGGCCCCAAGTCCTCAAATCCTTTGGCGTTACCTACGAGGATTAAGATAAGAAAAGGAGGGTGAGTTACAAGAACTCGTGTATAATCCCTTACCATTTTCATTGGGCTTGAACACATTTAGCAAAAATTTGGGCTGAGCCCATATAACAATAACTTGGGCCGAAGCCCATAAAGCATAATCTTAGGACAAGGCCCATTTACAAAACATAATATATCAAATGAATCAAATGAATGTAATGCAATCCCAAACCAACCTAATATTACATGCGCTACACACCACCGTACCAACCAACACACTGTGGGGATCAAGTCAACCCACCCCGCCAACACACTAATTGCAGGCATTTTGCCTTTTATAACAAATTTAATTGTGGACAAGCCACCAGAATCACAAAATATACGTGGCATAGCCACCAGACAGATTGTGGCAGAGTCACCAAAATATGTGGCAGAGCCACCAAATTACTTCCTCCGATCATCAATATCCCAATCCTATGCAGAATTATGTAAATGCAACATACATAGTAAATCATAATATTTACAAATATAACAACAATGATTAATTTAAAGATTCATTTCACAAATTCGGCCCATTATAACACTGTGCAAATCAGCCCTTGAAGGCAAATTATCAAATCGGCCCATTAAGCAATATATCAATTTGGCCCATTAAGCAATATATCAATTCGGCCCATTAAGCAATCTATCAATTCGGCCCATTAAGCAATCTATCAATTCGGCCCATTAAGCAATCTATCAAGTCAGCCTATTAAGCAATATATCAATTCGACCCATTAAGCAATCTATCAAATCGGCCCATTAGGGGCACTTCGTAATTCGGTAATTTTCACAATCTAGACTTAACTACTAATTTGGGCATAAAAATTTAAACTGTCCAACTGCGTCGTACTAACTAAATTGACTATACTTGAGTTAGAAATCTTGAAATCTAAATCCGTAAATTTTTGTTGAAGCTAGACTCATATATCTTCTTACTACAATTTTTCCAGAATTTTTGGCTTAACCATTTAGTACAGTTTATTTCTTAAATTTTCCCTTGTTTCATTGTCCAACGATTCTGACCTCTTTTAACTTAATTTCAAATATCTCACTGTACGATTTTCATCTATTGCTTCCACTTATTTTTAATGAAAACTGGCTCACTAAGGAATCTATACATATAAATTATAACCCATAATTCACTTAGTACAATTTTATAAGATTTTTCCAAGACAGATCAGGGAACCACGAAGTCAATGAAAACCAGTATCACTAAAATTATAATATCACAGAAAATAAAATTTCTTTTCCTTCTCTGTTTCTTTCATATCAAAATAGACACAGTAAGATTTTGTTCAATATCTTATTCACTTCCAAATTCCCTTTCTCTTATTTTTCATGATTTTTCGAAATCACATCACTGCTATTGACCAAAACTGTTTCATTGCAAAATATGGTTACCACTACAAACATATGCACGCCCGAGTGATCGCATATGCCGATTTTTGATTTTTCGATCTTTCAACCAAATCACAAATCATTTCATGCAAATATTCAGAGAAGTGTGGGATTACACACCATTTCCAACATGTATTCGGAAAGTATGGGATTACACACCATTTCCAAAGATGTATTCGGAAAATGCGGGATTACACACCTTGATTAGGATTCTCTAAAGAACCACTCTTCGTTGCCCTCTAAAAATAAAATCGATCAAAAGTTAGCCTTGATTTCTTAAAGTTTCCAAAAGCCCAAAATTACTCACTCACAAGAGTCACTTACCACAATCGCGATCCTTCCTTACTAGATTGTAAAATCTGGCCTTGCACCTTGGCTATTGCAACGAGTCCCAATCTACTTTCGAAACCAAGGCTAAGAGAAAGATAAGCAGCAGCAAAGGATGGCTTGATTCGGCCTTCATCAAAAGAGAATAAGAGGAGTTTAAAATAACAAAAGTGGCTAGGTTCGACTTAGCCAAGGGATGAGAGTTTTGGCTTAGCCAAGTCAAGAGAAGAAAGAACAAACAACATGAATAAGAAGAAAGAACCTTTACCTTAATAATAGGGATGAACCAAAATGAAGAACACAATTTGGCACTAGTAGCAAGATAACAAAGAAGGATTGGTAGTTTTGATTTTCCAAGAGAAGATGTATGAAAAATAATTGGTCATAAAGGCTAGGTGTTTTCGACAAGACAAGAAAGAGAAGAGAGAATGTCCATTATTGTCTTGAAGTTGCGACAATGAGAGGAGAAGTTGGAAGAATGAACCCAAAGGATGCCAAAAGGAATTAGACCTCACAAACACCAAAACTATCAACATACTCCCATCAAAATTTGGCTATCCTCTCCCTTTTCCAAACCATTATCATCTTTACTAAAAGATGAACATAGACCAAATAAAACCTTTCCAAAACATCCCCCACGAAAAATGCCACATGTCCCCCTATCTTGCCTTTTCCTTTTGATTCCTTTCCTTACCTTCACCCTTTCCTAATTTCTTTAGCCACCTTGCCAAAATTAAAAAGTCCACCTTACCATATAAAAGCCATGATCGACACTTACCTTGAAGCACCAAAAAATTAATCCAAAATAAGTGCACTAGGTGGGATTCGAACCCAAGATCTCCCCTCTGCCATTCACGCCACTTGCCACTAAGCCACAAGCTCTTCCTGTACTAGCAAGTTGCCCAATTATTCTCTTATGCTAGACGCCACTTGTCTTCTCCCCTTTAAATGCTTCAACACTAAAATTTACATATAGCCTAACTTAAACCCGAAACTTCCTAGAAACCTTGTAACCTTCCAAATTCACTTAACTAATAAGTCCAATATGTAAAAATGTCATTCTCATATTCTCAATTATTTTAAACATTCCTACACCCAAGGCCCATTAGGCCCAATCCTACTAGGCCTAATTTTGGGATGTTACAAGTAGGGTAGATTGAAGATATTAGCCTGCCTCCCTGAAGTTGCAGCAGAGCAGATTGAAGGCAGCAGATCTTATCTTCCTGAAGTTGCAAGAAGTAGATCGAAGATATTAGATCTTGTCTCCCTGAGTTTGTAGTGGAGCAGATTGAAGATAGCAGATTTGGCATTCCTGAAGTTGCAAGAAGCAGATCGAAGACATCAGTTCTTGTCTCTCTGAGTTTGCAGTGGAGCAGATAGAAGATAGCAGATTTGGCATTCCTGAAGTTACAGGAAGTAGATCGAAGACATCAGATCTTGTCTCCCTGAGTTTGTAGTGGAGCAGATTGAAATAGCAGATTTGACATTCCTCAAGTTGCAGGAAGCAGATCGAAGACATCAGATCCTGTCTCCCTGAGTTTGCATTGGAGCAGAATGAAGATAACATATTCGGCATTCCTAAAGTTGCAGGAAGAAAATCGAAGACATCAGATCTTGTCTCCCTGAGTTTGCAGTGAAGCAGATTGAAGGTACTAGATTTGGCATTCCTGAAATTGTAGGAAGTAGATTAAAGACACCAGCCTTGCCTCTTTGAGTTTGCAGTAGAGCAGGCTAAAAGATAGCAAATCTGGCTTTCCTAAAGTTGCAGTGAAGCAGATCAAAGACATCAGCCTTGCTTATCTTAGTTTGCAGTAGAGTAGGCTAAAAGGCAGCAGATCTTATCTTCCTAAAGTTACAGGAAGCAGATCGAAGACATCAGTCTCGTCTCCCTGAGTTTGCAGTGGAGTAGACTAAAGATAGCAGATATTACATTCTTAAAGTTGCAGGAAAGCAAATTAAAGCCGTCAGACTTATAGTCCAATGCCTCTGGAATTGCAGATGGGTTGGAAGTTATTTGAAGAAGATCATTTGACATGACCGGGCAAAATGGGTCCTTTTATCGTCTTTGCTCTATTCTCATTACACGACAATGAGCAAAGAGGGGTAGCTGTAGCAGCCCATTATTACCCGGGCCCACATCAACAATAAAAAAACCAAAAGAAATAAATAAATATAAAAGTCCATCAGTTTTTTACAATAAACGGGCTTAAAACCCAAGCCCAAAATCATTACCCCATTACAACCCAAATTTAACCTAGCCCAACCTCTAGCCCAAAACTACGGAGCCCAAAATCTAAACAAAAACAGAAACCTAGGGTTTCTGGGAAACCCTTGTACCACAAGCCCCAACACCAGACCTTCAGTCGCGCCGCAAGCCACACACGGATGACACTCCATCGCTGAGATCTTCGCCTTTCACCTGCAAAAAGGAAAGCAAAAGCATTAGATATGGCAAGAAACAAATGGGACAAAAACTTTGTATTTTCTTTTTTATTTTCGGGGCTATACAAACCCTAAAGAAATCTATAAAAAGACACGAGAATACACAAAGATACACAAAAGAAAAACACAAAGAGAAATAAAGAAACCGAGGTTAAATCAAAAGGTATTTTTTTCCGCATATAGCAAATACATATATATATATATTTACCTTTCTCGGCGAAAAAGAGGAAGGAATCGAGTGTTTTCCCTCTTTGTTTTTTGTTTAGGGTTATGAAAAGGGGATTTTAACCCCTGATTTGGCTTTAGGAAGCCTTAAAGGAGCGAAATAACCCCTTTTGAGGATTCTGACCGCCATATATGACGGCGAAAATGGCGAAAACGGCAGCCCAATGATTGGAGCTCAGAAGGCAGAGTGTTTTTTTTTTTTGAAAGAAATTTTGAAGTTTTTTTTAGAAAACAAAGTTCAAATGAATTTTTCTGTATAAAAAGTGACTTATATAGCATTATAAAAGCGACACCGTTTTGCTTAAGACAATAAGCACTAAAATGGCGCCATTTAGTCTTAACTCGAAAACCGACCCGACCCTTACTCTAGGATCCGCATGTTTTTGTAAAAGGGACAATTTGTCTCTTTAGTCTTTCCGAAATTTTATTATTTTTAATTTAGTTCAATTTAACTTTTCTTGTATTTTAAATTTAGCCTAAAGTTTGTCCCTATTTCAATTTGGTCCCTTGGGCTAATTAAAGGTCAATATCAAAATGGCGTTGTTTAGGAGATAAGGCATAATTGCGTAATTGGTCCCTACAGTGTGACGTATTTTGATTTAGTCCTTTTTACATTTACTTTTATTTCTATTTAATCCCTGTTTCTATGTTTTTTAATTTCTATTTTATTTTATTTTTAAATTGTTTTAACATTATATCTAATTATTTTATTTTTATTAAAAATTACGTATTATTTTAAACTTTAAGATTTGTATATTATATGTTATTATATTATATTATATGTATAATTTGAATTATTTTATCCTTTATATTATATAAATTACGTATATTGTATAACATATATTATTTATATTGTTTATATTAAATTTATAGTTTTATGATTATTGTATTATAAATATATTTTTATTTAAAGATATATATATACTATTTACTTATAACTGCTTTTATCATATATTATCATTTTATTTATATATATACTAAATTATTAAATTATATATTTATTATAAGTATCCTATATTTTTTATACTCTAAGTTTTTATACTATTCATTTAAAATATATTATTTATACATATTAATCGTTTTAGAAATTGTCATATTTTTAATTTTTGTTATAATATACATTCAGTGTTTAAATATAACATCCATTTGTTTACTTCTATATTTGATTTTGTTTGTAGAGTTTAATATTCATTTCTTGAATTTTTATATTTCATTTAATTGTTCTTTTATTTTTATATCTTGTATATGTTTATTTATTTGCTTATTATTGCCTTAGCATAGTATTTTTATTACGTATATCATTTGTTATGTTATGCTATTCTTTAGTTAATTGTCTACATTGGTATTATTTGTTAGTATGACTTGTAATTATAGAGAATTGTTATTAAGTATTTATATTTTGTAATATCTTACTCAAACCATTTTTTATAAAACTCATGTTGAATTGATTTTTCTATTCAAATATTTTTAAATCTGATATATGATATTTGGAGACTTGGAGAAAAATTATATCGTAACTTCTTTGGTTTTAATTTTTCTCGTGAAACTTAAGGTATCAAGTATCCTCTTTTTTAAAACCTATAAATTTCAAATTAAAACTTATTCTCAAAAATTCATAATGTTATATCTTAACTTATTAGGTATAATGTTTTGCGTCTCGAGGTAAGGATTTTCTACAAAATAAAAGCAAGCTTAGTTTGAAGTCTTGAGATGTTGCATCCTAACTTATTGGGTGTGGCATTTTATTTCTTTGAGATAAGTGAGTTTTAGCTTTTTTCAAATAAAAGGATTGTATTTTAAATTTTTCAAATTTTCAACATTAGGACATAACTTTATCAATTAGGTACCAATTTTTGGGCGTTATGAGGGTGCTAACCCTTCCTCATACATAATCGACTTCCGAACCCGTTTTCTTAAATTTCGTAGGCCAAAATTAATGTTTTAAACAAAACATGTTTTATAAGGTGATCCAATCACACCTAAGAAAAAAGGGATTGGTGGCGACTCCCATTTTCGTTTTTAAAAGTCAATCCCCATTTTTTCGAACTTTAAAAAATGGTTTCGACATGCTAAATTACCATATGCATCTATTTAAATATTTACATTCATTGAAGCTCAACCGTGTCAAACCACAAACACAAGCTTTACATTTCAATATTTAATCATTTTAAGTACATGCCAAAAATAACCATGATCGAAAAATCAAAAGTCTATCGAATCGGGAGACGAAAGTTGTATGTTTCTCGCTAATCCAATTGACATGTTTCAGACAATTCAAAATCTATAGAAAAGTAGTAACCCAAGTAAGTATATAAAATATTTAGTAAGCTCTTATAATATAACAAATAACTTACCTTAACCATTTAACAATTATATGAATCAATATGAAACAAATTCACCTATCATAACATTCAAAACATCAACCATATGAGATTTAATCCAAACAAAATATATAATTTCAAATGGTAAAATACCAACTTTAACTTAAAATTTAACAAGAATCCGTTTTCCAATTTATCACTTTGCAACTCTTTCATCATTAAAATTTTCATCATATGTCCTTGACATATTCATTCATATCAAGACATAGTTCAACAATTTCGGGTCAATAAGTAATGAACATACAAATATTTAGAGTTTGTATTTTACTTACTTTTGTGGAATACTTCCATATCAATTGACTTTTATTCTTCTGATGAATCTTTGTAAAGGTATTCAATATATAAGTCCAAAAATAGACAGCTCTCCCCTCTTAGAAAATTTTGTCCTCAAAATTTCTTACTTGAGAATAAGTTCGGGTACTGTAATCTCATATATTTTTTGGTTTCCACATAGTTTTCCTTTCAGATCTGAATACAGTTTCTAACAATGAAATGCAGCTTTTAAACAATTACGAATAATTCAAACTTTATACTCAATTCCACGGATTAGTTAGTCTAGACTAGCTTATTTTCACCTGAATTCTCACTATTATAAGAAAGTTTTGCATTTAAGTCTATACAAGCTTGAACAATGCCATATTAATATTGGTTATATAATATTATTATTATAAGAAAATTCAACCAATGGTAATAATTTCTTCCACCTGCCTACAAATTCAGTAATATGACATTGAAGCATACCTGTAACACCCCTTACCCGTATGCAAGTCGAGCGTGGTTTGAGGCATTACCTAACTAATCTTGTTTAAACATCTCGAATATAGTTATAAAATTTTGTTCAAACCATTTCTTGCTCATTCTCGGCCTTCATGGCCCTAAACATTCTCAGAGAGGTTTGGGATTAAACAATAGACTTTACGAACTTGGAAGGCTTTTCATCAAAACAGGGCCACACGCTGTGTCTTTCACCCGTGGTCGACAGTGACTAATTTCACACGGCCTTGACACGCCCGTTGCCTTGGTCCGTGTGCCATACCTTGTCATTTTGACTTATCCACATGGCCTATACACACGTCCGTGTGCTTCAGCCGTGTGACAATTTAAATCCCAAGTACAAGGTGTAGACTTCACACAGACTGGGCATACGCCCATGTGCTAGCTGTGCCTCCCACACGGTCCAGACACACGCCCGTGTGTCTACCCATGAGGAAAATTAGCAGGCTATATACCAAGCCCTTGCCACCCTTCGTTACATACATACATATTCCAACGTAAAAGACAATCAAAAGGTATTTCTAGGAGCTCAAGAATCAAGATATACAAAAGGACATATACTTCATGAAATTCATCTTCAGTAAGCAATAGAACTTGCCAAGTATTTGCCTAACTTATTAGGCTATTTACAACATGACTTTTATAACCAACATAGCCAACACTTTGACTAACAATTACAACTTAACAAAATACCCAAGTCCTATACATGCCATACTCAAAATAAGTCTAAATTATTATACTAAAGTGATGTCGATAGTGTGATTTTCGAACTCCTACATCCATGATCCTCGAGTTATCTTGGCAATACTACAAGGAAGAAGGTTAATAAAAGGGGTAAGCATGAAGCTTAGTAAGTTTTCATGGAAATATGTATAGTAATAATAAGTTCATAATATAATCCATCCATGGCATTAACTAATCATACACTAGTCAAAGGATTTTTGACATATTTACTTACGATTGCCCTTATTTAGCACATACTGTGCCACATATTATAATCGTTTCATCGTGCCTCATTCATGAGTACCTGTATTCACTCATTCCCATGAATTTAACACCATTCTCATTCGTACTTCTAAACTCATCTACTTATCCAATTATTTACTAGAGATGGTCAAAGACGTATTTCCATCATTATTGATATGGGTGCAAAGCCAATGCCACATCCCCGAGGTGGTCTTACATAGGGTCACATTTAAATTCCAATGCCATATCCCAGATAAGGTCTTATATGGACTTTCACATCAAGTATCGATGCCACATCCCGGATATTATCTTAAACAATTTTCATATTCATTTTCGAAGCCATATCCCAGATATGGTCTTATACGGGATACCAACTCGGTGCCGAGGCCATGTCCCGGACATCTTCTTATATGGGACTTTATCTATTTTATATCTCGATGATAGCATTTTCATATTCAATATGGTCCACTAGGACTTCAACATCTCATTTATCATCAATTTAGTAGAGCATCATGCATCAATAGAATACCAAGCATTGTCAGTTATGCTAACATAATTATTGCATTAATCACATACAAACTTACCTCCACTTCAAAATGAGCTAACCCGTCGGTTTAGTCCAAGACTTTGTCCTTTCTCTGATCGAGGCGGATTCTCGGTTCTTCTTGCTCTATAATAGAAATTTAGCTCATTTTAATCACCACATTAATGAAAGCATTTCAATAATCATGCTTAGGTAAAATTACTATTTTGCCCCTAGACTTTGGCAAAATGACCATTTTGCCCCCAGGCTCAGAAATTAATTCTAATTGCATTTCTACCTTCAACATGCCTAGGTGAACATTTAATACTCTTATAGCTATCATCAAAACTCATAATTTCACATAATTACTAGAAATTTGTAACTATTTCATCTAGGTCCAATCAGGTGTTTCAAGACAACACATTTCACAGAAGTTGTTCACCTAACAACTAAGACTCAATTTCTTCCATAAAAATGCAACAAATAGCTAAGATAGCTCTCATGGAAAAACTCTAAACTTTTTTCCATATTTCACAATAGTCCCCTCATTTGAAAGCTTAAGCTTTAGGGGTCCTAGAAGTACAACTATTTTGTAAGAAAGATCATTTGAGCACTTACTTGTGAAGAGATGAGTGTGCTAAAATTTTTGAAGCTTTCTACCCTCTATTTGCTGCTAATTTTTGGTGGAAGAGTGAAAGAGAAAAATATGATATCTTTTCTCACCTTATTTTATTCATAATAGTCAAATTAGTCCACAAACTACCACCAACTTTGACTAACATTGACAAATTTGTCTCCTATGCTAGTCCATGGCCAGCCAAGCAAATATTGGGAGTTTAATTGCCTATTAAAGGCCTCCAATTGGAAATATATGGCTATTTGGTACCTTTAGCTTATAGAATGGAACTTTCGCACTTTATGCGATTTAGTCCTTTTTCACGATTAATCATGAAATCGTTAAAATTAACGCACCAAAATTTTCATGCACATATGCTATCATGCTCTAACTCATAATATAACATGAAAATTAATTTCTCTAATCTCAGAATAGTGATCCCGAGATCACTATTACGACTAACCCTAAATCGGTCATTATAATTCTCCCCTTAAGGATTTTCGTCCTAAAAAATCCTACTAGTGAAAAGGTTGGGATATTGGTTTCTCATCGTTTTCTTGGGCTCCCATATAGCCTCTTCTATTTCGTTTCTTTTCCATAGAACTTTCACTAGGGCTATGCTTTTGTTTCTTAATTGCTTGACCTCTCGCGCCAAGATTTTAACCGACTCTTTACCATAAGTCAAGTCCGGTTGCAATTCTACCTCTGTCAGCACTATGATATGTAGAGGGTCTGAACGATATCGGCGTAACATGGATACGTGAAAGATGTTATGAATATTTTCCAACCTAGGTGGCAAGGCTAACCGATAAGCTACCAGTCCTATCCTCTTGGTAACTTCATAAGGTCCGATAAAATGCAGACTTGATTTTCCCTTCCGACCAAACCTGAGGACTTTCCTCCAAGGTGATACTTTCAAGAACATTCTACCACCGACTTTAAATTCAATCTCTTTCCTTTTCAAATCTGAATAGGACTTTTGCCTATTTGAGGCGACCTTTAAATAGTCACGTATCACTTTTACCTTCTCTTCAGTTTCCTTAACCAAGTCGACCCCGTGAATCTGTTTCTCTTTGAGTTCTGACCAATACAAGGGCGTTCGGCACTTACGCCCATACAATGCCTCATAAGGCACCATTTTCAGACTTGACTGAAAGCTAATATTATAGGCGAATTCTACCAATGGTAAGTACTTCTCCCAATTACCGTGGAATTCCAAAACACAACATCGAAGCATGTCTTCAAGTGTCTGAATTACCCTCTCCAATTGCTCGTTGGTTTGTGGATGAAAGGCTGTACTGAAACTCAATCTCGTGCCCATAGCCTCTTGCAACTTTTTCCAAAATCGCAACTTGAATCTCAGATCTCTATCCGAAATGATCGACAACGGTACACCATGGAATCTTACTATCTCTGACATGTATAAGTCTGCTAATTTATCAAGTGAGTAGTCGACTTGCACTGGTATAAAATGGGCTGACTTTGTGAGTCTATCAACCACTACCCATACTGCATCTTTCTTCTTTAGAGTCAACGATAAGCCCGTCACGAAGTCCATGGTAATACGGTTCCATTTCCACTCAGGAACCATAATGGGATGAAGTAAACCTGAAGGTACTTGATGTTTAGCCTTCTTTTGCTGACAAATTACGCATCTCTATACAAACTCAAAAATGTCTTTCTTCATACCAAGCCACCAATACCATTTCCTCAAATCATTGTACATCTTCGTGCTGCTTGGATGTATATTCAAACATCTGCTATGTGCTTCTTACAAGATTTTACGAATAAGCTCGTCATTTCTGGGTACACAGACCCGATCTCGAAATGTTAGACATCCTTCAGGATTTACTAGAAAGTCAGACTCAATGTTCGACTCACATATAACTCTTTTGGCTTGCAAATTGTTATAATCTTTCTGAGCTTTACAAATCTCTTGGAGAAACAATGGTTTAGCCCTCAATTTGGCTAAAACAGAACCATCATCCAACAAAGTCATCTGAGTACTCATGTCTCTTAGTGCAAATAATAATTTTCTACTCAAAACATCAGCGACCACGTTCGCCTTTCCCGGATGGTGGTCAATTGCCAACTCATAATCCTTAATCAGCTCTAACCACCTTCGTTGCCTCAAATTCAATTCCTTTTGAGTCGTCAAATATTTTAGGCTTTTATGGTCGATGAAAATCTGACACTTTTCACCATATAAATGATGCCTCCAAATTTTCAACGCAAACACGATTGCGGCTAACTCTAAATCATGAGTCGGGTAGTTCTTCTCGTGCGACTTCAACTGCTTAGAGATGTATGCAATCACTTTACCCTCTTGCATAAGTACACAACCCAATCCGTTCAAGGACGCATCACTGTAAACCATAAATTCTCTTCCCGGCTTAGGTTGCACCAGAACAGGAGCCTCAGTCAATAGTGTCTTTAGCTTCTCGAAACTCTGTTGATATTTCTCTCTCCAAATGAGCTTCACATCTTTTTGCAAAAGTCTCGTCATCAGGGTAGCTATCATGGAAAACCCCTTGACAAAATGCCTATAATAGCTGGCTAGGCCTAGGAAACTCCTTACTTCAGTTACGTTCCTCGGTGGTTTCCATTCAACAATTGCTGATCTCATTCTCGGGTCGACAATAATCCCATCTCCCAAGACAATGTGCCCCAAAAATCCCACTTCCTTGAGCCAAAATTCACTCTTATTAAATTTGGCATACAATTATTTTTCTCTCAAAACTTGTAGAACCATATTCAAATGCTCAGCATGGTCGTTCTCATCCCGAGAGTAGATTAGTATGTCATCGATGAAAACCACAACAAATTTATCCAAGTATGGCTGAAAAAAGCGATTAATCAAATCCATGAAGATCGCAGGGGCATTCGTTAGACCAAAAGGCATGACTATAAATTCATAGTGGCCATACTTAGTCCTAAAGGCGATTTTCGACAGATCCGAGTCCTTGACTCTCAGCTGATAGTACCCTGACCTCAAATCTATCTTGGAAAATACCATGGCTCCCTTCAATTGATCAAATAGATCGTCGATCCTCGGTAACTGGGACTTGTTCTTCACAGTTATCTTGTTGAGTTACCGATAATCTATACATAGTCTCATGGAACCATCTTTCTTCTTCATGAATAAAATGGGAGTACCCCACGGGGAGAAACTCAGCCTTGTGAAACCTTTGTCCGTTAGTTCTTACAACTGTGCTTTTAGCTCTTTTAGCTCAGTTGGATCCATTCTATATGGAGCAATAGGAATGGGGGCAGTACCCAGAGTTAACTCAATCCCAAATTCAATTTCTCTTACCGGAGGTAGCCCTGGCAACTCTTCTGGGAAGATATCCGGGTAATCGTATACTGTGGGTACCGACTCAATTCTCAAATCAGTCTCTTTAGTGTTCAACACAAAGGCAAGATAGGCCTCGTATCCCTTCCTTAAATACTTATGAGTCGATAGTGTGATATTCGAACTCCTACATCCACGATCGTCGAGTTATCTTGGCAATACTATAAGGAAGAAGGTCAATGAAAGGGGTAAGCATGAAGCTTAGTAAGTTTGCATAGAAATATTTATAGTAATAAAAAGTTCATAATATAATCCATCCATGGCATTAACTAATCATACACTAGTCAAAGGCTTTTTGACATATTTACTTACGATTACTGTAACACCCCAAACCAGGTCTATGCGTCAAGACGAGATTTGGTTTGTCACACAAATCGAACATTCTTTTAATCTATCTAATGGTTTAGGTGAATCGGTATTACAAAACTTTTTGAAAATAAAGTTTAATAAAACTAAGAGAATAATTTAAATTCGATGAATTTGAGAAACATTAGTTGAAATTTTATCATTTAGTATTTAATTATAAAAATGTTAAAGTAGTTTTTAAAGAGTTCAAAAGGATTTGAAAATAAGGATAGATAAAGAATCAGTAACATCCACGAGAATTGGGGTTATGCATCTTACTTAATTGAGTGATGTTTCATGCTTAATTATTATTAAGTGTATTTTGGAAGTTATTTGAGCTTCATTAATTAAGTGAATGCTTAGTAAAACTTTTAATTTCTAATAATTAAGAGAGAGCTAAGCAAATTAGGCTTTAAGAATTATTGACAAGAGGTTTCTAACATGAATTGAGTAATTGGCAAGATGGTTAAGATGCATGGATGTGTGCTTGAGGAGAGAGGTTGAATCTCTAGCTAGCATAAGGGAGGATTTTATTTTTGTTTTCTTCCCTATAAGTGTCGGCCAAGAACCTTCTAGAGTGGATGAGTACTCTTTTAATTTTGGCTATTTGACCATGTGAAAAAGGAAGCTAGGAACTTATGGTATGGAATCATAAGTTGATGATAAGATGAGGGGACAAAAGGCATAATATTGGGCAATGTTTTGGGAGTGTGTTCATGGTCATTTGACCATGAACCTAGATAACATAAGGGGCTAGAGGGTGGTTTAATTGTGTAGCAAATTTTGGATATGATGGGGAAGAAACAAGGAGGAAAAAGGGGGATGATGTTGGCTAGGTTGACCGAAAATTTAGTGTAGCCATTAGGGTGCTAGTTGGCCAATAATCCTAGCAAATTGTCCATCTTTTCTCCTTCTCCAAAACTTTTCCCTAAACCGAAACTATCATTGGCATTTGGTACAAGTTTGCTTTGTTTTGGCATTGGTATTTTTGACCAAATAGGTACCTTTTCCTCTCAAAATTTTATCTCTCTTTTGATGCCAAAATATTGTCACTTTTGAAGTCACTTCTTTTCTTCCTCTTTAGTGCCGAATTTAACTTTCGCCAAAAGCCTTCTCTTTCATTTTCTTTTTCTTTCTTTTTCATTCTATTTCTCTTTTCAATTCCCCTCTCATAGCCGAAACCACAAAAGATCAAGCACCATTTTCTTCTTCATTTCTCCCTCTTGGCTGAATGCACCTAAGCCCCAAAACCAATCTCCTTTCTCTTTGATCTTTCTCTTTTTCTTCCTTTTCTTATTCCTTCTCACTTTTGTTTTCTTTCTTTCTTCTCTCTATAGAAACTATTTTCTTCTAAACCAAGAATCATCAATCCTTTTCTTATTTTTCTTCAAGACCGAATCATATTCTTTTCAATCTCCTTTCTCATTTTCTTTTATTGAAAATCGAAACTATTATATACTAAAATCACTATCTTTTTCTTTTATCTTTTGTCCAAGTGAATCATCAATCCTTCTTTTCTTTTTGTTTAGTAGAATCTTCAAGTGAGTAAGCAAAACTTTCCGTCCCATCGTTTTCATTATTTATTTCTTTTACTTTAGCAAATTTAGAAACATGATCTCTTATTTTCTCTCCTAGGCGAATCCTTGGAAAGGATTTTCAAGGATCCTTGTTGAAGAAGACTTTTAAGAAGAGATCTTTCGGATCATCTAAGGAAGATTATTCCTTTTGGTTATATCAAATCTTTTTGAATGGATCGCTAATCAACGTTATTTTAGAGGCGATTTAAGATCAACAAGATAGGTAAGAAAAGAGCCGTACAGAGTGTTTGGAAGAGAGGAGGTGTTCCTTTACCATCGAACTACAAACGAAGGGCTGTATCGGCGGTTAGAGACTTTCCACCGGGTTGTGGACCCTCTACTAACGAGGATCTGTTATTTGAAGTAGTGCGTACAATCGAACCACTTTACGTTGGGGGAATATCAGCGGGTTTTGATCCATCTAGTGGAGAAAACCCACAAATAACTATCGTTCGAGAATCCGAGGGTAAGGAATTAGATCTCTCATCAATAAGTATAGTAGTGTATACTAATGAAGTGTGTTAATTAAATAGGTGTTGACGAGCGAGAGGGTATTGTTCTCACTGTCACAAGGTGTGTAACCTTACATTAAAATTCCATAGATCTATATTTTAAAAAGTGATTTTATGACAATATGTTTGTTTGTGGTTACCAATCATTGGTATACAAAATTGTGTATGTTTACCCTAATATTTCGTTTATTTTTGCTATATGCATAAATATGAAATAAGTATGATTATATTATGTTTTGAGGGTAAATGGCATGAAAATCGATTTGATATGTATGTGCATGGGCATATGGGTATATTTGATAAAGGAGGAAGTATTCGGTGGTTTTACCACATTTAGGTGACTTGATCACATATTTGACTCGGTGACTTCAGTCACATATTTGACTCCGGTGACTTCGGTCACATATTTGAATCCGGTGACTTGGTCACATATGTGAATCTGGTGACTTGGTCCACGTATTTGAAATTTGGACTTGATCGGTGACTTGGTCACATCTGCTTGGTGGCTTTGCCACAAAATTATAAGGCGATGTGCATGTTGATTGCAGAAGCGCCTTCGATGGTGTGTAGCGGATGGAGGGTCGATTTAGTAATCCCACGGTGTGTTGGTTGAGTACAGGCGGTGTGTAGCGGATGGATATTTAGGTGGGCGGGCTTGCATTTCTTTTCATGTACATAACCATGTAATATTGAATGATTATTATTTGATCTGCTATGATATGGGCCTTTGGGCTAAATATGAGCTAAATGGGCCTTTGGGCTAAATATGAGTTAAATGGGCCTATGGCCATATGTGAAATTTTTGGACTTAAAGCATATGATAAAATGGACTTTTTAGTGTATGTGTTATACATTGAGTTTATGACTCACCCTTTTGTGGGATAAACTTTTCAGATAATTCATAGTGCGATGGATCGAATCGACAGAAGATTTCGAGGTGGCGATGCTCGTATCAAGTATTGTGGAGATTTCCCAACTTAAACTTATTAATTTAAATTTTATTACTTAGACTTTATTTTGGGTTTGCTATTTTTGTAATAAGGCCACTATAAACTACTTTTAGATTTTGTGTTTGGATTTATTTTAAATTACGCCATGAACAATTATCAATTAAATAACTAAATGGTTTTCGATAAATAATTTAAAAGGTTTTTGTCGAATATATATATATATGTTTTAAGAAAATACAAATCTATTTTTCAACTAAGCCCAACTCGATCTTTAAGTTAATCCGTTTTACTTAAAATCATCAAGTTTTCTTGAACAAAACGATATTCCGCCAAAGTTTTACTCGAGGAACATACCAAATTCGGTTAGGCTTTTTGGGTCGGGCTTGGGGCGTTTCAGCTTGGTATCAGAGCCCAGATTTAAACTCTCGGCCTTGGGTTTTGAAGCCCACAACGTTTTCAAAAATTTGGCTCAAATAACTTTTTGAAAGTTTTTCTTAAGTTAAATGGTTTTATAAGAGCATGGCACTTTCGAGTTCTCGGCCAAATCCATCGGTATGTACTTTATCGATATGTGATATGTATGATAGTTTAAGCTTAAACTATACTTTAGAGACATGGACTCTAGGTGTTTATGTGCTACTACGGAAAAACTCTTGAATATCTGTTTCATAAAACTTTCCTTTAATAAGAAGTGAAAAGACTCTAATACATAAGACTTTTTCGAAAAAATAGATAAGACACGTAGTAGACATGAGTTCTAAGGGACGTGGTCGTCGTGGACGTGGAAGAGGAAGGATGACTGTTTCGGAACCAGTTCGATCTAGTCAAGGTTCCGAGAATGAAGCTCAGCCACCGGCTGTTGGGGTAGACTTTCAAGAACAAAATGAAGGAGGTGACGCAGATCACAAGTTTGTCTTTGCGAGTTTTGGAGCGAGTAGCGAAGCTAGTTCGAAATGGGTCTCGAAAGTCGATGGTGAGAGACTTAGATCGAATGGAGCCGAGGTTTTGGAGGAGTATCTGGAGTAGCTCTAATGCAAATGAATATTGGTTGGAGGCGATCGAGAGGATCATGGACGATATAGATTGCACCGATGAAGAGAAATTGAAAGGTGCTATTTCACTTCTCATGATGAAGCCTACGGTGGTGGCTCACTATAAAGGAGAGTACCCACATGGATCGTCTGCGATTGGGGTATTTTAAGAATAAATTCAAGGAAAATATGTTGGAGCTAGCTACATCGACTCCCGAGGAAGACATTTCGAATTTGGTCCAAGGAAACAAGTCGATAGTGAATATGAAGCGAAATTTTTGCGACTTAGCCGTTATGCGGAGGGATAGTGGCTACGAAATATGAACGGTGCATCGATTTGAAGATGGACTTAGAGGCGAATTGTGAGTGATGATTGCTCCACACCGTGAAAGAGATTTTGCAATCTTAGTGGAAAGGGCAAGAATTACCGAAGAGGCTAAACGGACCGAGAGACAGAACCGGGACAGAAGCCAGAGCAAGAATAAGAGAAGCTTTGCGTCCTCAGGGTCATCCGGGAACTTTTAGAAGAAATCAAGAAATGATGGACCGCGAGGTCAACAGACTGCTACGGGTGGACAAGATCGTACTTGTTCTCAATGTGGGAAAATACACTCGGGAGAATGTTGGAAAAAAACTGGCGGATGTTTCAAGTGCGGTTCGAAGGATCATATGATCAATGATTGCCCGATGAACTCAGAAAAGAATCGTCTAGCAAGTCAGGGTGCTAATCGGTGATGAAGTGGACAAAGAAACCGATAAGAGGTCGTGGTCCAAATGGAAGGGCAATGGTTAGAAAAGGTCGCGGAACTTCAAGCGGAGGCGATGGTAGCTCGAGGCGAGACAACCAAGTTTGGTGTATCTGGTTAAATCGTAGAGAAGATAGTGGCCTTTTGATGTTATCACTGCACGTTTCGATTTACGGGTTGCCCTTTATTGCTTTGATAGATATAGGGTCAACTCATTCCTATATCACTAGTGAAGTATCGTGGACTTTGCATGTGACTTCAAATGCATTTAGGAAGATGATCGTACTTAGTCCTCTAGATGCATGAGAGTTGTAGACAAACTTTTAAGGAAGTGCCTTTGGAAGTTCAAGGGATACGCTTTTGGTGATTTAATGGAGTTGCCATTCAGAGAATTTGACCTAATCTTAGGCATGGGCTGGCTTGTGAGTACCGTGCAAATGTGGATTGTCTTTGCTAAGAGAATGTCCTTAAGAACTTTTGATGACAAGGAAGTTGTAGTGATGGGCGAGAGACGGAACTACTTATCTAATGTAGTATCCACTCTTAAGGCAGAAAAGATGGTTAGAAAGGGATGTGAAGCCTTCCTGATGTTGGTGAGTGCTTTGGAGGCTAAGGAAGCAACTGCTAATGAAGTCAGGACTGTGAATGAATTTGTAGATGTTTTTCCTAAGAACTTCGTGTTTGCCTCCGGATCGTGAGGTAGAATTCGGGATTGATTTATTGCATGGAACGGTGCCATTTTCTATTGCTCCATATAGAATGGCACCGAAGGAATTAGTTGAGCTTAAGGCTCGATTCGGAGTTGCTTGATCGTGGATTCATTCGACCTAGTGTGTCTCCATAGGAGCACCGGTCTATTCGTGAAGAAGAAGGGCGGATCGATGAGGATGTGTATAGATTCTTGGCGGTTAAATAAAGTGACCATCAAGAACAAGTATCCTTTGCCAAGGATCGACGACTTGTTTGATCGACAAGGGAGCTGCGGTATTCTCAAAGATTGATCTAAGGTCGGGTATCATCGACTTAAAGTGAAAGAAGCGGATATCCATAAAATGGCTTTCCGAATCGGATATGGGCATTATGAATTTTGGTAATGCCATTCGGATTGACGAATGCCCCACCAAGCGTTCATGGATATGATGAACTGAATTTTCCAACCCTACTTGGATCAATTCATCGTGGTATTCATAGGCGACATCTGGTATATTCTAAGTCCAAAATGGAACATGATGAGCATCTCCGGATTGTGTTGCGAGTTTTAAGGAGAAGAAGTCAGATGCCAAATTCAAAAAGTGTGAATTTTGGTGAAAGAGGTTGCATTTTAGGCCATGTGGTATCTGCGGAAGGGATAAGGGTGGATCCTCGGAAGATTGAGGTCGTGCTTGATTGGAAACCACCTAAGTCCGTGGCGAGGTTCGTAGTTTCTTGGGGTTAGCGAGGCTACTACTGGAAGATTCGTCAAGGATTCTCATCGATAGTTGCACCTTTAATGAAATTGCTTAGAAAGGAAGTACCTTTCGTGTGGGCTGATAAGCAGCAAGAGAGTTTTGAGAAGCTCAAGAAAGTTTTGACTGAAGCTCCGATTTTGATTCAGCCTGAGGCAGAAAAGGATTTCGTCGTGTATTGTGACGCTTCTCACACGGGATTAGGATGTGTTCTGATGCAAGGCGGAAAGGTAGTTGCGTATGCGTCTCGACAGTTGAGACCGCACGAGGTCAATTACCCGACGCATGACTTGGAGTTGGCAGCTGTAGTCTTTGCTCTTAAAGTTTGGAGACATTACTTATACGGGGAAAAGTCAGTGATATACACGGACCACAAAAGTCTGAAATATCTACTGACTCAGAAAGAACTGAATTTGAGGCAACGAAGGTGGATAGAGTTGTTGAAAGACTACGACTGTTCCATCGAGTACCACATGGGCAAGGCGAATGTGGTGGCGGGCGCTCTAAGTCGAAAAGTGGTGTCGAATTAAGGCGATGTTTGCATATCTTAGTCTTTACGATGACGGAAGCTTGTTGGCGTAACTTGAGGTTAAGCCGACATGGTTAAGTCAAGTAAAAGAGAGGCGATTAGTAGATGAAGATCTGAATGAAAAGCATCGGTAGGTACAGAGTGGGAAATTGGAAGATTTTGGTATTAATAAAGGCGTGGTATTGTGTTTTAAAGGTAAAGTACGTATGCCAAAGGATCGGGAGTTGAGGCAAAAGATACTTGAGGAATCGCATGGTAGCCCCAATGCTACACATCCTGGAGGAAGTAAATTATACCGAGATTTGCGAGATCAATTTTGGTTGCCTGGTCTTAAACGGGAAGTTACGAAGTTTGTAGGAAAGTGCTTGACATGTCAGCAGGTCAAGGCTGAACATCAAGTCCATCGGGATTGCTTCAACCGATAAAGATTCCGCAGTGGAAGTGGGAGAGAATCACCATAGACTTTGTTAGTGGGCTTCCTCTTACACCTACTAAGAAAGACTTCATTTGGGTGATAGTGGACCGATTGACGAAATCTGCACATTTTATTCCAGTTCGGATTGATTACTCTTTGCAGAAATTGGCGAAGTTATATGCGGCTGAGATTGTGAGATTGCATGTAGTGCCGTTGTCAATTATTTCGGATAGAGATCCAAGGTTTACGTCGCGATTTTGGAAAGCATTGCATCAGGCTTTGGGCACCGATTGGACTTGATCGGCATTTCATCCTCGATCGGATGGTCGATCCGAAAGAGTAATCCAAATCTTAGAAGATATGTTAAGGGGATGTGTGATAGATTTCAAGGAAGTTGGGAGGAATTCTTACTGTTGGCGAATTTATGTACAACAACAGCTTCAAATCCAATATACTGGATGGCACCATATGAAGCACTATATGGACGGAAGTGTCGCACTCCTACGTGTTGGACAGAATTAGGGGAACGTCAGATTTTGGGTCCAGAGATAGTGGTTGAATTCGAAGAAAAGGTTAAGGTAATCCGGGCTCGGTTAAAAGAAGCATCTGACAGACAAAAATTGTAACAGCCCAAACCCGGCCCAAACGTTAGGACCGAATATGGGTCGTTACGAAGAAAAACTTTTTGAAACCCATTTTCTTAATCCATTTAAGTTTTGTTGAAAACTGCTCATTTTAAGTTATCTTGTTGAAATTATACTTAGTCCAATTTGAACTAATTTAATTAAGTCAAGTTGTCACACAAATTTCCAGATGTGCCCGATGGCACGATAAAACATTTTTTGTGTTAATTTTAAAACGTAATTCAAATTTTAACTAAAATAAACTATCCAACAGATAAGAAAATAACTAAAGTAAAGTATGATGAGGCCTTATTACATCCAAAATAAACAACCCAATAACAAAATTAAAATAACTAAAATTAAAGTCCATTAAATTTTAAATCCACCGCATGGCCTCCTCAAGTCCCTCCGGCTCCATGTCCGCGATCTAAGCATCACCTGGAAAAAAAAATATTGGAGAAGGTGAGTCACCAAGACTCAGTATGTAACCCTTCCCCCGTTTTAAAACATTTTTTTTTCATACACAACATATAACATTTAATATGCAAAATAATGTGTACCCAACCTAGCCAACCATACGCCACTGTCTACCCCGTTGTGGTACCAAACCACTGGTGGTGCCAAACCACTGGTGACATATAGTCACAATGTGTTACCAAAACACCGGTGTCCGTAGACACAAATCGGGTGATGGGGCCAACCCATCGTGTGATACCAAATCACCGCGCATTTATCCCATATCTCAAGTGGGGCCAACCCACGGTGGTGTTAACCACGAGGACAAGTCGCTATTGAGGTACTAAACCTCCGGAGGTACCAAACCTCTGTGACATATAGTCACGGTGTGTTACCAAAACACCGGTGCCCGTCGGCACGATTAATCTGCCCCTCCACTCATCAGTCCGCATCAATCACATACTTAAATTTCATGTATTAATGCAACATGCTTACCAAAAGCATCGAATAACAAGTGCACATTTTTAGGGACTTACCCGGATTGCCAACTATACCGATATGGTATATTATCGATGCTACATAGAAATCAAGTTAGCATTTACAACAAACAGCATATTAACAAATTATATGTGTGTATGTACACACCTTTCACCACTGAGTGATCTAAATCCCGGAAAGAAGAGCCGACCACCCTAGATCTACTGCCCCTATATTCGGCCAAGACATGTGTTAGTACATTCGGCCAAATCAATAAATTTTAAGGGTTCACCTTTTGAACCCGAAACCTTACCCTTACGCTTTTGGATAATCAATCACAATACTCGATTCCCGAATCTGCTTCATCAATTACCACCGGTTAGTAAACAAGCCATTAGCCTTCGGCTTTTAAATATTTGCAAACTAGATCCCATGAAAACCGATTCTTACCAACACTTACCACTTGGTTGGTCACAAATGACGGCTTGCTTTGTCGATTTCCAAAATCCCGAAACACCTAGATAGATTCGGTTTCCCAAAACAAATACTTAGTACCTTGTAAATAAAAAGCCAATATTGGCCCTTAATTCTTGAAGAAAAATCGACAGAGATAGGGAAAAAGGGAGCATAGGCATTCTACCAACTCCACTTACCATACAATTGATTGAACACTTAGCGAAATCTGATGTGCTCAAGCCACTATACCATTCGCCAAGTAAACTATAAAGAAAAGGGTTTCAGACTTTGATAGAAATTAGATTCGCTAGGGGGTTTAAATCAAGGTGGACTTTTGGTGAAAGAGAAAGAAGAAAGATAGATAGAGAATAGATGATTAGGCTAGTAGGAAAGAAAAGAAGAAGGAATTTGAGGAGGGAATTCGGCAATGGAAGATGCTAAGAGGGTTTGACCTAGGTTTTGGAGAGGATGTAAAGAAAGAAAAATATAAGATGAGAGGGTTTGGAGATTCGCTAGCAAACTTGGAAAAAAGAAAAACAAGTGCTCAAGGGAGTGTTTTATAAACATTCGCACCCTCCCCCAAAGCTTGCCGTCCCACTCTTCTTTGAAAAGTTTAACCTTCATTCAACTTCCTCAATTTGCTCTTGACCACATATTTGACTTAATTCAAAATAATTTGAATACCTCTCATAATAATTAAATAATAATCCCATGATAATCTAATAATAATGCTAATATTTCCCTTTTATCTACTATTATCAAGATATCAAAATAATAATAATAACTAATTAACCCTTTTAATCCAAATAATCTTCTTGATTATCCTTGGAATTATCAAATAGAAAAATACTCATATTATCCTTATTATTCCAAGAATTAAATTTGAGTAATTCTTTCTCTCTCTTTCAAATAAAGTGCAAAAGAGGATTTCATGACTCGAACACAAGCTCTCCCTTGTTCCTTGGTGGCGTCACATGTAGCTCTTAAGTGGGCTTGCTTTGCCACTTAGTCTAAGCTCATTTTATGTCCAAATTATCCCCATTTATTCTTATAACACCCTCTTGCTAAGGCTCCCTACCTTAGAAGTTAAAAACTAAAATTTCCTACCAAATCGAGCCAACACAAAGACTTAAATTGATCATGATTATTCCATAAATAATGCCTCAACCATTCATACATAGGAAAAATAATTAAATTCCAGGTAACCCCATTTTTGGGATGTTACAGTTCTACCCCCCTTAAAATAAATTTCATCCGAAATTACATAACTAAAACAGATGAGGTATTGCCGCCAGATCACATCCTCGTGTTCCCACGTGGCTTCCTCAAGCACCATGGTTCCGCCATAGCACTTTTACTAAGGGCATCGACTTCTGCGTAGAACCTTTATATCTCTATCCAAGATCCGAACGGTTCCTCCTCAAAAGATAAGTCTGCGTTAACCTCGATTTACGCCACGGGCACCACATGTGATGGATCCGACCGATACTGCCTCAAAGATTGATACGTGAAAGACGTCATGTATCCGACTTAACTCGCCGAAGCAGGTTCAAGGCGATAAGCTACCGGTCCTACTCGCTTCAAGATCAGATATGGGCCAATGAATCTGGGCTCGGCTTCCCTTTTCGCCCAAATCTTAGTACCTTCTTCCAAGGCGACACCTTCAGAAGACCTTATCTCCCACAAAGATACTCCATTTCCTTGCGTTTGAGATCGGCATACGACTTCTGCCTATCTAATGCTTCCTTGAGACGAGACCGAATCACTTTGACTTGTCTTGGTCTCTCGCTACTAATTCGGGCCCAACACTTGTCGCTCACCCAACTCCATCCAACACGCTTGGAGTTCGGCATTTCGCCCATCTGATGCTTCGTAGGTGCCATCTCAATACTCGCTTGGTAGCTATTGTTGTAGGCGAACTCAGCTAGAGGTAAGAATTCCTCCCAACTACCTCGAATTCCAAGACACAACCCTCAAAGATATCCTCCAAGATCTCAGATGACCTTTCGGATTTGCCTGTCATGCGAGGATGGAAAGTCATCTTTGAAATCCAATCGCACTCCAATGCTTGATGTAACGCTTTCCAAAACCTCGAAGTGAACCTTGGGTCCCTATCCGAGATAAGCGACACAGTACACCATGTAATCGACTATCTCGCCACATACAACTTTGCTAGTTTCGGGTGAGTAGTCCATTCTACCGATATGAAGTGAGTGATTTAGTCGACGGTCTCGATTACCCAAATCCGCATCTTTCTTGTTTGGGCGTAAGGGTAGCCAACGACGAAATCCATAGTGATCCGCCCCACTTCCATTGAGGGATCTTTACCGGTTGAAGTAGCCCGATGGTAATCGGTGTTCACCTTAACTCACGACACGTCAAACACTTCCCTACGAATTCCGTTATCTCACGCTTCAACCCGCCACCGTAATCAAGCTTCAGAGATCTCCATACATCTTGCTTCCTCCCGGATGCATAGCGTAGGGTCTGCTATGAGCATCCCGGAGAATTTTCCGCCTCAACTCCATATCTTTTGGCATACAAGGCCGTCCACGAAAATACAAAGACACCATCACCAAATACACTATACCCTCTACACCACCATTACGAACTTGTATTCTCTTCGATTTAACTCTTCATCCACTAACTGCTTGCTCTTAATCTCCTCGATCCACGCTGGCTTAACTTGAAGCTCTGCCAAAAGGCTTCCATCGTCATATAGGCTCAACTGAGCAAACATTGATCTTAAATCCGCCACGACCTTCCGGCTCAACGCGTCCGCCACCACGTTAGCCTTACCCCGATGATACTCGATGGAACAATCGTGAGTCCTTAATGACTCAATCCATTGGCGCTGCCTCAAATTCAAATCCTTCGTGTCAAGATACCTCAAACTTTATGGTCCGTAAATTACCGACTTCTCCCCATAAAGATAATGTCTCCATATTTTCGTATGAAGACGATCGCGCTAACTCCAGATCGTGAGTTGGGTAGTTAACCTCATGCGGTCTCGGTGACGGACGCATAGGCTACTACCTTCCCATCCTCGCATCAACACACACCCCAAACCAAGTGTGTGATGCATCACAATAGATCGTGAATAATTTCCCCGCTTGGGTTGTACTAAAACCGAGCTTCCGTCGAAATCTTCCTCACTTATCAAAACTTTCTTGCTTCTTCTCCAACCATACAAATGGAACACCTTTCCTTAGCAACTTAGTCAACGGCACACGATCGAGAGAACCCTTCCACAAATCTCCGATAATACCTCGCTAAACCTGTGAAACTTCAGATCTCCGCCACCGACTTAGGCGGTTTCCACTCCAATACCGCTTCAATCTTGCGGGATCCACTCTAATCCTTCCGCCGACACTACGTGACCTAAGAAAGCCACCTCCTCACCAAAATTCACACTTCATCGAATTTGGCATACAACTGTTTTCCCTCAACACTTGCAAAACTATCCGTAAATGCTTGTCGTGCTCTTCCTCCGTCCTTGAGTAAACCAATATGTCGTCTATGAACACTACGACAAATTGGTCCAAGTACTGTTGAAAAACTCTGTTCATTAGATCCATGAACGCCACCGGTGCATTGGTCAACCCGAATGGCATCACTAGAAACTCGTAATGCCCATACCGAGTTTGAAACGCTGTCTTGTGAACATCGGCCCCCTTCACCTTAAGTTGATGGTAACCCGACCTAAGGTCTATCTTTGAAAACACCGACGCCCCCTTCAACTGGTCAAACAAGTCATCGATCCGTGGCAATGGGTACTTGTTTTTGATCGTTAACTTGTTTAACTGACGGTAGTCAATGCACATTCGCATAGAACCGTCCTTCTTCTTGACAAACAACACAGGCGCTCCCCACAGAGATATGCTTGGTCGAATAAACCCTTTATCCAAGAGCTCCTGAATTTGAGCCTTCAGCTCCACCAATTCCTTTGGTGCCATTCGGTAAGGTGCTATAGACACAAAGCCATTCCGGGTAGCAAGTCTATACCGAATTCGACTTCCGATGCGAGGTAGACCCAAGTTCTTCCGGGAACACATCAACAAATTCTCCAACCGTTCGGACCTTTCCCACTCGACTCCTTAACTTCCAAAGCACGATTTGAACCAAGAACGCCTTTACGACCTTTTTGACCATCTTCCCAACCTTCAAGGAAACCACGTTGGATAGGTAATTCCTTCTATCACCTATCATCACCACTTCATCATTCTCACCGCCTTAAGAACCATGCGCTTAGCACAATCCAAATTACCGATACTTAGCCACCAATCCATTCCAAGGATCAAATCGAACTCCCGAATGGTAGTTCCATCGGATCGACCACGAATCGACCCCTGGAGTTCTAGGGTACGCCTCTAAAAGTTTGTCTACCACTACAGAGTGACCTAAAGGACTCACTACGGTCATCCCCCAGCAGCGCCTCTCGAGCCTAGGTTCAAAGTCTCTACCACACTCACGCTACGTGCACGAATGTGTAGACCCCACATCAATCAATGCATAATAAGGGAGACCAAAATCGAAACGCATCGGTTATGACATCCGGCAGGTCACCCTCCTCATGACGCCTTGCCAGATAGACTAAGCCAGTCGCTTAGCCTCTGTGTTGCTTGAACCTCGCCTCGAGTTCCTCAACCTCGGTTAGGACCATTGCTTCCTCTGCCATTACCACGACCCCTCTGCGGTCCCACATTTCTGTCCTGAGTACGGTTCTGCCCCTCAGGCTGATTCCGAGCTCGCTTTCGGGGATAATCTCTGACCCGATGTTCTAAAGATCCACACTCAAAACATCCTCTATCGCCGGTCGAACAACCTCCCCAATGGGACTTCCCACAGCGATTGCACTGAGCCGGTCTCTGATTAGTAGCTACGGCCTTCTCACTGACGGCCCACTCGCCTAGCCTTCTTCTCGATCATTACCATCGGATCCAAATTGACCCAAATCCTCTCTTCTGATTATTTCTATTATAATTCTGCCTCACAGCCTCCTTGATCCCCTCGGCTACTTTAGCCTTTTCCACTAGAGATGAAAACTCACGAACTTGTCATGGGCAATCAAGAACCTCAAGTCATCTCGGAGTCCGTCCTCAAAGTGGATACAGCGCTCGTGTTCAGTAGCCACGATACCTCTAGCATACCTACTCAGTCTCAGAAACTCAGCCTCGTACTCGGCCACGGACTTAGTCCCTTGTATTAGACCCAGAAAAGCCTTCCTCTGCGCGTCAGTGTAGCTGGTGCCCACATACTTCTTCTGAAAAGCGGTTTAAAGTAGTCCCATCGTAAGATCATCACCGTGGCTCCATCCCGAATCGTCACCACCACCGGTATGCTTCATCCTTTAGAAGCGACACCGCCTTTCAACTTTTCCTCCTCGGTCAGTCAAGATCATCCATTATCCTTTCAGAGATTCCACCAATACTCGCTACACTGGGTGCTACTCGACACACACCGGAACACCTCACCATTGGACCGAATTCACTCGGAACAGATTTTCGAGCTCTTAAATTTCCACCACCCCACCACCAATTCGAGGACTCGCAACACCGCTTGCGATCGCCTCCTCCTCGTCGATCTCGCTCTTCCGCTCCAAAAGCTAGAGGTGGTGGTGGCGGTGATGCGTCATTTTCGAACCTTGCCCCGACACGCGGGTTCAGACACACCATCATCCTACCCCTACAAGGCCCACGGCGTCCACGCCCTCTAGAACTCATTCTATCTATCTGCGCTTTTAATGATTAAGAGAAATTTTATGTATTAGCGTTTGTTCCACTTCATTACTCACAAGAAATTTTATGAAGAAATTTTAATTAGAGATTCTTTCGTGCAAACAAGGTTTCAGCCTCCTATCCTAGTTCACACAAAGAAGTTCTTGCATCCATTCCCTAATACTTTCCATACCTATTCGCTTCTTGGACATTTCTCGCCCATTTCTAACCTGTGGGTATTTTCGTCATTTTCCTACAGGGGTATTTTCGTAATAAAAGAGATGTTGAAAAACTTAGTAAAGTAGGTTGTTTTTGAAATTCCAACACTGGGGGGTGTTATTAAAAATTGATAAGATTTGAAGTTATGGCATCATTTCGAAAACCAGGGGTATTTTGGTAATTTTGTCCATCAGGGGTAATTTTATAATTTTTTGTAAATCAAGGGTGTTTTAGTAATTGCAAAACCTTGAGGGTCCCTTTTGAAAATTTTCCTTTCTTAAAACGGTGATGTTGCAAAAATTTGTACTCAGGGGCGTTTTGGTAATTTTACACGTTGGGGGCGTTTTCGTAATTTTCCAAAACCAAAGTGGTTTATTGGTGATTTGTAAAGTAAAGTTTTTTGGATATTTCTAGAATAAGGAAATTTTTGGGCAAAACCATTGATTTGATATTTTATGGACCAAGGGTATTTTAGTAATTTTGCCCCTAAGGGCATTTTCGTAATTTTCCACAAATCGAACTTTTCGGGGAAAATATTGTAAAAAGAGTTGTTCTTACTTTTGAAGGAGTGATTTGAAAAGTTTTAAAACCAAGTTTTGTTGTTTCATTCTCTTTTTTTTTTCTCGAAAATCAAGGCTAATTCCCTTTCGGGTTTTAGTCATTATGTTTAGCCTATGACCGAGCCCTCTTGGTCGATGAACCCAAGCTACGCACTGGCAGGTTTCATGTGGAGAGGAGGTGAGTCACGCGATCGCTTAAATACCAAGCTCCCACCGAACCTTTCTAGACATGCGCATGAGGTTACCACACCATCGAGCCCCCGAGTTAGGGTGAACCCAAGCTACGCACTGTAGGATACTGCGAAGAGGTGGTGAGTCACTCGGACTGCTTAAATACCAGGCTCTTCCGGTTCCAATCCTAGACATGCGTACAGGGGTTACCACACCCTAGCTCAGTGACTAAGTCATAGATTGGTTTAGTTCTTTAAGTCTTATGTTAGCTTGTGTGTTTGAGTAATCTAATCCTAGGGTTCAAATTCCTATAAGTCTATCTACGTTCCATGCTTCCTACCCTTCTACAGAATATAATCCACAAAGAAGTTTAGAGGTACTTACCTGGGTGGATCGGTCTTGAGACTTGGGCCATGCTTTGCTTTAAAACCCAAAACAATTAATAAGGCCTACTAAAATATTTTTGGGCCTTGGGCCCCACAAATGAAGTTTTGAACTGGCTCGATACCAATTTGTAACAGCCCAAACCCGGCCCAAACGTTAGGACCGAATATGGGTCGTTACGAAGAAAAACTTTTTGAAACCCATTTTCTTAATCCACTTAAGTTTTGTTGAAAACTGCTCATTTTAAGTTATCTTGCTGAAATTATACTTAGTCCAATTTGAACTAATTTAATTAAGTCAAGTTGTCACACAAATTTCCAGATGTGCCCGATGGCACGATAAAACATTTTTCGTGTTAATTTTAAAAACGTGTAATTCAAATTTTAACTAAAATAAACTATCCAACAGATAAGAAAATAACTAAAGTAAAGTATGATGAGGCCTTATTACATCCAAAATAAACAACCCAATAACAAAATTAAAATAGCTAAAATTAAAGTCCATTAAATTTTAAATCCACCGCATGGCCTCCTCAAGTCCCTCCGGCCCATGTCCGCGATCTAAGCATCACCGAAAAAAAATATTGGAGAAGGTGAGTCACCAAGACTCAAGATGTAACCCTTCCCCGCTTTTAAAACATTTTTTTTTCATACACAACATATAACATTTAATATGCAAAATAATGTGTACCCAACCTAGCCAACCATACGCCACTGCTCACCCCTGTGGTACCAAACCACTAGTGGTGCTAAACCACTGGTGACATATAGTCACAATGTGTTACTAAAACACCGGTGTCCGTAGACACAAATCGGGTGATGGGGCCAACCCATCGTGTGATACCAAATCACCGCGCACGATCCCATATCTCAAGTGGGGCCAACCCACGTGGTGTTAACCACGAGGACAAGTCGCTATTGAGGTACTAAACCTCCGAGGTACCAAACCTCCGTGACATATAGTCACGGTGTGTTACTAAAACACCGGTGCCCGTCGGCACGATTAATACCGCCTCCACTCATCACCCCGCATTAATCACATACTTAAATTTCATGTATTAATGCAACATGCTTACCAAAAGCATCGAATAACAAGTGCACATTTTAGGGACTTACCGGATTGCCAACTATACCGATATGGTATATTATCGATGCTACATAGAAATCAAGTTAGCATTTACAACAAACAAGATATTAACAAATTATATGTGTGTATGTACACACCTTTCACCACCGAGTGATCTAAATCCGGAAAGAAGAGCCACCACCCTAGATCTATCGCCTTCTATATTCGCCAAGACATGTGTTAGTACATTCTACCAAATCAATAAATTTTAAGGGTTCACCTTTTGAACCCAAACCTTACCATTACGCTTTTGGATAATCAATCACAATACTCGATTCTCGAATCTGCTTCATCAATTACCACCGGTTAGTAAACAAGCCATTAGCCTTCGGCTTTTAAATATTTGCAAACTAGATCCCATGAAAACCGATTCTTACCAACACTTACCACTTGGTTGGTCACAAATGACGGCTTGCTTTGTCGATTTCCAAAATCCCGAAACACCTAGATAGATTCGGTTTCCCAAAACAAATACTTAGTACCTTGTAAATAAAAAGCCAATATTGGCCCTTAATTCTTGAAGAAAAATCGACAAAGATAGGGAAAAAGGGAGCATAGGCATTCGGCCAACTCCACTTACCATACAATTGATTGAACACTTAGCGAAATCCCGATGTGCTCAAGCCACTATACCATTCGGCCAAGTAAACTATAAAGAAAAGGGGTTTCGGCACTTTGATAGAAATTAGATTCGGCTAGGGGGGGTTTAAATCAAGGCTGGACTTTTGGTGAAAGAGAAAGAAGAAAGATAGATAGAGAATAGATGATTCGGCTAGTAGGAAAGAAAAGAAGAAGGAATTTGAGGAGGGGAATTCGGCAATGGAAGATGCTAAGAGGGTTTCGGCCTAGGTTTTGGAGAGGATGTAAAAGAAAGAAAAATATAAGATGAGAGGGTTTGGAGATTCGCTAGCAAACTTGGAAAAAAGAAAACAAGTGCTCAAGGGAGTGTTTTTATAAACATTCGCAGCACCCTCCCCCAAAGCTTGCCAGTCCCACTCTTCTTTGAAGAGTTTAACCTTCATTCAACTTCCTCAATTTGCTCTTGACCACATATTTGACTTAATTCAAAATAATTTGAATACCTCTCATAATAATTAAATAATAATCCCATGATAATCTAATAATAATGCTAATATTTCCCTTTTATCTACTATTATCAAGATATCAAAATAATAATAATAACTAATTAACCCTTTTAGTCCAAATAATCTTCTTGATTATCCTTGGAATTATCAAATAGAAAAATACTCATATTATCCTTATTATTCCAAGAATTAAATTTGAGTAATTCTTTCTCTCTCTTGCCGTCCAAATAAAGTGCAAAAAGAGGGATTTCCGCGACTCGAACACAAGCTCTCCCTTGTTCCTTGGTGGCGTCACATGTAGCTCTTAAGTGGGCTTGCTTTGCCACTTAGTCTAAGCTCATTTTATGTCCAAATTATCCCCATTTATTCTTATAACACCCTCTTGCTAAGGCTCCCTACCTTAGAAGTTAAAAACTAAAATTTCCTACCAAATCGAGCCAACACAAATACTTAAATTGATCATGATTATTCCATAAATAATGCCTCAACCATTCATACATAGGAAAAATAATTAAATTCCAGGTAACCCCATTTTTGGGATGTTACAAAAATCGTACGCAGATCTTAAACGTAAAGAAATAGAGTTTGCTGTGGGGGACCAAGTTTTCCTAAAGGTTTCACCTTGGAAAAAGGTGATGAGATTTGGACACAAAGGAAAGCTAAGTCCCAGGTTCATTGGACCTTATCGAGTTTTGAAGTGGGTCGGATCTGTGGCATATCAGTTAGATTTACCTTCGAAATTGAAGCAAATGCATGATGTGTTCCATGTTTCAATGTTACGCCGTTATCGGTCAGATCCATCTCATGTAGTGCCAATTGAGGAGGTGGAATTAAGATCAGACTTGTCATATGAAGAGGAGCCAATTCAAATTCTGGAGCGAGATGTAAAGGTTTTACGGAGAAAGTCGGTTCCTCTCGTCAAAGTATTATGGCGTAATCATGGATCAGAAGAAGCTTCGTGGGAACCGGAGGAAACGATGCGACAGCAATACCCTCACTTATTCCAGCTAGGTAATTTCGAGGACGAAATTATTTTAAGGGGGGTAGAACTGTAACATCCTGAGAATTAGGGGTTATGCATCTTACTTAATTGAATGATGTTTCATGCTTAATTATTATTAAGTGTATTTTGGAAGTTATTTGAGCTTCATTAATTAAGTGAATGCTTAGTAAAACTTTTAATTTCTAATAATTAAGAGAGAGCTAAGCAAATTAGGCTTTAAGAATTAATGACAAGAGGTTTCTAACATGAATTGAGTAATTGGCAAGGTGGTTAAGATGCATGGATGTGTGCTTGAGGAGAGAGTTCAATCTCTAGCTAGCATAAGGGAGGATTTTATTTTTGTTTTCTTCCCTATAAGTGTCGGCCAAGAACCTTCTAGAGTGGATGAGTACTCTTTTAATTTTGGCTATTTGACCATGTGAAAAGGAAGCTATGAACTTATGGTATGGAATCATAAGTTGATGATAAGATGGGGGACAAAAGGCATAATATTGGGCAATGTTTTGGGAGTGTGTTCATGGTCATTTGACCATGAACCTAGAAGGTATAAGGGCTAGAGGGTGGTTTAATTGTGTAGCAAATTTTGGATATGATGGGGAAGAAACAAGGAGGAAAAGGGGATGATGTTGGCTAGGTTTGACCGAAAATTTAGTGTAGCCATTAGGTGCTAGTTGGCCAATAATCCTAGCAAATTGTCCATCTTTTCTCCCTCTCCAAAACCTTTCCCTAAACCGAAATTATCATTGGCATTTGGTACAAGTTTGCTTTGTTTTGGCATTGGTATTTTTGACCAAATAGGTACCTTTTCCTCTCAAAATTTTATCTCTCTTTGATGCCAAAATATTGTCACTTTTGAAGTCACTTCTTTTCTTCCTCTTTAGTGCTTGAATTTAACTTTCACCAAAAGCCTTCTCTTTCATTTTCTTTTCTTTCTTTTTCATTCTATTTCTCTTTTCTCTTCCCTCTCATAGCCAAAACCACAAAAGATCAAGCACCATTTTCTTCTTTATTTCTCCCTCTTGGCCAATGCACCTAAGCCCCAAAACCAATCTCCTTTCTCTTTGATCTTTCTCTTTTCTTCCTTTTCTTATTCCTTCTCACTTTTGTTTTCTTTCTTTCTTCTCTCTATAGAAACTATTTTCTTCTAAACCAAGAATCATCAATCCTTTTCTTATTTTTCTTCAAGACCTAATCATATTCTTTTTCAATCTCCTTTCTCATTTTCTTTTATTGAAAACCAAACTATTATATACTAAAAATCACTATCTTTTTCTTTTATCTTTTGTCCAAGCGAATCATCAATCCTTTTTTCTTTTTGTTTAGTAGAATCTTCAAGTGAGTAAGTAAAACATTCCGTACATCGTTTTCATTATTTATTTCTTTTTACTTTAGCAAATTTAGAAACATGATCTCTTATTTTCTCTCTAGGCGAATCCTTGGAAAGGATTTTCAAGGATCCTTGTTGAAGAAGACTTTTAAGAAGAGATCTTTCGGATCATCTAAGGTAAGATTATTCCCTTTGGTTATATCAAATCTTTTTGAATGGATCGCTAATCAACGTTATTTTAGGGCGATTTAAGATCAACAAGATAGGTAAGAAAAGAGCCATACGGAGTGTTTGGAAGAGAGAAGGTGTTACTTTACCATCGAACTACAAACGAAGAAATCAGACGGCATTAGAGACTTTCCACGGGTTGTGGACCCTCCGCTAACGAGGATCGATTATTTGAAGTAGTCGTATAACCGAACCACTTTATGTTGGTGGAATATTAGCGGTTTTGATCCATCTAGTGGAGAAAACCACAAATAACTGCTGTTCGAGAATCTGAGGGTAAGGGATTAGATCTCTCGTCAATAAGTATAGTTTTGTTAACAATAGTGTATACTAACGAAGTGTGTTAATTAAATAGGTGTTGACGAGCGAGAGGGTATTGTTCTCACTGTCACAAGGTGTGTAACCTTACATTAAAATTCCATAGATCTATATTTTAAAAAGTGATTTTATGACAATATGTTTGTTTGTGGTTCCCAATCATTGGTATACAAAATTCAGGTATGTTTACCCCAATATTCCGTTTATTTTTGCTATATGCATAAATATGAAATAAGTATGATTATATTATGTTTTGAGGGGTAAATGGCATGAAAATCTGATTTGATATGTATGTGCATGGGCATATGGGTATATTTGATAAAGGAGGAAGTATTCTGGTGGTTTTACCACATTTTCGGTGACTTCGGTCACATATTTGACTCCGGTGACTTCGGTCACATATTTGACTCCGGTGACTTCGGTCACATATTTGAATTCTGGTGACTTGGTCACATATGTGAATCTGGTGACTTGGTCCACGTATTTGAAATTTGACTTGATCGGTGACTTGGTCACATCTGCTTGGTGGCTTTGCCACAATATTATAAGGCGATGTGCATGTTGACTAGTAACCGCCTTCGATGGTGTGTAGCGGATGGAGGGTCGATTTAGTAATCCCACGGTGTGTTGGTTGGTGCGGTGGTGTGTAGCGGATGTATATTTAGGTGGGTGGGCTTGCATTTCATTTCATGTACATAACCATGTAATATTGAATGATTATTATTTGATCTGCTATGATATGGGCCTTTGGGCTAAATATGAGCTAAATGGGCCTTTGGGCTAAATATGAGTTAAATGGGCCTATGGCCATATGTGAAATTTTTGGACTTAAAGCATATGATAAAATGGACTTTTTAGTGTATGTGTTATACATTGAGTTTATGACTCACCCTTTTGTGGGATAAACTTTTGGATAATTCATAGTGCGATGGATCGAATTGACAAGGATTTCGAGGTGGCCAATGCTCGTATCAAGTATTGTGGAGATTTCCCAACTTAAACTTATTAATTTAAATTTTATTACTTAGACTTTATTTTGGGTTTGCTATTTTTGTAATAAGGCCACTATAAACTACTTTTAGATTTTGTGTTTGGATTTATTTTAAATTCTGCCATGAACAATTATCAATTAAATAACTAAATGGTTTTCGATAAATAATTTAAAAATGTTTTTGTCAGTAATATATATATATATATATATATATATGTTTTAAGAAAATACAAATCTATTTTTCAACTAAGCCCAACTCGATCTTTAAGTTAATCCGTTTTACTTAAAATCATCAAGTTTTCTTGAACAAAACGATATTCCGCTAAAGTTTTACTCGAGGAACATACCAAATCTGGTTAGGCTTTTTGGCCTAAGCTTGGGGTGTTTCAGAATCTCATATGTTTGATAACCCAAAGTATTTTAAGGAAACATTTTAGGATTAACATAAACCCATATTAAATATCAAAGCAAAATTGAAATCCATCCACACATAAAATCCATAACATATTAATAGAGGCCTTATTACATCATATCCAAAATAGTAATTTAAAGAAAGTGCTTAATAAAAGTTCAAGGTTTATAAACCCATGTTTGCGAGATGGCCTCCACGAAGTCCACCTCGGCCCAAGTCCACGTCAATTTCCATTACGAGATGGAAAATTTAAGGGAGTGAGTTACTCGAACTCGATGTACAACTCACTTACTATATCCATTGGGCCAGATCATTCAGTCATTATTTTGGGCTTATGCCCATTAACAGATTTAGTAATATAATAAATGAGATGCATGCAAAATGAAATTTCCCACCCAAACCTAATTTCCATCCGCTACACACCACCGTACCAACCATCACACTGTGGGGATCAAGTCAACCCACCCCGCCAACACACTACCATAGGCATAAAGCCATTTTTAATAATGTTGTGGTGAACCACCGAACTAGATTGTGACAAAGTCACCGAACTAGAGGCATTAAGCCATTAAAATATTTGTGGCGAGCCACCGAACTAGAGGCAATAAGCCATTTAAATATGTGTGGCGAGCCACCGAACTAGAGGCAATAAGCCATTTAAAATATGTGTGGCGAGCCAACTGAACTAGATTTTGGCAACAGCCTTTCTTCTCTTCATCATTTTCCCAACCCATGCAAACATGTATGCATAACAATCTGTATCCATATGATAACTTTAGTAAAAAGCCCAATTACAAGTAAAACAATATTTCAAGTTTTTATTAAAGCCCATAACACAAAACAACATATAGCCCATTTAGCAATCTAGCAACTTAGGCCCATTTAACGATCTAGCATATTTTTCGGCCCATTTAACGATCTAGCATATTTTTCGGCCCATTGAACGATCTAGCATATTTTTGGCCCATTTAACGATCTGGTATATTTTTCGGCCCATTTAATGATCTAGTATATTTTTCGGCCCATTTAACGATCTAGTATATTTTTCGGCCCATTTAACGATCTAGATATATTCGGCCCAGTTAACACATGAGACATAAAATTTACAATTTACCTACTAACTCATTGAGGGCGTTTTCATAAATTTCACAACTTTAACCGTTTTCATGTATTTTCACAAAAATACTAATTATTACGTATTTTTCCGATTTTGTCATCTTTACGATTTTTCTCAATACTTACGATTTAACATCTAACCCGAGATAAGTGTGAAGTTACACACCTTGTTATTGTGAGTACTAGACTTTCCCGCTCGTCAGTACCTAAACGTAACACGATAATTAGAATACTATCATATTTTAAAACTACACTATTGATAAATAATCTAAATCTTTACCCTCAGGATTTCGAACCACTTCTATTTTTGGTTTCTCCTCGATTGTTTGTTCGTTGCCCGATGAGAATCCACGCACGAATAAAGGTTTAGGAGTACGAATGACTTCAAACAACTGGTTCTCCTCGGATGAGGGTCCGCAACCTGGTGGAAAATCCTGGATTCCCGAAATAGCCCTTCGTTTATACTTAGGGGGAATAGCGGAACCACCCCTCTTTCGAAAACTATGCGCTGCCCTTTTCTGCCCTATCTTGAATGTCTCTAATGACATAAGATCATTAGTATGACTAATAATTATCAAAATATGGCTAACAATTTTAAAAGATTTGAGATTGGCTTACCACAATTATCCTCGTTCCTCAAAGAAACGATCGAGCAATTACGTCCCTATAACAAAATCGATTAAATAACTAACTATACCAAAATGACGAATAATATGAGAATCCTTGAATAAACTCCTTACCTTAACTCTTAAAATCGATTCCAACGATCCACAATACTCAAGAACACTTTGAGTTTCTGCCGTCCAAAAATCTCACTATTGTCCACGGTTGAAAAGAATTGAGTGAGAAGAATACTTATGACTAAAGGAGAATTCGATTATGACCAAACAAAGAAAATGAAAAAGATTCGGCACAAGAGCAAACTAACATTCGCCATGAGAAAAGTATTGAAAAGACTTTAGTTTAGAAGAAAGTAAAAGAATGGAAGATGGAAATGATATGATTCAGGTTTTCAAGAGAGAAGAGAGAAAGAAAAGAGAAGAAAAAGAGAATTGAGTTTAGGAGAATTTTGCATTCGGCATTGTGAAGGAAAAAGAGAAAAAGAATGGCCTTCTTTCTTTTTGTGTGATGATAGTTTCGACACTAGGAAGAATGATTGGCAAAGAAATGACCAAATGGTCAAAGAGAAAGGATGGTAAAAAGATGCTATAGTTTCCTCAAGGTTTAAGGTATAATCGGCTAGGAGAGAGCAAATTTTTGGAAGAGAGTTTGATAAGCAAGCATCAAATGACCAAAAAGAAAGTGTTCATCCTACACCCAAGCCTACCAAACCAATCAACAAAACCGTCCATCCCCTAGCCCTTATACCGTCCACATACATGGTCAAAAGGCCATTAGAAAGTTTCCAAAACATCAACCTCTTCTTAAGCCTTATCATCCTCTTTTTTCCTTAAGTTAGAGAAACATTATCCCCTAATTCAAGCCATTCTATCCCCTAACTCAAGCTTTCCATAACCATTAGTCTTCTTACCAAAAAAAAAAAAATAATTAATCCAACTCATCCTAATTTTATCCATAGCCGACACTTGTTAGGATAAAGCAAAAATAAAAACTCCCAAATTGCATACTAGGAGATTCGAACCTCTCCCCTCAAGTCCAACTTATGGCGCCATCACCAATTTGCCAATTACTCATCTTATGCCATCTTTTAGTACTTAATTAACTTATGTTTCAAGGTCACCTAATTTCTTTACATTAAAGTACACTTTACTAATATTTATTCTAATTCCAAGTAAACCCGAGCTAACACTTAGCAACATAATGATACTCGAATATTTAGGATGTTACAATTCTACCCCCTTAAAGAAAATTTCGTCCACAAAATTTACCTGATTAAAAGAGGTGAGGATATTGTTACCGAATTGCATCCTCAGGCTCCCACGTAGCTTCCTCCGCTCCGTGATTACGCCATAAAACTTTGACCAATGGCACGGTCTTCTTTCTTAGCACTTTTACATCTCGGTCTAAAATTTCCACTGGTTTTTCCTCAAAAGACAAGTTTGATTTCAATTCTACCTCCTCTACCGGTACTATATGAGATGGATCTGATCTATAGCGTCTCAGCATGGAAACACGGAAAACATTATGAATTTGACTCAACTCCGGAGGTAGTTCAATCAGATAAGCCACTGGACCAACACGCTTCATCACATGATATGGCCCAATGAACCTAGGGCTCAACTTTCCCTTCTTTCCAAATCTGAAAATTTTCTTCCAAGGTGAGACCTTCAGAAAGACTTGCTCTCCCTCAGCAAACTCGATATCCTTACGCTTCAGTCGTGCATCGACTTACGCTATCCAAGCTTCCTTTAACCGTGCTCGAATAACTTTTACTTTTTCTTCGGTTTCAGATAACAATTCAGGACCCAACATCTACCGCTCGCCCAATTCAGTCCAACTACGGCACCTACGACCATACAATGCCTCGTAGGGTGCCATCTGAATGCTAAACTGATAGCTATTGTTATACGCGAATTCTGTCAATGGTAGAAAATCCTCCCACCTACCTCTGAAGTCGATCACACATCCCCTTAACATGTCTTCCAATATCTGAATTACTCTTTCGATCGACCATCGACCGAGGATGAAAAGCCGATCAAGTTTAACTTCGCTCCCAAGGCTTCATGCGAGCTTTCAAAATCATGATGTAAATCTAGGATCCCCGTCCGATATAATAGAACCTTTGGTACCCCATGGGACCTCACGATTTCAGATACATACAGCTTAGCCAATTTACGTAATGAATAATCATCTGAACTGGAAGAAAATGAGCAGTCTTCGTCAAACGATCAACTACTACCGATACGAAATTTTTCTTAGTAGGTGTTAAAGGTAACCCACTAACAAAATCCATTGTTATTCGCTCCCATTTCCAAAGAGGAATCTTTACTGGTTGTAACAAACCTGACGGTAATTGATGCTCCGCCTTCACTTGTTGACAAGTCAAACATTTTCCTACAAACTCAGAAATCTCACGCTTCAACCCTGGCCACATCTTATTTCCTCTGGGGTGCATAGCATAAGGGTTACTATGTGCCTCCCGCAGAATTATTTGCCTCAAATCTGAGTCTTTAGGCATACAAACCCTTCCACGAAAACACAGCACTCCATTCGTGTTTATACCAAAATCCTCTATTTCACCCCTTCCAACTTTGTTGAAGTAAGGGTCCCAACTTTTATCGATATCCGCTTCTCCCGAATTTGTTCTAACCACAGAGGCTTCACCTGAAGTTTTGCTAACAGACTACCATCCTCATACAAACTCAAATGAGCAAACATTGCTCTCAATTTAGATACCGCCTTACGACTTAACGCGTCAGCTACTACATTAGCCAAATAATTCCTTCATTCACCTATCATTATTACTTCCTTATCACCCTAAGATCTTATTGACATCCGCTTTTCAGCACAATCCAAATGTGCCCGGTGTTTAACCAACCAATCCATGCCCAAAATGAGATCGAACTCGCCGAAAGGCAATTCCATCAAATTCGCCAAAAATATTTCTTCTTGAATTTCTATGGGCACGTCTCTAAACAGTTTATTTACAATTACCGACTGTCCTAAAGGACTAATTACTGTCATCTCACTATCGATAATTTTAGATTCTAGATTCAAGTTTCCAGATATGGTGCTAGCAACATACGAGTGGGTAGAACCAATATCTATTAAAGCAGTAACAGGTACATCAAAGATGAAGAACGTAGCAGTTATTACATCAGGTGCATTGCCATCCCCGCGGCGTCTAACTGCATAGACTAGTCCTGGCTATCTTGCATCCGTGTTACCTCTAGGACCATTACCTCAACTCGGTGCACCTTGACCACGTCCAGCCCCATTACCACCACGACCTGGTCCACGGCCTCTCGATGTCTGCTGAGTACCTCTGGCCGGCTGTGCATCAGTATTACGAACTTTCTGAATCGTATCCATACGTCGAGGGCAATTTCTATATTGGTGATCCATTGAACCACATTTATAACAAGCACCCGTTTTCCTCCAGCACTCTCCGGAATGCCTTTTCCCACATTCAGTGCAATCTCGACTTTGATTATTAGCTACAGATGCTCTACCTTGAGCTGGTTCATCATTCTGAGGCCTCTTCAGAAACCTTTTTGAAGAACCCGACTGCGTTATATCCCTCTTGCCTCTAAATCTTTTTCGATTCTAACGTTCTGAGTTCTTAGCCTCTTCGGCTATCGTGGCTTTCTCCACAAGCGTGGCAAAAGTTCTAACTTTTTGTGGGGCTATCAGAACTCGCAACTCATCATTCAACCCATCCTCAAAACGTACACAACATTCATGATCCGTTGACACTATTGTCCGAGCATAGCGACTCAAGCGTAAAAACTCAGCCTCATACGTTGCCACTGTCTTATTCCCTTGAATTAGATTAAAAAATTCCTTCCTTCAGGTGTCCACATAACTTGTTCCTACATATTTCCCTTGGAAGGCAGCTTTGAAGAATTCCCAAGTAATCAATGCAGCCTCAGTGCCCTCTCGAACAGTAAGCCACCATTGATACGCCTCGTCTCTTAGCAAGGATACGGTTCCTTCCAATTTTTGCTCGACAGTGCATTCCATATCATCCATAATTTGCTCCACAGCTTCGAGCCAATATTCTGCCACATTCAGAGCTACACCGAAAACTCCTCTAAAAACTTCTGCACCATTAGACTTGAGTCGTTTTAATATCGACCCACGAGCTGATGGCCCAACTCTAGTTCCAGCGACCCTTTCCAAGACTCGCAGCATTGCTTGCGTCAAAGCATTATCTTTTCCCATATGATCATGTGTTTCCGTCTCACTTTCAAGTGAAGCAGGTGCATCCATTTTCGGCATATGATTTGGTGCTTCAGACGCAGCACCTCGTCCTCTACCACGGCCACGTCTACCGCGTCCACGACCACGTCCTCTAGAGCTCATAATGTCTAATTCGATTTAATCTGATTACAAGTTTTATGAATCAGAATACTATTTCAGTGTTTATTAACGATGTTTTATGATATTTGAGAGATAAAGTTATTTTTCACAAACACATCCTATAGTCTCAATCTCTACGATTTTCAACATCTAAAACTAGAAGTTCTAGAGTGTTCCTATGATCATATCATCATAATAATCATTCAGTAACGAATACTTACTTGGCTTGGTGCCGGATGCTTGTGGTGCCATACTAATCTTTAAAACATAATTGAAATAATTTCATACAGAAGTTATTTTTTGGGCCCAACCACAACCGAGTTTTGAAACTGGCTCTGATACCATTAAATGTAACACCCCAAACCAGGTCTATGCGTCAAGACGAGATTTGGTTTGTCACACAAATCGAACATTCTTTTAATCTATCTAATGGTTTAGGTGAATCGGTATTACAAAACTTTTTGAAAATAAAGTTTAATAAAAACTAAGAGAATAATTTGAATTCGATGAATTTGAGAAACATTAGTTGAAATTTTATCATTTAGTATTTAATTATCAAAAGTCAAAGTAGTTTTTAAAAGAGTTCAAAAGGATTTGAAAATAAGGATAGATAAAGAATCTCATATGTTTGAAAACCTAAAGTATTTTAAGGAAACATATTAGGATTAACATAAACCCATATTAAATATCAAAGCAAAATTTAAATCCATCCACACATAAAATCCATAACATATTAATAGAGGCCTTATTACATCATATCCAAAATAGTAATTTAAAGAAAGTACTTAATAAAAGTTTAAGGTTTATAAACCCATGTTTGCAGTATGGCCTCCACGAAGTCAACCTCGGCCCAAGTCCACGTCAATTTCCATTACTTGAGATGGAAAATTTAAAGGAGTGAGTTACTCAGAACTCAGTGTATAACTCACTTACTATATCCATTGGGCCAGATCATCAAGTCATTATTTTGGGCTTGAGCCCATTAACAGATTTAGCAATATAATAAATGAGATGCATGCAAAATGAAATTTCCCACCCAAACCTAATTTCCATCCGCTACACACCACCTGCACCAACCATCACACTGTGGGGATCAAGTCGAGCCACCCCGCCAACACACCAATCATAGGCATAAAGCCATTTTAATAATGTTGTGGTGAACCACGAACTAGATTGTGACAAAGTCACCAAACTAGAGGCATTAAGCCATTAAAATATTTGTGGCGAGCCACCATTTAACTAGAGCCACCAACAATAAGCCATTTAAATATGTGTGGCGAGCCACCGAACTAGAGGCAATAAGCCATTTAAAATATGTGTGGCGAGCCACCGAACTAGATTTTGGCAACAGCCTTTCTTCTCTTCATCATTTTCCCAACCCATGCAAACATGTATGCATAACAATCAGATCCATATGATAATTTTAGTAAAAAGCCCAATTACAAGCGAAACAATATTTCAAGTTTTTATTAAAGCCCATAACACAAAATAACATATAGCCCATCTAGCAATCTAGCAACTTAGGCCCATTTAACGATCTAGCATATTTTTCGGCCCATTTAACGATCTAGCATATTTTTCGGCCCATTTAACGATCTAGCATATTTTTGGCCCATTTAACGATCTAGTATATTTTTTTGCCCATTTAACGATCTAGTATATTTTTCGACCCATTTAACGATCTAGTATTTTTTCGGCCCATTTAATGATCTAGCATATTTTCTGCCCATTTAACACATGAGACATAAAATTTACAATTTACCTACTAACTCATTGAGGGCGTTTTCGTAAATTTCACAACTTTAACCGTTTTCATGTATTTTCACAAAATACTAATTATTACATATTTTTTCGATTTTGTCATCTTTACGATTTTTCTCAATACTTACGGTTGAACATCTAACCCGAGATAAGTGTGAAGTTACACACCTTGTTATTGTGAGTACTAGACTTTCCCGCTCGTCAGTACCTAAACGTAACACGATAATTAGAATACTATCATATTTTAAAACTACACTTTTGATAAATAATCTAAATCTTTACCCTCAGGATTTTGAACCACTTCTATTTTTGGTTTCTCCTCGATTGTTGGTTCGTTGCCCGATGAGAATCCACGCACGAATAAAGGTTCAGGAGTACGAATGACTTCAAACAACTGGTTCTCCTCGAATGAGGGTCTTCAACCCGATGGAAAATCCCAGATTCCCGAAATAGCCCTTCGTTTATACTTAGGGGGAATAGCAGAACCACCCTTCTTTCGAAAACTATGCACTGCCCTTTTTGCCCTATCTTGAATGTCTCTAATGACATAAGATCATTAGTCCGACTAGTAATTATCAAAATATGGCTAACGATTTTAAAAGGTTTGAGATTGGCTTACCACAATTATCCTCGTTCCACGAAGAAACGATCGAGCGATTACGTCCCTATAACGAAATTGATTAAATAACTAACTATACCAAAATGACGAATAATATGAGAATCCTTGAATAAACTCCTTATCTTAACTCTTAAAATCAATTCCAACGATCCACAATACTCAAGAACACTTTGAGTTTCTGCCCTCCAAAAATCTCACTATTGTCCACGGTTGAAAAGAATTGAGTGAGAAGAATACTTATGACTAAAGGAGAATTCGATTATGACCAAACAAAGAAAATGAAAAAGATTCGGCACAAGAGCAAACTAACATTCAGCCATGAGAAAAAGTATTGAAAAGACTTTAGTTTAGAAGAAAGTAAAAGAATGGAAGATGGAAATGTTATGATTCGATTTTCAAGAGAGAAAGAGAGAAAGAAAAGAGAAGAAAAGAGAAAGAAAAGAGAAGAAAAAGAGAATTGAGTTTAGGAGAATTTTGCATTCGGCATTGTGAAGGAAAAAGAGAAAAAGAATGGCCTTCTTTCTTTTTGTGTGATGATAGTTTTGGCACTAGGAAGAATGATTGGCAAAGAAATGACCAAATGGTCAAAGAGAAAGGATGGTAAAAAGATGTTATAGTTTCCTCAAGGTTTAAGGTATAATCGGCTAGGAGAGAGCAAATTTTTGGAAGAGAGTTTGATAAGCAAGCATCAAATGACCAAAAAGAAAGTGTTCATCCTACACCCAAGCCTACCAAACCAATCAACAAAACCGGCCACCCCCTAGCCCTTATGCTGTCCACATACATGGTCAAGAGGCCATTAGAAAGTTTCCAAAACATCAACCTCTTCTTAAGCCATATCATCCTCCTTTTTTCCTTAAGTTAGAGAAACATTATCCCCCAATTCAATCCATTCTATCCCCTAACTCAAGCTTTCCATAACCCTTAGTCTTCTTACCAAAATAAATAATTAATCCAACTCATCCTAATCTTATCCATAGCCGACACATGTTAGGATAAAGCAAAAATAAAAACTCCCAAATTGCATACTAGGAGATTCGAACCTCTCCCCTCAAGTCCAACTTATGGCGCCATCACCACTTTTCCAATTACTCATCTTATGCCATCTTTTAGTACTTAATTAACTTATGTTTCAAGGTCACCTAATTTCTTTACATTAAAGTACACTTTACTAATATTTATTCTAATTCTAAGTAAACCCGAGCTAACACTTAGCAACATAATGATACTCAAATATTTAGGATGTTATAATTACCCTTATTTAGCACATACTGTGCCACATGTTATAATCATTTCATTGTGACTCATTCACGAGTACCTGTATTCACTCATTCCCATGACTTTAACACTATTCTCATTCATTCTTCTAAACTCATCTACTTATCCCATTATTTACTAGAGATGGTCAAAGACGCATTTCCATCATTATTGATATAGGTGGAAAGCCAATGCCACATCCCTGAGGTGGTCTTACATGGGGTCACCTCTAAATGTGAATGCCATATCCTAGATAAGGTCTTACATGGACTTCCACATCAAGTATCGATGCCACATCCCGGATATGGTCTTAAATGATTTTCATATTCATTTTTGAAGCCATATCCCAGATATGGTCTTATACGGGATACCAACTCGGTGTCGAGGCCATGTCCCGGACATGGTCTTATATGGGACATTATCTGTTTCATATCTCGATGATAGTATTTTCATAATTAATATGGTCCATTAGGACTTCAACATCTCATTCATCATTAATTTAGTAGAGCATCATGCATCAATAGAATACCAAGCATTCTCAGTTATGCTAACATAATTATTGCATTAAGCACATACAAACTTACCTCGACTTCAAAATGAGCTAACCCGTTGGTTTAGTCCAAGACTTTTTCCTTTCTTCGGTCGAGGTGGATTCTCGATTCTTCTTGCTCTAAAATAGAAATTTAGCTCATTTTAATCACCACATTAATGAAAGCATTTCAATAATCATGCTTAGGTAAAATTACTATTTTGCCCCTAGACTTTAGCAAAATGACCATTTTGCCCTAGGCTCGGAAAATAATTCTAATTACATTTATACGTTCAACAAGCCTAGGTGAACATTTAATACTCTTATAGCTATCATGTAACATCCTGATAATTAGGGGTTGCGCATTTTCTACTTAATCGAATGATGTTGCATGCTTAATTATTATTGAGTGTATTTTGGAAATTATTTTGAGCTTCATTAATTAAGTGAATGCTTAGTGAAACTTTTAATTTCTAATAATTAAGAGAGAGCTAAGCAAGTTAGGCTTTAAGAATTAATGACAAGGATTTTTAAGCATAAGATGAGTAATTGGCAAGGTGGTTAGGATGCATGGATTAGTGCTTGAGGGGAGAGGTTCGAATCCCCTAGCTAGCAAATGGGAAAAATTTTAATCTTTATGTTTTCTTCCCTATAGTGTCGGCCAAGAATGTTCTAGAGTGGATGAGTATTCTTTTATTTTTGGCCATTTGACCATATGAAAAAGGAAGCTAGGAACTTATGGCAAGGAATCATAAGAAGATGATAAGAAAGGGAGGACAAAAGGCATGATATTGGGCAATGTTTTGGGAGTTTGTTCATGGTCATTTGACCATGAACCTAGACGGCATAAGGGGCTAGAGAGTGGTTTAATTGTGTTGCAAATTATGGTGTTGATAGGGAAGAATTGTGGAGGAAAAGGGGATTGTGTTGGCTTCCTTGTTGGCGAATTTTGACTTGAGTTAGGGGATGAAAGTTGGCCAATAGTTCTAGCAATTGTGCATCTTTCTCATTTCTCCAAAAACTCTTCTCTTAGCGAATCTTGCTTTGAACATTAGTTAAAAATTTCTCTTTGTTTTGGTTCTTATTTTGACCATTTGGTTAAAATTCCTTTCTCTCAAAATTCTTGTCAAAAGCCTCAAAAGTTGGAAAGCCTTTCTTCTTTTCTTTCTTTTCTCTCATTGCCGAAAGTACCAAAGTTCAAGCACCATTTTCTTCTTCATTTCTCCCTCTTGGCCGAATGCACCTAAGCCCCAAAACCTATCTCCTTTCTCTTTGATCCTTCTCTTTTTCTTCCTTTTTTTTATCTTTCCTTCTCATTTTATTTTCTTTCTTCTCTCAATAGAAACTATTTTCTACTAAAACCAAGAATCATCAATCCTTTTCTTATTTTTCTTCAAGTCAATCATATTCTTTTCAATCTCCTTTCTCCTTTTCTTTTATTGAAAACCAAACTATTATATGCTAAAATCACTATCTTTTTCTTTTATCTTTTGTCCAAGCCAATCATCAATCCTTCTTTTCTTCTTATTCAAGGCTGAATCTTGAAGAACTCAAAGTAAGGTTTTGTCAATCATTTCATCATTTCTTTTACTTTAGCAAATTTAGAATTATGATCTCTTATTTTCTCTCTAGGCGAATCTATTGAAAAATTTTTCAAAGATCTTTGTTGAAGACAACTCTTAAGAAGTGACCATTCAAATCATCAAGGTAAGGTTATTAATTTAGATCATATCGATTTCTTTAGATAGACTACTAATCGATCGTATTTTTAGGGCGATTTAAGACTAACAAGATAGGTAAGAAAAGGGCCGTCTGAGTGTTTGGAAGAGAGGAGGCATTCCTTTACCATCAAACTTCAAATGAAGGACGATGTCGGCGATTAGAGACTTTCCACGGGTTGTGGACCCTCGCTAACGAGGATCGCTTATTTGAAGTAGTCTGAACAACCGAACCACTTTACGTTGGTAGAATATCGTGGTTTTGATCCATCTAGTGGAGAAAACCACAAATAACTAATGCTCGAGAATCCAGAAGGTAAGGATTTAGATCCTCATCAAAAGTACAATTTTATTAGCAATAGTGTATACAAACCAAGTGTGTTAATTAAATAGGTGTTGATGAGCGAGAGAGTATTGTTCTCACTATCACTAGGTGTGTAACCTTACATTAAAAATCTCATAAGATTTACATATATTTAAATGTGACTATATGACCATGTATATGATTGTGATTTTGGATACCATTCGGTGGTATACGATATTCGAGTATGTTTACCCCAATATTTTGTTCATTTTGCTATTTGCATAAAAGTGAAATAAGCATGACTATATTATGATTTGTGGGGTAAATAGCATGAAATCGATTTGATATGTATGTGCATGGGCATATGGGTATATTTGATAATGGAGGAAGTATTCGGTGGTTTTACCACATTTTCGGTGACTTCGGTCACATATTTGACTCGGTGACTTGATCACGTATGTTTGGCTCATTGACTTGGTCACATATTTGACTCTGGTGACTTGGTCACATATGTGAATCTGGTGACTTGGTCACGTATTTGAAATTTGGACTTGGTCGGTGACTTGGTCACATCTGTTTGATGGCTTTGCCACAATATTATAAGGCGATGTGCATGTTGGATCGCAAAGAATCGCCTTCGATGGTGTGTAGCGGATGGAGGGTCGATTTAGTAATCCCACGGTGTGTTGGTTGGTACGGTGGTGTGTAGCGGATGGATATTTAGGTTGGTGGGCTTGCATTTCATTATTTATACATATCCATGTTATTTAATTGATTATCTTTTAATCATTATGAAAATGGACTTTTGGGTTAATTATGAGCTAAGTGGGCCTTTGGGCTAAATATGAGTTAAATGGGCCTATGGCCATATGTGAAACTTTGGGCTTTAAAGCATGTGATAAAATGGGCTTTTTGATGTATGTGTTACACATTGAGTTTATAACTCACCCATTTTGTGGGACAACTTTTCGAGATAATTCAGTAGTGCGATGGACCAAGGCAAAGAAGGATTTCGAGGTGGCCAATGCTCAAACAATGAAGTTTGGAAATTTTCCTACTTAAACTTATTAATTTTTATTATTTAGACTTTATTATGGATTTGCCAATTTTATGTAATAAGGCCACTATAAACTATCTTTAATTTTGTGTTTGGATTTATTTTTATTTTGCCATGAACAAATATCTATTAAATAACTAAATGGTTTTTCGATAAATAATTTAAAATGTGTTTGTCACTAATATATAAATGTTTTAAAGAAATTTTCTTAAAGTTGGTTTCCTTTTGATTTAATTAATTCCTTCTAAAAATAATGTTTTAAAAGACAAAATTACTTTACAATTTGATTTCGCTAAAGTCTTACTTGAGGAACATACCAAATCCGGTTAGGCTTTTTGGGCCGGGTTTGGGGTGTTTCATATCATCAAAACTCATAATTTCACATAATTACTAGAAATTTGTAGCCTTTTCATCTAGGTCCAATTAGGTGTTTTCAAGAGAACACCTTTTGCAAAAGTTGTTCATCTAACAACTAAGACTCAATTTCTTCCATAAAAATGCAGCAAATAGCTAAGATAGCTCTCATGGAAAAACTCTAAACTTTTTACCATATTGCACAATAGTCCCCTCATTTGAAAGCTTAAGCTTTAGGGCTCCCAAAAGTACAACTATTTTGTAGAAAAGATCACTAGAACACTTACTTGTGAAGAGATGAGTGTGCTAAAATTTTTGAAGCTTTCTACCCTCTATTTGCTGCTAATTTTTGGTGGAAGAGTGAAAGTGAAAAATATGATATCTTTTCTCTGCTTATTTTATTAATACTAGTCAAATTAGTCCACCTATTATCACCAACTTTGACCAACATTGACAAATTTGTCTTCTATGCTAGTCCATGGCCGACCAAGCAAATATTTGGGTTTTAATTGCCTTTTAAAGACCTCAAATTGACAATCTATGCCTATTTGGTACCTTTAGCTTATAGAATGGAACTTTTACACTTTATGCGATTTAGTCCTTTTTCACAATTAATCATGAAATCGTTAAAATTAAAGCACCAAAATTTTCATGCACATATGCTATCATGCTATAACTCATAATATAACAAGAAAATAAATTTCTCTAATCTCAAAATAGTGATCCCAAGATCAATATTCTGACTAGCCTCTAAATCGGGTTGTTATAATACCTTCCAGAATTTGAACAACTCATTCTAACTGCCTTACTATCTGATAATAAAAAGCTATACTAAAATTCAATCTAGTACCTAGGACTCAGATCACGATCAGAAATAATGAATACTAGCACATAATGCAACCTAACAATCTCATCATCATATAACTCAAGTAGCTTCTCAAGTGAATATCTATTCAGATCAAAATAAAATGAGGTAATTACGTCAATTTGATAACAATTATTGGTAGTCTCGATATGAAATCCATCGTAGTATGTGTAACATCCTTTCTTTAGTCAAATCGAAATAGAGGTTTTGGGACCAAAAATTTGATTTTGAAATAATTATTTTATTATTATTTTAATATTTATAGCATGATAATATGTTTGTGTAAAATTTTTGTTAAGAAATTTTATCGATTGAATGTTTAATTTGATAAAAAAAGACAAAATAGCGTAAAGTGCAAAAATGATATTCTAATAGCTAGAAGTATTAAATGGCTATTAAATTAAATAGTGGAGGCCCTTACACTGTAATTATACCCTTTTTAATGTTAGTGGACATTTATGTACATAGTTTAAGTGATTTTTAATGGTTTATTAATAAGGTCAAATAGGTAATTTGGTTATTAAGGTATAATAAATAAAACAAAAATCATATTTTGTTGGCTATCATCTTCCTTAACCGAATTTGAACAAGAAGAAAAGCCAAAATTCTTAGATTTTCATTCGCCCATGCTAGATATGCTCAATTAGGTATGATTTTTGTCCCGTTTTTAATGATTTCTATGTTTTTGAGATCGTTGTATCTTACTCTAGCTAGCCTAGGGACTATTATGCAAAACTGTTAAAGGTATAAGGTTTTTCCATTGATTAATGTTGGGTGTATTTTGATGTTTGATGATAGAAAATACATGCTTGTTGTTATATAAACAACATTTGTTAAGTGATTTTTAGTGAAATGTACAATTAGGGATTAAATTGTAAAATGTGTAATTTTGTGGTTAAATTATGAAATAAATGAAAAATATGGACTAATATGGACCTAATTGGAATTCAAAAAGCATGGGTTTTAATTGAATTGCATGAATTTGTAATTTTATGAAATAAGGACTAAATTGTAAAAATGTTAAAATGTTAGGGGTAAAAGTGTAAATTTTCCTTAATGTGTATTTTGGACTAAATTGAATATAGAGATTATTAAATAAGTTAATTTTGATACATTTAGATAAGGAAAAGTGAAATATGGATTTAGACCGGGGAAAGAACAAGGTTTTGGACTAATCGACTTATTACGCCGTTTTTGTATTCGAGGTAAGTTCGTATGTGTTAAACATTATTATACTTGTCTTTTAATTCTTTGATATTGCATACATTGTGAATACAACACTGTGGACATGTTCAACGATGATTCAACAAGTGAGAAAGTCCTGGTTGAACCTTAGGAATAGATTAGGATACGAATGACATGTCATTAGGGGTTATGTGATTTGGGTGCTGGTCCGTACGTCCTAACGGTGGCTGAGTTATCCGACATGTGTTGCGGATACTCGCCAGCTTGTGTGAGTAGACTCGTTGATAGCTCGAGAGTGAGCATTATATGTGATACAAGATTGTGATAGCTTTGGCTATGTATGTGGTACTTAGGGTGCGAGTTTCCCGAGTATCTGATAGTATTTCGAATGGTTCAATAGGTATATAAAGGATACGGATGAGTATGAGATTGATTGAGATGGTAAATGTAACACCTTTAATCCAAAACCATCATCAAAATAGGGTTAAGAGGCATTACCAAACAATCAAATCATTTAACAACCCATTCGCGACACAAAGTCAATCACCAGTATAACACATCAAAACATAAACATATAGCCCTTATTAAGGCCTATAAGACCTTAAACACAAGCTAGAGAAGGATCGGGACTAAATTAAAACATATACAAAATTTTTCAGAAACTTAAAAACTTATCCAAAAATACAAGGGATACACGCCCGTGGGAGCCAATCGTGTGCCCTCCACGACTTCTAAACACACCCGTGTGTCCTCCCCGTGGTCGAACCTGATTCCTCACCACGGCCACCAAGCACGCCCGTGTACCCTGGCCATGGTCAAACCTACCAAAGCAACATGGTTACCAAGTACCCCCGTGTGTAAAGGCCGTGAACTACTAGGCCATATACTGACTTTCTCACATGGCTTCTAGGCATGCCCGTGTGCCATGGCCGTGTGACATTATAGGTCATACCTACAAGCAATATTTACCAAAGCAACTCATGCACTTATGACTGCACAAAAGTATATTAAAATAATCATTCAAACCATGCATTCAATACCAATTCTATTCATACCAAATTTACTACCAAAACTTATCTTATCACAAGCATAATTCATTCCCAATTTCACTTATTCCTAATAACATCATACCATCACCAAAATTTCCGTCCATAAGTCAATCTCTCAACTCACAATTCATACCAAAAGATGCATCATATAAACCAAAGTCATTCATGCCAAAAACTATAACATTTCTAGCCACATATCATGGCTACTTAACAATCTCAAACTTGATTCAAATAACTAGCCTATACAGGCCATATTTTAACTATTTACATCTTTCCAAAATACCCCCAAATAGATTGCCAATAGTGTGATTGAGATGCTGACGATCCTCAGATCCGAGCTAGCTTTACCGACAACGCAGCGAAAAACAAATCACACAGTAAGCTTTTCAAAGCTTAGTAAGTTTGTAATTTAATACATATTACTCAATAATACCACATCATACACAATTAAATCATCACATAGATAAATTGCACAACTAGGCTCATTAGCAATCTCAACCATATGCTCAAGTTATTTATTAATATAACTATTAAGGCTATCATCAACCACCTAGGTTCAAACGTACCTTGATCAACACATAGTTATTCACCATTCATGCTACTCAATTGCTCGATATTACCTCTCGTTCAACCTTTACTATTCTTTTTGATTATTCCGTACACTTAGTGCCAATTTCATAGCCGGATCATAATCGTCATCACACACTTAGTGCCTAATCTTTCAACCGACTTATCTCGGTATTGCACACACAGTGCCAGGTCCATAAGTCAAACTTTCATATCATCGCATAGACAGTGCTATTCATTTCTGTTTCGATTTCAATTTCGCACACTTAGTGCCATCAACTAAAATCTTGCACATAGCAACTCACTTTCATAGACAAATACATATTTATTTCATAATGCTAAAACATATCTTCATAATATGTATCCTATCCGAACTTACCTCAGACGTTGAACTATCGATATAGTCGATTAATCGAGCACATTATCTTTGCCTCAATCTCTATCCGAACGTCTCCTCTCTTGGTCTATACACATTCAAATCCAATCCATTCAATCATCAAATCATTCATTTTAGTCCAAACACATATATTGTAATATCCCAAATTATGGCTTGTGTAATTATGGTTAATTATATGACATAGCATGCCTTATGTATTATGAATGTGTTATGTGAATTTTTGGAACCTTGGGATATAGGGAAATGCCTTAGAAAATATTACATTTTAAGTTAAAAAGGGGAGAACTGAAGCAAGGTGGTCTTAAGAGAAAATGAAGGGAAAGTATGACACAAAACGGGCTTGGAAAAGTGGCTTGGAGACGCCACTTAGGGCCTTTGGAAATGACGTCATGGGCTATGAGGAAGGACCTAGGATCGAGTCACATGGGAAGCTAAATAAAGCTTTTATTTTTACGGTAATATGAGGAAGAGATGGACGGCATGGGGAGTCTCTAAGAGGAGTTTAAGATGTGCTTAAATTCCTAGGAAATTTCGGCTAAAGCATAAGATAAATAAGGATTTATTTTAAATGAAGAAAATCAAGGAATAGCTAGTGGTTGAATGCTAGCCGAATTTAGGAGGGGAAGTAAGTAAGGCATTCACCATACTAAGGGGGATTTGTGCGAAAAATTCATTCTCTTCTCATCTTTTCTTTTGTGCCAAATTCTCAAATAAATCACTTTCGTGTTTTTTATTTTCTTCCTTTTGCTATTCATCTCCATAGGACTAATCTCATCAAACCTTTTCTCTTATTCTTTTCCAATTCAATCAAAAGTCAAATCTCCTTAAGTATTCTCCAAAGCCGAATCCCTCTGAGGTGTTAGGCAAGGTGCTATCGACTTTTGTATTAAGGGATCTTTCGGGATTTTCAGTGTGGTCAACCATAAGGAGGATTATTCGAGATTTCAACATCCAAGGTATTTTGACACCTTCATAATCAAGTAGCACTTTTCGGGATTCACAGGTGTTAGCCGATTGCAAGGAAAACTCACAAAGTTTCGAGATTTGTTTAGGGATCAAAACGACAGTAAGGGGCTAGGGATCTAGGACGCTAGATCGGGATTTTTAGGATTTGCAGTAAACTTGCTAGGAGAATCAGGTGTGTACCCCCACACTAAGCTTCAATTAAATTATGGTTATGCGTTAATATATGCGTTAATAAATAAAGTGGCTAAAAGTACCATGCAATGGTACGAACGAAATACTCAGGTACGTTTTCCTACCCCTACTATGAGTATATTGTGAAAAATATATGTTAAGGCACATAAGTGCAAATATAAGAATGTGAATAAGTATAAGGCATAATATTTACATGTTTTGTATGACATGGGCATATGGGTGATATGTAAAGGGGAAGTGAATTGGTGGTTTTATACCCCAATATAAGAATGTGGTGACTTATGTCACAATATAAGAATGTGGTGACTTATGTCACAATATAAAAATGTGGTGACTTCTGTCACAATATATGAATGTGGTGACTTATGTCACAAATTTTATAAGGGCGATGAGCACGTTGATCGCAATGACGCCTTCGATGGTGTGTAGCGGATGGAGGGTTGACTTAGCAGTCCCACGGTGTGATGGTTGGCACGGGTGATGTGTAGCAGATGGTTATCTAGGCTTGGGTTCGGGTTGCATCATGATTTATATGTGTTTATTATGATTTGATATGCCTGAATTTAATTTGAGACTTGTGTTGGTTGTACACATTGAGTCTGCTTGACTCACCCTTTGTGGGACTATTTTTCGGTGACACTCAAGTGATGGACCGGCCTATGAAGCTCGATGGTGGCCATGCATAGTTCGGGATTTTATTTTATTTTGGACTTGTTATATTTTAAGTATTTTGGATTTAATTTGGGTTTTGATTTGATGTAATAAGGCCTTGGTTTGAACTGTTATGCATGCACATTTAATTATCTAAGCATGACTCGATTTTAATAATTCAAAGTTAAAGTCTATTTTTCTTAAGTATATATATTTAAATGTTTTGACACATAATCAACACGAGTTTTAAAATTCGAGCCCAACCCAAATCAACTGTTTTCAAAAACACGAAAAATTTTAGCAAAGTTTCAAATAAGATTTGAATGGTTTTTCCTAGAAGCATGCCAGATCCGGTCAGGGCTTGTAGGCCGGGTGTGGGGTGTTTCAGCTTGGTATCAGAGCCCGATTCAAAACTCGGCCTTGAGGGCTTTTAGGGCCCAAAACGTTTTCTTTTGGAAAATTGGGTTTTTCTAAGAAATAAGCGTGCTTTACGGCATGGCACCGAGTCTCCTACCAAGTCCACCGTAAGTACCCCTATCTATTGTGTGGATTATCATATGAATTGTAGAAGGGTAGAAATGGAACGTAGATTAGTATGATAAGTACTTGAACCATAGGACTAGTTTACCCCAACAATTACATAAGACTTTAATGCCTAACTAAACAAACCTGTGACTAAGTCACCGAGTCAGGGTGTGGCAACCATTGTGCGCATGTCAGGATTGGTTTCGGTGGGAGCTTGGTATTTAAGCCCCTAGTGACTCACCTCCTCTCGCTCGAATCCTACCTGATGCGTAGTGACGGTTCACCCTAACCAAGAGGACTTAATCACGGGCTAAAATCCATAACTAAAACCCGAAAGGGACCAATCACCTTGTTTTGAATAATCCTTAAATCAAACCTTGGTTTCAAAATTGACCAAAATACCCCTGATTTGCAAAATGACCAAATTACCCCTAACTCGAACAAATGGCCAAAATACCTCAAGAAGGAAAATTACCGAAGTGCCCTCAAATTAGAAACCTTTAAAAAATACCCTTGTTTTGAAAAGTCATCAGGAACCATATTTTGTGAAAAATTACCGAAATGACCCTGGTTTGAAAAATTATGAAAATACCCTCAGTTTATAAAATTACCATTTTACCCTTAAAATTCCCTACCAAGTATTTCAATTTTGTAAAAACACCAAAAATCTCTATTTTGCAACATTTTCAAATACCCTAATTTGAAAAAAATTACCAAAATACCCCTGTAGGACAAAATTATGAAAATACCCTTGGGTAGTGGAAAACAACAAACAACGACAACTACAACATTTCTCTGTAATGGACGCAAGTTCATGTGTGTGACTAAATGAATGATGTGAGACTGTATGTGTATGAATCGAAAGAACTACTTCCTAGAACTATTAAACATAAAACTGTTCGTGTTAAATCAGTGGAACAAAACTAATTCATAAAATTCTTTAATCAGATAAACGCAAAGCGGAAGTATGAATTCAAGGGGACGTGGTCGTAACGTGCGTGGCCGTGGAAGAGGTCGAATGACTGTGTCTGAACCCGTTAGATCGGGTCAAAGATCTGAGAATGAAATGCCACCACCACCACCAGCCACTGATGTGGAATATTAGGATCAGACGGGGATGACGCAGTGTCATAGGCGACACTGCAGGTCTTGAAAAGGGTGGCTAGAGCAGGTAGAGGCATGGGAGCTCAGAAGTCGGTACCTGAGCGACTCCGAGCCAACGAAGCTAAAGTATTCCGTGGTATATATGGTGTGGCACCCAAGAGCATCAACAATCTTGGTTGGAGGCGATCGAGCGGATTATGGATGAGCTCGATTTAACTGACGAGGAAAAGCTGAAAGGATTGGTGTCGCTTCTCGCGATGAGTCATATCAATGGTGGCTCACGGTGCGGGATGGTGCTACAGTTGAGGAACTCACGTGGGATTATGCTAAGGTGGCATACCAGAAGAAATATGTTGGTACCCATTACATTGATGCGCAGAGGAAGGCATTCTGGGGCTGATTCAAGGGAACAAGTCCGTAGTTGAGTACAAAGCTGAATTCCTAAGGCTGAGCCGTTATGCTCGAGGGATAGTGGCTACTGAGCATGAACGGTGTGTCCGATTTGAAGATGGACTAAGGGATGACTTGAGGTTGCTGATAGCTCCACAACAAGAGTGGGAGTTTGCTGTGTTGGTGGAGAAGGCTAAGGTAGCCGAGGGAATTAAGGATTCCATCACCGATCAGAATAGATAGAAAGAGGATTTGGATCATCAAGGCCATCTAGGAATGAGCAAAGGAGGCCTAGAGTTGATGGGCCGCAAGGTTAGCAGGTTACTACTGAAGGGCAGTATCGTACTTGTGATCAGTGTAGGAACAAGCATTTAGGAGAGTGTTGGAAGAAGATGGGAGGATGTTTCAAGTGTGGGTCTAAAGACCACATGATTAAGGATTGCCCCATGAGAACCGAATGGGGTCGACCAGTGAATCAAGGACCCAAGTCGGCGGGAAGAGGAGGATAGCAGCCACCACGAGGTCGTGGTTCGGTTGGCAGAGGGAATGGTACTGGTAGAGGATGGGGAACACCGGGCAGAGGTGTTAGTAATACAGAGGTAAGACAGCCGAGTTTGGTTTATGCAGTTCGTCGGAGGGAGGATAGAGACGCACCGGACGTCATAACCGGTATGTTCCTTATATCTGGTAAACCCTATGTTGCTTTAATTGATGTGGGCTCAACCCATTCTTATGTTTCATGTAGAGTAGTTGAAACTCTAGGGATAGCCTCTGAACTATCTAGCAAGGGGATGACTGTAGTAAGCCCACTAGGTCAAACTGTAGTGGTGAATAAGATGTTTCAGAGAGTACCTTTGGAACTTCAAGGAGCGGTATTTCTTACTAACTTAATGGAATTACCCTTCGGGGAATTCGATCTTATACTTGGTATGGATTGGCTAGTGGAGCATCGGGCTGTATTGGATTGTGCAGCCAAACAAATGGAATAAAGGACCCCTAAGGATGGGGAAGTAGTTATGATAGGAGAAAGAAAAAACTACCTATCTAATGTAGTTTCTACTTTAAAGGCTGATAAGATGGTTCGGAAGGGGTATAAGGCATTTATGGCCTTCATTTGTGCTTTGGATACAAACGAAGATGGAATTAGTGGAGTTAGAACTGTAAGGGCGTTTGTGGATGTCTTTTTGGAGGAATTACCAGGAATACCCACAGATAGGGAGGTGGAGTTTGGAATTGACTTGCTACCTGGTACAGCTCCTGTGTCAATCGCCCCGTACAGAATGGCACCTAAGGAGTTGGTTGAGCTCAAGGCTCAAATCCAAGAATTGCTAGACCGTGGGTTTATCCGACCTAGTGTGTCTCCATAGGGAGCACTGGTCTTGTTTGTGAAGAAGGACGAAACTATGCATATGTGCATAGATTATCGTCAGTTAAACAAGCTGACCATCAAGAATAAGTACTCGTTGCCAAGGATAGACGACTTGTTCGATCAGCTTAAGGGGACCGCAGTATTCTCGAAGATAGATCTAAGGTCTGGATACCATCAGCTTAAGGTGAAAGAGGCTGATATCCATAAGACGACTTTTCGAACAAGGTACGGGCATTATGAGTTCTTAGTAATGTCGTTCGGATTGACAAATGTCCCAGCCGCGTTTATGGACATGATGAACGGGATTTTCCAACCCTATCTAGATCGGTTTGTTGTTGTGTTCATAGACGATATCTTGGTGTACTCGAAGTCTGAGGAAGAACATGATGAGCACCTCCGAGTTGTGTTGCAAGTGTTGAGAGAGAAGAAGCTCTATGCCAAATTTAGCAAGTGTGAATTTTGGCTTAAGGAGGTTACATTTTTAAGACATGTGGTATCTACTGAAGGAATAAGGGTAGATCCTCGGAAGATAGGATTGGAAACCACCTAAATCTATGGCAAAATTTAGAGTTTCTTAGGATTGGTAGGCTATAATAGAAGGTTTGTAGAAGGGTTCTCATCGATAGCCGCGCCTTTGACAAAGTTATTGGGAAAGGAAGTACCTTTTGTTTGGACAGATAAGCAACAGGAGAGCTTTGAAAAGCTTAAGAGGGTCTTGACTGAAGCTCCGATTTTGATTCAGCCGGAGGCGAGAAACGACTTCGTGGTGTATTGTGACACTTCTCATATAGGATTGGGATGCATGTTAATGTAAGAGGGGAAGGTAGTTACTTATGCATCTCGGCAATTAAGGCCTCATGAGGTTAACTACCTGACGCACGACTTGGAATTGGCGACAGTGGTCTTTGCTCTTAAGGTATGGAGGCATTATCTTTATGGAGAAAAGTCGGTGATCTACACAGACCACAAGAGCCTTAAGTATTCACGCGACTCGTAAAGAGTTAAATGAGAGACAATGAAGGTGGGTGGAACTATTCAAGGACTATGATTGTTCAATAGAGTATCACCCGCAAGGCAAATGTAGTGGCGGATGCCCTAAGTCGGAAGGTGGTGTCGGATCTAAGGGCGATGTTTATGCATTTATGTTTGTATGATGATGGAAGTCTGTGGCAGAGTTGCAAGTTGCTTCTACATGGTGAATGAGGTGAAAGAGGGACAGGTTGGTGGATGAGGATCTGAGTGCTAAGCGAGACAAGTCGTAATGGAGAGTTGGAAAATTATGGTATTAATGATGAAGGAGTATTGTGTTTCAAGGGAAAAGTCTGTATGCCAAAGGACGAGGAGCTTAGGCAAAGAATTCTTCGGGAATCGCATAGTAGCCCTTATGCTATGCATCCCGGAGGTAGTAAAATGTACAGAGATCTAAGGGAACAATTTTGGTGGCTTGCTCTTAAGAGGGAAGTTATCGAATATGTAGGGAAATGCTTGACGTGTCAGCAAGCCAAGGCTGAACACCAAGTTCCGTTAGGAGTGCTTCATCCAATAAAGATCCCGTAGTGGAAGTGGGAGAGAATCACCATGGACTTCATTAGTGGGCTTCCCCTTACGCCTACTAAGAAGGACTCGGTATGGCTGATAGTGGATCGGCTGACAAAGTCTGCGCATTTTATTCCAGTGCGGGTTGACTACTCCCTACAAAAGTTAGCAAGGTTGTTTGTGGTGGAGATTGTAAGGTTGCATGGAGTACCGATGTCAATTATCTCGGATAGGGACCTAAGGTTTACGTCTCGATTTTGGAAAGTGCTACATCAGGCTTTAGGCACCAGATTGGATTTCAGTACGACCTTTCATCCACAATCGGACGGTTAATCTGAATGAGTGATCCAAGTGTTAGAGGACATGCTGAGGAGATGTGTGATAGACTTCAAAGGAAGTTGGGAAGAATATCTGTCTTTAGCTGAATTTGAATATAACAACAGCTATCAAGCCAGTATTCGGATGGCACCATATGACGCACTGTATGGACGGAAGTGTCACACTCCTACGTGTTGGACGGAATTAGGGGAACGTCGAGTTTTGGGTCCAGAGTTAGTGGCAGAATTTGAAGAGAAGGTTAGTGTGATTCAAGCACTGTTGAAGGAGGCATCTGACAGGCAAAAGTCGTACGCGGATCTCAAACGGAAGGAGATAGAATTTGATGTGGGAGATCAAGTGTTTCTTAAAGTCTCGCCTTGGAAAAAGGTAATGAGATTTGGTCAAAAAGGGAAGTTAAGTCCGAGGTTTATAGGACCTTATCGGGTATTGAAGTGAGTTGGACTAGTGGCATACCAGTTAGAGTTACCTTCGAAATTGAAGCAAATACATGACGTATTCCATGTGTCCATGCTACGTCGTTACCGATCGGATCCGTCTCATGTGGTACCAGTTGAAGAGGTGGAGCTAAGGCCAGACTTGTCCTACGAAGAAGAGCCGATTTAGATCCTGGAGCGGGAAGAAAATTAGTTCCTCTAGTCAAAGTGTTATGGCGTAATCATGGATCGGAGGAAGCTTCGTGGGAGCTGGAAGAGGCAATGCGACAGCAATACCCTCACTTGTTTCAGCTAGGTAATTTCGAGGATGAAATTATTTTAAGGGGGTAGAACTGTAATATCCGGAATTATGGTTGTGCATTTATGCTTAATTATATGAAATAACATGTCTTATGTATTATGAATGTGTTATGTGAATTTTTGGAACCTTGAAATATAGGGAAATGCATTAGAAAATATTACGTTTTAAGTTAAAAAGGGGAGAACTGAAGCAAGGTGGTCTTAAGAGAAAATGAAGGGAAAGTATGACACACAAACGGGCTTGGAAAAGTGGCTTAGAGGCGCCACTTAGGGCCTCTGGAAATGACGCCATGGGCTATGAGGAAGGACCTAGGATCGAATCGCATTAGAAGCTAAATAAAGCTTTTATTTTTGCGACAATATGAGGAAGAGATGGACGGCATGGGGAGTCTCTAAGAGGATTTTAAGATGTGCTTAAATTCCTAGGAAATTTCGGCTAAAGCATAAGATAAATAAGGATTTATTTTAAATGAAGAAATTCAAGGAATAGCTAGTGTTTGAATGCTAGCCGAATTTAGGAGGGTAAGTAAGGCATTCGGCCATACTAAGGGGATTTGTGCTTGAAAAATTCATTCTCTTCTCATCTTTTCTTTTGTGCGTAATTCTCAAAGAAATCACTTGTGTTTTTTATTTTCTTCCTTTTGCTATTCATCTCCATAGGTCGAATCTCATCAAACCTTTTCTCTTCTTCTTTTTCCAATTCAATCAAAAGCTGAATATCCCTAAGTATTCTCCAAAGCCGAATCCCTCTGAGGTGTTAGGCAAGGTGCTGTCAAATTTTGTATTAAGGGATCTTTCAGGATTTTCAGTGTGGTCAACCATAAGGAGGATTATTCGGGATTTCAACATCCAAGGTATTTTGACACCTTCATAATCAAGTAGCACTTTTCGGGATTCGCAAGTGTTAGCCGATTGCAAGGAAGAAACTCACAAAGTTTCGGGATTTGTTTAGGGATCAAAACGACACTAAGGGGCTAGGGATCTAGGATGCTAGATCGGGATTTTCAAGATTTGCAGTAAACTTGCTAGGAGAATCAGGTGTGTACCCCCACACTAAGCTTCAATTAAATTATGGTTATGCGTTAATATATGTGTTAATAAATGAAGTGGCTAAAAGTACCATGCAATGGTATGAACGAAATACTCAGGTACGTTTTCCTACCCCTACTATGAGTATATTGTGAAAAATATCTGTTAAGGCACATAAGTGCAAATATAAGAATGTGAATAAGTATAAGGCATAATATTTGCATGTTTTGTATGACATGGGCATATGGGTGATATGTAAAGGGGAAGTGAATTGGTGGTTTTATACCCCAATATAAGAATGTGGTGACTTATGTCACAATATAAGAATGTGGTGACTTATGTCACAATATAAATGTGGTGACTTCTGTCACAATATATGAATGTGGTGACTTATGTCACAAATTTTATAAGGGCGATGAGCACGTCGACTGCAGCGACTGCCTTCGATGGTGTAGCGGATGGAGGGTTGACTTAGCATTCCCCACGGTGTGATGGTTGGTACGAGTGATGTGTAGCGGATGATTATCTAGGCTTGGGTTCGGGTTGCATCATGATTTATATGTGTTTGTTATGATTTGATATGCCTGAATTTAATTTGAGACTTGTGTTGGTTGTACACATTGAGTCTGTTTGACTCACCCTTTATGGGACTATTTTTAGGTGACACTCAAGTGATGGACCTGGTCCTGAAGCTCGATGGTGGCCATGCACATTCGGGATTTTATTTTTATTTTGGACTTGCTATATTTTAAGTATTTTGGATTTAATTTGAGTTTTGATTTGATGTAATAAGGCCTTGGTTTGAGCTGTTATGCATGCACATTTAATTATCTAAGCATGACTCGATTTTAATAATTCAAAGTTAAAGTCTATTTTTCTTAAGTATATATATTTAAACGTTTTGACACATAATCAACACGAGTTTTAAAATTCGAGCCCAACCCAAATCAACTGTTTTCAAAAATACGAAAAATTTTAGCAAAGTTTCAAATAAGATTTGAATGGTTTTTCCTAGAAGCATGCCAGATCCGGTCAGGGCTTGTGGGCCGGGTGTGGGGTGTTTCATATATTTAGGGCATTTTACGAAATAGCTCTCACATTTTCACATTTCAACACTTTAGTTCCTATTTCACAAAATCATCAAATACTCAAAATTTCAATACACATGTGCTTAGCCGAATTCTTCCCATATTAATACAAACCTACACATTTCATTTATTTCACATTCTAGTCCTTCAAATTGCTATTTTCACGATTTAGCCCTAATTAGCTAAATTCATCAAAAATTCAAGAACAACACATGTTCATTAAACATGTATCTTTCATTTAATACCAACACTCATCACAAAGCTCACCCTTTCATCAATGGCACATTTCATAAACATCATCAATTCACAAAATTTAAGCATGGGTTTTGTAGAGCATAAAGAAACGATTACGAAAACATAGAAATTAATAAAAACCGAATAAAAATCTAACCTCGAATCAACCAAATTCTTAGCCGAAATTACCAAAGCTTAAAATCTCCTTTCTTTCTTCAATATTCGGTGCAAGATGAATAGAAAATGGCCTATTTTAATGCTTTGTTTTATTATAAATTAACTTAATAAACAAATACCAACTTTGCCCTTTTATAAATCATATAAAACAAATATATTTTAAGGCTAGTAAGTCATTTAGCCACCCACTATCTTTAATAATGGCTTAATAACAACATAAGGCCTCCACCTGAAAAAGCCAACCACAGTTAAGTACTCGTAAATTAGCGCACAACATTTTACACTTTATGCAATTAAGTCCTTTCTCTTAATTCGACACTCAATCGATAAAATTATCACATAGACTATGTCACATACTATTCACATAGAAATTAATATTAAATTATCATTTTGACCTCAGATTTGTGGTCTCGAAACCACTATTCCGAATAAGGTCTAAATCGGGCTGTTATAACTCTCCCCCCTTAGGGATTTTTGTCCCCGAAAATCTTATCAGTGAACAAGTGTGGATATTACTCTCTCATAATGTTCTCAGGCTCCCACGTAGCATCTTCAATTTCGTGTTTGTGCCATAATACTTTCACTAAAGAAATTTTCTTATTTCTCAACTCTTTGATCTCTCGTACCAAAATTCGGATCGATTCTTCACTATACGACAAGTCTGACTGAAACACGTTATGAATCTTTTCTAACTTAGATGGCAATCTCAATCTATAAGCAACCGATCCAACTCGTTCAATAATCTCATACGGTCCGATGAACCTTGGACTCAACTTGCCCTTTTGCCATATCGATGTATTTTCTTCTATGGAAACACTTTCAAAAACACGTTATCACCAATTTCGAATTCAATATCCTTTCGTTTCAAATCTGCATAGGTCTTTTGATGATCTGAGGATACTTTCAAACTGTCACAAATTACATTCACTTTCTGTTCAGTCTCTTTTATAAGATCAACCCCGTGAATCTTATTCTCACTTAGCTCGGTCCAAGACAATGGATTTTGACACTTTCGACCATAGAGAGCCTCATATGGTGCCATTTTGATACTAGATTGAAAGCTGTTGTTATACGCAAATTCAATCAACGATAAATGCTTTTCCCACATACTTTTCAAATTCAAGTATGCAACATCTCATCATGTCTTCAAGAATTTGAATGATTCGCTTGGATTGACCATCCGCTTGCGGATGAAACGCAGAACTGAAATGCAATTTCATGCCTAAAGCATCTCGTAATTTCTTCCAAAATCGCCAGGTAAATCTCGGATCTCTGTCAGAAACTATAGATAACGGTACCCCGTACAATCTCATAATCTTATTGATATACAGTTCAGCTAACTTATCTAAAGAATAATCGATTCTTACTAGAACGAAATGAGCTAATTTAGTCAATCTGTCCACTATCACCCAGATTGCATCTTTCTTACTCGGAGATAAGGGCAAACCCGACACAAAGTCTATTGTGATCTTCTCCTATTTCCACTTAAGAATCATAATTGGTTGTAATAAACCGGTTAAAACTTGATGTTCAGCCTTAACTTGCTGACAAACTAAACATTTCGACACAAAGTCAGAAATACCTCTTTTCATACCATGCCACCAATAGAAGCTTTGTGTCATTATACATTTTCATACTCCCTGATGTACAACAAATGACTATTGTGAGCTTCATTGAAAATCATTTGAATCAACTCTAAATTTCTCGGAACACAAATTTGATCTTTGAATCTCAAACAATCATCACTATCAACTCAAAATTTCGATACAACATTCGAATCACATTGAACTCTTTTTGCTAACAACTCATTATCAATCTTCTGAGTATCACATATCTGTCGTAAAAATAACAGTTTTACTTTCAATTCAGCTGCAACCACATCATTATCACATAGATCTATCTGATTGCTAATAGCTCACAAAACATATAACGATTTATGACTCAAGGCATCATCTACAACGTTAGCTTTACCCGGATGGTAATCTATCACAAGTTCGTAGTCTTTCAACAATTCTAACCATCTCCTTTGTCGCAAATTCAAATCTTTCTGAGTCATCAAATACTTTAAACTCTTATGATCAGTATAAATATGAAATTTTTCACCGAATAAGTAGTGATGCCAAATCTTCAATGCAAACACAATCACAACCAATTCAAGGTTATGTGTTGGATAATTCTTTTCGTGCGGTTTTAAATGTACCAAAGCATAAACAATGACTATCCCTTCTTGCATCATCACTGTAAACTATGAACTCCTTGCCTGACTTGGGTTGAATCAACACTGGTACTTCTATCAACAACATCTTCAACTGTTCAAAACTCTGCTGGCACTTTTTGACCACTCGAATCTAACATCTTTCTGTAACAACTTTTTCAATGGGGTCGCAATCATTGAGAAGCCTTTTACAAATCGTCTATAATATCCCGCTATTCCCAGAAAACTACAAACTTCAGACATATTTCTCAGAGGCTTTCATTCCAAAATAGCAGAGATTTTACTCGGATCAACTCGTATCCCGACAGCTGATACAACATGTCCTAGAAAAATAACCTCACGCAACCAAAATTCACATTTTCTAAACTTTGCATACAACTGTTTCTCACATAGAGTTTGTAGCATGCGTCTCATTACACGAATAAATGAAAATGTCATCAATAAACACCACCACGAAGCGATCCAAATACGATCTGAATATTCGATTCATCAGTTCCATAAACACTACAGGAGCATTTGTTAGTCCGAAAGGCATCACTAAGAATTCGTAATGTCCATACCTCATTCTGAAAGTAGTTTTCAACACATCAGATTCTTTAACTCTCAACTGATAGTAGCATGATCTCAAATCTATCTTAGAAAACACTGTAGCTCCTCTCAGCTGATCAAACAAATCATCAATACGAGGCAATGTATATTTGTTCTTTATTGTCACTTTGTCTAATTGTCGATAATCAATACACATTCTCATAGTTCCATCTTTCTTTTTCACAAATAACATATGAGCTCCCCAGGGTGAGAAACTCGGTCGTGCAAATCCTCTATCAGTCAACTCTTGCAACTGAGATTTCAACTCTTTCAATTCGATTGGGGCCATTCTGTATGGAGCTATCAAAATGGGAGTGGTTCCCGGAACTAATTCAATACCAAATTCAACTTCCTGAATTGGAGGTAATCCTGACAACTCTTGAGGAAACACGTCTGGAAACTCACATGCCACAGGCACAAATTCGTCTTTCTTTTCTGACACTTTTGTATCAATTATGTACACCAAATAAGATTCACAACCCTTTCTCACATAGTTCATAGCTTTCATCGCAGATACAATAGCTGGTAATCCTTTCATATCACTGGACTCAATTCGAACTATCTCATCATTCCGACTCTTCAATTCAATGCTCTTTCTCTTACAATTCACAATGGCATTATGCAAAGTAAGCCAATCCATACCCAAAATTATGTCAAATTCATCGAATGGCAGCAACATCAAATTAACCGAAAACAAACATCTCGAAACATCAATGGGCAATTCTTGCACACCTTATTCACCAAGAGACACTTTCCTAAGGGGTTCGATACTCTAATCACAAATTTAGTAGACTCAACAGGTAGAGTCTTATTCAATACTAAATTCATACACATATAGGAATGGGTAGATCCTGGATCTATCATTGCAATGACATTAATATCAAATAAAGTGAAAGTATCGGTGATGACGTCTAGAGATGATGCTTCCTCTCATGCACGTATAGCATAAGCTCCGGCAGGTGCTCTTGCTTCTGACCTTATAGTTGTATCGGTTGTCCCTTTCTGACTTTTACTCACATTTCTAGTGTTTCTGGGTGGTCTACCCTAGCTGTCACATTACTCGGTCTTTCATTCTGAACATTTTCTTCTTCGACCATCTTTGGGCAATCTCAAATAAAATGATCTCGTGATCCAAACTTATAGCATGTTCTATTGTTATACTTGCCCTAGCACTCTCCCACATGTCGTCTCCCACATTGTCTACACTCGGGCTTGTTACTCTTAACACTGCCGATACTTGATTCAATCGGAGCCTGATCTCGTGGACTAGCGTTTTGTCTCGAATGATCTCTACTTGAATGTTCGAACGAAGTAATTGAACGATTGTTTGCATCTCTAAATATCTTTGTAGAAGGTTGAGAAAACTTACTCATCGATCTCTTTCTTTCATCACGAGCTTCAGAATCAACAATCTTCTTTTCTTTATTGAGCTCCTCAGCTTTGCATGCTCTTTCAACTAACACAACAAATTCGTTTATATCGAGTAATTCCAACCAGCAACTTAATGTCCTCATTCAATCCCTCTATGAAGCATTTGCACATAGTAGCTTCAGTCGAAACACATTCTCTTGTGTATTGACTCAATCTTACAAATTCTCGCTCGTATTCAGTAATAGACAAACGACCCTATTTCAGTTCTAGAAACTCTTTACGTTTTTGATCAATGAAGCGTTGACTGATATACTTTTTTTCTAAACTCAGCTTAAAAGAAATCCCTGGTGATTCTCTCTCTCGAAACTACAGATATCAATTTTTTCTACCAGTTATAAGCCATGTCTCTCAACAAGGAAACTACACAGTACTCATCAGGATTCAACGACATCTCATCAAAAACTCGAATTGTATTCTCCAGCCAAAACTCAGCCCGCTCAGCATCTTCATCAGCCGTGGACCTAAACTCTTCAGCTCCGTACTTCTGAATCTTGTCTACAGGTGGTTTATTCAATTTGATCAGATCTACAATTTGTGGCACAACAGGTACTTGTGGGGGTGGAGGTTGTGGAGTAATTGAATTTGTTCGAACGAATTTCGAAAACCATTCACTCATCATACGGAAGAAGGCTTGCTTAGCCTCTCCTCCCTCTTTACTTTCATTCGGCCTAGATGTGGCAGTTGCTGTCCCCTGAGCGGGAGCAGGTGCATTACTCTCTACGTCGTCAGCAGCTGCTTGATCGGGATCCATTACTATATGAAAACACAATTTTCAACTATTAAAATTCATCACACTATCACAATTTTATAATATGGCATGTATAGCTAGACTCACATACGCTACGTTAGTCCGAGAATTGGCTAAACCGTTGCTCTGATACTAATAAAATGTAACACCCCTAACTCGAAACCATCACCGAAATAGGGTTAAAAGACATTATCAAATAATAAAATCATTTAACAACCCATTCACGGCACAAAGTCAATCATCTGTATAACACATCAAAACATAAACATATAGTCCCTTATTAAGACCTATAAGACCTTAAACACATGCTAGAGAAGGATCGGGACTAATTTGAAACATATACAAAATTTTTTAGAAACTTAAAAACTTATCCAAAAATACAGGGGATACACGTCTGTGGGAGCCAATCGTGTGCCCTCCGCGGCTTCTAAACACACCCGTGTGTTCTCCTTATGGTTGAACCTGATTCCTCACCATGGCCACCAAGCACGCCCGTGTACCTTGGCTGTGGTCAAACCTGCCAAATCAACACGATTACCAAGCACCCCCGAGTGCTAAGGCCGTGCACTGCTAGGCCATATACTGATTTTCTCACACGGCTTCTAGGCACGCCCGTGTGCCATGGCCGTGTGACATTATAGGTCATTTGCAAGACCAAAAATGCCACCCAAATGGATCATACCTACAAGCAACATTTACCAAAACAACTCATGCAATTATGACTGCCCAGAAGCATATTAAAATAATCATTCACACTATGCATTCAATACCAATTCTATTCATACCAAATTTACTACCAAAACTTATCTTATCACAAGAATAATTCATTCCCAATTTCACTTATTCCTAATAACATCATACCATCACCAATATTTCCATCCATAAATTAATTTCTTAACTCACAATCCATACCAAAAGATGCATCATATAAACCAAAGTCATTCACGCCAAAAACTATCACATATCTAGCCACATCTGAGGCTACTTACAAATCTCAAACATGATTCAAATAATTAGCCTATACATACCATATTTTAACTATGTACATCTTTCCAAAATACCCCCAAATAGATTGCCGATAGTGTGATTGAGATGCTGACGATCCTCAGATCCGAGCTAGCTTTACTGACGCTGTAAAGTAGAAAAAACAAATCACACAATAAGCTTTTCAAAGCTTAGTAAGTTCGTAATTTAATACATATTACTCAATAATACCACATCATACACAATTAAATCATCACATAGATAAATTGCACAATTAGGCTTATCATCAATCTCAACCATATGCTCAAGTATTTATTTATATAACTATTAAGGCTATCATCAACCACCTAGGTTCAAACGTACCTTGATCAACACACAGTTACTCACCATTCATGCTACTCAATTGATCGATATTACCTCTCATTCAACCTTTACTATTCTTTTTGATTATTTCACACACTTAGTGCCAATTTCATAGCAGGATCATAATCGTCATCGCACACTTAGTGCCTAATCTTTCAACCGAATTATCTCAGTATCGCACACACAGTGCCAGGTCCATAAGCCGAAACTTTCATATCATCGTACACACAGTGCTATTTATTTCTGTATTGATTTCAATTTCGCACACTTAGTGCCATCAACTAAAATCTTGCACATAGCAACTCACTTTCATAGACAAATACATATTCATTTCATAATGCTAAAACATATCTTAATAATATGTATCCTATCCGAACTTACCTCGGATGTCGAACTATCGATATGGTCAATTAATCGAGCACTTTATCTTTTCCTCAATCTCTATAACACCCCAAACCCGGCCAATACACCACGACCAACTGTATGCTACTGTAAAAGGTTTTGGGTGGTTTAAGTTGAAGTCTAGAAGTTTGGTGAAAACACTTAGCTAAATTTTGTATTTTGAGGATAACTCAAGTAGGTTTTGATTGAAATCGAGGTGTATTTGAAAACCCGGAAATTTTAAAACTTACTCTGATGGGTAGACAAAACAGTTTATCTCATTAAGGAGTTTGAGTTGTTTCTCTTGTTACAAAAACATTCTGCCTTAGTGGAAAATCGTGTTTAAGTTAGAAAACATTTGAGTTCTTCTTTATCCCAAGTTATAGTATGATACCCGATGGTATAGTTTAAAACATCGCTTTTGAAGTTTTGAAAATGTTGTCTTTCCAAGTTTTAGCACATTTCACTTAATTGGTTTGTTAAAGCATATTGAAAATCTACTTAAACATAACATATCAAAACATAATTTAAGAGGCCATTTACAAACCCAAACATAACAAAGTAGAAATAAATCACTAGTGTACCAAATTTTATAAAAGAAGTCCGAGCAATTTTATTTCAAGATGGCATGAGCACCTCGAGTCCATCCCGCTCCATGTCCGCGCTATGTGTCACCCGAAATAGTCAAAGGAGAGAGAGTGAGTCGCAAGACTCAAAGGTATAATTCCCTCCCCAGATAACATGCCAACACACATATCATAACAGTAATAATGCGATAATGCACCTGCTCCTAACCAACCATATCGCTTTTCTACCCTATGTGGTACCAAACCACCGGTGGTGCTAAACCACCGTGACCCAAAGTCACGATATCCATACTGTGGTACCAAACCACCGGTGACCAAGTCACAATAATCCAATGATGGGGCCAACCCATCGTGTGATACCAAATCACCAGCGATTTATCCCATATCTCAAAGTGGGGCCAACCCATGGTGGTGTTAAACCACGTGGACGAGTCGCAATGAGGTGCCAAACCTCCGTGTCCCAAAGACACAATGTGATACTAAATCACCGTGACCGTAGTCACAAATTCGATGATGGGGCCAACCCATCGTGTGATACCAAATCACCGCGCCAATCCCAGATAATCAATCGGGGCCAACCCATCGTGGTACTAAGCCACTGGACGAGACGCCGAGGTGCTAAACCTCCGTGACCCAAAGTCACAAAATATCATTGTGGTACCAAACCACCGGAGGTGCCAAACCTCCGTGTCCCAAAGACAAAGGTCCCAAAGACACGGATATCATACTCCCCTCCTCTCATATCACCCAATCACATAACATACTAGATGCAAAATCGCAATCATGCTATCATGCTCACATGCTTAATATGGCATCTCAAAGTATCAACAATCATGATATCATCATCATCACATAACTCATAATGAAACGGACTTACCCAATCCGTATCCATACCTCAATGGGTATCGAGATAATCAATCACACCGCTTCACTTACACAACAAAGTTATCACATTATTAAGTTAAGACAAGGTGTTAGTTTACACACCGATATATCAAGATTAAAGCCTAAGAACCGATCGAAATCTTTTGATCACCTCAACAACCGGGTCCTACATTCGCCAACAAAAGGGTTAACACTAACCCAATACCATTCCGCCAACAAAGTAAATAACCCAAGGGTTGCGTTAAATCCTACTTTTGCGAATGGTTCGGTTTCCAATCAACCCAACCAATAATGCTTCTTACCAACCGATCACACCCTAGAAAAGAATAATGGTTAGTCTCTCCTCATGACTTAACTTAAAGAAAACTAAACGAAATCGGATCCAAACACCCTTCTTACCACCACTTACCGATTATTTAACAGAGTAAAAGCCTCTCCTTGCTTGATTTCAACCCAAGGACCCTATACGAAAAGCGATTACCACAAAGAAGAAGTTAACACCTTTTAATAGATATCGAAATCCAGACTTAACCATATTAACAATCGCAAAGTACCGAGAGAAGAGAAAGGCCATTCGCCAACACTTACCCACTACCAATCGATTGGAAGCCAAGCACCCAACACCACCAAATATCCGCCAATACCAAGGAAGGTTCGCTAACTCCTTGATCCCGAAAAGAAGAGTTCAAAAGAAAAACAAGGAAGAAAGAGTGCACAAGAGATAGATGCTCTCGATTTTGAATGAAAGAAGTGGAGAAAAGTATTTAGAGAATCAAGTTTCGCCCACACCAAACGAACAAAAGGAAGGGAAGTGGAGAGGAAAGAGCTTTCGCTACTAAAGGCCAAAATCGGCAGGGTAGGCTTGTGGTAGCTTTTGGTTTAGATGAAGAAGAAAATAGAGGATGTAGGCTTTTGGTGAAATGTGTTACGGTCAAAAGAGAGAGAAGAAAGCTAGTTTCGTTTACAAGCAACAAGGAAGAAAGAGAATGAGAGAGGCATTCAATTTCTACAAAAACAAAAAGAAAAGATGGAAGCAACAAGCAAATTCTAAGAACACCAATGCTTTGAGTTTTCACCCAAGAAAAGAAAATACGAAAGAAAAGGTGAGTCAAAGGAGCTAGTTTCGCCAAGTTGAAAAGAACAAAATGCTGGTTTCGGTTTCAAAAATGCAACAACAAAATGGGTGAAATTCGCTTAGGCTATTTGCAAGTGAAGAGAGTTTTCTTTGCAAGCTTTTGACTAAACTAAAATCAGCCTAACCACTAAGAATTTGTGACCAAAAACACACACATGCCAAAGGAAATTTCGCTCACTCCAATCACCAACCGCCACACATCCCTTCCCCAAACTCTCACCAAACCGCCAAATCTCCCCATTTACTCTCACACCACCAATTCAAATGAGTTTACCAAGTCTCCTCCTACTTTCACTCTCCACCCTCTTTGAATGTGAAGACTAAGTCCAAAGAAGAATTCAATTGCCTTCTACCTCTTCCTCCATACCGCCCAAAATGGAAGTCAAAATAGGCATTATGCAACTCAACACAAGACCTCTCCTCTCTTGCCTTTGACGCCAACCACAAGCTCCTAGTGGCGCCTTGTCGCCACTTTGCCAACTCAATCCTTGTGTTAAAATTCACTTAAATTAATTATAAACCCCAAAGACCTTCACTCCTATCCCCTAAAGCCCAAAACAAAAATTTACCACCTACTCAAAGCTCACTCCTAGCCTACAACTAAGTCCCAAAACACCCAATCAACATCATAGCACGCAATTAATCATGCAAACAATGCCAAAACAAAATAGCCCTTAACCCGGATATTACGCTTCTACCTCTTAAAATAATTTCGACCTCGAAATTACCTCGTCAAGAGTTATGGTATTGTCGCCTCATCGAATCCTCGGTTCCCACGCCGCTTCTTCCACGCCATGATTCCGCCATAGAACCTTAACCAAAGGCATGCACTTCTTACGCAGTAATCTTTACATCCTGCCTAAAATTTGTATGTGCTCTTCCTCCATGGACATATCTCGATTTACTCGATCTCTTCATCGTTACCACATGTGATGGATCGGAACGATATCGACGAAGCATCAAACGTGGAACACGTCGTGAATCGACTTAGCTCACCGGCAACTCGAAATGATATGCAATCGTCCCACTCGCCTTAGTACCTTATACGCCCAATAAACCTCGAACTTAGCTTGCCTTTCTTCCCTAACCTTAATACTTTCTTCCATGGTGAGACCTTCAGAAAACCCGATCTCCCACAAAGAAATTCAATATCTCTCCGCTTAAGATCAAGATAGGACTTCGCGGTCCAAGCTTCCTTCAATCGAGCTCAATCAACTTAACCTTGTCTTCGTCTCAAAGAACCAACTCGTCCCAATAATCGACGCTCACTTAATTTCGCCCAACAAGTAGGTGAGCGACACTTTCACCGCATAACGCCTCATAAGGTGCCATTTTGATACTCGCTGGTAATCGTTGTTGTAGGCGAATTCCGCTAACGGTAGATACTCCTCCCAACTACCCTCAAGTCCAATACACAACCTCGTAGCATATCATCCAAGATCAGATAACCTTTCGATCGCCTCGCATCATGGATGAAATGTCAGGTTGAAATCTAATCGTACCCGAGCCTCGATGCAACGCCTTCCGTAATCTTGACGTGAATCTTGGATCCCTATCCGAGATGATCGACACGGCACCCGCAGCCTCACTATCTCGTGACACATACAACTTTGCCAACCTTTGCAGTGAGTAATCCACCTCACCTAATAAAGTGAGCTGATTTAGTCACCGATCCACAATTACCAGATCAATCCTTCTTGCTCGGTAAGCGGTAATCCACCGATTTAAATCCATAGTTATTCTTTCCCACTTCCATCGTGGAATCTTCACCGGTCAAGCAACCCAGACAAGAATCGATGCTCACTTTGACTCACGACAAGTCGACACTTACCTACAAACTCGGCCACCTCCTTTTTCGCATCTTACCACCGTAATCGTTTCTCCGAGGTCCCTATACATTTTGCTACCTCCGTGATGATAGCGTAGGGTCGCTATGTGCATCCTCAAGAATCTTTTGCCTTAACTTAGAATCTCTCGATACAAGCCTTCCCTCGAAAACACAAAGACCCCATCATCGGACAAGCTATAACCCTTCAAACCATCATTCGCACTTGTGTCCTCTCGCGCACTCGTAACCTCATCCAACAACTGCTTTCTCTCGATCCGCTCAACCCAAGTAGGCTTAACTCGCAGCTCCGCCAAAATACTCTCGCCATCATACAAACTCAAGTGGGCAAATAATGCTCTCAACCGAAACAACCTTGCGGCTCAACGCTCGCCACAACGTTAGCCTTGCCCGATGATACTCAATTGAGCAATCGTAGTCTTTCAAAGACTCAATCCATCTGGTCGCCTCAAATTTAAGTCTTTCGAGTCAAGGTACTTCAGACTCTTATGGTCCGTGATAGACTATCGATCTTTCTCCGCATAAGTAATGCCTCCATATCTTTAAGGCAAATACTACACCGCTAACTCCAGATCGTGCGTTGGATAATTTACCTCATGTGGCCTCAACTGCTTGGATGCGTAAGCCACAACCTTTCCTTCTTGCATCAAGACACAACCCAAACCGTATGTGATGCATCGCAAGACATCAGAATTCCTTACCAAATTCAAAGTTGAATTAGAACCGAGCTTCACCAAAATCTTCTTTAACTTATCGAAGCTCTCCGCCGCTTCTCACCCAAACAAATGGAACCCTTTTCTCAATAATTTAGTCATCAAGGCCGCGATCAACGAAAAACCTCTACAAATCTTCTAGAGTATCCTCGCCAAGCCCGTAAAACTCAATTTCCGCCATCGACTTAGGCGGCTTCCAATCCAAAACCGCTTCTATCTCACGGGGTCCACTCTAATCCCTCACCGATACTACATGACCCAAGAATGTCACCTCCCGAGCCGTAACTCGATTTATCGAACTTCAGATAGAGTCAAGCTTTCTCCTTAGAATCAGCAATACCACCCGTAAATGAGCATCATGCTCCTCCTCGCCCTTGAGTATACCAAGATGTCATCGATAAAACCACCACGAATCGATCTAGGTAATCGTTGGAACACCCTATTCATCGATCCATGAAAGTCACGGCATGTTAGTCAACCCGAACGGATAACCAAGAACTCAAAGTGCCCATACCAAGTAATGAAATGCCGCCTTACGATATCCGCCTTTTTACCTTTAACTCGGTGATACCTGCACCTTAGGTCGATCTTCGAGAAAACCGACGCCTCTTCACCGATCAAACAAGTCATCTATCCGAGGCAAGGATACTTGTTTTGATCATCACTATTCATTAGCGGTAGTCTATGCACATCCGCATAGTACCGCTTTTCTTCTTTACAAAGAGTACCGGCGCCCTCATGGTGAAATGCTTGGCCCGATAAAGCCTCGGTCCAACAATTCTCAGATTCGAGCCTTAAGCTCCACTAACTCCTTAGGTGCCATCCTCAGACGGAGCAATGGATACCGCGCAGCTCCGCAATGATCTATCCCGAACTCTACCTCCCGATCCGGTGGCAAACCCTAAGCTCCTCAGAAACACATCCACAAATTCCCTAACTATCCGAACTGCCTCCACAAGCAGACTCCTTAGTCTCCAAGGCATACACATGAACCACATACGCTTACAAATTCTTCCCGACCATTTTCTCGGCTTTTAGAGCAGATACCACATTGGATGATAGTTTCTCCTATTACCGATCGTAACTACTTCATCACCCTTAGTCGTTAAATCATGCGCTTAGTCACAAGAATCCAACTTCGCCCGGTACTTAACCACCACCCATCCTCGAATCGATCGAACTCCCCAAACGGTAGTTCCATCGACGCCTCAAGTACTACCCCTTGAGTTCTAGAGGTACGCCTCTATACGCTTTATCTACCACTACAGAGTGACCTAGAGGGCTTATTACTACCATCCGCCTAGAAGATATTTCGTAGTCTAAATCCATGGTCTTCACTATGCTACTTGCAACATACGAGTGTGTTGAACCCACATCAATCAAAGTAGTAAATGGAGAACCAAAGATTAGAAACGCATCTGCAATGATGTCCCAAGCGTCGCCTCCTCTCTCCCTCAAAGATACACCAACCCCTACCGTCTGCCTCGAACTACCGCACCTCGCCGCCTGCTCCACTACCCGACCGTAACTATTACCTCCTCTCGCCATTACCTCGCCCTCTCATGGTGGTCCATTATTTCAGATCGACACGGCCGATTCTCTGATCAATTCTAGCTAACTTGCGCGGACAATCCTCACTCGGTGGTCCAAATGAGCCACACTCAAAACAACCTCTACCATCACCCAACATCCTCCCCAAAGGAGCCTTTCCACAACGGTTACATCATGGGTGGTCCCCGCTTAGCAAAGAACAAACCTACCCGACCGATTCGGCCCACTCGGTCTAGCCCTCTTCTCGCTGACACCCGATGACCCGTAAGATCCAAAACTCTTTTGTGACGGTTTCTATCCATACCGCCTCACGACTCTTTTAATGCCCTCGCAACCTTCGCTTTTCAACTAGAATCAGCAATTCACGCCCCGCTTGGGCGCAATTATCACCTTTAGTTCGCCTCGCAGCCATCCTCAAACGAACGCACCTCTCATGCTCAAGAGCCACCATACCGCATACCGACTCAAATTTCGTAAACTCGCCAGACCGACACGATTTGCTCCTCGACTAACCTCGTAAATGCTTTTCTCGCTCATTTATGTAGTTAGTCTCCGACGCACTTTTTCCGATAAGTACCCAAAATAGTCCCATGTCGATCTTCACCGCAAAGATCGTTACGGACCGTGAGCCACCACCGGTATGACTCATCTCGAGAAGTGATACGATCCCTTCAACTTTTCTTCCGCGGTCAGTCTAGATCATCCATGATCCGCCTGTCGCTTCTAGCCAATACTCAAAGAAGTTAGGAGCAACACCGAGACACCTCGAAAGAATTCAAATTTATTTGTTCAAGTCGCCAGCACGATTTCCTAGCTCCTACGCCCCACCTACTCCACTACCCTTTCTAAAACCCGCAGATCGCTCAGTGACATCACATCATCGCCGGTCGCTCCTAGAACTCACCACCTCCAACTGGTGGCGAATCCCAGACCTCATTCTCGAACCCCGACCGTAACCTACGGCTCGTAAATAATATCCTATCACGACCCTTGGCCCACGCACCACGCCCACCTCGGTACTCATGACTAAATCTCGTTCGATTAAAGAATTTTATGTATCACCATTATTCCACCGTGTTTAAAGCAAAGTCTTATGAATTTTTAAAGAAGCTTTGTTTTCATGAGTCCACGAGTCCTATTAATTTCGGTCTCTAAAGTAGTCTTACTAGCCACCAATCATATCAATCAATATCACAACAAATAGTACGGGTACTTACTCGGGCGAATCGGGTGCCGAGACTCGGTGCCATGCCATTCAAACCATACTTTTAAAATGTAATACTTGAAAACTATAGTTTTAAAACATTTTGGGCCTCTGCCCATAGCCGAGCTTTTAAACCTTGCTCGATATCATTAAATGTAACACCCCAAACCCGGCCAATACACCACGACCGAATCTGTATGCTACAGTAAAAGGTTTTGGGTGGTTTAAGTTGAAGTCTAGAAGTTTGGTGAAAACACTTAGCTTAAATTTTGTATTTTGAGGATAACTCAAGTAGGTTTTGATTGAAATCGAGGTGTATTTGAAAACCCGGAAATTTTAAAACTTACTCCGATGGGTAGACAAAACAGGTTTATCTCGTTAAGGAGTTTGAGTTGTTTCTCTTTGTTACAAAAACATTCTATCTTAGTGGAAAATCGTGTTTAAGTTAGAAAACATTTGAGTTCTTCTTTATCCCAAGTTATAGTATGATACCCGATGGTATAGTTTAAAACATCGTTTTTGAAGTTTTGAAAACGTTGTCTTTCCAAGTTTTAGCACATTTCACTTAATTGGTTTGTTAAAGCATATTGAAAATCTACTTAAACATAACATATCAAAACATAATTTAAGAGGCCATTTACAAACCCAAACATAACAAAGTAGAAATAAATCAGCTAGTGTACCAAATTTTATAAAAGAAGTCCGAGCAATCTTTATTTCAGTATGGCATGAGCACCTCGAGTCCATCCCGGCTCCATGTCCGCGTCTATGTGTCACCTGAAATAGTCAAAGGAGAGAGAGTGAGTCGCAAGACTCAAAGTATAATTCCTCCCCAGATAACATGCCAACACACATATCATAACAGTAATAATGCGAGATAATGCACCTGCTCCTAACCAACCATATCGCTTTTCTACCCCTGTGGTACCAAACCACCGGTGGTGCTAAACCACCGTGACCCAAAGTCACGATATCCATACTGTGGTACCAAACCACCGTGACCAAGTCACAATAATCCAATGATGGGGCCAACCCATCGTGTGATACCAAATCACCAGCGACGATCCCATATCTCAAAAGTGGGGCCAACCCACGGTGGTGTTAAACCACGTGGACGAGTCGCAATGAGGTGCCAAACCTCCGTGTCCCAAAGACACAATGTGATACTAAATCACCGTGACCGTAGTCACAACCGATGATGGGGCCAACCCATCGTGTGATACCAAATCACCGCGCCAATCCCAGTAATCAATCGTGGGGCCAACCCATCGTGGTACTAAGCCACTGGACGAGACGCCGAGGTGCTAAACCTCCGTGACCCAAAGTCACAAAATATCATTGTGGTACCAAACCACCGGAGGTGCCAAACCTCCGTGTCCCAAAGACACAAAGGTCCCAAAGACACGGATATCATACTCCCCTCCTCTCATATCACCCAATCACATAACATACTAGATGCAAAATCGCAATCATGCTATCATGCTCACATGCTTAATATGGCATCTCAAAGTATCAACAATCATGATATCATCATCATCACATAACTCATAATGAAACGGACTTACCCGAATCCGTATCCATACCTCAATGGGTATCGAGATAATCAATCACACTGTTTCACTTACACAACAGGTTATCACATTATTAAGTTAAGACAGTGTGTTAGTTTACACACCTGATATATCGAAGATTAAAGCCTAAGAACTGATCGAAATCTTTTGATCACCTCAATAGCCTGGTCCTACATTCGGCCAACAAAAGGGTTAACACTAACCCAATACCATTCCGCCAACAAAGTAAATAACCCAAGGGTTGCGTTAAATCCTACTTTTGTAATGGTTCGTTTCCAATCAACCCAACCAATAATGCTTCTTACCAACCGATCACACCCTAGAAAAGAATAATGGTTAGTCTCTCCTCATGACTTAACTTAAAGAAAACTAAATGAAATCGGATCCAAACACCCCTTCTTACCACCACTTACCGATTGTTTAACAGAGTAAGAAGCCTCTCCTTGCTTGATTTCGAACCCAAGGACCCTATACGAAAAGCGATTACCACAGCAAGAAGTTAACACCTTTTTAATAGATATCGAAATCGGCACTTAACCATATTAACAATCGGCAAAGTACCGGAGAGAGGAGAAAGGCCATTCGGCCAACACTTACCCACTACCAATCGATTGGAAGCCAAGCACCCAACACCACCAAATATCCGGCCAATACCAAGGAAGGTTCGCTAACTCCTTGATCCCGAAAAGAAGAGTTCAAAAGAAAACAAGGAAGAAAGAGTGCACAAGAGATAGATGCTCTTGGTTTTGAATGAAAGAAGTGGAGAAAAGTATTTAGAGAATCAAGTTTCTACTACACCAAACGAACAAAAGGAAGGGAAGTGGAGAGGAAAGAGCTTTCACTACTAAAGGCCAAAATCGGCAGGGTAGGCTTGTGGTAGCTTTCGGTTTAGATGAAGAAGAAAATAGAGGATGTAGGCTTTGGTGAAATGTGTTACGGTCAAAAGAGAGAGAAGAAAGCTAGTTTCTGCTTACAAGCAACAAGGGAAGAAAGGGAATGAGAGAGGCATTCTTGCTTCTACAAAACAAAAAGAAAAAGATGGAAGCAACAAGCAAATTCTAAGAACACCAATGCTTTGAGTTTTCGGCCCAAGAAAAGAAAATACGAAAGGTAAAAGGTGAGTCAAAGGAGCTAGTTTCTACAAGTTGAAAAGAACAAAATGCTGGTTTTGGTGTCAAAAATGCAACAACAAAATGGGTGAAATTCTACTTAGGCTATTTGCAAGTGAAGAGAGTTTTCTTTGCAAGCTTTTGACTAAACTAAAATCACCCTAACCACTAAGAATTTGTGACCGAAAACACACACATGCCAAAGGAAATTTCGCTCACTCTAATCACCAACCGCCACACATCCCTTCCCCAAACTCTCACCAAAATCGCCAAATCTCCCCATTTACTCTCACACCACCAATTCAAATGAGTTTACCAAGTCTCCTCCTACTTTCACTCTCCACCCTCTTTTGAATGTGAAGACTAAGTCCAAAGAAGAATTCAATTGCCTTCTACCTCTTCCTCCATGCCGTCCAAAATGGAAGTCAAAATAGGCATTATGCAACTCGAACACAAGACCTCTCCTCCTTGCCTTTGACGCCAACCACAAGCTCCTAGTGGCGCCTTGTCGCCACTTTGCCAACTCAATCCTTGTGTTAAAATTCACTTAAATTAATTATAAACCCCAAAGACCTTCACTCCTATCCCCAAAGCCCAAAACAAAAATTTACCACCTACTCAGCTCGCTCCTAGCCTACAACTAAGTCCCAAAACACCCAATCAACATCATAGCACGCAATTAATCATGCAAACAATGCCAAAACAAAATAGCCCTTAACCCGGGATATTACAATCTCTATCTGAACCTCTACTCTCTTAGTCTATACACATTCAAATTCAATCCATTCAATCAACAAATCATTCATTTTAGTCCAAACACATATATTTAGGGCATTTTACCAAATAGCCCTCACATTTTCATATTTTGACAGTTTAGTCCCTATTTCACAAAATCATCAAATACATAAAATTTCAATACACATGTGCTTAGCCGAATTCTTCCCATATTAATACAAACCCACACATTTCATTTATTTCACATTCTAGTCCTTCAAATTGCTATTTTCATGATTTACCCCTAATTAGCTAAATTCATCAAAAATTCAAGAACAACACATGTTCATTAAACATATATCTTTCATTTAATACCAACACTTATCACAAAGCTCACCCTTTCATCAATGGCACATTTCATAAACATTATCAATTCACAAAATTTAAGCATGGGTTTTGTAGAGCATAAAGCAATGATTACGAAAACGTAGAAATTAAAAAAACCAAACAAAAATCTAACCTTGAATCAACCAAATTCTTAGCTAAAATTACCAAAGCTTAAAACCTCCTTTCTTTCTTCAATATTTGGTGCAAGATGAATAGAAAATGGCCTATTTTAATGCTTTGTTTTATTATAAATTAATCTAATAAATAAATATCAACTTTGCCCTTTTATAAGTCATATAAAGCAAATACATTTTAAGGCTAAGAAGTCATTTAGCCACCCACTATCTTTAATAATGGCTTAATAACAACATAAGGCCTCCACTTAAAAAGCCAACCATAGTTAAGTACCCGTAAATTAGCACACATCATTTTACACATTATGTAATTAAGTCATTTCTCTTAATTCAGCACTCAATTGATAAAATTATCACACAGAATTTTCACACAGACTATGTCACATACTATTCACATAGAAATTAATATTAAATTATCATTTCTACCTCAGATTTGTGGTCTCAAAACCACTGTTCTGACTAGGGTCTAAACCAGGCTGTTACAGTACATGTATGTACATGAACCGTATAAGCTTTGAATCAAAGAAACTTGTGAAATTAAATTCTAAACTTGTGATTTAGAATGTGATAGGTTTGAGTATTTTTATGAATTGTATATAGATACATTCAATTGTTGATTGGTATATTTTGTTAAGTTGTGTTCATTATCATACGAGCTTACTAAGCTATATATAGCTTACTTTGTTTGTTTTTTCATGTTTTATAGTGAAATCAAAGCTAGCTCGGATTTGGGAATCGTTGGAGACTTCATCACACTATCCAACTATCACTTTGGTACTTTTGAATCTATGTTTTTCGGATATATGGAATGAATAGGAACTTTGGTCCTTTTGGTTATGATTTGATAATGAAATTAGTTATTTGAAATGGCTTGTAAATGTTAATTGTTTTGGTTTTGTAAATAGCCATGAGAGTTGGCTTAATTTGGTTGATTTGGTTGTGTATACATATGTACCCATGACTTTGGATATGTGTTTAATGATGGATATGTTATGCTTGTTGATATTTGGTAATTAGGGGTGCTAAATGGTTAAGAATTGGATTTGATATGTTTGTGAGATTAGGCTAAATGATGCAAAATTTGAAATGTCATATTGATAATTTGAGATTATGAGTTTTGGTATGAAAATGAATGGCATATTATGGTATTGATGTGTTTTGTATTGGTTGGTATTGAAATGGTATGAATTATGCTTGAATGAGGTTAATAGAATGCCTATTTTTATGCCATGAATTGTGCTATTTTGTTTGTTGTAGGTATATGCAAATTGGGTGGAAAAATGGCTTGGTAAATAACCTATTTTTGTCCACAGGGGCAGAGACACGGGAGTGTGTCTCAGCTATGTGTGACATACTGGTTTGGTTACACGGCCGTGTGTCCCCTGGTGTTGAATTAAAAATCAAGTTAGTATGCTCCACATGGTTTAGCACATGGGCATGTGACTGGGCCGTGTGGCATAAGTCAGTATACCCTACAGGTTTGACACGGCCTAGCACACAGCCTGGCACACAGGCGTGTGTGGCCATTTCTTAGGGCACACGAGCGTGTGTGTTGGCCGTGTGACCCAAGGTAGAGAGTTACAAGGGGTCGAAAGGGGGTGAGACACAGCCATGTGATCCCATTTTGAATTACCACACGGCCGGGCCACACGGGCATGTGTCCCCTATATTTTGAATTTTTTTTTAAGTTTTGAAAAGTTTCTTAAGTTATCGATTTAGTCCCGAACTACTCTTAAAGCATGTTTTGGGCTTAGTAGGCTAGTATTAGGGATAATGTGAATGATTTTGAATGATGTTTACATGAAATATGAATATGTATGTGAAATGTGTGGTTATTTGCGAAATATGTTCGGTAATACTGCGTAACCCTATTCTGACATTGAATATGGGTGAAGGGTGTTACAGTATGTTCCCATTCTTACTCTGGAATTATATTAGGTTGTAACAAATCTGATGGAACTTGATGCTCAACTTTCACTTGCTGACTTACCACACATATCGATACAAACTCAAATATATATTTTTCATCCCCAGCTATTAGTATCTATATGTCAAATCATTATACATTTTGTTACTACTCAGATATATCAAATAAATACTGTTATGGGCTTCCCGTAAAATATTTCTTTGAATTTTAGAATCACTAAGTACACATGCGATTTCAAAAATACAGACTAACATCACTATCAGCACTGAAATCAGTGATCTGACCATTTTGAAACTGCTTCCATTTAGCTAACAAATTTGGATTATTTCTCTGAAGCTCTTGAATTCTCTGAATAAATAATAGTTTAACTCTCAGTTCGACAATAATAGTATCATTTCGGCTCAAACTCAACAGAATATCCATTGCCCTTAATGTGAACAAAGCTTCTCGACTCAATGTATCATCTACAACATTAACTTTCCTCGGGGGATAATCAATCACCAGATTGAAATCTTTTAATAATTATAGACGTCAATACTATTCCAAATTCAATTCTATAACTTCTATTAGCATAACGTTCAACTATTTAAAACTCTACTGACATTATTCCACCGCATATAACTGACATTTTCTGTAGCAACATCGTCAATGGTAGAGCTATCACTGACAAGCCTAAACAAAATCATCTGTAGTATATAGTAAATCCCAGAGAACTACACACTTTTGCATTATTCACTGGAGACTTCCTAGTCCCTAATTATCATAAATTTATTCAAAATAACTCAGATATCTTCAATTGTTAATGAAAAGTTTAGAAAACTTATTTCTCGAAATAAAAATTCACATTTACTGATCTTCACAAATAGTTATTTCTCTCATAATATCTGTAAAACTATTTTTCAAAAATTAATCGTGTTCGGTTTCATTTTTCCTATAACTTGAATATCATGCTTTACATGGCAACAACTCTCATCAGATACAACTAGAAACTTTTTTCTATTAAAAATACAAAGTGACTAAGAAATTGATAATTTAATGTAACACCCCTAACCTGTATCCGTCACCAGAATAGGGTTATGGAGCATTAGCAAAAACTTTTAACTTAAAACATTTGATTACAATCATTTATAAAACACATTATATCCCATTCAAACACATGCATAACATCCCTTTTTCAAGCCCTCGAGTCCTTAGAAACACTTTAGAAATGATTCGGGACTGAATCAAAAACATTTAGAACTTCATGGAAAAAGATAGAAAAATCCATACTACAGGGGTCACATGGCCATGTGGCTAGGCTGTGTGACTCACACGGCTGAGACACACACTCGTATCTCAGGCATGAGGAAATTCAAAGTAGGTACACACGGGCCGTATCCCAACCTGTGTCAGTGCTTGTGTAACTCTCTAACTTAGTTCACACGGGCGATCCACACGCCCATGTGCTAGGCTGAGTAACTCTCGAAATGCTACCTATAAAAACCTATAAGGGACACATGGTTGTGTCACCTAACCGTGTGTCACACACGGATGAGACACACGCCCGTGTATTAGGCTATGTGGATGAGAAATAAGCCATTTCCTTCACCCTTAACATACTCACACATACCAACCATTTGTACCTATTTCAAGCATTCAAAAATGTACCTAAAACATGCATAATGGAGTTAAATCAATATGGTATCTATCCATACAACCAATATGCCCAAAGGTACCTCAATCATAAATACCAAACATGTTTAAACATTTGCATAATTTTAACCATTAACCAACCATACATTTCTCATCTAATTTTCTTACCAAACTTACCACCATGACCACATGTTAAAATCATATACAAACATACCAAAATGGTCATTAAAACATACATCAATTTGACCATTTTAACATCAACCCTAAAAGAACCAAAATGCTAAGATATCATTAATCATAAAAATACTTATACATGTTCATAATTAACCATTTATAAATTTGTAACATCCTGAAATTTGTAACATCCTAAAATTTGTAACCAAAATCTCCTGTTATTATTCACTCATTGATTCCATGGAAATAGTGGTAAGCCGAACCCTTTTTCCTTAGACAATCGATATATATATCGTAATATCGTTTTGACTAAGATTTTATCCGATGGAGGCTAGTAGTACCGATTTGAAAGGGAAAGTGATTGGAGAATACAAAAGGAGTGGGCTTGCGATTCCTACTCCTAAGTTCAAGCAAAAGGCAGTATCGACAGTTCGAGATTTTCCACCGGGTTGTGGACCATCATCCGGTGAGAATCGACAAGTCGTGGTCATTCACGATTTTGAGGGTAAGTATTAAAGATCGCTTGGTTTAGTTTTGGATTAATAAAAATCTCGTCCGTTAGATTTATCGAGTGTTATGTTGTCATAGGTGCCGATGATCAAGAGAGTTTAATACTTACCGTAATCAGGTGTGTAATCTCACATCGTATTCCAAAGAGAATTATAATTCGGTAACATGTTAAAAAATATATTGTTATTATTATAAGGCTTAAAATTTGTAAAATTAGCATAAAATGAGGAATTTGCTTTAAGTATACTATTTTGAAAGATTTGACAAAATCGGCATTAAAGTTGTTAAAATTACGAAAATGCCCTTATGGGCCGAATTACAAAAATGCCCCTAAAGGGCCGATTTTCTAGAATGCCTTAATGGACCAAATTAATATTACTTAAATGGGCCGAGTCATTGGAATAAATGACTTGATTAATGGTTGCTATTTATATGTGAACATCTTATTATGTATGATGCATTTTCATATATTGTATGGGTTAGGAAAAATGATGAAGAGAAGTGTAGCCTGGTGGCATTACCACAATAAAATGATTATTATAATGTTTATGTATGATATCGGTGGCTTGGCCACAATAAATTATGATAAAGGGAAATTTGCCTGCAATTTGGTGTGATTGGTGGGGTGGGTTGACTTGATCCCCACAGGTGTAATAGGCAGATACGGGGGTGTGTTGGATGGATGGGATGGGTTACATACATTGCATATATATATTCTATTTTATAAATGGGCTTAGGCCCAAGATGATGCCAAATAGGTTCAGGCCCGGTGGAAAATGGTAAGGGGGATTATACACTGAGTTCTAGTAACTCACCCTGTTTTCTTAACCCTTGCAGGTAATGTTCAGTGATGTGGACTTGGGCCATGGATGACTCGGTGAAGGCCATACTTCAGAAATGGTGTTTTATTTTGAAATGTGGATTTCTATTTCTGTTCACTTTACTATTTTGGGTTTTTATGATGTAATAAGGCCTCTAGAGTATTTTATTTTTGCTTTATGTTTGACGAAATTTTATTTTGTTTGAATTGTTTTAAATAGGAATTTTTCTAAAAACTTAAGTAAAGATTTTCCAAAATAGATTAACAAAAGGGATTTCATAACAAACTTTTACAATTATTTTTACTCGAAAAATTTCTCTCGACTTAACAATAATATTTTCAAGAGTCATGGTTTATAAGATCTTTAGTTCAAATCATCTGTTTATCAATCAACCTTCTAGGTTTGTAATACTCTATCAAATATTTCAAATCAAACTTGCTTTTCTTGATTACAACAATTAACACTTTTTTTTAGTACGAATAAATATGATTTAACGTGTTTTTCTCATGTGACAAGTTAGATCTGGTCTTAACGCATGGGCCGAGTTTGGTGTGTTATATTTTATGGTATCAGAGCTCAGTTGCAAAACTCGACTATGGTTTGGGTTCAAAAATATTTTCCAAAGCTGTTAAATTTTAAATTATAAAAGCATGTTTTAAAGGAAGTATGGCATCAAGGGTATCCGGCACCAAGTCAAGTAAGTACATGTTATCATTTTATGATTATTGTGGTATGACTATAGAAACACTCTAGAACTTTTAGTTTTAGGAGCTAAAACTATAGAGATTGAGACTATAGGATGCGTTTTGCGAAAATAATTTTACATCCTATACTTCATAAAATATTATTTAATAAACACTAAAATGGCATACTGATTCATAAGACTCTTAATCAGATTAAATCGAACTAGAAAATATAAGCACTAGAGGACGTGGACACGGTAGATATGGCCATGGTAGAGGCTGAGGTGCTAGAGTTGTGTCTGAGGTATCGGGACATATGCCTGAAATTGACGCACATGCATCACTTATGACTGAAGCTGGGTCACATGATCGTATGAGACAGGATGACGCTTTGTCCCAAGTAATGTTGTGAGTCCTAGAAAGGGTTACTGGGGCAAGAATTGGGTCAGCAGCTCGTGGGTCAATATCAGAGTGACTCAGATTGAATGGATTTGATGTTTTTAAGGTATCTTGGGTGTAGCCCGTAATGTAGTGGAGTACTGGCTGGAGGCTGTGGAGCGGATCATGGACAATTTAGATTGCACCGCTGAACAAAATTGAAAGGAGTGGTGTCTTTGCTAAGAGATGAGGCGTATCAGTGGTGGCTTACGGTCCAGGAAGGCACTCAGGCCGGTCGTGTTACTTGGGAATTCTTTAAAATTGCATTTTAAGGAAAATATGTCGGGGCTAGCTATGTGGATGCCTGAAGGAAGGAATTCTTGAATCTAGTCCAAGGAGGTAAGTCTGTGGCAGCATACGAGGCAAAATTTCTGCGTCTTAGTCGGTATGCTTGGGGAATAGTGCCAAATGATTACGAACGGTGTGTGCATTTTGAGGATGGGTTGCGTGATGAATTACAGGTACTTATAGCCTCACAGAAGGAGATAAATTTTGCTACACTAGTGGAGAAAGCCAATATAGCTGAAGAGGCTAAACACTTAGAGATGCAAAATTGAGACAAGGATAGGGTGAACAAGAGAGATTCTAGGTTCTCAGTTCCTGCTGGAAGGTTTCAGAAGATGCCCAGGAATGAGGGGCCAGCTCGAGCGAGAGTATCAGCTGCTACTAATCAGTTACAGCCATGTGCGGATTACGGGAAACTTCACATGGGTGAATGCTGGAATAAAATCGGTGGTTGTTACAGATGTGGTTCCAAAGAGCATCAATTTAAGGATTGTCCTCGATAGCCTGCTCAAACTCAGGGTGATCGTAATAATGTTGCGCAGTAAGCTAGAGGCGCTCAGCAGCCACCGAAAAGGCCGTGGGCCAGGTCGAGGTAGTAATGGCCTAGGACGATGCAGTGTGCACCGGGTAGAGGTATCGGTAATAGAGGTAACGCGGAGCCAAGGCAGCCAGGGTTGGTTTATGCGGTTAGACGTCGAGAGGATGGCGATGCACCTGATGTCATAATCGGTACATTTTTCATAGCTGATGTACCTGTTACTGCTTTAATAGATATTGGATCCACCCATTCATATGTTGCTTGTGCTATATTTGGAAATCTAAACATTAGATTTGAGATTACTACTAGAGAAGCAACTATAATTAGCCCTTTAGGATAGTCGGTGATAGTAAATAAGTTGTTTAGGGATGTGCCCTTAGAAATTCAGGGGGAAATATTTCTGGTTGATTTGATTGAACTGCCATTTGGTGAGTTCGACCTTATTTTGGGCATGGACTGGTTGGTAAAACACTATGCGAACTTAAAATGTGTTGCAAAGCAAATGGTGCTAAGAACTTCGAAGGATAAGGAAGTGATGATGATGGGTGAAAGAAGAAACTATCTGTCTAATGTGGATCTGCTTTAAAGGCAAAAAAGTTGGTGCGAAAGAGGTATGGAGCGTTCTTAGCCTTTATCAGAGCTTTGGATGCTAAAGAGTCGACGGTAGAAAGTGTCAGAACGGTGAAAGAGTTTTTGAACGTCTTTCCTGAGGAGCTTCCAGGATTGCCTCCAGATTAGGAGGTAGAGTTTGGCATTGAGCTATTACCAGGAACGGCTCCGGTGTCCTTTGCTTCTTATAGAATGGCGCCGAAGGAGTTAGCAGAGCTTAAAGCTCAAATTCAGGATCTGTTGGATCACGGATTCATTCAATCGAGTGTGTCACAATGGGGAGCGCCGGTCTTATTCATTAAGAAGAAGGATGGGTTGATGCGTATGTGCATCTATTATAGACAATTGAATAAGTTGACGATCAAGAATAAGTATCCATTACTGAGAATCAATGATCTATTCAATTAACTATAAGGAGCTTCAGTTTTCTCGAAGATAGACTTGAGATCGGGGTATCACCAGCTTAAGGTCAAGGAACTGGTATTCACAAGACTGCGTTTCGAACTCGTTATAGACATTACGAGTTCTTAGTGATGCCATTTGGGTTGACAAATGCACCAGCTGCATTTATGGACATGATGAACCAGGTCTTCCAACCCTATTTAGACCGGTTCGTGGTGGTGCTCATAGATGATATGTTGGGATACTCGAAGAATGAAGAAGAGCATGATTCGCATTTGCGGGTTGTATTACAGATATTAAGGGAGAAGCAACTATATGCCAAATTCAGTAAGTGTGAATTTTGGCTGAAGGAAGTGACCTTTTTGGGGCATGTTGTGTCTATCGAATGAATTAGAGTTAATCATCGGAAGGTAGAGGCTGTATTGGACTGGAAACCACCGAAGTCAGTGGCAAAAATCTAAAGTTTTCTCAATTTGGCTGGGTATTACAGCCGGTTTGTTGAGGGGTTTTCATTGACTGCTGCACCCCTGACTAAACTGTTGCGTAAGAAAGTACCATTTGTGTGGTCAGATCAACAGCAAGAGAGCTTTGAGTGAAGAAAATTCTGATGGAAACACCAATATTGATTTAACCTGAGGCTGGTAAGGATTTTATTATTTAGTGTGATGCATCACATACGGGCTTGGGATGTGTGTTGATGCAAGGTGGAAAGGTGGTGGCTTATGCATCTCGCCAATTAAGGTTGCATGAGGTGAACTATCCCACTCATGATTTGGAGTTAGCTGTAGTGGTGTTTGCTTTGAAGATTTGGAGACACTATCTGTATGGTGAGAAGTCGATTATTTATATGGATCATAAGAGTTTGAAGTACCTCCTTACCCAGAAGGAGTTGAACTTAAGACAGCGGAGGTGGATAGAACTATTGAAAGATTACGACTTCTCAATCGAGTATCATCCAGGAAAGGCTAACGTAGTGGCAGATGCGTTAAGTCGTAAGGTGATATTAGATTTGAGAGCGATGTTCGCTCATCTCAGTCTTTATGAAGATGGTATTCTGTTAGTCGAACTTCAAGCAAAGCCTGTTTGGGTAAGCTAAATTAAGGAAAAGTAGTTGATAGATGAAGCGTTGAGTTCTCGACTTCAACAAGTGGAAGGTGGTGATATAGGGGATTTTGGATTGAATAGTGATGGAGTATTGTGTTTTCGTGGGACAATTTGTATGCCCAAGGATTAGGAATTGAGACAAATGATTCTGCGTGAGGCGCATAGTAGTCCATATGCTATGTACCCCGGGGGAAATAAGATGTACCGAGATCTCCGTGAGTAATATTGGTGGCCAGGGTTGAAATGGGAGGTTACTGATTTCGTGAGTAAGTGCTTGACATGTCATCAGGTGAAGGAAGAACATCAATTGCCGTCAGGGTTGCTACATCTGGTGAAAATTCCATTATGGAAATGGGAAAGGATAACGATGAACTTTGTTAGTGGGTTACCCTTAACGCCTACTAAGAAAGATTCTATATGGGTGATAGTGGATCGGTTAACGAAGACTGCTCATTTCCTACCTGTTCGTACGGATTATTCATTATAGAAGTTGGCCAAATTGTATGTAGTAAAGATCGTGAGGTTACATGGGGTACCAGTGTCTATCATATCAGACAGGGATCGTAGGTTTACATCATGGTTTTGGAAGGCTCTACATGAAGCTTTGGGTATAAGGTTAAATTTCAGCACGATGTTTCATCCGCAATCAGATGGTCAGTCGGAGAGAGTGATCCAGATTCTAGAAGACATGTGAAGGGGCTGTGTGATCGATTTCAGGGGTAGTTGGGAAGATTTTCTACCTTTGGCGGAGTTTGCATACAACAACATCTATCAATCTAGTATCCAGATGGCACCCTACAAGGCACTGTATGGTCGTAGGTGTCGCACTCCTACTTGTTGGACTGAGCTGGAGGAGCGACAGTTGTTGGGTCCTGATTTGATATCGGAGACGGAGGAAAAAGTAAAGGTAATTCGAGCTTGGTTAAAAGAAGCTTCAGATAGACAAAAATCGTACGCGGATCTGAAGCGTAAGAATATTGAATTTACGGAGGGTGATCAAGTCTTTCTCAAGGTTTTACCTTGGAAGAAGATCTTTAGATTTGGTCAAAGGGTAAATTGAGCCCTAGGTTCATCGGACCATACCGTGTACTGAAACGTGTTAGGCCAGTGGCTTATCAGCTTGAGTTACCTCTAGAGTTAAATCATATACATAGTGTATTTCATGTATCGATGTTAAGGCGTTATCGTTCGGATCCATCTCATGTTGTGCCAGTAGAGGAAGTTGAGTTAAGACCTGACTTGTCTTTTAAAGAGGAGCCAGTACAGATTTTAGATCGGGATGTTAAGGTGCTAAGAAGGAAGTCGGTTCTGCTAGTCAAAGTATTATGGAGTAATCACGGATCGGAGAAAGCTACATGGGAGTCTAAAACACGATTCGACAACAATATCCTCATCTCTTTTAATCAGGTAAATTTTGAGGTCGAAATTTTCTTTAAGAGGGTAGAATTGTAACATCTTGAAATTGAGAATTTTATGTGTTGCATCATATCTTACATTAGGCTAGTGAGAATATTAATTGCATAGGTTTTAAGGTCCTAAGAAGGCTCGGGGTTGTGTTGGGCCTTAGTAAAAAATTTGTGTTTAAGCCCTTAAGGGGGAAGAAGGTAAGTGGCATCAATGCTTATGGAAATAAGTGAATTGCTTGCATAAATGAGCATGTGGTAAAGCGGATGTGGAGTCTCATGAAGGGCTTTAGGGGAAAAGGTTTGAATCCCACTTGGTACAAATTTTGATTATTTTTTTGTGCTATTCAACCATAGTGTCGGCCACGGATGTATTCAAGGTAAGGAAGACTTTTTTGTTTTGGAAAGGTGGCTCAGGAAATAAGGTAAGGATGAGGGTAAGGAAAGAAATGAAAGAAAAGGAGCAAGAAGGGGGATATGTTGGCCGATTTTGGGGAGAATGTTTTGGAATGTTTTTATGGTCAATTTTTTATTATGTTGGTATGGTATACACGTTTGGGAGGGGTTTTGTGGTAGCCAAATTTTCATTAGACTTTTGGTAAAATTTTGGTGCTTGTTAGGCCTAATTCCTTTTAGCATTCTTCTGTGTTCTTTTCTCCAATTTCTTCTCTTATTGTCGAAACTCTAAAGCCAATTGTGAGTATTTTTTCTTTCTTTGTTTTGTCAAAACCACCTAGCCATTGTGTCCAAATTATTTTCACTCATCTCCTTTTGAGATCTGAAACTAGATAGCACACCTTTCTCCCTCTTTTCTTTTCTTTCTTTTCACAAAATCTTCAACCCTTCTTCCTTCCTCTTTAATTCATTGCCGAATGTTCTTGCTTAATTTCCCTCCGTAGCCAAACTTTGGAATTCTTCATCTCTTCTACGTTATATCTTTCTCATTCGTTTTGGCACTCACTTCTTTGATCGAATAGGTAAGTGGTTTTATTCTTTTCATTTCCTTTTCTTTTTCTTCCTAGTCAAATATGTGTGTTCATCATTATTCGGTTAGTCTACTTTGTTTCTTATCGAAACATCTCTCTCTCCATCACTCCCATGTTGTGATCAATACTTTTTCGTAGTTTTATAGTTGAAGGCCAAATCTTTGACTCATCCGTAGCCATTGTACAATCGTTTGGAACCGGTTTTATAACCATTAAGGTGAGGGATTCGTTATGGTTCATTTTGATCTTTTTCGTTGATCGATTAATATGCTAATGGAATGATAGATTTGTCTAATTGGTTGTTATAGGGACTAAATCGCCTATTATTATTCACTCGTTGATTCTACGGAAATAGCGGTAAGCCGAACCCTTTTTCCTTAGACAATTGATATATATATATCGTAATATCGATTTAACTAAGATTTTATCCGATGGAGGCTAGTAGTACCGATTTGAAAGGGAAAGCAATTAGAGAACACAAAAGGAGTGGATTTGCGATTCCTACTCCTAAGTTTGAGCGAAGGGCAGTATCGACGGTTCGGGATTTTCCACCGGGTTGTGGACCATCATCCGGTGAGAATTGACAAATCGTGGTCGTTCACGATTTTGAGAGTAAGTATTAAAGATCGCTTGGTTTAGTTTTGGATTAATAAAAATCTCATCTGTTAGATTTATCGAGTGTTATGTTGTCATAGGTGCCGACGATCTGGAGAGTTTAATACTTACCGTAATCTGGTGTGTAATCTCACACCGTATTCCCGTAGAATTATAATTCGATGCATGTCGAAAAGTAGATTGTTGTTATTACAAGGCTTAAAAATCAGAAAATTGGCATAAAACGAGGAATTTGCTTTAAGTATACTATTTTGAAAGATTTGATAAAATCGGCATTAAAGTTGTTAAAATTACAAAAATACCTTTATGGGTGAATTACGAAAATGCCCTTATGGGTTGAATTACGAAAATGCCCCTAAAGGGCCGATTTACTAGAATGCCTTAATGGGCCAAATTACTATTTCTTAAATGGGCTAAGTCATTGGAATAAATGACTTGATTAATGGTTGCTATTTAAATGTGAACTTCTTATTATGTATGATGCATTTTCATATATTGCATGGGTTGGGAAAAATGATGAAGAGAAGTGTAGCCTAGTGGCATTGCCATAATAAAATGATTATTATAATGTTTATGTATGATATCGGTGGCTTGGCCACAATAAATTATGATAAATGGCAATTTGCCTGCGATTTGGTGTGATTGGCAGTGTGGGTTGACTTGATCCCCACAGGTTTGATAGGCTGGTACGGGGTGTGTTGGATGGATGGGTTGGGTTACATACATTGCATATATATATATTTATATATATATTTATATTCTATTTTATAAATTGGCTTAGGCCGAAGATGATGCCAAATGGGTTCAGGCCCAATGGACAACGGTAAGGGGGATTATACACTAAGTTCTAGTAACTCACCCACCCTTGCAAGTAATGTTCAGTGATGTGGACTTGGGCCATGGATGACTCGGTGAAGGCCATACTTCAGAAATGGTGTTTTATTTTGAACTCTAGATTTCTATTTCCATTCACTTTACTATTTTGGGTTTTTATAATGTAATAAGGCCTCTGGAGTATTTTATTTTTGCTTTATGTTTGACGAAATTTTTTTTTGTTTGAATTGTTTTAAATAGGAATTTTTCTAAAAACTTAAGTAAAGATTTTCCATAATAGATTAACAAAAGGGATTTCATAACAAACTTTTACGATTATTTTTACTCGAAAAATTTCTCTCGACTTAACAACAATATTTTCAAGAGTCATGGTTTATAACATCTTTAGTTCAAATCATCGATTTATCAATCAACCTTCTAGGTTTGTAATACTCTATCAAATATTTAAAATCAAACTTGCTTTTCTTGATTACAACAATTAACACTTGTTTTAGTACAAATAAATATGATTTAACGTGTTTTTCTCATGTGACATGTCAGATCTGGTCTTAACGCATGGGTCGAGTTTGGGGTGTTACACAATTAACTTGTTTCTATATCAAACATATCAACATGACCTTATCATTGGGACCATTTCTCACACTTATCAAAACTATTTATATGTCACCATTCTAGCCATTTCCAAATAGTTCCAACAACCAACAAATATACATACCAAATTATGTCCAAATGGTCATAATTCAACCAAACATACTTGACTAAATTTCATATCAAACATGCCCTAAATGATCACTTTGCAAACATGCAAACTCTTACCACTTTGATCATAAAAGCCATGCATCAATTTGATCACATACACATCAATTTGCCTTTCTCGGATGGTAGTTAATTAATAGCTCATAATCTTTAATCAATTCTAACCATCTTCGTTGCCACAAATTTAGTTCCTTCTGAGTCATTAAATATTTTAGGCTTTTGTGCTCAGTAAAAACCCAACACTTCTCACCTTATAAATGATGCCTCCAAATTTTTAATGTAAACACGATTGCGGCCAAATCTATATCATGAGTCGGGTAGTTCTTCTCGTGCGGCTTCAACTGCCTAGAGGCGTATGCAATCGCTTTACCCTCTTGCATGAGTACACGGCCTAAACCGTTCAAGGATGCGTCACTATAAATCACGAATTCTCTTCCCGACTCAGGTTGCACCAAAACAGGAGCCTCAATCAACAGTGTCTTCAATTTCTCGAAACTCTGTTGACATTTTTCTGTCCAAACGAATTTCACATCATTCTACAGCAGTCTTGTCATTGGCGTGGCTATCATGGAAAACCCCTTGAGAAAACGTCTATAATAGCCAGCTAGGCCTAGAAAACTCCTTACTTCAGTTACATTCCTCGACGGTTCCCATTTAACAATTGCTGAAATTTTACTCGGGTCGACTCTTATCCCATCTCCCGAGACAATATGCCACAAGAATCCCACTTCCTTAAGCCAAAATTCACTCTTACTGAATTTGGCATACAATTGTTTTTCTCTCAAAAATTGTAGAACCATACTCAAATGTTCTGCATGATCATTCTCATATTGAGAGTAGATCAATATGTCATCGATGAAGACCGCAACAAATCTATCCAAATATGGTCGAAAAAATGCGATTCATCAAATCCATGAAGATCCCAGGGGCATTAGTTAGTCCAAAAGGCATGACCACAAACTCATAGTGGCCGTACCTAGTCCTAAACGCGATTTTTGGTATGTCTGAGTCCTTGTCTCTCAACTGATAATACCCTGACCTTAGATCTATCTTAGAAAATACTGTAGCTCCTTTCAATGATCCTCGGTAACGGATACTTATTCTTCACTGTCGCTTTATTGAGTTGTCGATAATCTATACATAGTCTCATGGATCCATCTTTCTTCTTCACGAATAGAATAGGAGCTCCCCATGGAGAAAAACTCGGCCTCACGAAACCCTTATCCGTTAATTCTTGCAACTGTACTTTTAGCTCTTTTAGTTCATTTGGAGCCATTCTATACAAAGCAATAGAAATAGGGGCAGTAACTGAACTAGATCAATTCCGAATTCAATCTCTCTCTGGAGGTAGTCTTGGCAACTCTTCTGGAAAAATATCTAGGTATTCACATACTATGGGTACTAACTCAATTTTGATCGATTTCTTTAGTGTTCAAAGACGAAGGCAAGATAAGCCTCATACCCCTTCCTTAGGTATCTCTGAGATGACATGGTTGATATCACAGTTGGTGACCCATCCGGCTTATCTGATTCAACACAAATAAAATTACCATTTTCATCTCTCAACTCAAACTGCTTCTTCCCATAATTCACAATTACTCCATGGGTAACTAACCAGTCCATCCTAAGAATGACATCAAACTTGTCAAATGGTAATAACATAGGATTAACCGAAAAGTAATGACCCTTAATCATTAAAGGGCACCCTTTGCAAACTCTATCAACCAACACACACTTGCCTAGGGGATTTGACACTCTTATAATGAACTCAATAGACTCTATAGGGATGCACATGCTAGAGACTAATTTCATGCATATGTATGAGTGGGTAGATCCTGAATCAATTAAAGCTATGACACGAGTATTATGAAGAGAAAAGATACCCGTGATTACATCGGGGGAAGATGCTTCTTCACGAGCACGAATGGCATATGTCTTTGCCGGTGCTCTACCCTCGACTCTAGCAGCTTGTTCTTTAGAAGGATTCCTACTTCCCATCTCAATTCTCGGGTTTCTTAAAGGTCTTCCTTTAGCGGAACATCCCGATCTAGCACTCTGAAGCTTTTCTTTCCCGTCCACCTCAGGACAATCTCTGATAAAGTGGTCTAAGGACCCACTTCTGAAACAAGCTTTTTCATTAGCCCGACACTCACCAAAATGGCGTCTGCCACACTGGGAACATTCTTGTCTATTTGGTCGGACGTTGCCAACACTAGCAACTGATGTGGTTTGCCCTTTCGATCCTGAAAATTGCTTGCCTTTACCTCGGATTGAAAACCCCGTTGAAGCAATTGATTGAGTAGTGAAATCCTTCGATTTCTTGAATGAGGATTGGTAAGACTTGTTCAGTTGTCTCTTCTTCGAGTCACGAGACTCGTACTCAGCTCTTCTATTCCCTTTAGCTAACTCCTCGACTTTACAGGCTCTATCCACCAACACTACAAAATCCCTTAATTCGAGAACTCCCACATATAGGCGGATATCTTCGTTCAATCCATCCTCGAATCTCTTGCACATGATGGCCTCAGTAGACACGCACTCTCTTGCATACTTACTAAGCCTTACGAACTCCCTTTTATAGTTGGTCACTGACATACGGCCTTGCTTCAATTCTAGGAACTCCTGTAACAACCTGAATATGGGGTTATTTGTATTTACATTATTTTACTTGTGTTGAATGGCTGAGATAATAATTATGGCTTGATAAGATTTAATTAAGGGTCTTGAGTTGGCTCGGAATAGTGGAAAATATTATTTATAAGCTTTAAAGGTGAAAAGCCTTAGTAGTTAGGGGTTATAAGAATAAATAAAGGTACATTTGACACAAAATAAGTCTTGGAAAAGTGGCAAAAGGGAGGCCACTTAAGTGTTGCAAGTGACGCCATCTAGAACAAGGAGAACCTTGGTTCGAGTCACAATTCTCCTCTTTTGGCATTATGTTGGACGGCACATATGGGAGAGTCTTCCTCCTTTAAACTCTTTTTTTTTATTATTAAAAGATAATATGAGCTTTTAAAAAAGGGATTTTATTTCTTCTAAGGATAATAGGAGATAAATGAGGATATTATGTGAATTATTAAGGATTATTATTTATTATTAGTAATTAATTCAAATTAGTTTGAATTAAATCAAATGGGTGGCTAAGAGGAAACCAAGGAGATTGTCAAAGTTGAACTCCTTGTTGGAGTGGAGTGGATGACATGGAGTCTTGGTGAAGGGAGTATGTCAATTCTTCTTAGCCATTTTACTTGGCAATTTCGCTAGCATTTTCCCATTTACCACTTTTTTTTCTTTTCTTCTTCAAGACCGATCACCCTCCCTCTCATTCTCCTTTTATTTTCTTTCTTCATAAAAGTCTTTTGGTAAAACTCCCCACTCCTCCCTTCTCTTAATTCTTCCTTCTACTTGTGCCCTCTTCATATTTCAATTTTGGCCTAATCTCAAACATAGTGTTCCTCTCTATTTCTTCAATCGGTTCTAAGGTGAGTAGACCGAGTGTTTTCTTTATTAGCCTCTTGTACTTGTGGAACTTCTAGAGGGGTAAGGACCGATTTGACACTTGATAAAAAGGTATTAACTCTCTATGTTGGAACCAATTATGTGTAGGTGTTTGAGATCTTGAAGAAATCGGTTCAATTCTTCATCCACTAAGTTTGGTAAGTTATCGGTAAGTCAAATCTTTCTAAACCATTTTAATGGGTAATTGGAAAAAAACCAAAACTAATCTTGTTTGGTACTTAAGGTTGGCCGATTGATAGGGAACCCATATAAGGATTTGGGTTGTTAGAAACCAAGTCGAGCAAGGTAAGATCTCGGATCTCAAATGATAACTCTATGGTATTAAGTTGGGTTGGCGAATAGACCATAGTCTTGACCCATGTTTTGGCCGAATCTAGGGACAAAAGATCTAGGGTGGCCGATTTCTCCATTCGGATTTAGACTCCTCGTGGGTGACAGTGTGTACATACACATATAAAGCTGTTAAATATGTTGATTGTTGTGAATGCTATCTTGATTTTATGTAGCATTGGATAATATACCATATCGGTATAGATGGCGATTCAGGTAAGTACCTGTTAATATGAATTTGTTATTTGATGCTTTTGGGAAGCATGATGCATTGATACATGAGATTTAAGTATGTGATGACATGAAACATATACATATGTGATTGATGTGGGATTGATGAGTGGAGGGGGTGTTATTTGTAAAGCGACAGCACCGGTGTTTTGGTAACACACCGTGACTACGGTCACCGAGGTTTGGTACCTCCTGAGGTTTGGCACCTCATAGCGACTTATCCACGTGGTTAACACCACCGTGGGTTGGCCCCACTTGAGATATGGGATCGTCTACCAGTGATTTGGTATCACACGATGGGTTGGCCCCATCAATTGATCCGTGTCTACGGACACCAGTGTTTTGGTAACACATTGTGACTATATGTCACCAAAGGTTTGGCACCACCAAAGGTTTGGTACCACAACAGGGGTGACAAGTATGCGTTTGGATGGCTAGGATGGGTATTTAATATTCGCATATTAATGGTTATGTGTTGTGTATGAAAATGTTTTAAAACGGGGAAGGGTTACATCTTGAGTCTTGGTGACTCACCTTCTCCATTATTTTTCTCGGTGATGCATAGATCAGCGGATAAGGAGCCGAGGGACTCGAGGTGGCCATGCAAAGGACTTGAAATAAATGAACTTTAATTTTAGTTATATTATTTTATTATTGGTTTGTTTTTATTTGGATTGTAATAAGGCCTCCATAAACTTTATTTTGTTACTATGCATATGTTGGATACTTGCTTTTAAACTACACTATAAAAGAAAAATAAATTAAAATCACATGTTTTCCCAAATTAACGCGAAAAAGTTTTATCGTGTCGTGGACACATTCAAAATTGGTATAATAACTTGACTTCAATTAAATTTCCAAATTTAATCTAAGTATGATTTCAGCAAGATAACCAAAAACGAGAAGTTTTCAACAAAACTTAAATTGGATTTTAAAATGGGTTTCAAAAAAGTTTTTTTCCGTAACGACCCATATTCGGTCCTAACATTTGGGTCGGGTTTGGGCTATTACAAATTGGTATCAGAGCCCGATTCAAAGCTCGGTTGTGGGGCCCAAGGTCGAAAATGGTTTAGTAGGCCTTTTAATTGTTTTGGGTTTTAAAGCAAGATGGCTTGAGTCTCCCAAGACCGATCCGCCTGTAAGTACATCTAAACCTCTTTGTGAATTATATTCAGTAGAAGGGTAGGAAGCATGGAACGTAGATAGACTTACAGGAACTTGAACCCTAGGATTAGATTACTCGGACACACAAATGTAACATAAGACTTAAAGAACTAAACCAACCTATGACTTAGTCACCGAGCTAGGGTGTGGTAACCCCAGACGCATGTCTAGGATTGGATCCCAAGAGCTCGGTATTTAAGCGGTCCTCGTGACTCACCTCCTCTTCGCAGTATCCTACCGTGCGTAGCTTCTACCACCCTAACTCGTAGGGCTCATGGTGTGGCAACTTCATGCGCATGTCTAGAAAGGTTCAAGGGGAGCTTGGTATTTAAGCGGTCCGTGACCCACCTCCTCTTCACTCGAATCTCGCTCAGTGCGTAGCTTTGGTTCACCCCGACTGTGAGGGATCGGTCATAAAGCTAAACCCAATGATTAAAACCCAAAAGGAATTAGCCATGTTTTGAAAAGAATGAAACAACAAACCCTAATGTTTTCCAAACTTGTGCAATAATTTTTTTCAAACCGAGAACATTATTTTTACAACGTTTTCCCAAAAATTTGATTTGTGGAAAATTACAAAAAATGCCTTTAAGGGTAAAATTACTAAAATACCCTTGGTTCATAAAACATCAACTCAATGATTTTGTCCAAAAATTTCAACTACTTCTCCAAAATTCAGCTCACTTTGAAAATCATCAATGAAACACCTTGGTTTTGGAAAATTACGAAAACACCTCAAGTCGCAAAATTACCAAACGACCACGAGTACAAAATTTTTGCAACATCATCGCTTTTAAGAAAGGAAAATTCTCAAAAGGACCCTCGAGTTTTACAATTATTAAAACACCCTTGATGTACAAAAATTACAAAATTACCCCTAATTGACAAAATTACCAAAATACCCCGATTCAGAAATGATGCCATATCTTCAAATTTTACAAATTTTGAAATGCTCTTCGCTTTTGGAAATTTCAAGTGACCAGCTTTTATTAAATTTGAAATCTCTCGAATTTTATTACAAAAATTACCTCAGAGGAAAATGACGAAAATACTCCTGGGTTAGAAATAGGCAGAAATGTCCGAAGAGCGAATAGGTATGGAAAGTATTAAGGAATGGATGCAAGAACTTCTTTGTGTGAACTAGGTTAGAAAGCTGAAACCTTGTTTGCTCGAAAGAATCTCGATTAAAACTCTATCCATAAAATTTCTTCGCGAATAAGAAAGTGGAACAAATGCTAACGATAAAATTTTTCTTAATCGATTAAAAGCGCGTAGATAGAATGAGTTTCAGAGGACGAGGACGCCGTGGACCTTGGTAGGGGTAGGATGATTGTCTCGAACCCGTCAGTCGGGACAAAATTCTAAAATGAAGTACCACCGCCACCACCACCTCCACTTTTAGAGTGAGGAGCGAGAATGCAGGTGGTGAGGCGGTATCGCAAGCTATTTTGAGTCTTGGAAATGGTGGTCAATGGTGGAAATCTGAGCTCGAAAATCTATTCCCGAGCGAATTCGGTCCAACAGTATAAGTGTTTCGGGTGTGTCGAGTGGCACCCAAAGTGAGAATCTTGGCTAGAGTCAATCGAAAGGATCATGGATGATCTTGACTGAATGAGGAAGAAAAAAGCTGGTAAGTGACGCTTCTAAAGGATGAAGCGTGTCGATGGTGGTTGATAGTTCGAGATGGCGCCATGGCAGATGATCTGACTTGGGATTATTTCAAAACCACCTATCGGAAGAAGTATGTGGGCACCAGTTATACTGATGCTCGAGAGAAAAGCTTTTCTAGGGTTAGTGCAAGGAACTAAGTCAGTAGCGGAATATGAGGCGGAGTTTTAAGACCGAGTAGGTATGCTAGAGGCATCGTGGCTCTGAACACGAAAGTAATGGTTCTGCTTTGAGGATGGACTCCGAGATGATTTGAGGTTACCGATTGCCCCGCACAAGTTCGTGAGTTTTCATCTCTAGTGGAAAAGGCTAAGGTAGTGAAGGGATCAAGGAGGTTTGTGAGACAAAATTATAGTAGGAATAATCAAAGAGAGGATTTGGGTCACCGGATCCAAAGGTAGTGTCGGAAAAAGGCTAGGCCAAGTGGGCCAAATCGGTGACAAGGCCCATGATCGCTAATCGAGGCCGACTCGGTGTAACCACTGTGGAAAGACCCATTGGGGAAGTTGTGCGACCAGCGATAAAGGATGTTTTGAGTGTAGGTCTTTAGAGCATCGGGTCAGAGATTGTCCTCAGAAACTAGCTAAGAACCAGCCAGAGGGATAGAACCGTGCTCAGGATAGAAATGTGGGACCACAGAGGGGTCGTGGAAATGGCAGAGGAAGCAACGGTCCTAACCAAGGTCGTGGAATTCAGGGCAGAGGTTCAGGCAACACAGAGGCTAGGCAGCCTGGCTTAGTTTACGCAGCGAGGCGTCGCGAGGAGGGTGACGCACCGGATGTCATAACCGGTATGTTTCTAATTTTTGGTTTTCCTTATGTTGCATTGATTGATGTGGGCTCGACGCACTCGTACATTGCTAGTAGTGTGGTAGGAACTATGGACCTAAACTCAAACCGCTTCAGGAGATGACCGAATGAGTCCTTTAGGTCACTCTGTAGTGGTAGACAAACTTTATAGAGACGCACTTAGAACTCCAAGGGGTAGTATTTGTGGTCGATCCGATGGAACTACCGCTTGGGGAGTTTGATTTGATCCTTGGAATGGATTAATGGTTAAGTATCGGTGAATTTGGATTCTTGTGCTAAGCGCATGGTTCTTAAGACTACTGAAAATGATGAAGTGGTTATGATAGGTGATAGAAGGAATTACCTATCCAACGTGGTGTCCGCCTTGAAGGTTGAGAAGATGGTCAAGAAGGGTTGTAAGGCGTTTTGGTTCAAATTTATGCCTTGGAGGCTAAGGAGTCACGGTTGAAAAGGTCTCAACAAGAGGGAATTCACCGATGTATTCTCGGAGGAACTTCCGGTCCGCCTCCAGATCGGAAGTCGAATTCATATAGATTTGCTACCGAATAAAGACCGTATCAATAGCACCATATCGAATGGCACCAAAGGAATTGGTGGAGTGAAGGCTCAAATTCGTGAGCTCTTGGATAGGGGTTTATCCGACCTAGTATATCTCCATGGGAGCGCTTTGTATTGTTTGTCAAGAAGAAGGATGTTTTATGCAGATGTGCATCGACTACCGCCGCTTAAACAAGTTAACGATAAAAACAAGTACCCATTGCCTCGGATCGATGACTTGTTTGACCAGTTGAAGGGGGCATCGGTGTTTTTGAAGATAAACCTTAGGTCGGGTTACCATCAACTTAAGGTGAAGGAGGCCGATGTTCACAAGACGGCATTCCAAACTCGGTATGGGCATTACGAGTTTCTAGTGATGCCATTCGGGTTGACCAATGCACCGGCAGCGTTCATGGACTTAATGAATAGAGTATTTCAATAGTACTTGGACCAATTTGTCGTAGTGTTCATAGACGACATATTGGTTTACTCTAAAACGGAGGAGGAGCACGACGAGCATTTGCGAATAGTTTTGCAGTCTTGAGGAGAAAGCTTATATGCCAAATTCAAGAAGTGCGAATTTTGGCTAAGGGAGGTGGCTTTCTTGGGTCACGTAGTGTCGGTGGAGGGATTAGAGTGGATCCTCGCAAGATTGAAGCAAGAGTTAGAGTGGAAACCGCCAAGTCGATTGGCGAGATCTGAAGTTTTTGGGTCTAGCAGGTATTATCGAGGTTTGTGGAAGGGTTCTCTCGATCGCAGCACTTGACTAAGTTGCTAAGGAAAGGTGTTCCATTTGTATGGTTAGAGAAGCGAAGAAGAAAGTTTTGATAAGTCGAGGAAGATTACGCGAAGCTCCGCTTTAGTACAACCCGAGGCGGAAGTTATTCACATCTATTGTGATGCATCTCACATCGTTTGGGATGTGTGTTGATGCAGATGGGAAGGTAGTAGCCTATGCGTCCCGTCGCCTAATACCGCATGAGGTTAACTACCCAACTCACGACACAGGTTGGCGGCATCGCCTTCGCTTTGAAGATATGGAGACACTATCTCGTATGGGGAAAAGTCAATAGTCTACACGGATCACAAAAGTTTGAGGTATCTTCCACTCGAAGGATCTAAACCTCGAGATGTACCGATGGATTGAACTGCTAAAGACTACGATCGCTCAATAGAGTATCATCCGGTAAGGCTAATGGTAGTAGACGCGTTGAGTCGAAAGGTTGTGACGGATTTAAGAGCGATGTTTGCTCGGTTGAGTCTATATGATGATGGGAGTCTTTTGGCGTAACTTCAAGTTAAGCCAACATGGATCGAGGAGATTAAGGAAAAGGTTGGTGGATGAAGGCTTGAACGCTAAGAGGATGCAAGTTCGGGATGGTGGCTTAGAAGGTACAGACCGACCGGGATGGTGTATTATGTTTTCAAGGACGGCCCGCATGCCGAAAGATGTGGAGCCGAGACAAAGAATTCTCCAAGATGCTCATAGCAGCCCATACGCTTATGCATCCCGGAGGCAAAGAAATGTACGGAGACTTGCAAAGACAATTCGTGGCCAGGGTTGAAACGTGAAGTGACCGAGTTCAGAGGAAGGTGTTTGACATGTCGAAGAGGTTAAGGTGAACATCGGTTGCCATCGTGGCTACTTCAAAGATAAAGATTCCTCAATGGAAATGGGAGCGGATCACCATGGATTACGCGGTGGTCACCCTCACACCCAAAGAAGAAAGATGCGGTTTGGGTAATCGAGATCGCTCGATTAAATCACCACTTCATACCGGTGAGAATGGATTACTCACCCGTAAGCTAGCAAAGTTGTATGTGGTTTAGATAGTCGATTGCATGGTGTGCCCGTATCAATTATTTCAGATAGGGACCCAAGGTTCACTTCGAGGTTTTGGAAAGCATTGCTTCAAGCTTTGGGAACACGATTGATTTCAAAGATGACTTTCCATCCACAATGGACGGGCAATGAAAGGGTTATCTGAGATATTAGAGGATATGCTGAGGGGTTGTGTTTTGGAATTCCGAGGTAGTTGGGAGGAATTTTTACCTTTAGCCGAGTTCGCCTACAACAACAGTTACCAAGCAAGTATTCAGATGGCACCATACGAAGCACTGTATGGACGAAAATGTCAAACTCCGACGTGTTGGACAGAGTTGGGTGAACGACAAGTGTTGGGGCCAGAGTTGGTTACAGAAACGGAGGACAAGGTTAAGGTGATTCAGGCTCGTCTTAAGGAAGCGTCAGATAGACAGAAGTCCTATGCTGACCTTAAGCGCAAGGAAATGGAGTATGTAGTAGGGGATAAGGTCTTCCTGAAGGTGTCGCCTTGGAAGAAGGTACTAAGGTTTGGGCGGAAAGGGAAGCTAAGCCCAAGATTCATTGGCCCATATACAGTACTGAAGCGAGTAGAACCGGTAGCTTATCACCGAATCGAGCAGAAAGTTAAGTCGATTCATGACGTTTTCCACGTGTCGATGCTTAGGCGGTGTCGATCGGATCCATCACACGTGGTGCTCGTGATGTAAATTGAGGTCAACTTCGGACTTATCATTTGAGGAAGAACCGGTTCGGATCTTGGATAGAGATATAAAGGTTCTACGAGGGAAGTCGCGCCTTAGTGAAAGTGCTATGGCGGAACCATGGTGCAGAGGAAGCTACATGGGAACCCGAGGATGTGATATGGCAACAATACCCCCACCTCTTTTGATCGTGTAATTTCGAGGACGAAATTCTTTTAAGGGGTAGAACGTAACAACCCGAATATGGGGTTATTTGTATTTACATTATTTTACTTGTGTTGAATGGCTGAGATAATAATTATGGCTTGATAAGATTTAATTAAGGGTCTTGAGCTGGCTCGGAATAGTGGAAAATATTATTTATAAGCTTTAAAGGTGAAAAGCCTTAGTAGTTAGGGGTTATAAGAATAAATAAAGGTACATTTGACACAAAATAAGTCTTGGAAAAGTGGCAAAAGGGAGGCTACTTAAGTGTTGCAAGTGACGCCATCTAGGAACAAGGGAGAACCTTGGTTCGAGTCACAATTCTCCTCTTTTTGGCATTATGTTGGACGGCACATATGGGAGAGTCTTCCTCCCTTTAAACTCTTTTTTTTTATTATTAAAAGATAATATGAGCTTTTAAAAAAGGGATTTTATTTATTCTAAGGATAATAGGAGATAAATGAGGATATTATGTGAATTATTAAGGGATTATTATTTATTATTAGTAATTAATTCAAATTAGTTTGAATTAAATCAAATGGGTGGCTAAGAGGAAACCAAGGAGATTGCTGAAAGTTGAACTCCTTGTTGGAGTGGAGTGGACGGCATGGAGTCTTGGTGAAGGGAGTATGCCGAATTCTTCTTAGCCATTTTACTTGGCAATTTCAGCTAGCATTTTCCCATTTACCACTTTTTTTTTTCTTTTCTTCTTCAAGACCGATCACCCCTCCCTCTCATTCTCCTTTTATTTTCTTTCTTCATAAAAGTCTTTTGGCCAAACTCCCACTCCTCCCTTCTCTTAATTCTTCCTTCTACTTGTGCCCACATTAGCCGAATCATCTACTTCCTTTACCTTTTTCTTCTTTTTCTTACTAAAATCCAGCCTTATTTAATCAATCCTAGCCGAATAACCCTCTCCATATTTCAATTTTGGTAGAATCTCAAACATAGTGTTCCTCTCTATTTCTTCAATCGGTTCTAAGGTGAGTAGACCGAGTGTTTTCTTTATTAGCCTCTTGTACTTGTTTAATTTCTAGGGGGGTAAGGACCGATTTCGCACTTGATAAAAAGGTATTAACTCTCTATGTTGGAACCGATTATGTGTAGGTGTTTGAGATCTTGAAGAAATCGGTTCAATTCTCCATCCACTAAGTATGGTAAGTTATCTGTAAGTCAAATCTTTCTAAACCATTTTAATGGGTAATTGGAAAAAACCAAAACTAATCTTGTTTGGTGCTTAAGGTTGGCCGATTGATAGGAACCCATATAAGGATTCGGGTTGTTAGAAACCAAGTCGAGCAAGGTAAGATCTCGGATCTCAAATGATAACTCTATGGTATTAAGTTGGGTTGGCGAATAGACCATAATCTCGACTCATGTTTTGGCCGAATCTAGGGACAAAAGATCTAGGGTGGCGATTTCTCCATTCGGGATTTAGACTCCTCATGGGTGACAGTGTGTACATACACATATAAGCGGGTTAAATATGCTGATTGTTGTGAATGTTATCTTGATTTTATGTAGCATTGGATAATATACCATATCGGTATAGATGGTGATTCGTAAGTACTGCTAATATGAATTTGTTATTTGATGCTTTTGGGAAGCATGATGCATTGATACATGAGATTTAAGTATGTGATGACATGAAACATATACATATGTGATTGATGTGGGATTGATGAGTGGAGGGCGGTGTTATTCGTGTAAGCGGGCACCAAGATGTTTTGGTAACACACCGTGACTACGGCCACCAGAGGTTTGGTACCTCAGGAGGTTTGGCACCTCATAGCGACTTATCCACGTGGTTAACACCACCGTGGGTTGGCCCCACTTGAGATATGGGATCGTCGCGCTGATTTTGTATCACACGATGGGTTGGCCCCATCAATTGATCCGTGTCTATGGACACCAGTGTTTTGGTAACACATTGTGACTATATGTCACCGGTGGTTTGGCACCACCAGGTGGTTTGGTACCACAACCAAGGTATAAAGGGCATTTGGATGGCTTGGATGGGTATTTAATATTCGCATATTAATGGTTATGTGTTGTGTATGAAAATGTTTTAAAACGGGGAAGGGTTACATCTCGCGTCTTGGTGACTCACCTTCTCCATTATTTTCTCGGTGATGCATAGACCATGGATAAGGAGCCGGAGGGACTCGAGGTGGCCATGCAAAGGACTTGAAATAAATGAACTTTAATTTTAGTTATATTATTTTATTATTGATTTGTTTTTATTTGGATTGTAATAAGGCCTCCATAAACTTTATTTTGTTACTATGCATATGTTGGATACTTGCTTTTAAACTACACTATAAAAGAAAAATAAATTAAAATCACATGTTTTCCCAAATTAACGCGAAAAAGTTTTATCGTGTCAGCGGACACATTCAAAATTGGTATAATAACTTGACTTCAATTAAATTTCCAAATTTAATCTAAGTATGATTTCAGCAAGATAACCAAAAACGAGAAGTTTTCAACAAAACTTAAATTGGATTTTAAAATGGGTTTCAAAAAGTTTTTCTCCGTAACGACCCATATTCGGTCCTAACGTTTGGGCCGGGTTTGGGCTGTTACAACTCCTTTCTTTTGTGGTCGATGAACCTCTGACTGATGTATTTCTTTCGGTATTCCTCTTGGAAGAATTCCCAACTAACTCTCTCCCTTGGCATCACCGACACCAAGGTATTCCACCATTGATAGGCTGAATCTCTCAAGAGTGACACCGTACACTTTAAACACTCTTCAGACGTGCAGGATAACTCATCGAATACCTAGATGGTATTCTCGAGCCAAAATTCTGCTTTCTCCGGGTCATCATCCTTATTTGCCCGAAATTCCTTGGCTCTCAGTTTTTAGATCTTATCCACCGGAGGCCTTTCTCTTTACACCACCTCAACCACTTGAGGGGCTACTGGAGCGGGTTAAGGTATAAGTGGGGGCGGAGGGGGCAGATTGTTGGGATTTGCTCAGGTATACTCAGTATACCAATTGCTCATCAAGTAGAGAAAAGCTTCTCGAGCCTCATCTTCCTGATCAAAAGTCTCGAGCCTTACTATTAACTGGCGCGGTCCCTTGAGCGAGAGCCAGCGCATTACTAGCAGCATCATAAACTATAGTTCGGTCCGGATCTAAATCCATCTACTACATAAAACACAATTTTATACGTCAGGAGTCATCACACTCTCATTACTTAGACACCCTTACATATGGCATGTATAGCTAGACTCATACTCACACTATGTTAGTCCTAGAATTGACTAAACCATAGCTCTGATACCACTAAATGTAACACCCTACACCTAAGATCGATGCTAGGTCTGGATACAAGACATTACTACGCTTGAACTCACTGAAACATGTACTTATGGGATATAAAATTTTGTTCTGACTTAAAAACTTCCCTTTCTTAGTCAACACATATAACAAGGGCCTACGAGGCCTTTAACTCATGTCAGAAAACTTTTGGAATTAAATCAAATAACTCATTTTTTTGAAGAAGGGGTTCACATGCCCATGTGACTTGGAACACGCCCGTGTACCCTTAAGCACGCCCATGTCTTCCAACCGTGAGAAGTTACTAAGTAATTTCACACGGCCATGACACGCCCGTAGGCTTAGACCGTGTGCTAACCCTTGATATACTGGCTAAATTAACACGATCTGGGCACACGCCCATGTCCAAATCGTGTGTATTACACGGCATACACACACGGCCGTGGGATTTGCCTGTGGCCTATTCTGAATAATAATACTAAGGTGTAGGGTTAACACGGCCTTGACACACGCCCGTGTGTCCAACCGTGCTGGCACTTAGGGGCTATTTACCAAGCCATTTGCCACCCTGAAATCAGGATCAATCCAATACATTTTTCATAAATAATAATACATACTACATTGACCTCAATAAACCTACATACATAGACAATTCTGGCCAGTCAAATAGTCAATACAAAAGAATAATTAAAAGGGGCATACATTTGCCCTCATAAATAATAATACATACTACATTGACCTCATTAATATCATCTTTATTGCAAAAAGAAAATTTTGCCAAACATTTGCATGAATCAAGAACCTATTACAAAATGATTTACCACCAACACTTTAACTAACAATTACAACTTGACAAAACACCCTAGTCCTATAAATGCCATATTCAAAACAAGTCTAAAATTGTTATACCAAAGTGTTGCTGATAGTGTGATTTCTGAACCCCTGCGTCTACGATCTTTGAGTTATCTTTGTAATACTATAAGAAAGAAGGGCAATGAAAAAAGGGTAAGCAATAAGCTTAGTAAGTTGCATGGAAATAATTAGAAATCGTAATCTTCATAAAAGAATAATTCATCCATAACATTAATTAATCGTATACAATCTAAGACTTCTCGATAATCCTTACTTACAATTGTCCATATCTAACATTTACTGTAGCACATATAGAGTCAATTTCTTATGACCCATTCCTTAACACTTGTTTTCATTCATATCTTTACTTTTAAATTCATTTGTTTATCCCACCATATGCTGGAAATAATCAAATACATGCTTTTATAATCACTACGATAAGTATAAAGCCATTGTCACGCACTCTAGGTGGTCTTACATGAAGTCTCCTCGAGGTACCGATGCCATGTTCCAAACATGGTCTTACACTGGCACACGTATCAACGCTGATGCCATGTTCCAAACATGGTCTTACGCTGGCACACGTATCAACACTGATGTCATGTTCCAAACATGGTCTTACACTAGCACACATATCAACGCCGATGCCATGTTCCAAACATGGTCTTACACTAGCACATGTATCAACGCCGATGCCATGTTCCATACATGGTCTTACACTGGCACACATATCAACGCCGATGCCATGTTTCAAACATGGTCTTACACTAGCACACGTATCAACACCGATGCCATGTTCCAAACATGTCCTGGTCCATTAGGACTTTGATATCACATTCACGTAAGTTTCTCGATTCATTGAAGTATCATGCATCAATAAGACATTAAGCATTCTCACTTATACTGATAAAATATTGCATTAAATTCACATACAACTTACCTCGTTTTCAAAATGAGTTAGTTCTTCGGTTTAGTCCACGGCTTTATCCTTTCCATGATTGAGGTGAATTCTTGTCTCCTCTTGCTCTATAATAGCAACTTAGTTCGTTTTAATCATTTTATTAATATAAGCATCTCAATAATCCTACTTAGGTAAAATTACCATTTACCCCTAGATTTTGGCAAAATAACTGTTTTGCCCCTAGGCTCAGAAATTAATTCTAATTACATTTTTATCTTCAACAAGCCTAGGCAAACATTTAATGCTCTTAAAGCTATCATCAACAATCAATATTTCACATACTTACTACCAAGTTCATAACATTTTCATTAAGGTCCTATTTAGTGTCCTCATGCTAACACCCTTTTTAAAATTTGTTCATCTAACAACTAAGACTCAAGTTCTTCCTTAAAATGCAACAAACAACTAAAGTAGCTCTCATGGTAAAACTTTAAACCTTTCACAACATTGCACAATAGTCCCCTCATTTGAAAGCTTAAGCTTTAGGGATCTCAAAAGTATAATTATTTTCAAGAAAAGTTCACTAGAACACTTACTTGAATGGATGAGAGTTTGCTGACATTTTTGAAGGTTTCTACCCCTTATTTGCTGTAAATTTTCGGTGGAAGATGATAGGAGGAAAAGATGATAATTTTTCTCTCCTTATTCTATTATTAAAAGTCAAATTAGTCAACCTACTACTACTAACTTTGAAACTAATTGACAATTTTGTCTCCCATGCTCTCTTATGGCCGGCCAAGCCTCTTTCAAAGGCTAAATTGCCTTTTAAATACCCCCATTTAACAATCCATAGCCATTTGGTACTCTTAGCATATAGAATGGAACTTTCGTACATTATGCGATTTAGTCTTTTTTCGCAAATTAAACACGAAAATGTTAAACTTAAAATACCAAAATTTTAATGCTCATATGCTATCATGCTCTAACTCATAATATATACCATGAAAATAATTTCTTCGATCTCAAAATAGTGATCCCGAGATCACTATTTCGACTAGCCCTTAAATTGGGCTATTACACCTTTCAATTTAGTTATTTTCCATTCCGTTCCTAATGCTTATCATAAGCATAAACGACATTATCAATTCCCAACTTAGTGTATTTATCCATGTTATAAGTATATTCGTTCATAGTATACGCAAAATTTCTCACATATAAATACATCATAATACATTCCAATTATGTACTTACCGTTTCATTCCCTTTTCTTACCCGTTTCATATGCATAATACAAGCATAATCATAAACATCAATTATATCCATAGGCTTGGAATAAGCTTAAGTACATCAATAACACACGTTAGTTCATTTAAACATGATTTATATGAACTTCACATGGATAACCATTATACTTGAGCACAAGTCAATTAGATTTATCATCCATCTCATAACAAATCATGTTTTCCATGTATCACCATTCCAAGGAGTTTCATACATACATACCTTAATTCATATTGAACACTTACCAATTTGTTTGCGTAACACATAAGACTTAAACATATCATTAACTATAGTAACAAGTTAGTGATTAAACACATAACTTAGCAAAAATCACCACATAATAAAGTAAATTTCATTAATATAGCATATTAGTATTCATACTTTTCATGAACATGGCTATACACACTTTAATCATCAACAATTCATACCTTTCCACATTTTCATGACATTGCCCAATGAAAAACTTACCATTCCTTCCCTTTGTATACCCATTGAACCACTTAGAATAATATCGCATATGCGGGAATCTCACACACTGTGTGCTAACATATGGTCGATGTAACACCCCCTTACCCGTAATCGATACCGGAACCGGGTACGAGGCATTACCAAACTTAACATACATCATCATGCAATATCGGGCTATACATTTTCTTTCCAACTTAAAACTTTTCATTTGAAATCATAACGTCCCTATTATAGGTCTACGAAACCCAAAACATACATATGGAGTAGTTTGAGACTAAACCAGAAACTTACGAACAGTTAGAAAATTTTTTCTCAAAACAGGGCCACACGCCCGTGTGAAAAGGAACACGCCTGTGTGGGCAGACCGTGTGGTCACACATGCCCATGTTCCTAGCCCGTGTGGATTTTATTTTTCATTTCGAGCCTATAAGGGTTTTCACATGGCCTGGCGCACGCCCGTGTCCATGGCCCATGTCCCTCACATGGCCATGACACACCCGTGTCTTTTCCCGTGTGTGAAAACCTTGACATTCTATTTATGACATCAACAGACACTTAGAGGCACACGGCCTAGTCACATGCCAGTGTGCTGGCCCATCTGACGAGTTGAATTTTTCGCAAATTAGATGCAGGGGACACACAGCCTATCAACACGCCACGGGGCTAACCGTGTGTCACACACGGCCTAGACACACGCAGTGTGCCTACCCATGTGGACAATTATAAGGCTATTTACCAAGCCAATTGCCACCCTGAAAAGCAACCACACTTATTCCACTTCAATGCAACACACATCATGACAATAAGGCACCTCTAATAACCAAAATCAAGACATCTACACCTTAATTCCACACTACATTCATCATGTATATACTTTACTTATTACTTATCCAATTGCACAAGCTTGCCCTTCATGAATTTCATCTTCATTGAATAGATATTACTTAACTAGTATTGGCCAATTCCAATGACCATTTACAAAATGAATTGAGCAACAATAATAGCCAACATCTTGGCTAACCAATATGACGTATAACAAAATAACCAAGTTCCTCTACATGCCATACCCAACATAATCAAACTTTACTATACCAAAAGAATAGCTTGATAGTGTTAACTGAGCTCTGATGTCTTACGATCCCTGAGCTAGCTTGGTGATACTACAAGGAAAGGGAGAATAGATGGAGTAAGCATAAAGCTTAGTAAGTTTGCATACAATAGATAACAGTATAAGATCTTATGATACACTCATACTTAACTTTGAGTAATAACACAAGTTCTCAAGCACATTAACATGACTTATTCACATATCACATATAGGACTTATTTCTTGTAAATATCTCATACGCACCTATATCACTTCATCACACAACTTTAGCACTTTTATCATCTTAAACATAAACTTAGCTCTTTACCTGTTAAACCACTTGGAATATCGAAGGATACCTGAAATTCATCATACATGTAGTAAGATGCCAATGCTATATCCCATATATGGTCTTACATGGGATCACATGTCGATGTCGATGCCATATCCCAGATATGGTCTTACACGAGATCACATATCGATGTCAACCCCATATCCCAGATATAGTCTTATACAAGATCGTATATCGATGTCAATGCCATACCACAGATATGGTCTTATACGAGATCGTATATCGATGTCAACGCCATATCCTAGATATGGTCTTACATGATTTTTCTTGTTCGATGCTGATGCTATATCCCAGATATGGTCTTATAGGGATCTCAATTTGATGTCGAGGCCATGTCCCAGACTTGGTCTTATACAGGACCTTATAATCCCGGGTCTTGACGATGGTATCCTTTTTATTCCTAAGGTCAATCGGGACTTTCACATCATAAATCTTCATCATATTCTCATCGAACATCATTGATCAATTTTCATAGAAATAATGTACATTTCATGTAATCTCAAGCATTTCAATACATAATGACATAAGGTTAATTTATTACACACAAACTTACATCATTATCAAAATGTGTATAATTGTCTCGATTTAGTCCACCACATTATTCTTTCCTCGATTTTAGTCCAAACTTCGTGTTTCTTGATCTATAATGATAATTTCACTCTTTTAATGACCACATTGACTAAATCAAACCATGAATCATACTTTAGAAAAATTATAATTTTACCTCTATCTTTCTCATATTTACAAAATGGTCCCTAGGCTCGTATAATGAAATACACTCATTTTATTGGTTACCAAAATCTAGCCGAACCTATCTTAAGCTTATAGTAGCTCATATTTTCCTTCAAAACTGATTTTTACTACACATTTTATCACTTTTACAATTAGGTCCTTTTTATGAGTTTTCCATGAAAATCACTTAAAAAGATGTTTATCATACCTTAAACTTTTATATTCTTGCATTAATCATCAAAATACATGTAGGTCATACATGGATAAATTTTTGAACATGAATCCTAGCTCAAAATATAGCTAGAATTAGCTAAATCAAGCTACGAGGATCTAAAAAAATACGAAGAACATTAAAAACGGGGCTAGGAGGTACTTACAATCAAGCTTGAAAATTGAAGAAACCCTAGCTATGTGTCCTTGAGAATTTATGCCAAGCATGGAGAAGATGGACACCATTTTTTACTTCTTTTTCACTTTTTATTATTTATTAACCAAATGACTAAAATGCCCTTAAGGCCTATTTCTTGAGATTTTTCCTTCCTATGTCTATTTTTGTCCATCTTTACATATAATGGTCTATTTGCTAAATAAGGACCTCTATTTATTTTTCTAATGCTATTTCATACCTGAATCTTCTAAAATCTCATATTTTTTAGTCTTTACAATTTAGTCCTAATGAATAAATTGATCACTAAATTATAAAATTTCTTCATGAAATTTTCACATAATCATGGAAACATGTCATAGATCTCATAAAAACAATAAAACACATATTTTTACTTCAAATTTGTGGTCTTGTAACCATTATTCTAACTAAGCCCTAAATCGGGCTGTTATAGTCAAAACCATTTCTTTCTTTTTCATTTACAAATATGCTCTCTCTCAAGCCATAAATGGTTTTACTCACATAAGCTATCAGTCAGAACGTAGCTACACGGTGCTACTCACACAAGCTATCAAGTATCCACAACACATGTCGTGACTCAACTACCAGTAGGATGTTCAGGACAGAAACCCAAAACATTGTAACTGTAACATTTAAAATTTAGGGGCTTTGCATTTGTTGTGTTTCCATGGTTAGTTATGTTTATCTTAATGTGTGTGTATGTTTGGGGACCCCGGGAAGGCTCAGGGATAAGCTAAAGCAATAGTGGAAATTTTAATTTTTTTAGCACATTAAGGGGAAGCTGGTTTGGGGCAGGTGTTAAGGATTTGTTGCTTGTGTATGTTGACACAAGAAGGAGTGTGGTGGAGTGGTATGTGACACCATCTTGGGAGTATGGAGGAAGTGGCGTCAGTAAGGAGATAGCTGAGGGTAGAGGTTCAAGTCGCATTAGCAGCTTTTGGAGGTTCTTTTTACGTCAAGGAGCTAAGGTGGTGGCTCCCAGTTGGACTCTTCATGGTGGTTGGTGGAAGGAGTCAATGGATTTGAAATGTATGGCTAAGAGGTGTTAAGGGAGTTTGAATTGGTCTTCTAATTCAAATTGGTGGATGGGAGTAAAGGTAGGAGTGAAAAAGGGGATTTGATGGCTTGTGGTGGTATTGGTCGAAAGTTGAGTGCTTGTTGAGGAAGGGTTTCAGTTTGGTGTGTTTAGTGTTGGGAGTGCCGAATTTTGGCACATTTTTATTAGTAGCTCTTTCAATTATTTCAGTGACCCTATTCTCTTGAAGCCGAAATCTTGTAAGGGGCATCCATTTTCTTCCTTTTCTGATCTTAAGCCAAACCTAAGTGGTATTCTATCCACTTTCTTCTTAATTTTTCTCTTATTTTTCTTTAAGCCGTGAATCACTTGAGTAACTCCGAATCACTTCTATTCTCTTTACTTGTGGAAGATTACGTTTTGTCGAAAATGCCTTGGCCTTCTTCATCTATTTCAATGCAAGGCCTAATCTCTGTCTCTCTCAACTCAATCGGGTTTATAGACCAATCTAAGGGGGTGGTTCAATTTAGGTTAAGTAGGTAAAAGACTTTTTGGTACAAATATCGGTTCTTTCTTTCTTTCTATTATTTTAATTTGGTTATCTGATAAAGAACTATCATGGATTTGAATGATGACAAGGGGAGGAGGGGGTTGGACTCATAGTCCCTACCCCTAGGTTCAAAAGACGTGCTGTAGCAGGGGTGCGAGATTTACCTCCGGGTTGTGGACTTATTTCGAATTCGAATTATCAGATAGCAGTTATTCCCTCTTCTGAGAGTGTCGATAGTATTGAAAGCCTAGTTCTCTTCATATGAAGGTGTGTAACGTCTCACACCATTGACATCGTTTTGTTAATTTATATATATATAAGCTATTATATGCCAAAATCTCAGTATTAGCCATCGGGTTATCCATGGAGGGTAAACGCGAGACGTCAGGTTAGTGGTTTCTGTTTATGTTAATCAAATGATTATGATGAGATGATTTAACATACACTATGGACATCTTTTACATGCATGCCGAATTATGTTGCATCTATACATCAAGATTTTATACCTGCATTGGGTTGGGCATATGTTATTGAATGATAGGGGAAGCGTTCTGGTGGCTCTGCCACGATCTGTTCTGGTGGCCATGCCACATAATCTGGTGACTATGTCACGATTTTGAAGATGAGCACTACTGCAGCATGACTGCCATCGATGGAGTGTAGCGGTGAGGGTTGATTATAGAAATCCCTATTGGTGTGACTGGCAGGTACGGGTGGTGTGTATTGGATGAAAATCTAGGATGGGGCGGGTTCTGCATCATTTTTTTTGCATACGATATTTTGTTATTTTGTTCTCTAGGGTTAAGGCCCGATCTGGTGGAGTTTGAGTGTTGCACATTGAGTCTTATAACTCACTCTATTGTTTAACATCTTTGTAAATAGCACCTAATGCAATGGACCGAAGAGGAGTCCGATGAGGTTTCCTTTGTTTTAGTAAAGAACTTTATTTGTCTTTAATAACTGTTTCGTTTTCACGTAAAAGCCACTTTAAAGGGGGTTTTAATTTTTGGGTTTTAAGTTTTAGACATTCAAATTATGAGGTTAATAAAGGTTAATATGTTTTTCTTTAAAATAAAGATATAACAATAAAATGTTTTAAATAAACACATCAAGGAAAATAAAGTTTTTTTTTATGCATCTAAATTATTGAGTAAATGGATATCTTTCGTGACAAAACTTTTAGCAACTCAAATGTATAACATGGGTTTTCAAAAGTCACCTGATTTTGAAACTTGGCAAACTAAACTAGCTTTACATAAGATGTCTAAGCTTTCTAGCAAACCATTAAACTTGAAGATTCAACAGAAGTCATAAATCTAATTTTCCTTTAAGATTGTAATATGTTTTATAAACTCTTTATAGTGACATGCCAGATCTGGTCGTGGTGTTTGGGCCGGGTTTGGGGTGTTACAAATAGGTATCAGAGTTAGGTTCAAAAGCTCGGCTTTGGGTTTTGGGTTTAAAACATTTTCTAAGGATGGTTTTTTTTAAAAATGTATATATATGAATATATAAATACATGTTTTTTTTTTGCATGGCTCCTGAGTCTCCGGCTCAAGTCCACAAGGTAAGTTTTCAGATTAGTAAAGGATTTGCATAAAGTGCATGTGCTATGTGAACATGTTGTGGTGGATGTTAGAACTAAGGAACTATACCCTAGAAGTAAAAACCTTTAGGTATGCATGTGATTCGTGGAAAACTACTTGTGATTATATTTTCATAAAACTCTTTTGGTAATAAGTAGTGGGAAGAAATGCTAATGCATAAAATTTTAAATCAGATTAAGACGATACTATAGAGATGAGTGGTAGAGGGCGTGGACGTATTACTCGTGGTCGTGGTAGAGGTGGTACCGAGGCTAAACTCTCCGAAGCAAGGAATGAGCTTGAGGGTGAGGCGCCAGCATCGTTGATGGCGGGAGCAGGTTCGCAAGATAGAACTGGTGGAGACGATGCCCTGTCTCAAGCAATGTTGAGGGTGTTGGAGCTTGTGCCTGGAGCGAGTACTGGAACTGAAACTCAAAAATCTATTCCTCAACGACTCCGAGCTAATGGAGCTAAAATATTTAGGGGTATTTCTAGGGTAGCTCCAAATGTGGCAGAATATTGGCTAGAGGTAATCGAGAGAATTATGGATGATTTGGACTGCACAGCGGAGGAGAAGCTAAAGGGCATAGTGTCTTTACTTCGAGATGAGGCTTACTAGTGGTGGATCATCGTAAGAGAGGGTACTCCAGTAGACCGGATTGACTGGGATTTTTTAAGATTGCATTTCAAGGAAAATACGTTGGGGCCAGTTATATAGATGCCCATAGGAAGGAATTTTTGAATTTGGCTCAAGGGAGCAAATCTGTGGCCAAATATGAGGCAAAATTTCTGTGCTTGAGCAGTTATGTTCGAGGTATTGTGGCGACCGACTATAAGCGTTGCGTACGATTCGAAGATGGGTTGCGGGATGAGTTAAGAGTATTGATAGCATCGCAGCATGAAAGGGACTTTGCCATTCTGGTTGAGAAAGTTAAAATAGTCGAAGAGGTAAAGTGGATGGAGAGGCAGAATAAGGATAAGTATCGGGGTAAGAATAAGAGAAGTTTTGGGTCGTCGGGATCATCTGGGGGTTTTCAAAAAAGGCTTAGGTTTAATGGGCCAACTCGTGTTCTGACATTTTCAGCAGGGGGTCAGTATCGATCATTTGTTTCGTGTGGGAAGGTGTATTTTGGGAGTGCAGGAAGAGAACCGGTGGATGTTTCAAGTGTGGATCTATGGATCATATGGTGAAAGATTGTTCGCAAGTGGATTAGGTATAGCCAGCTAGACGAGGTTCTGATCAGTTCAAGAGAGGTGGTCAGCCATTACCAAGGGGTCGTGGGCCAGGCAGAGGAGGAAATGGGTTCAGACATGGTTGTCGAACACCTGGTAGGGGTGCTGGTAATGTAAATGCAAGATAGCCCAGTCTAGTCTATGCAGCTCATCGGTGAGAGGATAGTGACACACAGACGTTATAACTGGTACGTTTCTTATAGTTGAAAATCCATTTCTTGCTCTAATTGATATTGGATCAACCCACTCTTATGTTGCATGCTCGGTATTTGAGACTTTAAGTATATAATCTGAAATAACTGTTAGGAAAATGACTGTGGTTAGCCCGTTAGGACAAACTATGTTAGTGGACAAACTATTTAGGAATGTGCCTTTAGAGACTCAAGGAATAGTGTTTTCGTCGGACTTAATGGAATTACCATTTGGGGAGTTTGATCTCATCTTGGGTATGGATTGGTTGGTTAAACATCGTGCTAAGTTAGATTGCGAGACTAAGTGTGTGGTGTTGAGTACCCCGGGAGGCAAGAAGGTGGTTGTGATAGGGGAAAGGAGAAATTATTTGTCCAACGTGGTTTCTGCACTGAAGGCTGTTAAGATGGTTCGGAAGGGATGCAATGCATTCCTAGCTTTTATCAGTGCATTGGATGCAAAGGAAGTGACTGTTAATGAGGTGAGACTAGTAAAGGAATTCGTGGACGTCTTCCTTGAGGAGCTGCTAGGATTACCTTCGAATCTTAAAGTGGAGTTTGGAATTGAGCTGTTTTTGGGTACGACTCCGGTGTCCATCGCCCCTTATAGAATGGCACTGAAGGAGTTGGTAGAACTCAAAGCTCAGATCCAGAAACTGTTGGATCGTGGTTTTATCCGACCTAGTGTGTCACCGTAGGGAGCACCAGTGCTATTTGTGAAGAAGGATGGGTCCATTCGTATGTGCATTGACTACCGCCAGTTGAATAAGTTGACAATTAAGAACAAGCACCCGCTGCCAAGGATTGAAGATCTGTTCGATCAATTTAAAGGGGCAACAGTCTTTTCAAAGATAGATTTAAGGTCCGGGTATCATCAGTTAAAGGTCAAGGAAGTGGATATTAATAAAATGGCGTTTCAAACTCACACAGTCACTATGAGTTCTTGGTGATGCCATTCGGGTTGATGAATGCACCAGCAGCATTTATGGACATGATGAACCGAGTGTTTCAACCCTACCTAAATCTATTTGTTATGGTGTTCATTGAAGACATCCTAGTTTATTCTAAGTCAGAAATGGAGCATGATACACACCTTCGAGTGGTCTTGCAGACTTTAAGGGAAAGCCAGCTGTATGCCAAATTCAAAAAGTGTGAGTTTTGGTTAAGAGAAGTAACTTTCTTAGGACATGTGGACTTTGCAGAAAGAATTAGGGTTGACCCCCGGAAGATAGAAGCTGTGTTGGATTGGAAATTGTCAAAGTCTGTGGCTGAGATTCAAAGTTTCTTGGGTTTGGCCGGGTACTACAGAAGATTTGTTGAGGGATTCTCCTTGATTGCAGCACCTTTAACTAAGTTGTTGCGGAAAGGTGTAGCATTTGTTTGGACTGATAAGCAGCAGGAAAGCTTTGAGAAGTTGAAGAGGGTTTTGATAGAAGCTCTAATTTTGATTCAACCTGAGGCTGGGAAAGAGTTTGTGGTTTACTGCAATGCTTCACACACGGGATTGGGGTGTGTGTTAATGCAAGAAGGGAAGGTAGTTGCTTATGCGTCTCGATAGTTAGGACCGCATGAGAAAAGCTATCCTACTCATGATCTGGATTTGGCTGCGGTAGTGTTCGCTCTGAGGATCTGGAGACACTACCTGTATGGGGAGAAGTTCGTTATTTACACCGATCATAAGAGTCTGAAATACCTCCTTACTCAGAAGGAGTTGAATCTAAGACAACGCAGGTGGATCGAGCTATTGAAGGATTATGACTGCTTGATTGAGTATCATCTAGGTAAAGCTAATGTGGTGGCAGATGCGCTGAGTCGGAAGGTAATAACGGAGTTGAGGGCAATGTTTGCCCACCTCAACCTGTATGAGGATGGTAGTTTGTTAGCTGAACTCCAAGTGAAACCGATGTGGAGGAGCCAGATTAAAGAGAAATAGTTGTTAGACGATGTCTTGAGTACTCGACTCCTACAAGTACAGAATGGTGAAGTAGAGTATTATAGTTTAAACAGTGATGGGGTTTTGTATTACCGAAAAAGGTTTGTGTACCAAACAATGTGGAGTTGAAGCAGATGATTCTTCAAGAGGTGCATGGGAATAAGATGTACCGGGATCTACGTGAGCAATTTTGGTGGCAAGTTTAAAGCGAGAAATTACGGAGTTTGTGGGAAAATGTTTGACGTGCCAGCAAGTGAAAGTAGAACATCAGCTACCTTCGGGGTTATTACAGCCGGTGAAGATTCCGCAGTGGAAATGGGAAAGAATCACGATAGATTTTGTTAGTGGGCTACCTCTTACGCCCACTAAGAAAGATTCGATTTGGGTGATTGTTGATCGGCTGATGAAGTCCACCCATTTCATACCTATTCGCGTCGACTATTCTCTACAAAAGTTGGCTAAACTGTATGTGGCAGAGATTGTGAGACTGCATGGAATACCAGTGTCGATCATATCAGATAGAGACCTTAGGTTTACGTCACGTTTTTGAGGGCGTTGTATCAAGCATTGGGTACAAGGCTAAACTTTAGCACAGCCTTTCATCCACAGACTGATGGTCAATTTGAGAGAGTAATTCAGATCTTGGAGGATATGTTAAGAGGCTATGTCATTGACTTTAGGAGTAGTTGGGAGGAGCATTTACCTTTGGCAGAGTTCGCGTACAACAACAGCTACCAATCTAGTATTCAGATGGTGCCCTATGAAGCATTGTATGGACGGAGGTGTCGTACTCCTACTTGTTGGACAGAGTTGGGTGAGCGTCAGATGTTGGGCCTATAATTGATTTCAGAAACGAAGAGAAAGTTAAGTTAATTCGAGCTCGGTTGAAGGAAGCGTCCACCGAGTAGAAGTCTTATGCAGATTTGAAGCATAAAGAGTTGGAGTTTGCAGTGGGCGGTCAAGTTTTTGGAAAGTTTCACCATGGAAGAAGGTAATGAGGTTTGGTCGGAAGGGCAAGTTGAGTCCCAGGTTCACTGGGCCTTATCGGGTATTGGAATGTGTGGGACTAGTGGCATATCGATTTGAGTTGCCTTCAGAATTGAACCAAATTCATGATGTATTCCATGTTTCAATGTTGATGCATTACCGTTCTGATCCGTCACACATTGTGACAATAGAAGAGATTGAGGTAAGATCAGACCTGTCTTTTGAGGAAGAGCCAGTGCAAATCTTGGATCGAGACGTTAAAGTGTTGAGAAGGAAGTTAGTCCCTTTGGTCAAAGTTTTGTGGCAAAACCATGGTGTAGAGGAAGCGACGTGGGGGTCAAGGATGTTATACGACAGTAGTACCCCTATCTCCTTTGACGAGGTAAATTTCGCGGACTGAAATTTCTTTAAGGGGGTAGAACTGTAACATCCGGGATTTAGGGGCTTTGCATTTGTTGTGTTTCTATGGTTAGTTATGTTTATCTTGATGTGTGTGTATGTTTGGGGACCCCGTGAAGGCTCAGGGATAAACAGAAGCCTTAGTGGAAATTTTAATTTTTTTTAGCACTTTAAGGGGAAGCTGGTTTGGGGCAGGTGTTAAGGATTTGTTGCTTGTGTATGTTGACTGATGGTGTCAAATAGTTGAGTTTTAATATTTATAAAGAGTGATCAAACCTGTACACTAACTGTGACAATGATAGAGGCAAGTGCACCTATCGAACAATAGTATAGCTTAGGCAAGAATATCTTATCAAACCCAAGGGAACCTAAAAGTACTACTACTCACCTTCTTTATATTATTTAGCCTGAAATATGAAGTGATTGGTTTATTTATCTAAAACTAATGAAATACTTAAACTAAATGCGAAGACAAAAGAATGAATTGGAGAAAGACTTTAGGAAAACTCAGTTGATAAAGACGATACCCTCAAGAAGAATCCACCTATGACTTCAATTATTATTTATTCCCTAAACCATATGATTTCTTGACTTAGCTTGATCCGTGAGACTCCTTAACCTATATTAAACCCTCTTTCGAGGCGAATAATGTTTAACCTTAGGTTAATTAGTGGAACTCTCGTTCTCTTAGAATAACCCCCTAAGGAAGCAGTAAATTGATCAATGGATTCCCATATTAGGTTTCACCCTAATTCGGCAAAATCTCGTAACCTTATCTTTAGGCGCCCGATCAACTCCGCTTAATTATGCTAGATCTACTCTTAGGTAGGGTCTATTCCTCCTCCACCTAAGCACATCAGATTAAATTAAGCAACATAATTAAGAACAAACTAAGTACTTATCATATAATTTAGAAATCAAATAACAAAATCCATCATAGGTTTCATCCCCTTCAAGTATCTGAAGGGTTTAGTTCATAACTAAATAGGAAAACATCTCAAGATAAAAGATAAAACAAAACATAAGAAATCCCTAAAACCCCCTGAAGGAATTGAAGGAGAGATCTTCCGTCTTGAGTAGAACTCTGGCTTCTTTAGATGGATCAACTGGCTATCTTCAAGTGACTCCCTAAAAGATGAAAGCTTCGGCAAAAGCCTCCGCAAAAAGCTCTCCCTTTAATGTCTGCCTTTGGTTGTTTATATAGGCTTTGGGATGCTATACTTGGCTCCTAAGTACCTCCTTCAAGTAGAATTACTATTAGGGTGTTGGAGTAGACTTAGGAGTATGTTTCTTTGGCTTCAAGTATCCAAATCTGAGTGAAATTTCTTATTCCCGCGGTAGGAGCACGACCATGGCACACGCCCGTGTAAATCGTGGTTGGGCCGTGTCTCGATTCTATCATTTTGGGCACGATTGTGTAAGTTAGGATTCAGGCCGTGCTTTATGTCTGTCGATTTGGACACGACCATGTAGATCGCCATGCACATCCATGTGATAAATGGATGCTACACGGCCATGTGTCATGGAGTTGAGGCCGTGCTCTAGGTAATCGGTGAGGCACGGTCGTATGGGATTCGGGCCAGGCCATGTTGATTTCTTGCTAAGGCCCAATTACTCCATTTTAAGTCCATTTTATGTTCTTTTTATCCTCGGGTGCTTTCTTGAGTATAAACATGAGAAGAAAGGATTAAAAGCACCTTTTTACATAAATCAAGGGCTAAATCATCCAAAAGCCTATTAAATATGGGGTTAAAATATATTACTTTTACGGTTTATCAAATACCCCCACACTTAAGCTCTTTCTTGTCCTCAAGCAAAATTCTCAACTTATAATTAAAACAAACTTTCCATAATTCATAATTCCTATTGACAATGTCTCATCATAATTCATAGATAATTTATACATGGATAATTCAACTCAAAGAACCCTAAAGATTAAATTACGATAAGTCATACCTTTATAGCACGAAAACATAAGTGTCTTCCCTTATCTAAGTAATTACCTTTAATTCAAAATCGACAAGAACTGACATCCTCACTAAAGATTCACTCAAATCACTCGAAGTGTTTAAGGTTCAAGAATAAGCACTCTAAGTCAAACCTGAAAAGTTAATCTCATAGGCTTGCCTGAAAATCAAATCTCCACCACTGTATATGAGATGATACATAGATCAAAAGGTCTTTAATCAGGGGTGTAACGGGGCTAAGGTTAAGGGTGTGGATACCGGCTGAATTAGAGGGTTAGAATCAAGACTAATTTGACAAATTACCTAACTAGAAACACTGAACTAAATATGAATATTTACTTCGAATGAAAACTAATAATACCACTATAGATAATTACTATATATTTTCATTACATAAAATTTGATAATACTTTAATACAAGCTTTTTCTTCAACCATTGGAGTTTAAATGCTCTAAGCTCTTTTATATACTACTAATATTGAATATACTTGGATGATTTATTTTTTTTAAAGAACAAACTAAGAAAAACTTAATAGAAGGAACTTTGATAATTGAAATAACCTAATTCAAAGAATCGATCAAATCAATTCTCGATAGAGGGTAGTCAAAGGAATGTTGATAACAAATACAAAGGGATTTTGGGTTAATATTAGTGGGTGAGTCAATAAAAGGTTGTTAGGATTCAATAGGGTTCACTAGGGTTAATTTGTATGGGTAGGCTTTTTAGTTGAGTGAACGGGTTAAAACCTAGGTGCCTTTATCATCTCAGTATATCAAATCATTAATGTGGTCTCGACATGTATAAACGAGGCAAGTTCTAGAATAACAGTTCAAAGTTGACACACTCCTAATCAATTAAAGTGAGCACGAAAAAGGGTATATGCTCTATAAGGCTCAAAATCTCACAAAAATTATGTGTGTTTTAACATCAATCCTTATAAATTTTGAACTTCAAGCTGATACTCAAATTCGGTTCAACAACCTATCAATTTTTTTTATTTTTAGAAAGTAGACTTATCATGCTCGATTCTCTAGTATTCTTCAAATTTAATCATCAATGCACAATTATCTATGACTTATTTAAAAACATATCAATAAAAATCATAAATCATTAGAAATTTCACCCTAATTAATAATATGAGAAAAATACTTATGATCAAGACTAAATTCAGGGATTTTGAGAATTATGCAAAAAGTTAGGCACTATTACCACCACACTTAAGATGTACATTGCCCTCAATGTACAAAGATAGATAATGATAATTAGATGCCAAATCAAAAAGATAAGTGGGGAAAGTAATACTCCTTGAAATCTAGATGATCCCTAGTGTTGGTGTCCTTGGTGATGATGACTCATTGGATGTTTCTTAATTGTGTGTTTGTGGGAGTGAAGTGTGTAATTTATCCTGCAAAGTTGCTAGGTTAATACTTTTATAAAAGAGATGCGGGTATGGATTCATGAATAGCCAATATTAATTGTTTTCAACAAGTTCGAATAACATAAGATAAAGTAAGACTGAAAATAACAGAGAATAAGATAAAAAAACTAAAATAATTGTATTAAGAGGATTTAGAGGTCCTCATCATTGGTCGGTGTGGATGGTGGTGCTTAGGATGAGATATGAAGATGTTGGTATATTTGCTGAAGAGTCTCATCCATTCTATCTAGGCGCCGAGCGTTTTCAGTGAAATATAACTCAAACTGATCGAGTCTTGCAGAGATGTCTGCTAATGATGGTGACGCTCTGTAATGATGCTGGCTCGGATTTGGTGCCTCCTCTGATGGTGGTGGGATATTATCAGTAATATCCTCAGGTTCCCCCTCGTCTGCGGGTGTCACTAGTTGATATTGAGGGGGGTCGGTCCCTCGACGGTGTTTAATCATTAGTATATGTAGCATTGTCTGGATGCCTTGAGGTACCATGTTTCCCATTAGTGTTAGGGAGGTGATTTGATCGTTGGAGTTTAGGAGGTCAAAGTGCCTAGCCAACCTTGTAATGTACAGTCCCATTGACAAAACCCCTTCTTATGTTGTTCTATCTGATGTTGAATCACGCAGGCGATAAAATATGCTAGGTCGAAAACATGTCCTTCAGACATGCATGATAAGAAGTAAACGCCCTGCTTGTTTACGACGCCTGTGTTTTTTTTTCGCCCTGTAATGGTGTGCTTGAGGATGGCATGAAGATACCTTAGGGCCAGGGGAAGTGCCGATGCCATAGAGCGGCTGGGGTTGTAGGTGCTCGTCGTGGGGCTTAGGCTGTGCCATCATTCGTGCGGAGTGCAGTGTGGCTCACAATTTAATCCAGCAAGCGAGTTTTCTTCTATGAATTCTAGTATGTACAGGCTGATTGCCGTTCCGAATTGTGGTATACTTAATCGACGCACTGAGCCCCCTAGCTGGAATTGGATAGCACCTGGTTCATCGAACTGAGTTGTCACCGCTTGTAAAGTGAAAGTGGTGTAGAATTCTAATGTAAGCCACAAATAAGTGGATTTGTTGATGTTGAAGAAGTTCTCCCATGGCTCGGTTGAGAGGAGTGCTTGAATATCAGACATGAGCCCAACTTGGTGAATTGCTTCCCAAATGATGCGTCTACCAGTGCCTATTAGTCTACCCCAGATTGCTTGGTACTTTTCGTCTTGAGTAGCTTGAGGAAAACGAAGGAATGGGTGTCAAAGTTCGGTGGAAGCACTAGCGGAAGAGGAACCTGGCGCCTTTCTTTTCTTACTAAAATGAAAGTGTTTTACTCTAAATGTTGACATATTTCCGCAAATTAGAATTGCATCTAAAGTAATTTATCTAATTCAACCAATATCTTGAAAATTTGGCAATTCCCAAAGAAATAATAACTAATATCTAATATGTATTAATAATCAAAGAATAAAAAATCATGCTTGTTTAAAACCTAAAGAAATAAATAAAGCAAACAAGAATTCTAAAGAAAGTGAACTAAAAATTATGGTTAATAATCAATACATAGACTAAATGAAACAAATTGAATCAGATTTTTAAGTCTAAAATTAAACAAAAACTTAAATAAGGAGGAAGTATGCAAAAAATGTGAAGAAAAAGGAACCAGGCATGGTGGTGCTTGACAAGCATGGGTGGAGCGCACGGCAGTGGTGGTGCTGGTTTCTTCAGTGTGGACACGGCCTGGTAAGGGCGTGTGGTTGGTTTTGGTTGGTATTTTGAGAAGAACAATCGGAAGGAGGTGGGTTGGAGGGAGGAGGATGATTTGGTGGCCGGATTGGAGAAGGGGGGGTTTGGAATCTGAGTTTAGGGTTTGGGTTTGGGGAAGAGGACGGTTAGTTTAATATATAGGGTCTGAGGCACGGTCTTTCTCCACGCCCGTGTCATTTTAAACTTGCCCGTGCTTTTCGCGATTTTGGGTTTTAGCGCGTTTAGATGGGATTGCCACAGCCGTGTTGACGTTGCCACGCTCATGTTTTGATTCACACGGTTGGGTCAATAGGCGTGTGTAGCCCGTGCTTGATAAGTCAGTATGTTCGCACGGTCGTGGGCATGGTCGTGTTCTAATCGTGCTCAATAAGTCAATAGCTTCACACGGTCAAGGGACACGGTCATGTGAAGCCCATGTTGAATAAGTCAGTAGCTTCACACGTTCGGAGGACATGGCCGTGCGAAGCCCTTGTCATTAAAATTTTTTTCTTTCTTCTTCTGTTTATGCATGGATCTAGCCACGCCCGTGGCGGTTCGCCTATTTTGTACACGGTCGTTGGCACGCCCGTGTTCATGGCCGTGTTTACAATCCTATATTTTTTTTTGAACAGAAATAAAGTTAATGTTAGGGAGTTAGCACAAGGGTTGGCTCCCGAGAAGCGCTTGTTTATAGTCTTAAGCTAGACTTTCCCTGTTTTCGATTCTAAAGGAGGGTTCATGGAGCAGAAGCTCCTCTCTCATATCTCCAGAATCTGCACCATTATAAATTTTCAGTCGATGACCATTTACCTTGAATGTGCCTTTTGTGGGATGAGTTACCTCAATGATATCGTATGGAAAGATTGTTTTGATCATGAATGGGCCTGACCATCTTGACTTCAGTTTTCCTGGGAATAGTTTAAGCCTTGAATTGTATAGTAGGACCAGGTCTCCTACTTCGAATTATTTTGATCACTTGAGATGAGCATCATGGTGTCACTTTGTTGCTTCCTTGTACAGTTTTGAGTTTTCATAAGCTTCGTTCTCCATTCATCCAAATTGCTCATCTCGTGATCATTCTTCTCTTTCCTGCAATTGTGAGGTCAAGAATCAAAACTTTTGTTGCCCAAAAGCTTTGTGTTCTAGCTCAAATGGTAGATGATAGCTTTTCCCGTATACAAGTTTGTATGGGGATGTTCCTAGAGGTGTTTTAAATGTTGTTCTGTAGGCCCATAAGGTATCATCTGCTTTAACTGCCCAATCTTTTCTATTTGATTCAACCGTTTTTTCTAGGATGCGCTTAAGCTCTCGGTTTGCTACCTCAACTTGCCCGCTAGTTTGAGGATGATATGGGGTGGCTATTCTATGGCATACTCCATATTTGTTTAGAACTTTTTCAAATTGTGTATTACAGAAATGAGTACCCCTATCACTAATGATGGCTCTAGGTGTCCCAAATCGGGAGAATAGTTTCTTGAGAAATTTAACTACTACCCTAGCATCATTGGTAGGTAAGGCTTCCGCTTCTACCCATTTTGACATGTAATCAACTGCTACTAGGATGTATTTATTTCCAAATGAGCTAGGGAATGGTCCCATAAAATCAATACCCCATATACCAAATATTTCACATGATAACATATATGTTTGAGGCATTTCATCATGTTTAGAAATATCACCTGTTCTTTGGCATTTATCACATGTGGTAACATACCTGTTGGCATCTTTAAATAGAGTGGGCCAGTAATAACCTGATTCAAGTATTTTGTGTGCTGTCTTAATAACACTGTAGTGTCCACCTGATGGTCTTGAATGACAATGTTCCAGGATTTTGCTTGCTTCTCTCTTTGTAATGCATCTTCGAATTACCTGATCTACACATATGCGGAAAAGAGAGGGATCTTCCCAAAAATAATTTTTCACATCAGCAAAGAATCTCTTCTTATGGTGATGAGTTAATTTTCTTGGCAAGACGTTAGCTGCTAAATAATTCGCAATATTTGCAAACCATGGTACTTCAGATGCGCTAAAAAAGAGTTGTTCTTCGGGAAACAAATTATTTATTTCATGTTCATCAAACTTTTTGGTGTGTGGATTTTTGAGTCTTGAGAGGTGATCTGCCGCAAAATTCTCAGCTCCCTTCTTATCCTGTATTTCCAAGCCAAATTCCTGTAAGAGTAAAATCCATCATATGAGTCTAGGTTTTGCATCAGGTTTGGTTAAAAGATAACGAAGAGCTGAATGGTCAGTGTAAACGACAACTTTCGATAATATTAGATATTGTCTAAATTTGTCAAAAGCAAAAACTATAGCTAGCAGTTCTTTCTCAGCCGTGGTGTAATTTTCTTGTGCGGGTGTTAATGTTCGACTAACGTAGTAAATTGGTTGAAAATGCTTGTCTCTTCGTTGTCCCAAAACTGCGCCTACTGTAAAGTCAGTTGCATCACACATTAGTTCAAAGGTAAATTCCAATCAGGTGCGATTATAATTGGTGCATTTATTAATTTATCTTTAAGGATATTGAATGCATCTAAACATTCCTGATTGAAATTAAAAGGAATATCTTTTTCTAGTAATTTTGTCAAAGGCTTAACTATTTTAGAAAAGTCTTTAATGAACCTTCTATAAAAACCTGCATGTCCTAAAAAGCTTCTAATAGCCTTCACTGAATTAGGATGAGGTAATTTCTCTATGGTTTCAACTTTTGCTTTATCTAGCTCAATCCCTTTTCTAGAAATCTTATGTCCTAAAACAATCCCTTCTCTAACCATAAAGTGGCATTTTTCCCAATTCAAAATAAGGTTTGTTGCTTCACATCTAATTAGAACTCATTTTAGATTTTTAAGGCAAAGCTGGAAAGAATTACCGAATACCGAGAAATCATCCATGAATACCTCCATGATGTCCTCTACAAGTTTGTCAAAAATTACCAACATACAACATTGAAAAGTGGCAGGAGCATTACATAATCCAAAAGGCATTCTATGATAAGCAAACCTACCATATGGGCATGTAAATGTTGTCTTCTCTTGGTCTTCAGGAGCTATAGGGATTTGGAAGTAGCTAGAGAGTTCGTCCAGGAAGTAGTAGTACATATGCCCAGATAGTCTTTCTAACATTTGATCAATGAAGGGTAGAGGAAAGTGATCTTTTCTAGTGGCATCATTCAACTTTCTATAGTCTATACAGACTCTCCAACCTGTAACTGTTCTTGTGGGAATTAACTCATTCTTTTCATTGGGCACTACCGCCATTCCTCCTTTCTTTGGAACTACCTGCTCAGGACTTACCCAAGTGCTGTCAGAAATAGGGTAAATTATTCCTACATCTATAAGTTTAATTACCTCGGCTTTGACCACTTCTTTCATGTTGGGGTTTAATCGTCTCTGAGGTTGCACACATGGTTTATATTCTTCTTCCATTAAAATTTTGTGGGTGCAAAACGAGGGCTTATTCCCTTGATGTTGGAAATTTTCCAAGCTATGGCTTTCTTGTGTTCTCTTAGTACCTTTATCAGCTCTTCCTTTTCCTTGGGTTCTAGTTCTAAAGAGATGATTACTGGTAACGAGGAATTGTCCCCAAGGAATGCATATTCTAAATGTTTTGGTAGCTGTTTTAATTCCAATTTGGACGGCTCTTCGATGGAGGGTTTATGTTTTAATACATCATCTTCTTCAATGTTTTCTTATTTCATTTGTCTGAATGATGATGTATTCAAACTGATCTCATTATCTTCATCCTCTTCCCCCTCTTCTTGAGGCGGACCACAGCCCATCGTGTCATCCCGCAAGATTTTCGTAATGAATTTTAATAATATAATCGAGAGTGTCAACAAAATAACAGGAATCATCTTGCTCTTTAGAATATCACATGGCATCATAAATTTGGAAAATAATTTCTTCATCACCTATCATTAATGCTAGTTTGCCATCACCTAAATCAATAATAGCTCTAGCAATGGCTAAAAAGGACACCCTAAGATTAAAGGAACATTGATGTCCTCATCCATGTCTAATACAACAAAATCAACGAGGAAAATAAATTTATCAATTTTTACAAAGACATCTTCAATAACTCCTCTAGGATATTTAATAGTCTATCAGCTAATTTAATGCTCATCCTAGTGGGTTTTGGTTCCCCACGATCTAGCCGTTTAAATAATCGATAAGGCATTAAGTTGATACTAGAGCCTAGGTCTGCTAATGCTTTCGTGATGTTTAAACTACCAATTAAGCAAGGAATAGTGAAACTCCCTGGATCTTTTAACTTCCATGGTAGTCTATTTTGGAAAAGGGCTGAACACTCTTCATTAAGCTCCACCTTTGATACTTCCTCAAGCTTCCTTTTGTTTGTGAGAAGTTCCTTTAAGAATTTTGCATACTTTGGCATCTGGGAAATAACTTCAACAAAAGGTAAGTTAATATGTATTTGTTTAAAGAGTTTAAGGAACTTACCGTATTGAGCATCCAGTTTTTCTTTCTTCAATTTTTCTGAATATGGAATTCGTGTTCTATTCTCTTTAGGCAATGTATTGTCGTTCTCAACTTCTACACTTTTTTCTTGATAGCATCATGTGGTGTCTTTCTTTGTGGTTCAACTAACTCTTTGCCACTCCTTAGTGTGACTGCCTTTACTTGCTCTGTGTCTTTGGAAAAAATTTCCGTCCTTATTTCACATACTATTTCAGTAAGTATTCCAACTGACGTAATGAGCTCTCCCACCTGAGTCTTGATTCCTTGAGTAAGATTTGCTACTCATCAAGTGTTGCTTCTATCATTTGGAGATGAGAATCTATAGCTACCATGAATTTTGTCAGCATCTCTTCAAGGTTTGATGTCTTTTCCTCTGGGTAGGGTTGATTTTGATAATTTGGAGTAGGTTGCTGCCTTTGATTTCCTTGTCCTCCCCATGAAAAATTTGGGTGGTTCCTCCAACTTGCATTATAATTGTTACTATAAGGATTATTTTTTATCAGAAACTGTTACCTATATAGTTTGTGTGCTTGTTTTCTTCTCCTGGTTGGTAGGGTGGGTACTCAGAATTTGCCACATTCTCGCTTGCTTCGCATTGCATGACTGGATGTACCTGTGAATAACATAAATTATCAAGCTTTTTATTCATTAACTCCACCTCTGTCGACAGCATTGTCACTGCGTCTATGTTAAAAACTCCAGCTGATTTTGTCGATTTAGCTCTTGTAGTTTGCCATTGATAAGTGTTCAACGAAATCTCCTCAATAAAATCGTAAGCCACTTCAGGAGTTTTATTATTCAAAGTTCCACCGGCTGATGAATCAATCATTTGCCTAGTTGGAGGATTCATACCATTGTAGAAAGTTTGGACTTGAAGCCACAAAGGTAATCCATGGTGTGGGCATCTCCTTAGGAGATCCTTGTATCTTTCCCATGCATCATATAATTTCTCTGTGTCATTCTGCATAAAAGAAGATATGTCATTCCTAAATTTAGCCGTTTTGGCTGGTGGAAAATATTTTAAAAGAAATTTGTCGGTCATTTGATCCCATGTGGTGAATGACCCTCGTCGTAACGAGTTCAACCACTACTTTACTTTGTTCCTTAATGAAAAAAGAAATAACCGAAGACGTATGGCATCGCCGTAAATACCATTTATTTTGAAGGTATCACGAAATTCTAAAAATTAGATATATGAGTGTTTGGATCTTCATCCTCGCAAACCATCAAATTGAACAAATTGTTGAATCATTTGTATTGTGTTAGGCTTTAATTCAAAATTATTAGCAGCTATAGCGGGCCTAACAATACTAGATTCTGCTTTTGTCAAATTAGGTTTAGCATAATCATACATAGTAAGCGGAGCATTCTGTTCTTGAACATTTGGTGGATTGTTTTCGTCCATCCCTTCAGTAGGATTGGATCTTTCTTGTTGTTCTTCTCTTTGGTAGTCTAGTGCTCGTCTAATTTCTTTGTGATTTCTGCGAGCAGTAGCTTCAATGTCACTTTCGTATTCAAATGGTCCTCTCGGGTTCCTTCTAGTCATAAACTAGAGGTACCTGCTATGAAAAGAAAGAAATAAATTTAGAAAAACAAAAAATATGTATAAGAATAAGAGAAATTTAAAAATAAAAATAATGGCTAAAGTAATAGAAATAGAGCTTTCTTAATATTTTAGAGATCCCCAGCAACGGCGCCAAAAACTTGATCTTGTCAAACAGTCGAGTTTTAATATTTATAAAGAGTGATCGAACCTGTACACTAACTGTGACAACGATAGAGGTAAGTGCACCCATCGAACAGTAGTATAGCTTAGGCAAGAATATCTTATCGAACCCAAAGGAACCTAAAAGTACTACTACTCCTTTCTCTCTATTATTTAGCCTGAAATATGAAGTGATTGGTTTATTTATCTAAAACTAATGAAATACTTAAACTAAATGCGAAGACAAAAGAATGAACTGGAGAAAGACTTTAGGAAAACTCAGTTGATAAAGACGATACCCTCAGGAATAATCCACCTATGACTTCACTTATTATTTATTCCTTAAACCATATGATTTCTTGACTTAGCTTGATCCGTGAGACTCCCTAACCTATATTAAACCCTCTCTCGAGGCGAATAACATCTAACCTTAGGTTAATTAGTGGAACTTTCGTCCTCTTATAATAACCCCCTAAGGAAGCAATAAATCGATAAATGGATTCCCATACTAGGTTTCATCCTAATACGATAAAATCTTGTAACCCAATCTCTAGGCGCCCGATCAACTTCGCTCAATTATGCTAGATCTACTCTTAGGTAGGGTCTATTCCTTCTCCACTTAAGCACATCAGATTAAATTAAGCAACATAATTAAGAATAAACTAAGTACTTATCATATAATTTAGAAATCAAATAACAAAATCCATCATAGGTTTCATCCCTTAAGTATCTGAAGGGTTTAGTCTATAACTAAATAGGAAAACATCTCAAGAGAAAAGATAAAACAAAACATAAGAAATCCCTAAAACCCCCTGAAGGAATTGAAGGAGAGATCCTCCGTCTTGAGTAGAACTCTGGCTTCTTGAGATGGATCAACTGGCTATCTTCAAGTGACTCCCTAAAAGATGAAAGCTTTGGCAAAAGCCTCTGCAAAAAGCTCTCCCTTTAATATCTACCCTGGGTTGTTTATATAGGCTTTGGGATGCTATACTTGGCTCCTAAGTACCTCATTCAAGTAGAATTACTATTAGGGTGTTAGAGTAGACTTAGGAGTATGTTTCTTTGGCTTCAAGCATCCAAATCTCAGTGATATTGCTCATTCACGCGGTAGGGGCACGGCCATGGCACATGCTCGTGTAAATCGTGGTTTGGCCGTGTCTCGATTCTGTCATTTTGGGCACGATCGTGTAAGTTAGGATTCAGGCTGTGCTTTAGGTCTGTCGATTTGGACACGGCCATATAGATCGCCATGCACGTCCGTGTGATAAATGGATGCTACATGGCTGGTTGTCACGGAGTTGAGGTCGTGATCTAGGTAATCGGCGAGGCACGATCATGTAGGATTCGGGCCAAGTCATATTGATTTCTTGCTAAGGCCCAATTACTCTATTTTAAGCCCGTTTTGTGTTCTTTTTATCCTCGGGTGCTTTTCTGAGTATAAACATGAGAAGAAAAGATTAAAAGCACCTTTTTACATAAATCAAGGGCTAAATCATCCAAAAGCCTATTAAATATGGGGTTAAAATATGTTACTTTTACGGTTTATCATTGACACAGGAATGAGTGTGGTGAAGTGGCATGTGACGCCATCTTGGGAGTATGGATGGAGTGGCGTCAGCAAGGAGATAGCTGAGGGTAGAGGTTCAAGTCACGTTAGCAGGTTTTGGAGGTTCTTTTTGCGTCAAGGAGCTAAGGTGGTGGCTCTAAATTGGACTCTTCAGGGTGGTTGGTGGAAGGAGTCAATGGATTTGAAATGTATGGCTAGAAGTTGTTAAGGGAGTTTGAATTGGTCTTCTAATTCAAATTGGTGGATAAGAGTAAAGGTAGGAGTGAAAAGGGGGATTTGATAGCTTGTGGTGGTGTTGGCCGAAAGTGGAGTGCTTGTTGAGGGGAGGTTTCGGTTTGGTGTGTTTAATGTTAGGAGTGTCGAATTTTGGTAGATTTTTTTTAGAAGCTCTTTCGATTCTTTTGGTGACCCTATTCTTTTGAACCCAAAATCTTGTAGGGAGCATTCATTTTCTTCCTTTTCTAATCTTAAGCCAAACCTAAGTGGTATTCTATCCACTTTCTTCTTAATTTTTCTTTTTTCTTTAAGTCGTGAATCACTTGAGCAACTCCTAATCACTTCTATTCTCTTTACTTGTTTTGTTTGACATCACAACCGATAGCACCATATCACTTTCTAGATTTCATTTTCTTCTTTGTAAAGCCAAAATAGTGGTTCATCTCTTATAGCTCCTCACTTTCCTTTTTAGCTGATTAGTCCCTTGTCAAGTGACTCTATTTCACTCTACTGCAGGACTTCGAAGGTAACATTCTCTCCTCTTGTGAAGCCAAATCTTTTTCTCTTATTCCCTTTGCGGTTTCTATCTCTTTTCTCCTCAACCTTATATGCTATTAATCGGGTTTGTTCCATCCTTTTCTTTTTGAATCCTTGGCGTCAAATAGCCTGAAGGGGGGGTGGAAGGTTATGTTTTTCGAATCTACCTTGGCCTTCATCTGTTTCAACGCAAGGCCTAATCTCTTCCTCTCTTAACTCAATCGGGTTTATAGACCAATCTAAGGGGGTTGTTTGATTTCGGTTAAGTAGGTAAAAGACTTCTTTGGTACATATATTGGTTCTTTCTTTCTTTCTTTCCATTATTTTAATTTGGTTCTCTGATAAAAAACTATCATGGATTTGAATGATAGACAAGGGAAGGAGGGGGTTGGACTCATAGTCCCTACCCCTAGGTTCAAAAGACGTCAAGTATCAGGGGTGCGAGATGTCCCTCGGGTTGTGGACTTGTTTCGAATTTGAATCATCAGATAGCTATTCCCTCTTCTGAGAGTGTCTATAGTATTGAAAGCCTAGTTCTCTTCGTATTAAGGTGTGTAACTTCTCACACCATTGACATCGTTTTGTTAATTTATATATATATGCTATTATATGCCAAAATCTCGGTATTAGCCATCAAATTATCCATGGAGGATAAACGCGAGACGTTAGGTTAGTGATTTATGTTTATGTTAAGCAAATGATTATGATGAGATGATTTAACATACACTATGGACATCTTTTACATGCATGCTGAAATATGTTGCATCTATACATCAAGATTTTATGCCTACATTGGGTTGGGCATATGTTATTGAATGATAGGGGAAGCGTTCTGGTGGCTCTGCCACGATCTGTTCTAGTGGCTCTGCCACGATTTGTTCTGGTGGCCATGCCACATAAGCTGGTGACTATGTCACGATTTTGACGATGAGTAGCTACCTGCAGCATGACTTCCATCGATGGTGTGTAGCGGTGGGGGTTGATTGTAGAAATCCCCATTGGTGTGACTGGTAGGTACGGGTGGTGTATAGCGGATGGAAATCTAGGATGGGGTGGGTTCTGCATCATTTTTTTGCATATGATTGTTATTATGTTCTGTAGGGCTAAGGCCCAATTTGGTGGAGTTTGAGTGTTGCACACTAAGTCTTGTGACTCACTCTATTGTTTAACATCTTTTCAGGTAGCACCTAGTGTAATGGACCAGGCTGGAGAGGAGTATGAGGTGGCCATGCATGGTTTCCTTTTGTTTCAGTAAAGAACTTTATTTATCTTTAATAACTGGTTTCATTTTCACGCTGTAATAAGGCCACTTTAAAGGGGGTTTTAATTTTTGGGTTTTAAGTTTTAGACACTCAAATTATGGGGTTAATGAAGGTCAATATGTTTTTCTTTAAAATAAAGATATAACAATAAAATGTTTTAAATAAACACATCAAGGCAAATGAAGTTTTTTTATGCATCTAAATTATTGAGTAAATTGATATCTTTCACGACAAAACCTTTAGCAACTCAAATGTATAACATGGGTTTTCAAAAGTCACCTGATTTTGAAACTTGGCAAACTAAACTAGCTTTACATAAGATGTCTAAGCTTTCTAGCAAACCATTAAACTTGAAGATGCAACAGAAGTTGTAAATCGAATTTTCCTTTAAGATTGTAATATGCTTTATAAACTCTTCATAGTGACATGCCATATCTGGTCGTGGTGTTTGGGCCGGGTTTGGGGTGTTACAATAACCCTGGTGACATGTCATTTGAATCCTATATATTCCTAAGGTTCAAACGGAGCTCGATAGCCGCCGTACATTGTTGAATTTTTCATCGTTTTTTACTTGATAAATTGTATAATTAACATATATATATATATATATATTGATTCATTTTCAATAAAATCATATAATAACCTTCAATTTAATCAACATTATATATAGTACAGTTCATATGAACTTACCTAACTAAATTGTAGAAATGTCAAAGTACAAGTGCATTTTGGTAATTTTCCATTCTCCTCGATTTTTCACTTTATCTTGATCTAAATTAATAATTCCATCCAACCTATTCATTTATAAATTAGAAAATATGTATTTTATGCAATTTAATCATTTTTGACATTTTTAGAAAATTACCCTAAAGTTTTACTTTTATTCAATTTAGTCCTTGAGCCTAAAACATGCAAATTAACCATTCTTACCCAAAATTAAGCCTAGATGAATACTTGTGCTATCCAATACAGCCATTATTGCAACAATTTCACGTCAAATCTTTATATTTTTACTATTTCAACAATTTAGTCCCTAATCAGAAAATTCATCAAAGTCGCATTACAAAATACTTTTAAATATCAAACAACATTTCAAATTCATCATTTAACATAAAAAATCACAAGATTAATCAATGGCAACATTCACAATCTTTAACAGTTTCAAAGTCAAAGGTATGGGGTAGCTAGACCTAGTTGCAACGATCTAAAAAACATAAAAATTATTAGAAACGGGTCAAAAATCACTTACCAAATTAACTTGTGAAGTTTCCAAAACCTCAAGGTCTATAAAACGGTGCTTTTCTCCTTACCATTCAATGAAGAAGACATGAAAATGATGATAATAACTTTTGTTTTAATTTAATTTAATTTAATTTAATTTATCAAACTACCATTTTAACATTGATTAATTAATAAATAAAACACCAATTTCATGCCCATAATTGTTCACTAACTCCTTGAATGGTATAATTCCATTTAAGTACCTTTTCCTTTATTCACTTAACCATTTAATCACTCAAATCAAATAGTGATCAAATTTTACATCTTTTGCGATTTAGTCCTTTTATTTAATTAACTATCAGAACGTTAAATTTTTTCAACGAAAATTTAATAGCATCTTAATGATACTCTATAAATATTTATAAAAATATTTATAGCTTGGTTTATAGAAACGAGGTTCCGATAGCTCATTTTCTAAAACCACTTGACTTTTGGTTCTTACGACTTGAACTTAATAAATCATTTATATAACAAAATGACTAAATAAAAAACCTTTTTAAAACCATATTTGACTCGTAAATATTAAATAATAATATTTACAAACTTATTTGTCAGATTCGGTGGCCCCGAAACCACTATTTTTGACACTACTAAAAATGGGCTGTTACATTTAAACGGTGTTATCAGAATCTCACGTTGTTAAAATCAAGTCTGGAAAGAAATCTTTAGCACGTCTGACTCATAACTCAGGCTAACAATAACCTGATTGAAAGTCAACTATATAAAATGAAAAATACTGATTCTTCAGGCCTTGTGGCTCAACCGTGTGACAGAGCTTAGACCGTGTGAAAGGAGACACACGGCCATGTCTCCAGACAGTGTAACTAACTGATATTGTGTCCAACATAAATAACCTGTTTTAAGCAATTTGCATAACATTCATACCAAAAGACCTATATTGCCATTTAACACCATTCAAACCTACTTCAAAATATGTACGTTACAAGAACAAAACATCAATTGACTAATCATTCAAACAAGAAACCAATGTGCCCTCATTGACACCAAGAATTCAACTATTAAACAACAAGAAAACTTTTCCATTCTTGACAAGTTAATTGTAACATCCCAAAAATCGGGGTTAGTAGAATCGGGTTTGTGAATCGAGAGAGAGTGATCATGCCTTAATTTTTTAAATTATCTATGCATTTCTAGGAAATAAATGAGGTATTGGTTTCTTGGTTAAGTGTTAATGTAACGTTTCTTGAAACCCAAGTTCAAATCCCTTTTCTCGCAACATTTTTATTACTTTACAACTTTTGCCTTAAACCCTAGTATGTGACATGCCTTGTTTTTTAAAATAAATATTTCAAATTATATCAAGAATGAGTTATTGGTTTGATGGTTAAACATTAGTGAATTTATCCTTCAGGTCCTAACTTCAATTCCCTTCCCATGCAAATAATTTTTACAAAACCCCTTATTTTAATGTGTGGGCCATCAAATCCTAGTTAACCTAGGTATACATATTAATTTTTTTTTTTTTACTAATAATCAGCCTTTAATCCTCCTCCTCATTGCCCTAGCCGTTCCTCTCCTTCTCGTTGATTTTATTTTTTTTTCTTTTCCTCCATTGTTGTCATTTCCTACACCTAGTTTTACCATCTCTTTCTTTTTTTTTTTTTTGACACAATATTTGTTAACATATTCTCCACCATATTTCTGTCATTTTTCCTCATTAAAATCAGCCCCAAATCTAAAATCTTGAACTCCAACATCGATCCCGAACATTGCTAAGAAAGTGCCATTGTCGTTTCTCTCCACTAGCTTGGGTAAGGTCTTTTCTCTCTTCAATCTTAATTAATCTTTTCCATTAAAAATATAAATTTCTAGATCTGGAATATGGAGATTTTAAATGATTTCAAAGGTATTTTTCCAGAATTTAATAAGATCTCAAAACGTTTTAAAATTTAGCCCCAATTTTGGCCACCGCGATTGGTGGTGCGTACACATATGGGTAAGAAAATGGGCTGTTTTGTTTCTTGGTTCTTGAATATGTTTTTCTATAATTAATTTGAGTTCTTGAACCCTCCTAATCAGCTTTTAAACCCATTTCAATTAGGTAAAAATGTTCTTGATCGATTGGGCATTCGGATTCCACAAATCGTGAAGCGTAAGTGCAATTAAGGGTAACTAGTTTGTTATTTTGACATACTTGTTGGGTAAAGGTTATGAATGGATTAAATGAAGGAATTTAATCATTAATTAGACAATTATTTTCCAGTATATTATTGATTAGGTGCTGACCCAAATGCCCCGAATCATCCGTAAAGGTGAAGAATGATTGTACGTACAGTTCGCATCAATATAGTGTAAGGAATCTAACTAGTTTGGATTCATAAAATAGTTAAAATTACAAAGATTGGTTTGAAATTATATGTGGGTATTTTGGGGCTATTTTAATGGTAAATTTATTTACTTTATATTGAATTTTGGTTTTGGTTCTTTTAAGGAATTATTATGGAAAATTGAAAGATTCGCTAGTGAGCTTCGAGGATGCAAAAAATAAGGTGTGGGTGCTATACTCATAAAATTGTTTGAAAATGTTAAATATCATGTTATATATGATAAATTAGCTTTCTTATTGGATATCCAAATTATCGATTTTGTGAGTGGCCGAACCAGGTATGTTTCAAGCCTTAAAAGATTGACACATTGTCAAAATTGCTAGTTTGATAGTATGGATGTTTGATTGAGTTTGTAATTGCATATTTGAGTTATGAGATATGATAAAGTTTGACTGAATGATATAACGTGTTGAGATATTTAGCTTATGTATGATTTAAACACATGAGATATTTGTTATATTGTGTACTGAAAAGGGTGCTATTTATGCACAAAGAAAATCCGTGAAGTATGTGAAATTGAATGATATTGATTGATACCAACACAATGGTAATTTGAAATATTTGAATAGTGTTTCCATTTACTGAATGTATGTGATTATTGAGGACATGCTGAGCATGTGAAATGAATGTAAAAAGTATTGAGATATGATTATGTATGAGATTGTGTGACATATTACATAAGTATTGGGTTGGAATTTTGTGGTTGATGGAGGAGTTTTGTGGAGTACCGGTGGCATATTAACTCCGCATTATTCATAGTCAATGTACTGCACCTTGAGTACCGAGGGGATTGGCAATTTTATCACATGTTATATGTTATTGGAGATTGTATCACACTATTTGATATCGAAAAGATTTTCTACATTATTGATTATTCGGAGGTTTTACCACATCAAGCTATGTTCATAATGTTTTGGAGTTTGACAGACGGGTTCTGGGGAACTCGTGGTGTGTAACGGATGGTATGGGTAGGAACCTTTTTGCATTGCATCATGTTTACGACATATTCGAATGTTATTGATTTATGCTATGTATTGTATTTTGTTGTACTGAATGCTGATTGTTACTCAAATGAACGATGTCCCATGCTTATACTCTATTTGAAATCAATTTAATATTGGCTATGTAATGATATAAAATTCCAATGATGGTTTTGTGTTCTTCGATTAATGTTAATATGTTTCAATGTATTCGATATTTATGTTTTTGATTGTTTCAATAATTGTTTGACTCACACTGAGCTTTTCATAAGCTCACCCTCAATAGTGTTTAACTTTTTAGGTAAACCTCAAAATTAGAACCAGACTTGGCATTCGGAGAATCACTTGGACCTTGGACTATTTTTAAAAAGTATTAATCAATTATATTAGTTTTGGTTTGTAATTTTTAATGACTTTTGGTTTGTGGCTTGCTCACTTTTCTTCTAGGATTTTTGCATGCATGGATTACTCAAGCATAATAACCAGATAATGCATGATATTGGACTTAAGTATAATTTGATATTGTTCCTTAGTTTTCCTGCATTGCAAAGGAACCATTTTTGAAAAACAAATTGATAAGGCAACTAAGTTTTCAAAATGAATTGTAAAAAAGGTTTTTCTGCTGCATTAGTTTAACATTGAGTTTTTTGGTAAGAAGGGCGACAAGAAAATGATTTTTCTAAAACAACTCTATCAAAAATAAAATGAACCCTAAGTATACAAGACCTAATGAATGAATACTTTGAAGCTAACTCAAATTACAACTACAATTTTATCTAAAATGAGTTTATTTAAGGTCTTCAAAAGTAATGTAAGTTAGCTTAACCATTTCAGTGGCTAATGTAGCCTTCTCAATCTAGCCATAATGTCTAGGTCGAGTTTGGGAGGTTACATTTAGTGGTATCAGAGCCTTGGTTCAAAACCTCGGATTGAGTTTTTAAATCTACTTAAGTAAGTCTGCATCCATGCATACATGAAAAAGGGAAAATTTGGGAAAAATAAGCCATAGAGAATTTTGAAAATGATATTCTACAAAGAAAATCAGGTTTGAGACTCCAATGCTAGTTGCCGTAGAAAAGATGATGTTAAGTTATAGGTGAACACTTGAGGTGTATTACCGTAGACACAGAATTGAAATAGTTAGTATTTAATTTTTCTTTGAAGCTGTAAGATAGGAAACTAAAAATTGACTGAAGTTAGCTAGTGATTATTTTTTCTGAAACTGTAGATCAAATTTAGGACTATAGGATACATAATTAACTATTGTAGAAAGAGAAACCATGGGGCTCATCATCGAGCTACCCAATTTGAGTCATTTGCTTATCAAGAAATTATGCCTAACCTTAAGAATACCGACATCGGGATTGCGCCTACTTTTGAAGGCGAAAAGCAGGAGGCTAGGGATGATGCATTGTTTGTCCCAAGTGATATTAGGAGTTTTAGAAAAAAATTTCAAGATTATGGTTGAAAAGACTAATATGGAGGGAGAGATTAAACGCTTGGAGTGAAAAAGAAAGGAAATGAATAAAGTTCAGAAAATGAGAGAGTTTGCTTCCACTGGACCAAATCCGTGATCTTTAAAGTGGGCTAGATGAGTCAAACCTCAACAAAAGGTTGTAGTAGTTATTACTAGAGAAACTATTAGATTAGCTAGGATTTCGATTTGTAGATATTGTGGTAAGCGTAATCCAGTAGAGTTTCTATCAAAATTGGGAATTGGGGTAGAGGAATCTGTTAGTAATGTTTCCTTAATTAGATATGCAAAATATATGTTGGGAATTTAAGGAGACGTATTGTCTGGAATTGTGTTGGAATCAAAGTTGCGCAGCAAAAGCTTGGTGGCTTGGTTTGAAGGAAAAGGGGTAATAGATTTTGTGACCAAGAAAATTTTGAAGACGAAATTTCCTTAAGAAGGGGAGAATTGTAACATCCCAAAAATTGAGGGTTAGTAGAATCGGGTTTGTGAATCGAGAGAGAGTCATCATGCCTTAATTTTTAAATTATCTATGCATTTTTAGGAAATAAATAAGGCATTGGTTTGTTCGTTAAGTGTTAGTGTAATGTTTCTTGAAACCCAAGTTCAAATCCCTTCTCTTGCAATATTTTTATTATTTTGTAAATTTTGCCTTAAACCCTAGTATGTGACATGCCTTGTCTTTTAAAATAAATATTTCAAATTTTATCAAGAATGAGTTATTGGTTTGATGGTTAAACATTAGTGAATTTATCCTTTATGTCCTAATTTCAATTCCCTTCCCATGCAAATAATTTAATTTTTTTTTTACAAAACCCATTGTTTTAATGTGTGGGCCATCAAAGCCTCGTTAACCTATGTATAAATATTAACTTTTTACTAATAATCAGCCTTTAGTCCTCCTCCTCATCGCCCTACCTGTTCCTCTGCTCCTCTCCTTCTCTTTGATTTTTATTTTTTTTCTTTTTATCCATTGTTGTCATCGCTTACACCTAGTTTTACCATCTCTTTCTTTTTCTTTTTGCACCAAGATTGTGCACCATCTCCTTTACTATATTTTTGCCATTTATCCTCATTTAAATTAGCCCCAAATCTAAAATCTTATACCCCAAGATCGATCACAAACATTTCCAAGAAAGTTCCATTGCCGTTTCTCTCAACTAGCTTGGGTAAGGCCTCTTCTCTCTTTAATTTCTTAATTAATGTTGTCCATTAAAAACCTGTAACACCCCTAACCCGTATCCATCGTCGGAGTAGGGTTATAAGGTATTACCGATCAATACACATCATTTAACATACATAACTCATATATTTATGCATTCATACTCAAATACCATTTAATCACAAACACGTCGTCCCTTCTAAGGGCTTACGAGGCCTTAAACATGATTTAGAAGTGGTTCGGGACTAAACCAATAAAATACAAAAATTTTTGGAAACTTAGAAAATTTTCAACCATATAAGGGTCACACGCCCATGTGAACAGGTCGTGTGCCTCACACGGCTCCAGACACGCCTATGTATCAGGTCGTGTGGAAACAGGGCATACATACTAACTTGGGTCACATGGCCAACAAGACACCTGTGTGTCTAGCCCATGTACCCTTCGAAGTGGCCACACACGCCCGTGGGCCAGGCCATTTTCTAGGTTGTGCCAAACTTGTAGGGTATACTGGCTTATGCAACACGGCCAAGTCATACGCCCGTGTGCTAAGCCATGTGTAACAGCCCAATTTAGGGGCTAGTCAGAATAGTGATTTCATAATCACTAATCCGGGGTTGGAGAAAATTATTTTCATGATATCTTATGAGTTAGAGTATGATTATATAAGTGCATGAAAATTTTGGTGCTTTAATTTTAGCGATTTCATGCTTAATATCGAAAAGGAACTAAATCGCATAAAGTGCGAAAGTTCAAAATTACAAGCTAAGGGTTCCAAATAGCTATGGAATATTAATTGGAGGTCTTTAAAGGGAAATTAGCCCTTTAAATAATGGTTGGTCGGCCATAGGGGACAATAGAGGTCAAAAGTTGGTCAAGTAGGTGGATTAGGTGGACTAAATTGGAATTTTATATTAAAATAAAGAAAGAAAAGATATCATCTTTTCTCCTTCATTCCTCCACCAAAAATTAGGATCAAATAGGGGTTTGAAAGCTTAAAAAATTTTAGCACACTCTTCTCTTGGCAAGTAAGTGTTTTAGTGATCATTCTTGATAATAATTGTACTTTTGGAACCCCTAAAGCTTAAACTATCTAAAGAGGGGACTATTTTGTAAGATGGTAAAGAGTTTAGAGTTTTTCCATGAGAGTTTTTAAGTAGTTTTTTGCATTTTTATGGAAAAAAATGGACCTTAGTTATTAGATGAACAACTTTTGTGAAAGGTGTTACCATGAAAACACCTAAACGGACCTTTTTGCAAAGGTTGTAAAATGTTAGGTAAATGTGTGAAATAATGAGTTTTGATGTTTTCCATAAGAAAAATAAATGTTCACCTAGGCTTGTTAAGGGTAGAAATTTGATTAGAATTGATTATCGAGCCTAGGGGTAAAATGGTCATTTTGTAAAAGTCTAAGGGCAAAATAGTAATTTTGCCAAAGTATGATTATTGAAATGTAATTATTAATGTGATTATTAAATGAGCTAATTTGCTATTATAGATCAAGAAGAACCAAGAACTAACCTCAACTAGGGAAAGAACAAAGTATCGGACTAGATTGATGATCTAGCTTATTTTGAAATCGAGGTAAGTTTGTTTGTGATAAATTCAACATTTATGCTAGTATGTTTGAGAATGTTTGATATTATAATGATACATGATATTCTATGAAATTGAGTATTGGTGTTGAATGAGAAAGATGATAAAGTTTGAGATGTTGAAGTCCCGGTTGAACTATAATGAATGTGAGAATACTATCATCGAGACATGAGATGGATAAGGTCCCGTATTAGACCATGTTGGGGACATGGCCTCGGCACCAAATTGAGATCTGTATAAGACCATATCTGGGATATGGCTTTGGTATTGAATATAAGAATCGTATAAGACCATATCCGGATATGGCATCGGTACTTGATATGAGATTTCGGATAAGATCGTATTTGGGATATGGCATCGGCACTCAGAGATGACCCATGTAAGACCACATCTGGGATGTGGCATTGGCTTCGTGATTATGTTAATGACGATGAATATGCGTCTTTGAGTATACCTAGTGATTTAGTGGGATAAATAGATAAGCTTGGAAATAGAAATAAAATTAGTACTAAAGCCATGTGATTGAGTGAACACAGGTACCCATGATTAATTCACGAGGAATTTTTATGATATGCGGCATGGTATGTGCTAGAGAAGAACAAGTACGAGTAAGTTATGGCAAAGTGCTTAAGATTTTGTGTAACACTCCGGTTTATACCTTAGTCGAAACAGTGGTTTTGGAACCACAAATTTGAGTTTGAATAATATTTTAATATTATTTTTGTGCCGTTGATGTGTGATTAAGCATGTGTTAAATTTTTGTAAGTTAATTTGTCTGTCTGTATGCTTAATTTGACAAAAAGGATTAAATCGCATAAAGTGTAAAAGTGGCCTTCTATTTGATTATGTTCTATTTGATGTGGCTCTTAAATGTGGAGGCCTTATGAGACAATTGAGCCAATATTTACTTAGTGAATGTTTAAAAGACATAAGTGACCTTATGTATATATGATATTAAATGTTTATTAAAAGGGTTAATATGGTAAATATATGTTAATATGTTTGTAATAAAATAAACAAAAGAAAAGATGAATGTTATCATCTTACTTGGGTGCTGAAATTGAAGAAAGAAAAAGAAGAAAATTTTCTAGGGCATTCGACCATACATAAGCAAAATTAAGGTATGTTTTGACTTTGAATTTTGATTATTTTTATGTTTTAAGATTATTGCCCAGTCTACTATCAAGCCCATGTTGTAATTTGAAGAATTAATGATATTTATGAAATGTACCATCGATGAAACGGTGAGCTTTGTGATGGGTTTCGGTGTTAAATAAAAGATATGTGTTAAGTGAACATGTTTTGTTCTTGAATTTTTGATGAATTTAGCTAATTAGGGCTAAATTGTGAAAATAGCATTTTGAGGGACTAAATTGTGAATTTGATGAAATATTTGGACCTATATAGTCCTTAGGGAGGTTCGGCTATGCATATGTGTGAACACATTTTGTGAATTTGATGTTTTGTGAAAAAAGGATTAAATTGATAAAATGTGCAAATGTGAGGCCTAATTGTAAATAGCCAAAAATATGTGTTTATGGATTGAATTGAATGAACCAGTGAATAAAGGATTAATTCTGAATATGTTTAGATAAAGAATCGAAGAAAATAGACCTAGATTGTGGGAAAGCGAAAGTAACCGAGTAGCCGTTTTCATTCCGATAAATCGAATACAAGGTAAGTCATATTACTAATAAATGTAATTGTATTGAATTTAGTTTTTTACATGATTATCAATGATAATGACTGCATTTGTGATACTATGTATATGAATTCTGAGATAAGGTCGACATAGTGAAAAGTTGGAAAAGTTTTGTATGAACATGGAAATACAAAGGTATCTGTTCTGTTTTATCATGTAAGACCTCGTCTGGGACATAGGCATCATTATCTGATTATATATAGGACCTCGTCTGGGATGTAGGCACCATTATCTGATTATATATAAGACCTACAGGTCATGGCATGGCGTGCATACAGGTCGTGCTAGAAATGGCAGTATATGACCTTTTAGGACACAGCCTGAGCACACGAGTGTTCTTGGTAGCCGTGTTGGTTTTGGCAGTATATAGCCACGAGGAAGACACATAGGTGTATCAATTAGCCATGGGAGGGGCACGGCCTACCCTCACGGGCATGTATCCCCTACGTTTAGAAAATTTTTATTCTTTCATGAAATTTTGCATATGTTTTGATTTAGTCCCGACTCGATTTACAAGCATGTTTAAGGTCTCGATGACCTTCTTAAGGGACATTATGTTTGAGATTGATAAATGTCTACATGATAATTCTGTAAATGTTTTTGATCTATTCGATAACACTTCTAACCTTGATCCGACAACGGTTATGGGTTAGGGGTGTTCATTTGGTTGGTATCAGAGCTACAATTTAGTCAATTCTCAGACTAACGTAGCGTGTTAGAGTCTAGCTATACATGCCATATATTTGTACTGTGATAGTGTGATGAATCCTGGCGTATAAAATGTGATTTTCGTAAAGTAATGGATCTCGAAAGAGCCGTAGCTGACGACATAGAAAGTAATACACCTGCTCCCGCGCAAGGGACAGTGCCTTCTAGTTCGAGACCGCCACGTGAGGTCAGGAGGGAGAAGCTAAGCAAGCTTTCTTCCAGATGATGAGTGAATGGTTCACTCAATTTATGAGGAATAACTCGACTATTTCACAAACCCCGCCCCCGGTTAATCCCCTTAGACATCCGATATACCTCCGACTACAAATCTAAATTCATGGAATAAGCCTTCGGTTGACAAGATTAAGTAAGTATAAATTTGAAGAGTTTTGGGCTACTAATGATGATGATGCTGAGAAAGCTGAATTTTGGTTAGAAAACACTCTTTGAGTATTTGATGAGATGTTATTGACTCCTGAAGAATGTATAAAGTGTGTTGTTTCTTTGTTATGAGATGCAACCTATCGGTGGTGGAAAACTTTGATTTTGGTTGTTCCTAAAGAACGGATCACATGGAATTTCTTTCAGTCTGAGTTCAGAAAGAAATACATTATTCAAAGATTTATTGATCCGAAACGAAAGGAATTTTTGGAATTGAAACAAGGTCACCTGTCTGTCATTGAATACAAACAAGAGTTTGTAAGATTAAGTCAGTATGCTTGGGAATACATTACAACTGAAGCGATAATGTGTAAAAGATTCAAAGATGGCCTAAATGAAGATATCCAATTGCTAGTTGGTACTCTAGAGATACAAGAGTTCGTAGTGCTAGTTGCCCGAGCATGCAAAGTTGAGTCGAAAGCTAGAGATATGAAAAAAGATTTATCAGCAAATCATTTTAGTCTACCTCAAAGAAATTTCGAGATGAATATAGCCGTTCAAAAGCTAATGTGAGGTATTCGAGTAGAGATCGAACTAGATCACAGTTAAGCTCTAAAGCTCCAGCACCTTCAATGGCTAGTATTGGAAATGTCAGATTCAAGCGACATGAATGTAAACATTGCTCCAAAAGGCATTCGAGAATTTGCAGATTAAAGGACCGAGCTTGTTTCAGATGTGGATCATTAGATCATTTCATCCTAGACTGCTCAAAGTCTGTTGAACAAGAGATTGTTCAGAACCCAAGATTTGAGAGGAGGTAGATATCCTCAAATTGTAAGAAACGTTAGTGGTAGTCAAAGAACTACTAAAGATATTGTTGTGAGATCTGAAGCTAGAGCGTCTGCCAGAGCACATGTTATCCGAGCTCGGGATGAATTTTCATCTCTAGATGTTATAACGGGTACTTTTATACTTTATGATACTTCTGTGATCGCTTTGATAGACCCTGGTTCTACTTTTTTCTATATATGCATGAACTTAGTATTCAGTAAGACTTTGCCTGTAAAGTCTACTGAGTTTGTTATAGAAGTATCAAACCCCTTAAGTAAAAAAAAAATGTTCTAGTTGACAAAGTAGGAGATAACTGCCCATTAATGTTTCGAGATATCTGTTTCCATGCTGATCTGATATTATTACAGTTTGATGAGTTTGATATAATTCTAGGAATGAACTGGTTGGCATTGCATGATGCTGTAGTGAATTGTAAAAGAAAGACAATTGATTTGAGTAGTTAGAATGGTGAAATAGTTTGTATTGAGTTGAAGGATTTAAATGGATTGTCTACTGTGATATCTGTGTTGAAAGCTTAGAATTAAATTAAAAAGGGTTACGAGGCATATTTTACTTATGTGATTGATTTGAAAGTATATGAAAAAAAGTTGAATCAGTGCCAGTAGTCTATGAGTTCTCTGATGTTTTCCCTGAAGAATTGCCGAGATTGTCTTCCAATTGTAAAGTTGAATTTGATATAGATTTGTTACTTGCTACGACCCCTATTTCGATAGATCTGTATAGATTGACACTAATGGAATTGGAAGAGTTAAAGTCACTATTGCAAGAATTAATCAACAGCGGGGGTTTGCGGGTCGAGTTTTTCACCCTGGGGTGTTAAATTTGTTTGATGATAATTCAGTGTTAGTCAAATTGAAAGAAAAACTATTGTTTTTACAGCAGATATATGATGCTCAGAAAGTTGATAATGAAATGTTAGCGAAATGAGTTCAGTGTGATTCAAATTCTAAATTCGAGCTTTGAGTTGTTGATGATTTCTTGAGATTTAGAGATCATATCTGTGTTTTGAGAAACCCTGAGTTAATCCAGTTGATTATGAATGAAGTATATAATAGTCGTTTATCTGTTTAGTTGGGTAGTACAAAGATGTATCATGATCTGAAATGACACTATTGGTGGTCTGGTATGAAACAAGATATTTCTAACTTTGTTTTGAAATGTTTAGTTTGTCAACAAGTGAAAGCTGAACATCAAGTTCCGTTTGGTTTGTTATAGCCAATTCTAATTCTCGAATAGAAATGGGATAGAGTGATTATGAATTTTGTTTTTGGTTTGCCTCGGACTTCGAGAAAGAAAGATGTGATTTGGGTTGTGGTTGACCGATTGACGAAATCTACCCATTTTATTCTGGTATGATCTGATTATTCACTTGATAGATTAGACGAGCTTTATATTTTTGAAATTCTAATATTACACGGAGTGCCACTATTCATTGTGTCAAATAGAGATCCAAGAGTCACATCATGATTTTAGAAGAAAATTGTAAAAAGCTTTGGGCACGAAATTGTGTTTCAATACAGCTTTTCATCCGCAAATAGATGGTTAGTCTAAGTGGATCATTTAGTCTCTAGAAGATATGTTAAGATGTTGCGTTCTAAAATTTAATGGTATTTGGGAACAATACTTGCCTTTGATAGAATTTGCATACAACAATAGTTTTCAGTCAAGCATCAAAATGGCACCATGTGAAGCTTTGTACTGACGTAAAGGTCGTACACCTCTGTATTGGACTGAACTTAGTGAGAATAAGTTACACGGCATTGATTTGATAAAGGATATAGAACAGAAAGTGAGATTGATCCGAGATTGTTTGAAAGCAGTATCCGATCGTCAGGAGTCTTATGCAGATTTGAAATGAAAAGATATAGAATTTGAGATCGGCGATAAAGTAATTTTGAAAGTGTCTCCATGGAAGAAAGTACTCCGATTCGGACGAAAAGGCAAGTTAAGTTCGAGATTCATCGAACCGTATGAGATTATTGAACGTATAGGGCCTGTTGCTTATAGATAAAAGTTTCCTTCTGAGTTAGAAAAGATACACAATGTATTTCATGTCTCGATGCTTCATAGATATCGATCTGATCCGTTACATGTGATTGTTCCATCTGAAATTGAAATCTGATCTGATATGACATATGAAGAGGAACCGATACGTATTTTAGCTCGTGAAGTGAAAGAATTGAGAAACAAGAAAATTCCATTAGTAAAAGTATTATGGGATCGATACGAAATCGAAGAGGCTACGTGGGAGCCTGAGGATTCAATGAGACAACAATATCCAAATCTATTTAATGGTAAGATTTTCGGGGACGAAAATCCCTAAGGGGGGAGAATTGTAACAGTCCGGTTTATACCTTAGTCGGAACAATGGTTTTGGAACCACAAATTCGAGTTTGAATAATATTTTAATATTATTTTCTGTGTCGTTGATATGTGATTAAGCATGTGTTAAAATTTTTGTAAGTTAATTTGTCTGTCTGTATGCTTAATTTGACAAAAAAGATTTAATCGCATAAAGTGTAAAAGTGGCATTCTATTTGATTAAGTGCCTATTTGATGTGGCTTTTAAATGTGGAGGCCTTATGAGACAATTGAGCCAATATTTACTTAGTGGATGTTTAAAAGACATAAGTGACCTTATGCATATATGATATTAAATGTTTATTAAAAGGGTTAATATGGTAAATATATGTTAATATGTTTGTAATAAAATAAACAAAAGAAAATATGAATGTTATCATCTTAATTGGGTGTCGAAATTGAAGGAAGAAAAAGAAGAAAATTTGCTAGGGCATTCGGCCATACATAAGCAAAATTAAGGTATGTTTTAACTTTGAATTTTGATTATTTTTATGTTTTTGAGATTGTTGCTCAGTCTACTATCAAGCCCATGTTGTAATTTGAAGAATTAATGATGTTTATGAAATGTACCATTGATGAAATGGTGAGCTTTGTGATGAGTTTAGGTGTTAAATGAAAGATATGTGTTAAGTGAACATGTTTTGTTCTTGAATTTTTGATGAATTTAGCTAATTAGGGCTAAATTGTGAAAATAACATTTTGAGGGACTAAATTGTGAATTTGATGAAATATTTGGACCTATATAGTCCTTAGGGAGGTTCGGCTATGCATATGTGTGAACAAATTTTGTGTATTTGATGTTTTGTGAAAAATGGATTAAATTGATAAAATGTGCAAATGTGAGGGCTAAATTGTAAATAGCCCAAAATATGTGTGTATGGATTGAATTGAATGAATTAGTGAATAAAAGGATTAATTTTGAATATGTTTAGATAAAGAACCGAAGAAAACAGACGTAGATCACGGGAAAGTGAAAGTAATCGAGTAGCCGTTTTCATTCCGATAAACCGAATTCAAGGTAAGTCATATTACTAATAAATGTAATTGTATTGAATTGAGTTTATTTACATGATTATCAATGATAATGGCTGCATTTGTGATACTATGTATATGAATTCTAGGATAAGGTCGACATAGTGAAAAGTCAGAAAAATTTTGTATGAACTTGGAAATACAAAGGTATCTGTTCTGTTTTATCATGTAAGACCTCGTTTGGGACATAGGCATCATTATCTGATTATATATAAGACCTCGTCTGGGACGTAGGCATCATTATCTGATTATATAAAAGACCTCATACGGGATGTAAGCATCATTATCGATTATATATAAGACCTAAATGCGGGGCGTAGGCATCATTATCGATTATATATAAGACCTTATGCGGGGCGTAGGCATCATTATCGATTATATATAAGACCTCGTCGGGGCGTGAACATCATTATCGGTTATATAGAAGACCTCGTGCGGGACGTAGGCATCATTATCGGTTATATATAAGACCTCATCTGGGGCGTGGCATCATTATCGATTATATATAAGACCTCGCGTCTAGGGCGTGAACATCGATGTCGATTATATATAAGACCTAAATGCGGGGCGTGAACATCGATGTCTAATTATATATTAGACCTAAATTGGGATGTAGGCATCGTTATCGATTATATGTAAGACCACGTCTGGGACGTTGGCAACGATATGAGCTTTTCGTGTAAGACCATGTCTAAGATGTCGGCATCATATTGATTCTTGTAACAATCAGTCCGAGACTGAGGTATCGATATTTGAGTACATGTAAGGTCTCGTTTAGGACGTTGGCTTTTTGTAATATCCGGGAATTAGGGCTTGTGCATTATTGCTTAATTGTATGAAGTAGCATGACTATGTGTGTTTGAATGTGTTGTATGAATTTTTGAGAACTCTAGAGTGTAGGTGAATGCCTTAGAAATTATCAGATTTTAAGTCTTAAAGGGGGGAGCTAGGTGAATGAGGCCTTAAGAACAATTGTAAGGAAAACTTGACAAACAAATGAGCTTGTTAAAGTGGCAAGGAGGTGCCACTTAAAGCCCTAGGAGGTGACGCCACAAGCAGTTCAAAGGAGGCCTAGGTTCGAGTAGCAAGGAGAGCACTTTTGGAGTTTTATTTTGCAGCAAGGAGGGGAGGTAGTGGATGGCATGTGGACTCTAGAAGGAGGAGGTATAGATGGGGTAGAAGAGGTGAGGATTCGACTAAGGAGGAGGGGATCAAGGGATAAGGGAGAGAGAGGAGCAAGTGGCCGAATGTAGGACTCTAGGGGTGTATTTTCTGTAACATCCTAAATTTTTGGGCCTATGCGTTTAATGGGTGAATATGTGGAATGAGTTAATTTAAGTGTTAGGGGTCCAAATTGGGCTCAAGCTTAGGCAGAGGCCTCGATTAAAATTATCTGTTTGGGCATTATAGGTTTTAAAGGTAGTATCTATGTTTAAAATACCAAAGTGGGCTTGTTGTAACATCTGAATAGGGCCTATGCATTTTCGGTTTAATTGTATGAAATGACAAGTTTAAGCGAGAATAAATCTTGATATTTTGGAAACACGGAAATGCATGAAAATGGAAACACGAACATTTTGGAAACCTGAACATTTTGGAAACTTGAACATTTGGAAACTTGAGCAGTTTGGAAACTGAACATTTTGGAAACTTGAGCGTTTTGGAAACTGAACATTTTGGAAACACGAAGATGTAAGAAAAATGGCAAATTCTGAGCCGATCGAAAATTTTAGGAAACTTAGAAATAATGCGAATGACAAATTTTAAAGTTCAAAATAGGAAATAAGGGCGAGGGCCTTAAAAGAAAAAGTTGGTGAAATTTGACACACAAAGCAGGCTTGGAAAAGTGGCCCGAAGGTGTCACTTAAGGCTTATGGAAATGGCGCCATGTGTAAGAGAAGTGGGCTGAGTTGAATCACTTGGGAAGCAAATAATGAAGGCTTTATTTTGCTTCCAAGGCTAGGGGTGGACGGCACCTATTTCTAGAAAAGGGAGGAGTTTTATTTCTGTTAAAATTTGATTAATTAAGTGTTAAGTAAAGGATTTTCTCTTAATAAGATAATTGAGGAGATATAGGATGGATTAAATACTTTTAATTTAATAAGGTGATAATTAAAAGATAATATTATCACTTGTGGGGGAGTAGTGGCCAAGTCAAGGACTCTTGGCATAGCAATTTCAGTTAAATAAGGAGAATTAAGGCTATTCTCTCATCTTTCCTAAGCTTGCCGAAATTTTCCTAAGCTTTCTCCCCCTCTCTGCCGAATTTTCTTTAAGCAAAATCCATTCTCTCTTCTTCTATTTTCTTCTCCGTTTCTATTGTCAAAGCCGAATCTTTGTTGATTCTAAGTAAAGGAGCAAACAACTACAACATCAAAAGGGTAAGATCTATGGCCAATCAAATTCTATTCCTTTTCTTTTTACCAAAAATTTGGGTACTAATCCTATTAGCAAATCTTGGCCGAATCTACAAGGGGTCTCTCAGGTTTCCACAATTACCGAATATAAAGATCAAGGATCTAAGGTAAGAACAATTAATTCTTATTCTTCTAATTCGTTTAATCAAGATCTAAGGAAATAACCTCTTTTATGTCTCTTGGCCAAATATCAAAGGAAGAGTTTCGGGATTTCAGATTCAAGGAATTTAAGGTAAGACACATTCGGCCAAAGGCCAATTACTACTTATTAAAGTTAGATCAGATCTAACATATGAATTTTAGGGATTTCGACAGATATTCAAGACAAGGGAAACTTTCTTTCGGGATTTGGAAACTATAAGGTAAGTACATAGATCCAATCGGCCAAGGCTTGTTCTTGATATTTGGAATTATTTTCCACTTACTCAAAAGTTAAAAACTGACATAATTACCTGATTTAGTGACTAGCCGATTTAAGGAAGGAATACTATCAAAATTGGCATTTGATTTCTGATCTTTCAATTCGGCAACAAGGTAAGTAATACAAATCCTACTTGGATTTGGTTTTAAGCCAAATAGGTTGTTAATATATTTTAATGGTTGGCCGGATATAGGATCTAAAGTTAGATCGGGATTTTCGAGATCTCAAGGAACCTATTAAGCAAATCAGGTGTGTACGCACACTAACTTTCGATATTTCATATGGCAATTATTTTTATTATATGATTATACATGAGAATATGAATATGGCTAAGTACTCTAAAGTGGTACAAGAGTACTCAGGTACGTTTCCTACTTCCGATAGGATTATGAAATATGTTATTTTATAACATGTGAATATATGTATATGAATTTGAAATTAAGTATGTTATGCATGATATATATATTTTTGGGGCATTAGGGTTTATGTGAAAGGGGAAGAATATGTTGACTTGGTCTCACCAGCGTTATATGGTGACTACGGTCACAACATTTTGAATATGGTAACTCGGTTACATTATCTGAATTTGGTAACCGGTTACACTATTTGAATATGGTGTCTAATGACACAAATTATATGGGCGATGAGCACGTTGGCTATGGCCGACGCCTTGATGGTGTGTAGTGGATGGAGGGTTGACTTAGTAGTCCCCACGGTGTGTTGGCGAATGCAATGGTGTGTAGCGGATGGACCATTAGGCTTGGGTTTGGGTTGCATCATAATTTATTTTATATGAATTTGATGTTTGAACATGTATGCTGATTTGTTGAATGTTAGTATTGTGTGCACATTGAGTCATTGACTCACCCGTTGTGGGAAATATTTTCGGTGATGAGCAGTGACGGACGGGACGGTGACCTCGAGGTGGCCATGTTCCATTTGAAGATTTTATTCGATTTGGACTTTGTTATTTGTTTTGGGTTTTACTTGATGTAATAAGGCCATAAGGCCCAGTGGATTTTCTTATTACGCCTTACTTTAAATTGTTATATTACGAACTATTATGACTAAAAGTTAAATGTTATTTTCTTTAAAACCCAAAAAAATTATTGTGTCACCTTAATAAAAAAAATTGGATTTACAAGATTAATTAAATGGGTTTCCAATCTAAGCCCAATCCACAACAACATTTTCTAAAAATTTTACTGAATTTTCTCTAAAAATTCTTTGAAACTTAGGTTTACTTTAGGAACATACAGATCCTGGTTCAGGCTCGTGGGCGGGAAAAGAGGTGTTTCACTTGTGGCCCAATCTTAGGAGGTGACGCCACACACAAGGAGTAAGGGGCCCAAATTTAAGTTTCATGGAGCCCAATTCTTTTAATTTAAGTTAGCTAAATTTTGGGCATTAGGATTAGGTGGAGTGGATGGTAACAAGGCTAAAATTTAGGGGTTTTAATGTTTAAAATATGTGGATAATAAGCAGATAAAGGCTATTATTTAGGAATTTATTTTATGTGGATAATAAGCGAGATAAAGGCTAAGATCTAGGATTTTATGATTAAAATATATGGATAATATGTTGATAAAGGAGGGAGGAGTTAGAGATAATTAAGTCTCTTTTAGATAAGCTAGTAGATTAAGATAAAGGAAAAAGTTAGAATTTATCTACAAAGAGAGTGATGGCCAAGAATCCATCACTTGAGAGTAAAGAAACCATCTACTACATGGCAAGGGTTGCCGAATTTCCTATAAATAGGGGGGCTAGCTCCTTGTTTCTGACATTAAATCCTCTCCCTTTTGTGTCGAAATTCCTTAGCTTCTTTTCTCCAAATTTCTTTCTCCAATTTCTCTAAAAGCTGAAAACTCCATTATTCTCTTCTTTCTTCTAAAAGCCAAAACTCCATTATTCTCTTCTTTCTCCTAAAAGCTGAAAACTCTATTATTCTCTTCTTTCTTCTAAAAGTTGAAAACTCCATTATTCTCTTCCTTCTCTAAAAAGCCGAAATCTCTATAGTTTTTATTTTATTCATCCTATTTGAGAAATTTTTCTATACTCCAGCATTTAAATCCTCCATTGACATTGTCAAATTCTCTCTCTAGTACTAGCCGAATCTCTTAAGTTAAGGTAAGAGTAGATTTTTTATTAGTTCTCATAATCTATTCCTGATTTTTGAAAAGGCAAAAGTCGAAAGCTAATAGTTAATGGTTTAATGATGGGCGGCAATTTGGGATTTGAAGGAGGCTTAGTCGACTAGATCTAAAAGTCGAAAATCATAAGTCTCTAATTTCAGATTTTAAGGTAAGAAGATTATCGCTAGATTTTTATTAGATTCGTTTAATATATATATGATCTTAACTCTAAAAGGAGGATTAAAGATGAAATATTGTTATAGTAGCTCTGATAAGGATTTGATGGAATTAAATATGGATCAGGCAAAAGAAAGAATCCCTAAGTTTAAGAAACGAGCAGTATCTGCTGTTCGAGATTGGCCAATTGGTTGTGGACCGGCTTCTAAACAACGCCTTAGGCAGATAGCAGTTGTGTCGACTAAGGATAGCGTCGATATAGAAAGCCTCATTTTATCGGTAATCAGGTGTGTAGATTCTTGACACATAAGCTTTGTTATAATATATGTATGTTATGCGCTAAAAGCCGAAAAAGGTGTGTAAATCTCTATCACACTAGTTAATCTGAATTATATGTATGTTATGGGCTAAAAGCGAGAAAATGAGGTTGTATGAACAGTCGTATTACCCGAAAAGGGTAGGCAAGGGATGCAGTGCGTAATCATAGAAACTTCTCTATGTGTATCAAGTATGTAAAAATATGTGATCTGTTTAGATAGTTTAATGTTCGATTCTTGCATGTATGCATGGGATGGGATTGATTGATTCTGAAAGGGGAGTAGGTCATGCGAGCGATCGGGGCTTTGCCACATAGGTCACATAGTGATCGGTCTTTATGATGACAGACAAATTGTCGATATATTATTAAGGTCGCCAATGATCGGTGCTTTGCCACATAGGTCACATAGTGATCGGTCTTTATGACAAGCAGCACAGCTATCGATATGGTGTGTAGCGGATGGAGGGTTGATTGTAGAAATCCCCACGGTGTGATGGTTGGTACGGGGGTGTGTAGAGGATGGACTCATAGGTTTGGGATGGGCCATGTTGCATATTTTGTTACCCTTGTATATGGGCCAAGGCTCATAATGTGTTTGTGGGCCTCAAGCCTTTTTATGTGTTCTCGGGATTTGCACACTGAGTCTTGGTGACTCAACCTTTTATTTTCCCAACATTTTAGGTGAGCAGTAGATCGTGAACATGGGAGCCGAGGCGGACTCGAGGGGCCATCAAGTTTTATTTCTACAAATTATTTTGGGATTTCTTTAAGTTTATTTTATTTTTATTTGGGATTTTTTTTAAGGCCCCTAGTTTTCATTCAACTCAGTAGTTATCAATGTTAAGCAACGTATGAATTTTATGATAAGGTTTATTTATACTTAATAATAAAAATACAAAGAGGTTTATTTTCAAAAAGTCTCTCCTTTATTCAAATTTAATTAATTTAACTTGTGTTTACAAAATACGATAAAATGTTATGTGTTTGATAACATTCCAGATCCGATCGAAACTCATGGGCCGGGTTTGCGGTGTTATATTTTGGTATCAAAGCCCGTTCAAAACTTCGGTTTGTGAAATGGGTCTAGAAGTGTTTTTTTTAAGAAAATGAATTTAAGAAAAAGATTTTGGTTTGAGGACATGGCCTTCGAGTCTACCGGCATCCGATCCATCCAGGTAAGTATTCTAAACTCTTGCTGTGTTATTTATGTGGGCTTAATGAGCTTTATGGGATGTAGACTATCTAGGTTAGAACTTGATGGACTCTAGGCTTAGACAAACAACTCTTCAATTCCATAAGACTTAACTTCACTAAAACAAAACCTGTAAACGACTCACAAGACTAAGGTGTGGCAACAGGCATACGCATGTCTAGGAGTAGATCCGGAAGAGCTTGGTATTTAAGCGGTCCAAGTGACTCACCTCCTCTTCACAGAATCTTACAGTGCATAGTATTTATTCACTCTAGCTATAAGGACTTGTTCATGAAATTTGAACCCATAATTAAAACCGAAAGAGACCAACAACCCTATTTTGCAACCAAAACCCTAAGTTTTGTACACTTCGAAAAAAAATACATTTGATTTGAAAATGTTAGCAACTATGAAGAAAATTACCAAATTACCCTTGTTATGCAAAATGATTAATATAGCCCTGATTTGTAGAATTACCAAATTACCCTTGTTTTGTAAAATTACCGAAATACCATTGAATCACAAAATTACCAAAATACCCTCAGATCACAAAAATTATCGAAATACCCCTAAATTTCAAAATTATCGAAATACCCCAGAATTTCAAAATTATCGAAATACCCCCGAATTTCAAAATTATCGAAATGCCTCCGAATTTCAAAATTACCGAAATACCATCATATTTCAAAATTTCTGAAATGCCCCAGATTCTAAAATTACCAAAATACCCTAAGTTTCCAAAATTACCAAAATACCCCCAGGAATGAAAAATTACCAAAATACCCTTATTTTATAAAATCATCAAGGAACCTCATTTAAAAAAATTACGAAAATGCCCCTATAGGATAAAATTACGAAAATACCCCTGTGTGGTGGAAAACAACAACAATGACAACCACAACACTTTTACGTAATGAGCGCGAGTTCATGAATGTTGATTGAATGAATGAACTTGAGGCTGTAGTGTGTGTGAATTGAAAGAACTACTTTTAGAACTATTAATCATAAGGCATTACGCGATAAATCGGTGGAAAGAAATAATGATTCATAAAATTTCTAATCGATAAACACAAATCGGTAGAATGAGTACAAGGGGCGAAGACGCTTGAGATGCGAATAATGGTGCATACCCTACCATAGTATACTAAGTGTTTATTTTGGCTTTAGAATTAGAGTGCTTGTTGAAAGCATAGTGGTGAGACTCGGTAGAATGATTACTAGTTAGTTGGAAATTTCGAGGACGAAATTTCTTTAAGGAAGGTAGAAGCTGTAACATCCTAAATTTTTGGGTCTATCGTTTAATGGGTGAATATGTGGAATGAGTTAATTTAAGTGTTAGGGGTCCAAATTGGGCTCATGCTTAGGCAGAGGCCTTGATTAAAATTATCTGTTTGGGCATTATAGGGTTTTAAATGTAGTATCTATGTTTAAAATACCAAAGTGGGCTTGTGGCCCAATCTTAGGAGGTGACGCCATACACAAGGAGTAAGGGCCCAAATTTAAGTTTCATAGAGCCCAATTCTTTTAATTTAAGTTAGCTAAATTTTGGGCATTAGGATTAGGTGGAGTGGATGGCAACAAGGCTAAAATTTAGGGGTTTTAATGTTTAAAATATGTGGATAACAAGAAGATAAAGGCTATTATTTAGGAATTTATTTTATGTGGATAATAAGCGATAAAGGCTAAGATCTAGGGATTTTATGATTAAAATATATGGATAATATCTTGATAAAGGAGGGAGGAGTTAGAGATAATTAAGTCTCTTTTAGATGAGCTAGTAGATTAAGATAAATGAGAAAAGTTAGAATTTATCTACAAAGAGAGTGATGGCTAAGGATCCATCACTTTGAGAGGATAAAGAAACCACTACTACATGGCAAAGGGTTGCCAAATTTCCTATAAATAGGGGGGCTAGCTCCTTGTTTCTTACATTAAATCCTCTCCCTTTTGTGCCGAAATTCCTTAGCTTCTTTTCTCCAAATTTCTTTTTCCAATTTCTCTAAAAGCCGAAAACTCCATTATTCTCTTCTTTCTTCTAAAAGCCAAAAACTCCATTATTCTCTTCTTTCTCCTAAAAGCCGAAAACTCCATTATTCTCTTCTTTCTTCTAAAAGCTAAAAACTCCATTATTCTCTTCCTTTTCTAAAAAGCCGAAATCTCTATAGTTTTTATTTTTTTCATCCTATTTGAGAAATTGTTCTATACTTCCGTCATTCAAATCCTCCATTGACATTGTCGAATTCTCTCTCTAGTACTAGCCAAATCTCCTAAGTTAAGGTAAGAGTAGAGTTTTGATTAGTTCTCATAATCTATTCTCGATTTTTAAAAAGGCAAAAGTCGAAGGCTAATAGTTAATGGTTTAATGATGGGTGGCAATTCGGGATTTGAAAGAGGCTTAGCTGACTAGATCTAAAAGCCAAAATTCATAAGTCTCCAATTTCAGGATTTTATGGTAAGAAGATTATCCCTAGATTTTTTTAGATTCGTTCAATATATATATGATCTTAACTCTAAAAGGAGGATTAAAGATTAAATATTGTTATAGTAGCTCTGATAAGGATTTGATGGAATTAAATATGGATCAGGCAAAAGCAAGAATCCCTAAGTTTAAGAAACGAGCGGTATCTCTATTTGAGATTGGCCAATTGGTTGTGGACCGAAACTTCTAAACAACACCTTTGGCGATAGCGGTTAATGTCGACTAAGGATAGCGTCGATATAAAAAGCCTCGTTTTATTGGTAATCGGTGTGTAGATTCTTGACACATAAGCTTTGTTATATTATATGTATGTTATGGGCTAAAATCCGAAAAAGGTGTGTAGATCTTTATCACACTAGTTAATCTAAATTATATATGTTATGGGCTAAAAGCTAAAAATGAAATTTGTATGAGCAATCGTATTACCCGAAAAGGGTAGGCAATGGATGCAAGGTACGTAATCATAGAAACTTCTCTATATGTATTGAATTATGTAAAAATATGTGATCTGTTCAGATAGTTTAATGTTCTGATTCTTGCATGTATGCATGGGATGGGATTGATTGATTTACGAAAGGGGAGCAGGTCACGAGGTGATCGATGGCTTTACCACATAGGTCACATAATGATCGGTCTGTATGACAAAAGACGATACATTATCGATATATTATGAAGGTCGTACAGTGATCAGTGGCTTCGCCACATAGGTCACATAGTGATCGGTCTTTATGACAAAAGACAATTTATCGATATGGTGTGTAGCGGTTGGAGGGTGGATTGTAGAAATCCCCACGGTGTGATGGTTGGTACGGGGGTGTGTAGAGGATGGACTCATAGGTTTGGGATGGGCCATGTTGCATATTTTGTTACCCTTGTTTGCGGGCCAAGGCTCATAATGTGTTTGTGGGCCTCAAGCCTTTTTATGTGTTCTCGGGATTTACACACTAAGTCTCGGTGACTCAACCTTTTATTTTTCCCAACATTTCAGGTGACCAGTAGATCGTGAACATAGGAGCCGAGGCGGACTCGAGGGGCCATCAAGTTTTATTTCTACAAATTATTTCGGGATTTCTTTAAGTTTATTTTATTTTTATTTGGGATTTTTTTAAGGCCGCTAGTTTTCATTCAACTTAGCAGTTATCAATGTTAAGCAACTTATGAATTTTATGATAAGGTTTTTTTATAGTTAATAATAAAAATACAAAGAGATTCATTTTCAAAAAGTCTCCTTTATTCAAATTTAATTAATTTAACTTGTGTTTACAAAATGCGATAAAATGTTATGTGTTTGATAACATGCCAGATCCGGTCAAAACTCATGGGCCGGGTTTGGGGGTTACATTTTCGATTTTGAGTGTTGTAGGAGTAGGTGCCAAAATTTAGTTCTCTCTTTTCTCTTTTTCTCATTTGATCACCATTGCCGAAACTTCTAAGCCTCACACTCTCCCTCTCCATATTTTGATAAAGGCCGAACCACAATACCATTCTTTCTTTTCCATTGAAGCCGAATCTTCCTTTATTACCATTGCCAAATTGCTCAAATATCAACCCTTCTCTTCCTCTTTTACTAATTCAATCAAAAGCCGAATTCCCTATTTGGTGGCCAAAGTCGAATGCTCATTTACCCTTTTGGAGCCGATTTAATCATTTAAGCAGGAGCCGAATCTCTCTGTTTCAAGCTAGGATAATCGATTGAGTTGGTAAGGGATCTCTCTTGGGTTTAAAAATCTTTGTTCTCTATTTTGATTATCGAAATCAAGACTCTAATCCCATTAATGTTCTTTGGCCTAAACTTTGAAGGAGGTTTCGGGATTCCTATTGTAGCCGACTTCAAGAGGAGATCATTCGGGATTTTAAGATCAAGGTAAGGAAGTCCTGATATTCGGCCAAGGGCCATCTTCATAATTTCCATGTATTAAAGCCGATTCTAATAATTGATAAGTAGGGATTTCGACAACTTCGGGAGCAAGTGACAGTTTTGGGATTTAGATAAGCAAGGTAAGTGAGTTATGATATTCGGCCTTAGGCCATTCTGTCTATTGATGTTAGCCGATTCTGACATTGGTTTTTAGGAAGAAGTGTAATCGATTTGGTGACTTTGGGATTCAATGAAAGCGTTAGTAACCAGTGTGTAGCCTACACAAATTCTTAATAGATTTATGGTATTAACTTAATATGTGTGTTAATAAGAATGTGAATGATGTGGCTAAAGGTACCATTCAATGGTACGATATATTCAGGTACGTTATTCTCTAAAGATCTATTAATAGTTTTATAAACTATGAATGTGACATATATGAGAATTGGTTACGAATTTGAATAAGGCATATGGCATAATGTTCGTATGATTTGTATGACGGATAGGGGCATATGGGTGATTATGAAAAGGGGAAGTGATCTGGTGGTTTATACCACAATATCTGGTGACTCATGTCACATAATCTGAATGTGGTGACTTATGCCACAAAATGTTATCTGGTGACTTTGTCACAATTATCTGGTGGCTATGCCACAATTTATAAGGGCGATGTGCAAGTCGTCTGCAGCGACTGCCTTTGATGGTGTGTAGCGGATGGAGGGTCGATTTAGTAATCCCCACGGTGTGATGGCAGGTATGGGTGATGTGTAGAGGATGGTTATCTAGGTTTGGGTTTGGGATTGCATCATTGTTTATGTATGTTTTATATATGATTTGTATGCCTAAATCGTTGGGAATGTGTGTTGGTTGTTACACATTGAGTCTGTTGACTCACCCCGTTGTGGGATAACTTTTCAGGTGACACTCATAAATGGATCGGGTCGGCAAGAGCTTAGTGGTGGCCATGCTCAGCTCAGAGATATTTTATTTTCGTTGGGTTTTATTAGTTAAGTATGTTGGTATTATTTCGGGTTTTATTTGATGTAATATGGCCATAACGATTCTTGTTTTACGCATGCATTTTATTCGATTTATTACGATCGATTATTATCAAATCAAAGGTTAAGCAAATTTTTCTTAAAAATAAATTCTAAATGTTTTGACACCTAAGCAACAATCGATTTTCAATGTAATGTTAACCTCTAAAAAAATTCGGCTATACCTTCAACTCATTTATTACAAAAACAACACTAATTTCAATTTGAACTCAACACTAATCAAATTATCTTCCAAACCACCCTGATTTTTCCAAAGTAACAAATAAGTTTTGAATGGTTTTACTCAAGAAGCAGGCCAGATCTGGTCAGGACTTGTGGGCCGAGTTTGGGGTGTTTTAGTTTGGTATCAGAGCCAGGTTCAAAACTCTACCTTGAGGGCTTTTGGGCCCAAAACATTTTCTTTTGAAATTGGATTTGATTAAGAAATTGAGCAAGTTTTTCTGGCATGGCACTTGAGTCTCGGCCCGAAGTCCACTAGGTAAGTACTCTTAACCCTTTTGTGATTTGTATGTGGGAAGTTATAGGGACGTAGATAAGTAAATTAGGAATTAAACTCTAGGATTAGTCAACTCCAACATTGAAATACATAAAACCTAAAGTCTAACCAAACCAACCTGCAACTGAGTCACCGAGTTAAGGGTGTGGCAACCGCTGTGCGCATGTCTAGGATTGGATTCAGGGGGAGCTTGGTATTTAAGCGAGTCCTAGTGACTCACCTCCTCTCGCTCGAATCCTACAGTGCGTAGTGATGGTTCACCCTAACCAAGAGGACTCGATCACAAAGCTAAACTCAATAATTAAAACCCGAAAGGGACCTGTCATCTTGTTTTGTAAAATTCTAAAGTCAAACCATGATTATTAAAATTCCAAAGTACCCTTTATTTAAAAAAATGACCAAAATACCCATAATTTGTAAATTGACCAAATTATCCCTAACCAGTACAAATTACCAAAATACCCTCCGTATGAAAGTTACCGAAATACCCTCGAATAAAAAATTTCCAAAAATACCCTTGTCTTGAAAGGTCACTAGGAACCATATTTTGAGAAAAAATTTCCAAAATGCCCCTGGTTTGAAAAAAATTACGAAAATACCCTCAGTTTATAAAATTACCATTTTACCCTTGAAATTTTCTTACCAAGTATTTCAATTTTGTAAAAAATACCAAAAATATCTACTTTGCAGAATTTTCAAATATCCTAATTTGGAAAATTACCAAAATACCCCTATAGGATAAAATTACAAAAATACCCCTGGGTAGTGGAAAACAACAACAATGATAATTACAACACTTTTCTGTAATGAACGCAAGTTAATGAATGTGACGATTGAATGAATTTGAGACTGTATGTGTATGAATTCAAAAGAATTACTCCTTAGAACTATTGAACATAAGACTGTTCGCGATAAATCAGTGGAACAAAAACTAATTCATAAAATTCTTTAATCAGATAAACGCGATTCGGAAGCATGAATTCTAGGGGATGTGGTCGTAATGTGCGTGGTCGTGGTAGAGGCGAAATGACCGTGTCGGAGCCCGTTAGGTCTGGCCAAGGGTCCAAAAATGAAATGCCACCACCGCCAGCCGCTGATGTGGAATATCAGGATCAGACGGGGGACGATGCAGTATCACAGGCTATGCTACGAGTTCTAAAAAGGGCGACTGGAGCGGGTGGAGGCATGGGAGCTCGAAAGTCGATACTTGAGCGACTTCGAGCTAATGGAGTTGAGATTTTTCGTTGCATATCTAGTGTGGTACCCAATACTGCTGAGTATTGGTTAGAGGCGACGGAGCGAATTATGGATGATTTGGACCTGACTGCCGACGAGAAATTGAAAGGGGTAGTGTCACTACTCCGCGATGAGTCATATCAGTGGTGGCTCACAGTTCGGGACAGTACTGCCGCTGATGATCTTACTTGGGAATAATTTAAGGCAGCATATTAGAAGAAGTACATTGGAACTAGTTATGTTAATGCACAGAGGAAGGCATTTTTGAGGTTGGTTCAGGGGAATAAGACCGTAACGGAATACGAGGCAGAATTTCTAAGGTTGAGCTGATATGCTCGAGGTATTGTGTCTACAGAGCATGAACGGTGTGTCTGATTTGAGGACGGACTAAGGGATGACCTGAGGTTGTTGATAGCTCCACAACAGGAGCGAGAATTTATCGTATTGGTGGAGAAGGCTAAGGTAGCCGAAGGGATTAAGGACTCGGTGTGGCAGAATACGGATTGGAATAGGCAAAAGAGAGGTTTTAGACCATCAGGGTCATCTGGGAATGTGCAAAAGAGGCCTAGAGTTGGTGGGCCACAAGGTCAGCAAGCTGCTACGGGAGGACAGTACCGTACTTGTGACTAGTGTGGGAAGATGCATCTAGGAGAGTGTTGGAAGAAGATAGGAGGATGTTTTATGTGTGGGTCCAAGGACCACATGATTAAAGATTGTCCCAAGAAAATAGACGAGAGTCGACCAGTAAATCAGGGTCCTAATCAGGCTAGAAGAGGTGCACAGCAGCCACCGCGAGGTAGTGGTTCAGCTGGCAGAGGTAACGGTTTTGGTAGAGGACAGGGAACATCAGGCAGAGGTGTTGGTAGTACAGAGGCAAGACAGCCGGGTCTGGTGTATGCAATTCGTCGGAGGAGGATGGAGACACACCAGACGTCATAACCGGTATGTATCTTATGGCTGACAAGCCTTACTTTGCTTTAATTGATGTGGGCTCTACCCACTCTTATGTTGCATGTAGAGTAGTTAAACACTATAGCCTTTAAACTTTCTAATAGGGAGATGACTGAAGTAAGCCCATTAGGTCAAACTGTAGTGGTGAATAAAATATTTTGGAGTGTACATTTAGAGGTTCAGGGAGTGGTATTTCCTACTGACTTGATGGGACTACCCTTTGGAGAATTTGATCTCATCCTTGGCATGGACTGGCTAGTGGAGCATCGGGCTGTATTGAATTGTGCAGCTAAGTGAATGGAGTTAAGGATGCCGGAGGATAAGGCGATAATTATGATAGGAGAAAGAAGAGACTATTTGTCTAACGTAGTCTCTGCTTTAAAGGCTAATAAGATGGTCCGGAAAAGGTGAAAGGCATTTTTGACCTTTGTTAGTGCGTTGGATGTAAAGGAAGAGGGAATTAGTGGAGTTAGGACAGTAAAAGAATTTGTGGATGTTTTTCTGGAGGAGTTACCTGGAATACCCCCAGATAGGGAAGTGGAGTTCAGAATTGACTTGCTGCCGAGTACAACTCCTGTGTCAATTGCCCCATACAGAATGGCACCAAAGGACTTGGTTGAGCTCAAGGCTCAGATCTAAGAGTTGCTTGATCGTGGGTTTATCTGACCTAGTATGTCTCTATGGGGAGAACCGATCTTGTTTGTGAAGAAGAAGGACTGAACAATGCGTATGTGCATAGATTATCGTCAGTTGAATAAGCTGACCATCAAGAACAAGTATCCATTGCCAGGAATAGATGACCTGTTCGATCGACTTAAGGGGCATGAATATTTTCAAGATAGATCTAAGGTCTGGATATCATCAGCTTAAGGTGAAGGAGGCTGATATCCATAAGACAGCTTTCCGAACAAGATACGGGCATTATCAGTTCTTGGTAATGCCGTTTGGATTGACAAATGCCCCAGCCGCGTTCATGGACATGATGAACAGGGTTTTCCAACCCTATCTAGACCGGTTCATTATTGTGTTTATAGACGATATTTTGGTGTATTCGAGGTCAGAGAAAGAACATGACGAGCATCTCTGAGTCGTGTTGCAAGTGTTAAGGGAGAAAAATCTATATGCCAAGCTCAGCAAGTATGAATTTTGGCTGAAGGAAGTTACGTTCTTAGGGCATGTGGTATCTACTGCAGGGATAAGGGTGGATCCTCAAAAAATTGAGGCAGTATTGGATTGTAAATCACCTAAGTCTGTGGCAGAAGTTCATAGTTTCTTGGGTTTGGTAGGCTACTACAGAAGGTTCGTGGAAGGGTTCTCATCAATAGCTGCATCGTTGACGAAGTTGTTGAGAAAGAAAGTACCTTTCGTATGGTCGGATAAGCAGCAGGAGAGCTTTGAGAAGCTTAAGCGGGTCTTGACTGAAGCTCCAGTTTTGATTCAACCTGAGGCAGGTAAGGATTTCATGGTGTACTGCGATGCTTCTCATACAGGATTGGGATGCGTATTGATGCAAGATGGGAAGGTAGTCGCTTATGCGTCTCGACAATTAAGGCCACATGAGGTTAATTACCCGACGCATGACTTGGAATTGGCGGCTGTGGTCTTTGCTCTTAAGGCATGGAGGCACTATCTATATGGAGAAAAGTCAGTGATCTACACAGACCACAAGAGCCTTAAGTATCTGCTGACTCAGAAAGAGCTGAACCTAAGACAGCGAAGGTGGGTGGAGTTATTAAAGGACTACGATTGTTCCATAGAGTATCACCCGGGCAAGGTGAATGTGGTGGCAGATGCCCTAAGTCAGAAAGTAGTGACGGAGTTAAGGGCAATGTTCGCACATTTGAGCCTCTATGATGATGGAAGTTTGCTGGCAGAGTTGCAAGTTAAGCCGACAAGGCTAAATGAGGTGAAAGAGGGACAGTTAACAGATGAGGATCTGAGTGCTAAGCTACGGCAAGTGCAGAGTGGGGAGTTAGAGGATTATGGTATTAATGGCGATGGAGTATTGTGTTTCAAGGGTAAGGTCTGTATGCCGAAGAACGAGGAGTTAAGGCAGATAATTCTTCAGGAATCTCATAGTAGTCCTTATGCTATGCATCCTGGAGGTAGTAAGTTGTATAGAGATTTAAGGGAACAGTTTTGGTGGCCTGGTCTTAAGCGGGAAGTTACAGAATTTGTAGGGAAGTGCTTAACGTGTCAGCAAGTTAAGGCTGAACCTTAGGTTCCGTCGGGGTTGCTTCAGCCAATTAAGATTCCGCAGTGGAAGTGGGAGAGAATTACCATGGACTTCGTTAGTGGGCTTCCCCTTATGCCTACTAAGAAGGACTCGGTATGGGTGATAGTGGATCGATTGACAAAGTCCGTGCATTTCATTCTAGTGCGGGTTGATTACTCTCTGCAAAGGTTGGCAAAGTTGTATGTGGCAGAGATTGTGAGGTTGCACGGAGTGTCGATATCGATTATCTCGGATAGGGATCCAAGGTTTACGTCTCAGTTTTGGAAGGCGCTATATCAAGCTTTGGGCACCAGATTAGACTTCAGTATGGCATTTCATCCGCAGTCGGATGGTCAAACTGAACGAGTGATCCAATTGTTAGAGGATACGTTGAGGGGCTGTGTGATAGACTTCAGAGGAAGTTGGGAAGAATATTTGCCTTTAGTGGAATTTACGTATAACAATAGCTATCAGGCAAGTATTCGGATGGCACCATATAAAGCATTATATGGATGGAAGTGTCACACTCCCACGTGTTGGACGGAATTGGGAGAACGTCAGATTTTGGGTCTAAAAATTATAGCAGAATCGGAGGAAAAGGTTAAGGTAATTCAGACACGGTTGAAGGAGGCATCTGATAGGCAGAAGTTATACGCAGATCTTAAACGAAAGGAGATCAAGTTTGCTGTGGGAGATTATGTGTTTCTTAAAGTTTCGCCTTGGAAGAAGGTGATGCGATTTGGTCGTAAAGGAAGTTAAGTCCTGTGTTTATAGGACCTTATCGGTATTGAAGCGAATTGGACCAATGGCATACCGGTTAGAGTTGCCTCGAGTTGAAGCGGATGCACGATGTATTCCATATTTTGATGCTACGTCATTACCGAAAGCGGATCCAACTCATATAATACTTGGTTGAGGAAGTAGAGTGAGACGGATCATCCTATGAGGAAGAGCCGATTGATTACGAGCGAGATGTGAAGGTGCTTGAGAGGAAGTCGGTCCCTCTGGTCAAAGTGTTGTGGCGTAACCATGGATCGGAGGAAGCCTCTTGGGAGCTGGAAGAAGCAATGTGATGGCAAGACCCCACCTATTCTAGCCAGGTAATTTTGAGGTCAAAATTATTTTAGGGGGTAGAACTATAATATCCGGGAATTAGGGCTTGTGCATTATTGCTTAATTATATGAAGTAGCATGCCTATGTGTGTTTGAATGTGTTGTATGAATTTTTGAGAACTCTAGAGTGTAGGTGAATGCCTTAGAAATTATCGAATTTTAAGTCTTAAAGGGGGAGCTAGGCAAATGAGGCCTTAAGAACAATTGCAAGGAAAACTTGACAAACAAATGGGCTTGTTAAAGTGGCAAGGAGGCGCCACTTAAAGACCTAAGAGGTGACGCCACAAGCAGTTCAAAGGAGGCCTAGGTTCGAGTAGCAAGGAGAGCACTTTTGGAGTTTTATTTTGCAGCAAGGAGGGGAGGTAGTGGACGGCATGTGGACTCTAGAAGAAGGAGGTATAGATGGGGTAGAAGAGGTGAGGATTTGGCTAAGGAGGAGGGGATCAAGGGATAAGGGAGATAGGGGAGCAAGTGGCTGAATGTAGGATTCTAGGGGTGTATTTTCGATTTTGAGTGTTATAGGAGTAGGTGCCAAAATTTAATTCTCTCTTTTCTCTCTTTCTCATTTGATCTCCCTTGCCGAAACTTCTAAGCCTCACACTCTCCCTCTCCATATTTTGATAAAGGCCAAACCACAATACCATTCTTTCTTTTCCATTGAAGCTGAATCTTCCTTTATTACCATTGCCAAATTGCTCAAATATCAACCCTTCTCTTCCTCTTTTACTAATTCAATCAAAAGCTGAATTCCCTATTTGGTGGCCAAGGCCGAATGCTCCTTTACCTTTTTGGAGCCAATTTGATCATTTAAGCAGGAGCCGAATCTCTCTATTTCAAGCTAGGATAATCGATTGAGTTGGTAAGGGATCTCTCTTGGGTTTGAAAATCTCTGTTCTCTATTTTGATTATCGAAATCAAGACTCTAATCCCATTAATGTTCTTTGGCCGAAACTTTGAAGGAGGTTTCGGGATTCTTATTATAGCTGACTTCAAGAGGAGATCATTCGAGATTTTAAGATCAAGGTAAGGAAGTCTTGATATTCGGCCAAGGGCCATCTTCATAGTTTCCATGTATTAAAGCTGATTCTAATAATTGATAAGTAGGGATTTCGACAACTTCGGGAGTAAGTGATAGTTTCGAGATTTAGATAAGCAAGGTAAGTGAGTTATGATATTCGGCCTTAGGCCATTCTGTCTATTGATGTTAGCCGATTCTGACATTGGTTTTTAGGAAGGAGTGTAATCGATTTGATAGACTTTTGGGATTCAAAGGAAAGCGTTAGTAACGGTGTGTAGCCCTACACAAATTCTTAATAGATTTACTAGATTAACTTAATATGTGTGTTAATAAGAATGTGAATGATGTGGCTAAAGGTACCATTCAATGGTACGACATATTCGTGTCGTTATTCTCTAAAGATCTGTTAATAGTTTTATAAACTATGAATGTGACATATATGAGAATTGGTTTGAATATGAATAAGGCATATGGCATGATATTCGCATGATTTGTATGGCGATGGGGGCATATGGGTGATTATGAAAGGGAAGTGATCCGGTGGTTTATACCACAATATCCGTGACTCATGTCACATAATCAATGTGGTGACTTATGTCACAAAATGTTATCTGGTGACTTTGTCACAATTATCTGGTGGCTATGCCATAATTTATAAGGGCGATGTGCAAGTCGTCTGCAGCGACTGCCTTCGATGGTGTGTAGCAGATGGAGGGTCGATTTAGTAATCCCCACGGTGTGATTGCAGGTACGGGTGATGTGTAGAGGATGGTTATCTAGGTTTGGGTTTGGGATTGCATCATTGTTTATGTATGTTTTATATATGATTTGTATGCCTAAATCGTTGGGAATGTGTGTTGCTTGTTACACATTGAGTCTGTTGAATCACCCCGTTGTGGGATAACTTTTCAGGTGACACTCAGTAATGGAACGGGTCGACAGGAGCTTAGTGGTGGCCATGCTCAGCTCAGAGATATTTTATTTTCGTTGGGTTTTAATGTTTAAGTATGTTGGTATTATTTCAGGTTTTATTTGATGTAATATGGCCATTACGATTTACTATTTTACGCATGCATTTTTATTTGGTTTATTACGATACGATTATTATCAAATCAAAGGTTAAGCAAATTTTTCTTAAAAATAAATTCTAAATGTTTTGACACCTAAGCAACAATCGATTTTCAATGTAATGTTAACCTCTAAAAAAATCCGGCTATACCTTCAACTCATTGATTACAAAAACAACACTGATTTCAATTTGAACTCAACACTAATCAAATTATCTTTCAAACCACCTTGATTTTTCCAAAGTAACAAATAAGTTTTGAGTGGTTTTACTCAAGAAGCAGGCCAGATCCGGTCAGGACTTATGGGCCGGGTTTGGGGTGTTTCACTTTTGTACAATTATTCTGAGTTTTCGAGTATCTTAATAAATTCTGAACTGTTCAATGAGTAAATCTGTGATATAAACAAATACGAAAATGTATAATCATTTCTGATACATTTGGTAAGTACACTTTGTGTGTATAAGAAGTTAAGCATTTTCTTAAACTTGCCTAGATGAATTATGTAATTGAATATGGGATTGTAAGTGTGCTATATGGATGGGAAAAGCTATGAACTAATAAAGTATGTAGTGTTATGCAAGTTTGAAAGATGAATGTTCTAAGTGAAGGTATTAAGAAGATTTATGATGGTGAAATTGAGCCAATAGTGAATTTAGATTGATTATACGTTAGAATGTTTATATGCTAAGATTATTTGTATTATGATTTACTAAGCTTTTGAAAAGCTTACTCTGTGTGTTTTTCTCTGTCTTTTAGGTCATCAAAGTTATTGAGGGCTCGGGACCATCACGAATCGTCATCACACTAATAAATTCATTTTGGTATACTTTGGAAATGTATAATGTTAGATATGTCATGTATAGGCTATGTGGATTGACTTTGTGTTTTGGCTAGACATGAAATGGAAATATGCATGAAAGACTATGTGATGTCGAGCTTGTTTTAGCATGATGAATTGGTCTATGATATAGTTAAGTTTTTGGGTAAATAAATGGATGAATTATGCTTGTGATGATATAAGTTTTGGTATTGAATTTGTTATGGTTGGAGTTGGTATTGATTGTATTTATTAATTGGATAAATTGGTATGTTTTTGGTTGCCAGATATGCATTATATGTTTTGGTATGTATTGATTGTAGGTGAGAACTAAAATGGGTGGCATGTTGGTCTTGCAACTAACCTATTGTGTCACACGGCCATGGCACACGGGCGTGCCTAGCAACCGTGGGGTAAAAGTCAATAGCTAGCATTAAGAGTACACGGTCATGACACTGATGACCTTTCGTCGAGAAATGGCAGTAAATGACCTTTTAGAACACGGCCTTAGCACACAGGTGTGCTTGGTAGCCGTGTTGGTTTTGGCAGTATATAGCCACGGGGAAGACATACGGGTGTGTCAATTAGCCATGGGAGAGGCACGGCTTACCCCACGTGTAACATCCTAAAATTTGAGTATTGAATTGATGCATGTTTTAGTGCTTAACTTGTGTATAACAAAATTTTTCATGATTAGTATAGTATTGAGAAGACTTGAGAACTATTCAGATTTAGAATAAATTTTAGTAAGGAGTATTAAATTGAAGTGGATCAAGTGACTTTGAGGTTTAAGTAAATTCAAGTGTTAAAAACTTGCATAAGATGAGCTAGTATCAAGGTGGTGTTGGCGCATGCATGTTTGCTTGAGGTGAGAGGTTCGAATCTCCTAGCATTCATTTTGAAAGTTTTTATTTTTTTGCTTTCCTTAGCAAGTGTCGGTCATGGATAAGGTTAAGGGATGAGTTGGATATCAATTTTGGTATGAAGACCAAAGGAAAAAGGTAAGTAAAGGTTTAAGGAAAAGAATCTCATGAATTAAGGTGATAATGGGACATAAGGCATGGATCAAGGGCTTTGTTTTGGAAGCTTTGAATGGCTAATTGACCATGTACTTGGATGGTTTTTGGGGCTAGGGGTTGGCCGAAACTTTGATAGCTTTTGTAGCTAGATGACCACTTTGGCTTTTGGTCATTTTTGTGCTTTTCTCCAAAACTTTTCTCTCTAATTTCTTCTCCCAAGCCGAATGTGCCTTGTGTAATAGGTAGAATTTTGCTTTGGTTTTGGTCATTTCTTTTAGACCAAATAGTTATCATTCTCCATATTTCCCCAAGTTCTTTTTCTCATTTTGCCGAAACCATACTATCTTAAAAGGTCATTTTCTTTTCTTCCTTTTGGCCGAATATACATCAACCCCAATACCCTATCTTTGTTCATCTTCCATCCTTGGAAAATCGACACATAAACATTCTCTCTTTATTCTTTTTATTCATCTTTCTTTCTTTTTGGTAAAGAAGACTCAAACATCACTATTCTTTTCAAATCCTTTCTTCATGGTCGAATATTAATGGTAAAATTTTTGTCGAATCATTCTTCTTTTTCTTTGTTTATTCATAGCCGAATCTTTTCTTATACATATGTTTTCTCTTCAATATTATCTTTTCTTCTTTGAAGCCTTGGACAATAGTGTGATAGTGGAGGTCAAACTCAAGTGTTAAATGGCGTCGTTGATCGTTGAAATCGATTTAAGGTGTTAAAGGTAAGGGATTATTAAGGTAAACCGATTACACTCTTCAAGTCTTTAGTCTTAAGATTTTCGATATATTGTTAGGACTAATGATTCTTTGTCTTTGAAGACAATCAAAATATGGACGAAAAGAGCAGTAAATAGTGTTCGTAAGAGGGGTGGTTCCATTATTCCCCCTAAATTCAAGAGAAGGACTGTTTCGGGAATCTAAGATTTTCCACCGGGTTGTGGACCCTCATCCAGCGAAAACCAATTATTCAAAGTCGTACGTACCCCCGAACCATTGTTTACTCGTGGTTCTGAACCTTTGATCAAAGAGAAATCGCAAATAGTGGTTATTCGAAATTCTGAGGGTAAGGTTTAGGTCGCTCAATATTAGAATAGTTTAATATAAAATTTTAGTGTTCTAATCCTTCGTAATGTGTGTTTAGATATCGACGAGCGGGAGAGTGTAGTTCTCACTGCAATCAGGTGTGTAATCTCACACTATATCTCATGGGTTAGATGACTATACAATTGTAAAAGTTGGATTAAAAATTGCAAAGTTGGTGAAATCGAAAAATATGATATTATCGACACTTTAGTGTTAAGATCATGAAATCGGTATTAAGATCGTGAAAATTTTGAAATCATCCTTAATGGCTAAAACGATAATAAGTGAAAATTTGGACCATGACAAATTTGGGCCATATGTGACATTTGATAAATTTGGGCCATGTGTGATATTTGAGAATTTGGGCCATGTGTGATATTTGAGAATTTGGGCCATATGTGATATTTGGCAAATTTGGGCCATATGTGATATTTGAGAATTTGGGCCATATGTGATATTTGGCAAATTTAGGCCATATGTGATATTTGATAAATTTGGGCCATATATGATATTTGGCAAATTTGGGCCATATGTGATAATTGAGAATTTGAGCCATATGTGATAATCGATAAATGGGCCATAAGTGAAATTTGATAATTGGGCCATTTATGATAATTGATAAATGGGCTATATGTGATATGTGTTTTAATGGGCCAAAATTCATAAATTACAATATGGTTTTCTTTACAAATATTTTGTAATGCATAAACATGATTGCATGGGTTGGGATCAATGATGAAGAGAAGAAAGGCTTGATGCTAGAATTTTAGATAGGTGACTCATCACGATGGCGTTACTTAAATCTAGATCGGTGGTTCTACCACAATTATTTAAATGGCCGTTGCCACAAATATTATATTGGGCTTAAATCCTACTTTGGTGTGTTGGCGGGATGGGTGACTAAAGCTCCCCACAGGTGTACTGGTTCAGTACGGGGGTGTGTAGCGGATGGAAATCTAGGTTCGGTTTTGGGAATTGCATATCATTTGCATTTTTTTTTATGTATATGCTAAATTATTATATTTTGAAATGGGCTTAGGCCCAAATAAATGTTTAAATGGTCTTGGCCCAGTGGACTATGGTAAGTGAGTTACACACTGAGTTCTAAGTAACTCACCCCAATTTTTTTTACCCTCTCGTAATAACGATTGATGGAGACTTGGGTCGGAGATGACTTCGTGGGAGGCTATACTACAAATGGTGGTTTATAAAACTTTATGACTTCTTTTATAATTTTTTATTAAGTACTATTTTTAATGGCGATGTAATAAGGCCTTTTTAATTATGGATTTTATTATGTGGATGGATTTATTATGTTTTAGTTTTACTAAGTTGGATTGATTTAATTTTTCATAAATGACTTTGTAAAATTTTCAGTATAAAATAAAGGTTTTCTTAAATATCTTTAAAACACGGAAATCCTATAACACTTCATTAAACTATTTTGATTAAATAAATTTTAAAATTTTAATCAAATACTACTCTATAGATCCAATGATAATCTTTGTGTTTTTAATCAAGCATTTCAAATAAACTTGATTTTTTTCGAAAAAGTCATTCTCTTAATCGTTTTGGAATTCGTTAAATGATTTGAATATACGTTAAATTTGTGTGGCATGCCAAAATCCAGGCTTAATGCATAGGCCATATTTGGGGTGTTACATTTATAGTATCATAGCCAGCCAAAACTCTACCGTGGTTTGGGCTCAATGATGATTTTGTTTAAAACCACTTAAATTTCTAGACTTTATGTTTTAAAGGTAGTATGGCACCACGAGCATCCAACACCAAGTCAAGTAAGTATGTTCAAGAAGTATTTGTTTATTAAATGTTTATTTTTGTGATGAGACATAAGGAACACTCTAGAACTTCTAGTTTTAGGTGTTGAAAACTATAGAGATCGAGACTATAGAGATCGAGACTATAGGATGTGATTGTGAAAACAACCCTATCTCTCATATCTCATAAAATATCGTTAATAAACACTGAAATAATATTCTGATTCATAAAACTTGTAATCAGATTAAAGTGAATTAGTCAATATGAGCACTAGAGGACGTGGTCGTGGACGCGGTAGACATGGCGGTGGTAGAGAACGAGGTGCTACGTCTGAAGCGCCGAGTCATATACCGGAAATAGATGCACCTGCGTCATTTAAGAGCGAAGCTGGATCTCATGATCATGCCAATGAGGATAATGCTTTGACTCAAGCAATGTTGCGAGTCTTAGAAAGAGTAGTCGGAGCAATCGGGCCAAGAATTTGCGGATCAATATCGAAACGGCTCAAGTCTAGTGGTGCAGAAGTTTTTAGAGGTGTCTCTAGAGTAGCTCCGAATGTGGCAGAATATTGGCTTGAGGCTGTAGAACGAATTATGGATGATTTGGAGTGTACCGTCGAGCAGAAACTGAGAGGAGCCGTGTCTTTGCTAAGAGACGAGGCGTATCAATGGTGGCTTACTGTTCGAGAAGGCACCGAGGCTGCATTGGTTAATTGGGATTTCTTTAAAGCTGCTTTCCAAGGGAAGTACATCGGAACAAGTTATGTAGATGCCCGAGGGAAAGGATTCCTGAATTTGGTTCAAGGAAGTAAGACTGTGGCATCCTACGAGGTAGAATTTCTTCGTTTGAGTCGTTATGCTCGTACTATAGTGCAGACTGATCATGAGCGCTGTGTACGCTTTGAGGATGGACTGAATGATGAGTTGCGGGTACTGATAGCCCCACAACAAGTGCGGACTTTTACCTCGCTTGTACAGAAAGCTAAGATAGCCAAGAGGCTAAGAATTGAGCGCCGAATCGGGAAAAGTAAGAGGCAAGAGGATTTTAAGTATTCGGTTCTTCTAAAAGGTTTCAAAAGAGGCCACGAAATGATGAGCCAATTCAAGTTAGGGCACTGTGACTACCAATCGATTCGAGAATGTCTTGATCGTGGTAGACGACATCCGGGAGAATGTTGGAGGAAAACTAGAGCCTGTTTTAAATGTGGATCCAAGGATCATCAGTTTAAGAATTGTCCTCGACGGACTAAAATAACTCAGGAAGCTCGTAACCCTGAGGCTCAGCCAGTTAGAGGTACTCAGCAGCCACCAAGAGGTCGTGGACCAGGTCGTGGTGGTAATGGTAACGGACGTGGACAAGGTGCACCGGGTCGAGGTAATGGTGTTAGAGGTAATACGGAGGCAAGACAGCCAGGATTAGTCCATCTGTCAGGCGTCATGAGGACGGTGATGCACCTGATGTGATAACTGGTACGTTCTTCATCTCTGATGTACCTGTTACTGCTTTGATAGTTATCGGATCTACCTACTCGTATGTTGCTAGTACTATATCTGGAAACCTAAATATTAGATCTGAGATTACCGATAGAGAGATGACGGTAATTAGTCCTTTAGGATAGTCGGTAATAGTGAATAAATTATTCAGAGATGTGCCTTAGAGATTCAAAGATAAGTATTTCTAGCAGACTTGATGGAATTACCTTTCAGTGAGTTTGATCTTATTTTAGGCATGGATTGGTTGGTGAAGCATCGGTGCAATTGAATTGTGCCGAAAAGCGGATGTCAATTAGGACTGTGGATGATGAAGAGATAATAATGATAGGCGAGCGAAGAAACTTTTTGGCAAATGTGGTATCTGCTTTGAAGGCAAAAAAGTTGGTGCGAAAAGGGAATAGAGCATTCCTAGCATTCATCAGTGCTTTGGATGCCAAGGATTTATCAGTAGAAGGTGTGAGAATGGTGAAAGAATTTCTAGATGTCTTTCCCGAAGAACTTCCGGGTCTACCTCCAGATCGAGAAGTAGAATTTGGCATTGAGCTTTTACCCGAAACTACTTCGGTGTCCATTGCTCCTTATAGAATGGCACTGAAGGAGTTAGCGGAGCATAAAGCTCAAATTTAAGAACTGCTAGATCGAGGATTTATTCAACCAAGTGTGTCTCCGTGGGGAGCATCGATTTTGCTCTTCAAGAAGAAGGATGGGTCGATGCATATGTGCATTGATTATAGGCAGTTGAATAAATTGACGATCAAGAATAGGTATCCATTGCTAAGAATCGATGACCTATTTGATCAATTAAGAGGAGCTTCAGTCTTTTCCAAGATTGATTTGAGATCGAGTTATCATCAACTCAAGGTGAAAGAGGCAGATATTCATAAGACGACATTTCGAACTCGCTATGGACATTATGAGTTTTTAGTGATGCCATTTGGTTTGACTAATGCACCAGCTGCATTTATGGACATGATGAATCGAGTCTTTCAGCCTTATTTAGATCGGTTCGTAGTAGTGTTCATAGATGACATTTTGGTATATTCGAGGAATGAAGAAGAGCATGACTCTCATCTGCGCACTGTGTTGCAAATTTTGTGAGATAAACAACTTTATGCCAAATTCAGTAAGTGTGAATTTTGGTTGAAGGAAGTGACTTTCTTGGGTCATGTAGTGTTAATTTGAAGGAATAAGAGTTGATCCTCGAAAGGTAGAGGCTATGTTGGATTGGAAACCGCCAAAGTCGATGTCGAGATCCAAGTTTCTTGGGTTTAGTGGTTATTATAGACGCTTTGTTGAGGGTTTTGTTGATTGTCGCACCCCTAACTAAGTCATTACGGAAGGAAGTATCGTATGTATGGACCGATAAACAACAAGAAAGTTTCGAGAAACTGAAGAAGATTCTAACGGAAGTGCCAGTACTGATTCAACCAGAGGCTGAAAAAGAGTTTACCATTTACTGTAATGCGTCACACACGAGTTTAAGATGTGTACTGATGAAAAGTGGAAAAGTGGTAGCTTATGCTTCTCGAAAGTTGAAGCCGCACAAAGTCAATTATCCTACTCATGATTTGGAGTTGGATGCGGTAGTGTTTGCATTAAAGATTTGGAGACATTATCTATACGGTGAGAAGTTAATTATTTATACGGACCATAAGAGTCTTAAGTACCTCCTTACCCAAAAGGAGTTGAATTTAAGACAACGGAGATGAGTGGAGTTGTTAAAGGATTATGATTTCTCAATCGAGTATCATCCTAGAAAAGCTAACGTTGTGGCAGATGCGTTGAGTCGTAAGGTTGTATCGAGTTAAGAGCAATGTTTGCTCATCTCAGTTTGTATGAGGATGGCAGTTTGCTAGCGAAAATTCAGGTGAAGCCTCTGTGGTTGGAGCAAATCAAGGAAAAGCAATTATCCGATGAAAAGTTGGGTCCTTTAATACAACAAGCTGAAAGTGGTGTAATAGGAGATTTTGGTTTGAACAAAGATGGTGTACTGTGTTTTCGTGGAAGGGTTTCTATGCCCGAGGACTCAGATTTGAGGCAAATGATTCTTCTAGAGGCACATAGTAGCCCTTATGCTATGTACCCTAAAGGAAATAAGATGTATCGGGATCTCTGTGAACAGTATTGGTGGCCAAAGTTAAAACGAGAAGTTACTAATTTTGTGGGAAAGTGTTTGACTTGTCAACAAGTAAAGGCGAAACATCAATTACTGTCGGGATTGTTGCAACTAGAAAAGATTCCATTATGGAAATGGGAGCAGATAACAATGGATTTTATTAGTGGGTTACCCTTAACACCTACTAAGAAAGATTACATGCAGGTGGTAGTAGATCGATTAATGAAGACCGCTCATTTTCTACTAGTTAAATGCGGATTACTCGTTGCAGAAGTTGGCTAAACTGTATGTATCGAAATCGTGAGGTTGCATGGGGTACCAGTGTATATCATATCGGATAGGGATCCTAGGTTTACATCACGATTTTGGAAAGCTTTGCATGAGGCTCTGGGTACAAAGTTAAATTTCAGTACAAAGACATGTTAAGAGGTTGTGTGATTGATTTCAGAGGTAGTTGGGAGGATTTTCTACCGTTGGTAGAGTTTGCGTATAACAACAGCTATTAGTCTAGCATTCAGATGGCACCCTATGAAGCGTTATATGGTCGTAGATGTCGTACTCCTACTTGTTGGACTGAATTAGGGGAATGACAACTTTTGGGTCCTGGATTGATATCAAAGATGGAAGAAAAAGTAAAGGTAATTCGAAGTGGTTAAAGGAAGCTTGGATAGACAAAAGTCGATGCGGATCCGAAGCATAAAGATATTAAGTTTGCGATGGGAGATCGTGTCTTTTGAAAGTTTCACCGTGGAAAAGATTTTCGATTTGGAAGGAAAGGCAAGTTGAGCCCTAGGTTCATTGGGCGTCTGAAAGATGTTGAAGCGTGTAGGACCAAAGGCCTATCAACTTGATTTACCTTCGAATTGAGTCGATTCATAGTGTTTTTCATGTTTCTATGCTGAGACGCTATAGATCGGATCCATCGCACATAGTATCGGTAGAAGAAGTGGAATTAAGGCCAGATTTGTCTTTCGAGGAGGAACTAGTGAGAATCTTAGAAAGAGATGGTAAGGTGTTAAGAAAGAAGATTGTACTATTGGTCAAGGTTTTATGGCGTAATCACGGAGTGGAGGAAGCTACTTCGGAGCCTGAGGATGTAATTTGACAACAATATCCTCATCTCTTTTAGCCAGGTAAATTTCGAGGACGAAATTTTCTTTAAGGAGGGTAGAGTTGTAACATCCTAAAATTTGAGTATTGAATTGATGCATGTTTTAGTGCTTAACTTGTCTATAATAAAATTTTTCATGATTAGTATAGTCTTGAGAAGACTTGAGAACTATTCAGAATTAGAATAAATTTTAGTAAGGAGTATTTAATTGAAGTGGATCAAGTGACTTTGAGGTTTAAGTAAATTTAAGTGTTAAAAACTAGCATAAGATGAGCTAGTAGCAAGGTGGTGTTGGCGCATGCATGTTTGCTTGAGGTGAGAGGTTTGAATCTCCTAGCATGCATTTTGAAAGTTTTTATTTTTTTGCTTTCCTTAGCAAGTGTCGGTCATGGATAAGGTTAAGGGATGGGTTGGATATCATTTTTGGTATGAAGACCAAAGGAAAAAGGTAAGTAAAGGTTTAAGGAAAAGAATCTTATGAATTAAGGTGATAAGGGGACATAAGGCATGGATCAAGGGCTTTATTTTGGAAAGCTTTGAATGGATAATTGACCATGTACTTGGACGGTTTTTAGGGCTAAGGGTTGGCTGAAACTTTGATAGCTTTTGGTAGCTAGATGACCACTTTGGCTTTTGGTCATTTTTGTGCTTTTCTCCAAAACTTTTCTCTCCAATTTCTTCTCTCTAGCCGAATGTGTCTTATGTAATAGGTAGAATTTTTCTTTAGTTTTGGTCATTTCTTTTAGACCAAATAGTTATCATTCTCCATATTTCCCCAAGTTCTTTTTCTCATTTTGTCGAAACCATACCATCTTGAAAGGTCATTTTCTTTTCTTCCTTTTGGCCGAATATACATCAACCTTAATACCCTATCTTTGTTCATCTTCCATCCTTGGAAAGTCGACACATAAACATTCTCTCTTTATTCTTTTTGTTCATCTTTCTTTCTTTTTGGTAAAGAAGACTCAAACATCACTATTCTTTTCAAATCCTTTCTTCATGGCCGAATATTAATGGTAATTTTTTGTCGAATCATTCTTCTTTTCTTTGTTTATTCATAGCTGAATCTTTTCTTATACATATGTTTTCTCTTCAATATTTTCTTTTCTTCTTTGAAGCCTTGGACAATAGTGTGATAGTGGAGGGCCAAAACTCAAGTGTTCATAAACGTCGTTGATCGTTGAAATCAGATTTAAGGTGTTAAAGGTAAGGGATTATTAAGGTAAACCGATTACACTCTTCAAGTCTTTAGTCTTAAGATTTTCGATATATTGTTAGGACTAATGATTCTTTGTCTTTGAAGACAATCAAAATAAGGACGAAAAGAGCAGTAAATAGTGTTCGTAAGAGGGGTGGTTCCATTATTCCCCTTAAATTCAAGAGAAGGACTGTTTCGGGAATCCGAGATTTTCCACCGAGTTGTGGACCCTCATCCGGTGAAAACCAATTATTCAAAGTCGTACGTACCCCCGAACCATTGTTTACTCGTGGTTCTGAACCTTTGATCGGAGAGAAATCATAAATAGTGGTTATTCGAAATTCTGAGGGTAAGATTTAGATCGCTCAATATTAGAATAGTTTAATATAAAGTTTTAGTGTTCTAATCCTTCGTAATGTGTGTTTAGATCTCGACGAGCGGGAGAGTGTAGTTCTCACCGTAATCAGGTGTGTAATCTCACACTATATCTCATGGGTTAGATGACTATACAGTAGTAAAAGTTGGATTAAAAATCACAAAGTTGGTGAAATCAGAAAATATGTTATTATCGACACTTTAGTGTTAAGATCATGAAATTGGTATTAAGATCGTGAAAATTTTGAAATCATCCTTAATGGCTAAAACGATAATAAGTGAAAATTTGGGCCATGACAAATTTGGTCCATATGTGACATTTGATAAATTTGGGCCATGTGTGATATTTGAGAATTTGGGCCATGTGTGATATTTGAGAATTTGGGCCATATGTGATATTTGGCAAATTTGGGCCATATGTGATATTTGAGAATTTGGGCCATATGTGATATTTGGAAAATTTGGGCCATATGTGATATTTGATAAATTTGGGCCATATATTTGATATTTGGCAAATTTAATTGATATGTGATAATTGAGAATTTGGGCCATATGTGATAATCGATAAATGGGCCATAAGTGAAATTTGATAATTGGGCCATTTATGATAATTGATAAATGGGCTATATGTGATATGTGTTTTAATGGGCAAAAATTCATAAATTATAATATGGTTTTCTTTACAAATATTTTGTAATGCATAAACATGATTGCATGGGTTGGGATCAATGATGAAGAGAAGAAAGGCTTGATGCGAATTCTAGATAGGTGACTCATCACGATGGCCATTGCTCAAAATCTAGATCGGTGGTTCTACCACAATTATTTAAATGGCTGTTGCCACAAATATTATATTGGGCTTAAAGCCTACTTTGGTGTGTTGGCGGGGTGGGTGACTAAAGCTCCCTACAGTGTCTTTGGTTGGAGTGCGGGGTGTGTAGCGGATGGAAATCTAGGTTTGGTTTTGGGAATTGCATATCATTTGCATTTTTTATATATATGCTAAATTATTATATTTTGAAATGGGCTTAGACCCAAATAAATGTTTAAATGGTCTTGGCCCAATGGACTATGGTAAGTGAGTTACACATCGAGTTCTAAGTAACTCACCCCATTTTTTACCCTCTCGTAATAACAATTGATGGGGACTTGGGTGGAGATGACTTCGTGGGAGGCTATACTACAAATGGTGGTTTATAAAACTTTAAGACTTCTTTTATAATTTTTTTATTAAGTACTATTTTTAATGGCGATGTAATAAGGCCTTTTTAATTATGGATTTTATTATGTGGATGGATTTATTATGTTTTAGTTTTACTAAGTTGGATTGATTTAATTTTTCATAAATGATCTTCTAAAACTTTCAGATAAAATAAAGGTTTTCTTAAATATCTTTAAAACTCAGAAATCATTTAACTCTTCCTTAGAATATTTTGATTAAATAAATTTTAAAATTTTAATCAAATACTACTTTATAGATCCAATGATAATCTCTTGTGTTTTTAATCAAGGATTTCAAATAAACTTCAATTTTTTTCGATAAAGTCATTCTCTTAATTGTTTTGGAATTCCTTAAATGATTTGAATGTACGTTAAATTTGTGTGGCATGCCAAAATATGGGCTTAATGCATAGGCGGGTTTGGGGTGTTACACCACGGGCGTGTATCACCTGTGTTTAGAAAAGTTTTTATTCTTTCATGAAATTTTGCATGTGTTTTGATTTAGTCCCGACTCGGTTTACAAGCATATTTTAGGTCTCGATGACCTTCTTAAGGGACATTATGTTTGAGATTAATAAATGACTATATGATAATTCTATAAATGTTTTTGATCTGTCCGGTAACACTTCTAACCCTAATCCGGCGACGGTTACGGGTTAGGGGTGTTACATTTTGGGTGATTTCCTAATGCCATGGATTGATGTCATCTTGAGCTTATTGTTGCTATTTATCTTCATGCAAACTTACTAAGCTTTATGCTTACCCCTCTCATTTTCCTTTTCCTTGTAGTATTGCTAAGTTAACTCAAGGATCGTGGGACGTCGGAGTTCGAAAATCACACTATCGACATCTCTTTAGTATAACAAAGTTAGATTTATTTTGAGTATGGCATGTATAGGACTTGGGTATTTTGTTATGTCATATTGATAGCCAAAATGTTGGCTATTTATATTATCAAAGTCATTTTGTAAATAGTTATTGGAATTGGGCTAATACATGACAAGTTTATTTATATTCAATGAAGATGAAATTATGATGTTCATGCTTGTGTGGGTGCTTTGAATTGAGTTCTTAGAAGTGCCTTAGGGTCATGAGTTATGTTGAAATGAATTGGTATAAGTATGGTTGTTATGTAGGGTGGCATTTGGCTTGGAATATAACCTTTTTAATGTCCACACGGGTAGACATACAGGTGTGTGTCTAGGGCGTTTGTGACACATGGTCAGCCCCATGGGCATGTTGATCCGCCGTGTGTCCCCTTGCATGCTAGGCTTGCAAGTCAGTATGCTTAGGAGTAAACACACGGGTAGAGACATGGTCGTGTGTCTCAACCATGTGGGAGGCACGGCCATGGACATGGGCGTGTGCCCAGGCCATGTGAAATCTGCACTTAAAATGTGGAATTTAATTCGACACACGGTCTAAGGACATGGGCGTGTGCCTTGGCCGTGTGGCCATAGTGAAGTGATGACGTCATAAATAAAATGTCATGGTTTTAGTGCATGGGCTAGGACACGGGCGTGTCGAGGCCATGTGAGGGACACGGGCATGTGTCCAGCCTTGTGAAAACCCCTGTAGGTTCGAATTAGAAAATAAATACCACACGGGCTAGGAACATGGGCGTGTGTGACCACACGGCCTGCCACATGGGCGTGTTCCATTTCACATGGGTGTGTGGCCCCTGTTTAGGCAAAATTTTTCTAAGTGAGTAAAAGTTTCCAGTTTAATTCCGAGACCATCCAAATGTATGTTTAAGGTCTCATAGGCCCATGATAAGGATGTTATGCATAACAATGAGAAATTTTAAGTTGGGGATGAATTTTTAAAGCCCAAAGTTGTATGTGTAAGCCAATCAAGTCCGATAATGCCTCGTACCCGATTTTGAAGTGGAATACGGGAAAGGGGTGTTACACCGTGTGCCATTTAGGGGTAGATTGATTTGTACCACACAACCAATCACACACTCGTGTGTGAGACCGTGTGGAGCATACTAACTTCAATTCAATTTAAACACCAGGGGACTCACGGTCGTGTAACATAGCTGTGTGTCACATACGACTGAGACACACGCCCGTGTCTCTGCCTATATGGACAAAAAATAGGCCATTTGCAAGGCCAATTAGCCACCCCATTTTTGCACATACCTACATAAATACAAATGGTACCATTTCAAGGCAAAAATATGCAGCCAAAAGTCATTAGCCAATACATGAATCTTACTATATCTATATCCAACCATGCAATTCACAAATATGTCACAACTTGCCATTTAATTACATACCTAATTCACATATACAATTCAATTTAATAATTCATTTCAAACATGCATTATCAAGCATAAATTCACAAACACCTAACTTCCAAATTATCAACTTCAATCACATAACATAAGTCAATTTACCAAACTCAAAATAGAACCATTTGCACATTTATAAACATCATCATGTTCATCATCTTATGCCAACCCAAATGGCCTAAATACATATCCACAAAACATACCAAAATGACACAAGCCTATACATGCCATATACCATATTTACACAACTCAAAAGTACCAAATAGGTGTCCGATAGTGCGATGAAGTCCCTAATGATCCCCGGATCCAAGCTAGCTTTGAAATACTATAAAACATAGGAACAAATAAATAGAGTAGGCTATAAGATTAGTAAGTTCATATGTAAATATGAAATAATCTCATCATTCATTAACATTTCTAAATGGATAACATAAATTGCATTAAAGCATCAATCACTAAATTAACATAAAATTCTCGACTTCCATCAGCTTGTTACTCGAATAATTTTTCGTACATACCTATACTAATACATACTTATTCTCTCTAATTCACTTATCAAATCACTTTGAGTTTGTAAATGCTTACGATACAAGTACGTTGATTTTCTGATGCCATAGTCCAAGTATGGACTTACACATACATTGCCAAGGCCCTACCGTGGTCTTTCATTCATATGCCATGATCCTGGTTAAGGTCTTATTATTCAATTTTGCCATAGCCCAGCTATGGTCTTTTTCAGCAACTTGTTTAATTAAACTATGCATTTAATTTAATATCTCCATATTTATCTAATAGAATAAATACTATCTCAATTTCATCCACCAAATAAATAGATACACAATTAAGTTTAGTTATACGAACCTACTTCGTGCATGGATTTGACGAAAAGGACTGACTACTCGATAACCTTGCTTTTCCCCTGATCTAAATCTGAATTCTTTCTTTCTTGATCTATATGATTTCAAAGTCATCTTATTCAATCACATATTCTTTCAATTTAGTTCACATCACAATTTAAAGCACTTTTAAACTTTTGCACCAAGTATTTCACAACTTTTACAATTTAGTCCTTATTTCACAAAACACAAAATTCACATAATTTCAATAAAACCAAGCTTGGACAAATTATTTATAGGTCCCTAGCGGCCCAAAACTTCCATTTATTTCACATTTCAACCACTCAATTTTTACTTTTTACAATTTAATCCCTATTATGCATTTTCATCAAAAATCACTTAACAAAACATGTAAAACTATCATCAAGCTTTCATATTTCAACATTAAACATCAAAGAACACATAGATTCAACAATAGAAATGCTAAAAATCTTTAATAGTTTTGAAATTAAAGGTGCGGGCTAGCTAGATTGAGCTGCAACAAATACAAAAACATAGAAATCATCAAAAATCGAGCAAAAATGGACTTACTATTAAGCAATGAAATGACTAAATGCTTGAACACCCAAAAATGGCTTCCCTTAGCCCTAGTTTCAGTTTGAATAAGAAGAAACAAAGATGATACTTTGTGTTTTAATAATTTAGCATAACTTATTTTATAATTTACCATTTTAACCTTTGTTATAAACCTTTAAAAACATATAATGGATGGCCATAATTGTCCACTTACACTAATCATGGACTAATAACATTATAAGGACCTTTGATTTATTAAATCATAGCAATTAAACACCTTTAACAAGTAGAATGCAACTTTTTCATTTTCACAATTAAGTCATTTTATCAAATTAACCAACCAATCGATAAAATTAGCTCACGAAATTTTCACACATATCAAATAACATTCTCTAAATAAAAAAATAATATTAAAATATTTTTTTGACATCAGATTTGTGGTTTTGAAACTACTTTTTTGATTTATCTAAAATTGGGCTGTTACAAAATTTGAATTTCCATAATTGGTTTTTGGGGGATTTTAAATTATGTCAAAGGTATTTTCAAAATTTAATGAGATATCAAGTCATTTTAAAATTTAGCATTAATTTGGGCGATTGGTTGTGCGTGCACCTATAGGCAAGAAAAGGGGCTACTTTGTTTCTTGATTGTTGCCTATATTTTTCTAGCATTAATTTGAGTTTTTGAACCCTCCTAATCAGCTTTTAAACCCATTTCAATTAGGGAAAAATGTTCTTGATCAATTGGGCATTCAGATTCCCCAAATCGTGAAGCGTAAGTGCAATTAAGTGTAACTAGTTTGTTATTTCGACATAGTTGTTGGGCAAAGGTTAATTGTATTGGTTAAATGAAGGAATTTAATCATTAATTAGCTACTGATTTTTCATTATATTATTAAATTTGGTGCTGACCCAAATGCCCCGAATCATCCGTAAAGGTGAAGAACGATTGTATGTATGGTTCGCATCGATATAGTGTAAGGAATCTAACTAGTTTGGATTCATAAAATAGTTATAATTTCAAGGATTGGTTTGAACTCATAAGTGGGTTTTTGGGGGCTATTTTAATGGTAAATTTATTGAATTTATACTAAATTTTGGTTTTGGTTCGTTTAAGGAATTATTATGGAAAATTGGAAGATTCGCTAGTGTGCTATGAAGAAAAGAAAAATAAAGTGTGGGTCCTAAACTCATAAAATTGTTTGAAAATGTTAAATATCATGTTATGTTTGCTAAATTAGCTTGCTGATTGGATTGGCTTAATAGCCAAATTATTTATTTTTTGAGCCTTAAAAGACTGACATGTTGGCAAAATTGCTAGTTTTATAGTATGAATATTTGATTGATTTTGTAATTGCATATTTGAGTTATGAGATATGAGAATGTTTGATTAAATGATATAATGTGTTGAGATTTAACCTTATGTATGATTTAAACACATGAGATATTTGTTATAATGTGTACTAAAAATGGTGTTATTTATGCACAATGAAAATTAGTAAAGTATGTGAAATTGAATGATATTGATTGATACAAACACAATGGTAATTTGAAAGATTGGAATAGTGTATCCATTTACTGAAAGTATGTGATTATTGAGGACATGTTGAGCATGTCAAATGAATTTGAACTGTAACACCTTGAATTTGGGCCTAGTAGGATTGGGCCCATTGGGCCTTGACCATGGGAGCATTTTAAAATTTTTAAGAAGATGAGAACGGCATTATTACAAGTTGTACCTATTAGGTGAGTGATTTTGGAAGGTTAGGGGGCTTCTATGAAGTCCCGGGATCAAACTTGGGCTTTAGGAAAATTTTGATTTTAGGTGAATAAAAATTTGAGAGTTAGTAAGTAGGCTTTAAGAATAAAATATGGGAAGAAATGACACAATAGGAGCTTGTGGTGTAGTGGCTAAGTGACGCCACTTAGGGAGCAAGGGAGTGATGCCACAAGGAAGCAAGGAGATCCAAGCTTCAAGCCTTGGTGCGGGCATTTCATTATGATTTATTTTTAAGTGAACTTGGACTTTGGCCCATAGATTTATATTTAGTTGCACATGATGTTAGACAAAAGGAAGTGAGTGGTCTAGTGGCAGGGCGTCATTAAGGGTGCAAGGGAGCCTGGGTTTGAATCTCATGACAAGTGGGGAATATTTATTTTGAGGATTGTACTGCTAGAGTTTGAGTTGGATTTAAACTCTGCTGACGGAGGGATCCCACATTGGTAAGATAGCAAGAGGGAAGGTAAGAAGCTGGCTATAAATGGAGCTGTCTATAACATCACAAAATTGGGCCTAGTAGAATTGGGCCCAATGAGCCTTAGGCATAGTAGCGGTTAAAATTTTTTAGAATAAGAGAACGGTTTTAATGCAAGTTGGATCTAGTAAGTGAGTGATTTTGGAAGGTTAGGGGGCTTCTATGAAGTCCCGGGATCAAACTTGGGCTTAGGAAAAATTTTGGTTTTAGGTGAATAAAACCATGGTAGTTAGTAGGTAGGCTTTAAGAATAAAATGTGGAGAAAATAACACAAATGGAGTATGTGGTGTAGTGGCAAAGTGACGCCACATAAGAGGCAAGGGGGTGACGCCAAAAGGAAGGAACAAGGTCTAAGGTTCAAGTCTTGGCTGTTGCATTTTGGTTTTCTTTTTATATGGACTTTAGAATTTGACCATATATTTACATTTAGTTGCGCATGGTTTTGGACACAAGAGGAGCTTGTGGCCTAGTGGCTAGCGGTGTGGATTATGCTACAAGGGAGCCTAGGTTCGAATCTCATGGAAAGCAAGGGAGTATTTATTTTACGAATTGGACGACAAGAGTTTGAGTTGGATTTAAACTCTGCTAATAGAGGGATCCCACATCGGAAAGGTACAAAGAAGGAAGGTGAGAAGCTAGCTATATATAGAGCTGTCTAGGAGGAAAGTAGGCATACCTGGTTGGTGTTGGATGCAGGAGTGGTCGGAGTGCGGATTAGCACTAGATTCCTATCAGGTGTGTATTCTATCTACTCTAGTTGTAGAGCGACAAATGCCGAAATGTCGGTCACACGATGATGGTAGCCACACGAGCGTGCGTAGCGAACGTGTGGAAGCTTCGATGCGATAGTTGAGCCACCATTAGTATTCTTGTGGGTGTGGGTTGTTGGGCCACGATGGCCCGAAAGGGGCCAAGTGGGCCCAATGGGTCCAGGAGCCCATATGAGTAAATTGTATGATTGAGTAGTAAATAGTGAACTAGATTATGTGAATCTCATATATGTGGCTAGGTTTGGGCTAAATAGGCCACATGAGTTGTGGGCCCACTTGGGCCGAGAATGGGCTTTAGGTCTATTCGCATCATTATCTCTATTTAGAATACTTGGGTCGTTAATTCTCTGATTTGTAAAATGACCAAAATACCCCTGGTTTGTAAAAAGACCAAAATGCCCCTAGTTTACAAAATTATCGAAATACCCCTAGTTTGTGAAATTACCAAAATACCCCTAGTTTGTGAAATTACCAAATTACCCTTATTAGGTAAATTACTGAAATACCCTCGATGGGTAAAATTACCATTATACCCTTAGGGGTTAATTAGCGTGATTGTTTGTAATACACACGCTTCTTTGCTGTTTGTGTTATTAACTATTTTGGCTGAAAGCCGAAATGATTGACTTGATAGTTGAGATACCCTCATGGGTAAAGTTGGCGACACAGGGTAAATACCTATACAATTCTACTTTTGATTATATGAATGTATGATATAATTCACCATTGTGCTTTGGGAGCATGTTGCATTCATATCATTATGTAAATATGTGCATGGGCTTGGGTTATAATGTGAAAAGGGGAAGTGTGATTCTAAGACTGTCACCAGTGGTTTGGTACCATAGTGGGTTGGCCCCACATAATTTATCCAGTGACTATGTCTTGATGGTTTGGCACCACCAATGGTTTGATACCATGTAGTTTATTTCTGTGACTCGTCCCAGTGGTTTGGTACCACAGTGGGTTGGCCCCACATATATATTATCAGGGATTGTCACCAATGGTTTGGTACCACAGTGGGTTGGCCCCACAGATTATATTTAGTGACTCTGTCACTAGTGGTTTGGTACCACAGTGGCTTGGTTCCACGGGCGTTAGGCTGATTTGGTGTTATAGAGGTTGGAAAAGTAGGATTGGGCTAGGCTGCATTGCATACATTTTTAAAATGCCATATTGTGTGCACTAAGGCCCAATGTGCTTTTGTGGGCTTAGGCCAAATTACGTTCGTAAGGGGAATTACACACTGAGTCTGTAACACCCCAAACCCGACCTAGAAGTTAGGCCCGAATCCGGTGTGTCACACTAAAAAGTTTTTCGATAACGTATAAAGAAAACATATCAAATGAGATAAAAAAACATGTTAGATCCTTTTTATTCGTACAAAAAAAGATGTTGATTTGTTAAAATCAAGAAAATCAAGTTTGACTTGAGATAAATAAAAGACTACTAACCTCAAAGATTGATCGATTAAATTTGAAGTAATAATTTTACAAAACTGTGACTTTTGGAAATATAGTTGAGAGTTCGAGAGAAATTTCCGTATTAAAAATATTTGTAAAAGTTTATTTTGAAATTCATTTGTTAATCGATTTTGGAAAAACCTTTATTATGATTTTAGAAAATCACATTTAAAATAATTTGAGTAAAATATAAACACATCAAACATAAAGCAAAATAAAATAATCTAGAGGCCTTATTACAACACATAACCCAAAATAGTAAAGTAATAAAGTAAACGAAGTAAGAAACTAAAGTCCAAATATAACTATTTCTGAAGTATGGCCTCCACCGAGTCATCTATGGCCCCAAGTCCTCATCACTGAGCATTACCTACAAGGGTTAAGAAAGAAAGCGGGGTGAGTTACAAGAACTCAGTGTGTAACCCACTTACCATTGTCCACTGGGCCAAAAATCCAATTAAGCATTTATTGGGCCAAAGCTCATTTACAATTATAACATAATAACATGTATATAATATGCATGTGATATGCAATTTCCCAACAAAACCTAGTTTTCCATCCGCTACACACCACCCATACCAACCAACACATCTGTGGGGAGCTTTAGTCACCCACCCCGCCAACACACCAACTAGGCATTCAGCCATATATCAAACTGGGCATTAAGCCATATATCAAACTGGGCATTAAGCCATATATCAATTTGTAGACAAGCCACTAGAATTTTGTAGCAAAGCTACCAGAACTTCTCTTCGTCAAATATCCCAACCCATGCAAATCATGTATATAATATGCACAACAATTCACAATACTGTATTCAGATATTCTTTACAAATTTTATAGCCCATTATAACAATTTATCAAAGTTGGCCCATTAAGCAAATATCATTTTCGCCCATATAATCATATATCAATTTGGCCCACATAACAAAATATATCAGATTGGCCCATATAATCATATATCAATTTGGCCCACATAACAAAATATATCAGATTGGCCCATTAATCAATATATCCATTCGCCCATAAGGCAATATGTCAATTCAGCCCATTTAGCAATTTCGTATTTCGGCTCATTAACACTTTACAAATCACCCAATAGGGGCATTTCCATAATTTGGCCCATAAGGGTATCTTCGTAATTTGGCAATTATACCCGCTAGGGTAATTCGGTAATCTCTCAACCCAGGGGTAATTCGGTAATTTACCCTCTAAGGGTATTATGGTAAATTCGTAACCAAGGCTTAACTACTAATTTGGGGCATAAAAGTTTGAAACTGTCCATCTGCGTCATACTGTCAAAATTGATCATAACTTGAGTGAGAAATCTCGAAATCTAAATCCATAAAATTTCCATGAAACTAGACTCATATATCTCCTTACTACAATTTTTCCAGAATTTTTGGCTTAACCATTTAGTATAGTTTATTCCTTAAAATTTCCCTTGTTTCACTGTCCAATGATTCTGACCTCTCTTACCCAAAATTAAAATATCTCTCTGTAAAGTTTTCATATGTTGTTCCCACCTGTTTCTATTGAAAATAGACTCACTAAGGAATCTTTAAATATAAACTATATATGTTAATTCACTTTTTACAATTCTATATGATTTTTCCAAGACATATTGGGGAACCACAAAATCATTCAGAACCAGTCTCACTAAAATTAAGATATCTCAGAATATGAAATTCCTTTTCCTTCTTCGTTTCTTCCATATCAAAATATACACAGTAAGCTCTTATTTGATATCTTATTCAATTATTAATTCCCTTTCTCCTATTTTTCATGATTTTTCGAAATCACGTCACTGCCACTGACCAAAACTATTTTATTACAATAACAAGGTTACCACTATGAACCTACGTGCCCCTGAGTGATCTCGAATGCCGATTTCCGGTTTTCTTTGGTATTTTGACCCAATCACAGAACTTATCATACAAACTTTTAGAGAGATGTGAGATTACCATTTCAAACATATTTTCAGAAAGTACGGGATTACACACCTTGATTTCGATTTCCTAATGAACCACTCGTCGTTGGCCCAGAATAATACCAACAAAAAGTTAGCCTCGGATTTCCAAAAGATTTCATATCACTTACACTTGAATCACTTACCACTATATTCGAAGGTAGAAATATATCGAGTGATTTGTCCCTAAAACATATAGTCGATTAGTCAAAACTTCAACCCGATTTGCAACATAGCCAATTAGGGATATAACGAAAAATCTAAAAACGAACCCCCTTACCTTATCGATATTGGATCCAATTACCACCGTTTGACTTTGGCTAGGACAATACACGATCTCCCACTTAAAGCACTACGAAAAGAGAGTGATTAAAACATGAAGAAGTGGAGGATAACACCATTTTTGGTTACGATCATGATTTACAACCAAATAGTGTTAATTACTTATTCGGCTAAAGAGAAAAGAATATGATCATAGAAAAGAATTCACTTATCGATTTAATTGAAAAAGGAATGTCACCTCAAACAAGAAAGAATTTATGAAGGAGTGATTGTGGATTGTGAGTTTCGACTATGGAAGAAAATAAACAAGAATAGTTTCGGTTATGAGGGTATGGATTAGAGGAAAAAGATAGTAGAGTTGGAGAATTTTGTGAATGAAAAGAAAAGTTGAGAAGGGGTGCTTATCAAATTTTGGTTTTCAAGAGAAGATGAATGAAAATAGTTTGGTCTCAATGGTTTGGTACCTACGACAACAAGAAAGAATTGAAGAAAAGAAATGCTCACTAATGGCTTGAAGTTTCGGCAAAGATGAGAAGAATTTTGAGAGAAAAGACATAAAAATGCAAGAAGGAATTTGACCAAACAAGCACCAAGGTTGCTACCAAAACACTAACAAAAATTTGACTACCCCTCTTACACCCAAAACCGTCCACATACATAGCCAAAAAGGGTCAACATTTTGCCACCTATACTTTCCATAACATCTTCCTTGAAAAATGCCACTTGTTCCCCTTACTTTCCCCTTTTTCATGATTTCTTTCCTCACCTCCATCTTGCCATAAAAATAAAAGTCCACCTTGCCATAATTACATGCTTGGCCGACACTTAAGGAATGAGTGCAAAAATAATAGTTAAAATTTGCACACTATGGGATTTGAACCTCTTCCTCAAAGTACTTCATGTGATGCCATAACCTCTTTACTAATTGCTCATTTATGCTAACCATTTATTGATTTATTTCAATAAGCCTTGAAGCTACTTACCATCTCTCCTTAAAATGCTAAAATACCAAATTTTTCCTAAGGCCCAATTAAACTCGAGACTCCATAGAAACCCCGTAAACTCCAAATTCGCTTAACTAACAAGTCTAATTTGCAATAATGCCATTCTCTTGTTCTCAAAATTTTAAACATTCCTATGCCCAAATCCCATTAGGCCTAATCCTACTAGGCCCAATTTCGGGATGTTACAATTCTACCCTCCTTAAAGAAATTTTGTCCTCAAAATTTCCAATCAATTACTAAACGTATCGCTCAAATCACATCACTAAGCGTTCGCTACACACTCTGATCTTAAAAACCACAATGTACTTTTAACAAAATCTTGAATCCTCTTTCACACAACCAAACATCGAACCACTAAAGCAAACAGTTGTCTACCGTTTATACTTAGAATTTTCTACATTCAATCTTCACGTCCAACCAAACATACCTGACTTGATGGTGATGTAACAATCCCGAGCCTTATGCTCCTTAGACCCGTATCTCAAGCATGCTCCTAACCTCCTCTAGCATTCTCCTAGATGACGCCTTCTGCAATAATCACAAGCCGAAAAGTTTGGACGTGCCTTGACATGCTTCACAGAACAAGACTACGACCCTAAAGAACCACGATCTCTTTTCTTCTTATAATCCATGACCCAACTCAAAGTGCTTCACTGATTTCCTTAACCTCCTTTAATACCTTTTTAACTATCTGAGTCAGTTCATCAACCCCAACTCGATCATGAGATCCCGTCTCATCCACTAACAATGTCTGCGCCTCCCTTTCGGGCACATGCCTTGGTGCCAAAGATCTAGCCCTAGCACCTCGTCCTCTACCACGTCCACATCCACTGCGTCCACGTCTTCTAGCGCTCATGTTCACTAAGTTGATATAATTTGATTAAGAGTTTTATGAATCATTATGCTATTCGATGTTTATTAAATGATGTTTTATGGAGTATGGGTAGAAAAGTTATTTTCGAGAGTCAAATCCGCATCCTAGAGTCTCAGTCTCTATAGTTTCAACTCCTAAAGCTAACAGTTCTAGAGTATTCTACTTTGTAGAATTTTTGTATCACAATAATTATAAAATGAAAACAAATACTTACTTGACTTGGTGTCGGATAGTCGTGGTGCCATACTTCCTTTAGAACATATATTTATAAATCAAAATTCTATACAGCTTTGGAAAACACTTTTGAACCCAAGCCACGGCTGAGTTTTGCAACCTGGCTATGATACCATAAAATGTAACACCCCAAACCCGGCCTAGAAGTTAGGCCCGAATCCAGTGTGTCATACTAAAAAGTTTTTTAATAACGTATAAAGAAAACATGTCAAATGAGATAAAAAAAACATGTTAGATCCTTTTTATTCGTACAAAAATAGAAATTGATTTGTTAAAATCAAGAAAATCAAGTTTTACTTGAGATATTTAATAAAATAATACTAACCTCGAAGACTGATCGATTAAATTTGAAGTAATAATTTTACAAAACTGTGACTTTTGGAAATATAGTTGATAGTTCGAGAGAAATTTCCGTATTAAAAATACTTGTAAAAGTTTATTTTGAAATTCATTTGTTGATCAATTTTTGAAAAACATTTATTATGATTTTAGAAAATCCCATTTAAAATAATTTGAGTAAAATATAAACACGTCAAACATAAAGCAAAATAAAATAATCCAGAGGCCTTATTTCAACACATAACCTAAAATAGTAAAGTAATAAAGTAAACGAAGTAAGAAACTAAAGTCCAAATAAAACCATTTCTGAAGTATGGCCTCCACCAAGTCATCCATGGCCCCAAGTCCTTGTCACTGAGCATTACCTACAAGGGTTAAGAAAGAAAGTGGGGGTGAGTTACAAGAACTCAGTGTGTAACCCACTTACCATTGTCCACTGGGCCAAAAATCTAATTAAGCATTTATTGGGCCAAAGCCCATTTACAATTATAACATAATAACATGTATATAATATGCATGTGATATGCAATTTCCCAACCAAACCTAGTTTTCCATGTAACACCCCAAACTCGGTTAGCACACCACAACCGGATCTGGCATGTCACAGAGTGAAAACCTTTTAAAACGAAAGTTTGTCGAAAAAATTTTCTTAGAAAACCATTTTTAGAAATCTTTGCTTACAGTCTAATTATTGTTACGAGTTCTTAGAACCCATTCAAGTTGTCTTTGTTATCATATTTTAAGTGGTGTTACCCGATGGTAACGTTCTTTTTAAAATAATATAGAGGTATGATGGTTTTGAAAACATTGCATTTTGCCGGTTAATTAATCATTTATCTCATATAGTTAAAATAATAGCAATAATAAAAATAACCAAAACAAATCTTAACGGCCTTATTACATAACCCAAAAATCGAAATTTAATAAAAATAAAATAGTAACTAAGAGAACAAGTCCATCGAACATGCATGGCCGCCTCGAGTCCTCCTAGCTCCATCTCCGCAATCTACTCATCTAAAAAGTATAAGGGAAGGGGTGAGTCACCAAGACTCAGTGTATAAATCCCCAACCCGATAGTGCAACCACTTACACAAATTATCAATAAAATCACGCAAACCATGCAAGACATGTAACCCATAACCTAGCCATCCAAGCACCTTCAACTACCCCGTGTGGTCAAAACCACTGGTGGTCAAAACCACTTGTGACCGTAGTCACAAAACAAGTGATGAGGCCAACCCATCGTGTGGTCAAAACCACTGATGACAATCCCGTAAGTAATCTCGTGGGACCAACCTACTGTGGTACCAAACCACTGGGACAAGTCACAAATCGATATGTGGTCAAAACCACTGGTGGTCAAAACCATTGGGACTTAGTCAAAATTAAAATATCGAGACGGGGCCAACTCGTCATGTGGTCAAAACCACTGGTGACAGTCCAAAATAAATCATTCCCCTCCTCTCATCAAACCCATCATCATGTCATAACATACATGTCATAATATCAATTAATCATGCTAATATCATACACCATCGCTTTTTTTTAGATCACAATGATGTGTACCAAGAATCACATAACAGGGGACTTACCTGGAATCCAAGCTTATGTCCACAAGACAAAGTCACTAATATCAAGGGTTAAACAGTAACATAATAAGCAATCTTAAACTAATAAAGTGTAAAAGTGTTTACACACCTGACTATTCGTAAAATCCCGAAACTATGCGTTTCTACGAAATCCCGAAACGTATGTCCTCACTGCACCTACAATCAGCCAATACCACTTTTAGATTTAAGCTATTCGGCTTATGCACAAATCCCGAATGATGAATTGCACAAGGTTATTTTCTTACCTTAGTGCTGATTTGGTCCTACCAAATCCCGAAACCACACACTAAGTCCTCCTTGTAATCGGCTACACTAGCACACTCAAAAGTTAGCCTTCGGCTTTTAATCAATTAAGGAATAGATCTTAAGATATTAATATGCTCACTTAGATCGACTACCAAATCCCGAAGGCTCTTTGAATTCGGCAATAGCCTCCCCTACAATCGGTTTTATCACTTCATTAGAGAATTAAAGGCCATTTGGCCAAAACATAAATCCGAAACCAAAAGAGTTGACACCTTCTTACCTTAGTCAATAGATTCGGCTTCAATACACCAAGAATCGGCACACTCCAAAAAGGAAGGATTAGATTCGGCTCTTAATCCCAAAAATCCTAGGAGAAATCGGTTTCCAACAAGGGTTAGGAACCTATGTGAGTCGACAGAGAAAAGAAAAGGAACAAAAAGGGTATTCGGCCAAGGCACTTACCCTTTCTCAAAATTGATTAGTGGAGAACCCAAGAAGATCCACCCTTGTTGCTATTCGACCAAAACAAGACAAGAGGAAAACTAGGGGATTTCAGCACAGGGTATGGTGAAGAGAAGAGAAGATTCGGCAATGAGTTTGAGAGAAGAGAAAGCAAGATGAGTGTGGTGATTTCAGCTTTAAGATTTCAAGAGGAAAAGAGAGAGTGATGAGGGAGATGAAGGTTTTGGCTAGGTACTTTGAGAGAAAAGAAAAGAGAAAAGTAACACTAATGAGCCTAGGGGGACATTCAGCTATACCAAATGCTCCCTAAAACCGATAGCCCCCTTGCCCACAGTCTACTATTCGGCCAACTCTTCCAAGTGGGCTGATACACTTCAAACTCCTCAATTCCCCTTATCTACATCCAATTGACTCCCTCTATCCTTATCCCGAAGAGTCCAACCTAAGCACTCCTCCTTCTAGCTTGTGGCGTCAAAATGAATAAGCAGAAAAGAGATTTCTACAGCTCGAACCTAAGCTCCCTTATCCATGCATGTGGCATCACTCCTCTGACACCCTAGTGGCGCCTCCTTGCCACGTTTCCCATTAATTTCTTGTGTCAGCCTTCCCAAATAAAATTTCTTAACCCCTCTCTCCCTTAGCTCCATTTCCTTAAATGCCAAAATAAAATTCTCAGCCCTAATTCAGGCCCAACTTAGGGTTATAACTAGACCCCAAACATGTTAAGTGAACATTATAATTAATTCATCACAGGCAACACAAGCAAAATGCAGAACCCCATTTTAAGGATGTTATAGTTCTACCCCTTAAAAATAATTTGGGTCTCAAAATTAACTGATCAGAAGAGTTGAGGGTATTGCTGCCTCATTACATCCTCGGGTTCCCACGTGGCCTCCTCCGTACAATGGTTTCGCCATAACACTTTCACCAAGGGTACTGACTTCCTACGCAGGACTTTGACATCCCGATCTAAGATCTGTACTGGCTCCTCCTCGAAGGACAAATCTGAGCTTACCTCAATCTCTGCAACTGGTACCACGTGTGATGGATCTGATCGGTAGCGCCTAAGCATTGAAACATAAAAGACGTCGTAAATCTATCTTACTCCGCCTGCCACTGAAATGATAAGCTACCGATCCCACTCGCTTCAACACTGTGTACGGCCCCATAAACCTAGGGCTTAACTCCCCTTTCCGTCCAAATCTCATCACCTTCTTCCATGGCGATACCTTTAGAAAAACTTTATCACCCACTGCATACTCTATATCTCTGCGTTTAAGATCGGCGTAAGACTGCTGCCTGTCCGATGCTTTCTTGAGATGAGTCCGAATCACCTTAACCTTATCCTCAGTTTCTGCCACCAATTCCGGACCCAAAACATGTCGTTCACCCAACTCCGTCCAACACGTAGGTGTACGACACTTCCGTCCATACAGCGCCTCATACGGTGCCATCTGGATACTCGCTTGACAACTATTGTTATAAGCAAATTTCGCAAATGGTAGATACTCCTCCCAACTACCACCGAAATCTAGAATACAGCCTCTCAGCATATCCTCTAAAACCTGAATCACCCTTTTCGATTGCCCATCGGACTGCGGATGAAAAGCTGTACTGAAATCCAGCCTCGTGCCCAATGCTTGATGCAAAGCCCTCCAGAACCTTGACGTGAACCTAGGATCCCTATCCGAGATGATTGACACTGGCACTCCGTGCAACCTCACAATCTCGGCCACATATAACTTGGCTAACTTCTGAAGCGAATAATCAACCTTCACTGGTATAAAGTGAGCTGATTTGGTCAGACGATCCACAATCACCCAGACTGAGTCTTTCTTGTCAGGCGTAAGGGGTAGCCCACTAACAAAGTCCATGGTACTCTTTTCCCACTTCCACTGAGGAATCCTCACCGGCTGGATTAAACCCGACCAGAGCTTGATGCTCGCTTTGACCACTTGACACGCCGACACTTACCTATAAACTCGGTCACTTCTCGCTTCAACCCCATCCACCAGAACTGCTTTCGCAAATCCCAGTACATCTTGCTACCTCCAGGATGCATAGCGTAAGGGCTACTATGTGCATCCTGAAGAATCCTCTGCCTCAACTCCACATCCTTTAGCATACAAGCTCTCCTTTGGAAACTCAGCACTCCATCGTGAGTCAAGCTGTAACCTCCCAAACCATTACTCTGTACTTGTAGCCTCCGAGCATTCAAACCCTCATCCACTAACTGTTTCTCCTTGATCTGCTCAACCCAAGTTGGCTTAACCTAAAATTTCGCCAAAAGACTTCCATCATCATACAAACTAAGACAAGCAAACATCGCTCTTATGTCCGCTACCACCTTACGGCTCAATGCGTCTGCCACCACGTTAGCCTTGCCCGGATGGTACTCTATCGAGCAATCGTAGTCCTTTAATAGCTCAATCCATCTGCGTTGCCTTATGTTCAGATCCTTCTAAGTCAGAAGATACTTCAGGCTCTTGTGATCTGTGTAGACTATCGACTTCTCTCCGTATAGATAATGCCTCCAAATCTTCAAGGTAAAAACCACTGCAGCCAACTCCAAGTCATGCGTCGGGTAGTTACCCTCATATAGTCTCAACTGTTGAGACGCGTACGCCACTACTTTCCCTTCCTGCATCAGCACACATCCCAAACTAGTATGTGATGCATCACAGTAGACGTGAATATCTTTCATGCCTCAGGCTGTACCAGAACCAGAGCTTCCGTCAAAATCTTCCTCAACTTAACGAAACTTTCCTGTTGTTTCTCTTTCCATACAAATGGGAATCCTTTCCTCAATAGCTTGGTTAATGGTGCCACGATCAGAGAAAATCCCTCCACAAATCTTGATAATACCCTGCCAGACCCAGAAAACTCTGAATTTTAGCCACCGACCTAGGCGGTTTCCAATCCAACACCGCTTCAATCTTGTGAGGGTCCACTATAATCCCTTCAGCGAACACTATGTGACCCAAAAAAGTCACCTCCTTAAGCCAGAATTTGCACTTACTGAATTTGGCAAATAGCTACTTCTCCCTCAGAATTTGCAAATACCACCCGTAAGTATGTATCATGATCCTCCTCAATCTTTGAGTACACCAATATGTCGTCTATGAATACTATGACAAACTGGTCCAAGTACTGCTGGAACACCCGATTCATCAAGTCCATAAATACTGCCGGTGTATTAGTTAACTCGAACGACATTACCAAAAACTCGTAGTGCCCATACCGAGTACGAAATGTCATCTTGTGCACATCAACCTCCTTCACTTTGAGTTGATGATACCCGACCTGAGATCTATTTTTGAGAAAACTGATGCACCCTTTAGTTGATCAAATAGGTCGTCAATCCGAGGCAATGGATACCTGTTCTTGATTGTCAACTTATTTAGCTGGCGGTGGTCTATTCACATCCGCATCGTACCATCCTTCTTAACAAAGAGCACGGGTGCTCCCCAAGGAGATATACTTGGTTGAATGAAACCTCTGTCCAGCAACTCCCGAATTTGAGCCTTCAACTCCACCAACTCTTTTGGCGCCATTCTATATGGGGCTATAGACACTGGCACAGTCCCGGGTAACAAGTCTATACCGAATTCCACTTCCTGATCCGGAGGCAGACCGAAAGCTCTTCTGGAAATACATCAGCAAATTCTTTTACTTTTCGAACATTCTCCACTGCTAACTCCTTAGCCTCTAATGCATATAGTTGAACCAGAAACGCCTCACAGCCCTTCCTGACCATTTTCTACGCCTTCAGTGCCGAGACCATATTCGATAGGTACTCCTTCCTGTTACCTATCATCACCACCTCCTCACCTTCCATTGTCCTCAACACCATGTGCTTAGCCGCGCAATCCAAACTGGCCTGGTACTTCACCAGCCAATCCATCCCGAGAATCAGATCGAACTCCCCAAACGGTAGTTCCATCAAATCAGCCAAGAAGATGACCCCTTGAAGTTCTAGAGGTACATCCCTATATAGTTTACTTACTTCTATAGAGTGACCTAAAGGGCTTATCACAGTCATCTTCCTAGAAGTAATTTCAGAGTCTAGGTTCATAGTTTCCACTATGCTACTATCTACATACGAGTGCGTCAAACCCACATCTATTAAAGCATTATAAGGACTTCCAAAGATTAGAAACGTATCGGTTATGATGTCCGGTGCGTCACCTCCTCTCGATGCCTCGTTGCAAAAACCAATCCAGGCTGTCTAGCCTCTGTACCACTTGCACCTCTGCCCGGTGCTCCACGGCCTCTACCAAATCCATTACCTCCTTTAGCAGCACCACGGCCCTCTCTGTGATCGCTAAACATCCCTCTTGTTCGAAATACCGCTCGATCCCCATTGCATTCTAGCGCCCACTTTGACAATCCTCACTTGATGTTCCATTGACCCACACTCAAAGCATCCTCTATTTTCAGTCTAGCGTTCCCCCGTGTGAGACTTTCCACACCGAGCATATCGTGGCGGCCACTGAGTATTATCAGCAGTAGGCCTAGCAGCTTGATTCAGCCCACTATATCTACCCTATTTCTGCTGGTTCTCGCTAGACCTAGATGATCTAGCATTCCTTTTATTCCATCCCCTATCCTGATTTTGCCTCACTGACTGTTTCACCTCCTCGGCAACTTTGGCCTTTTCCACTAAGACCGCGAATTCTCTCTCCTACTGTGGAGTAATCAGCAACCTCAAATCATCCCTTAATCCATCCTCGAATCTAACACACTGTTCATGCTCCGTAGCTATAATGCCCCGAGCGTATCGGCTCAGCCTTAAAAATTTTACCTCGTACTCCGTCTGATTTATTCCCCAGAACTAGCCTTAGAAATACCTTCCTTTAGCATCAATGTAGCTAGACCCCACATATTTCTTCTAATAAGCTACCTTAAAATAGTCCCAAGTGAGGTCATCCATCTTCAGATCGTCTCCGAACCGTGAGCCACCACTGGTATGACTCATCCCGGAGAAGCGACACTATACCCTTTAGTTTTTCCTCAACTGTGAGATCCAAGTCATCCATAATTCGTTCAGTTGCTTCCAACCAATACTCAGCCGTATTGGGAGCCACCCCAGAAACACCTCGAAATACCTTGGCTCCATTGGCTCGAAGTCGTTCAGACACGGATTTTTGAGCTCCTATACCCCCACCAGCTCTAGCCACTCTTTCTAGCACTCGCAGCATCGCCTGGGACACTACATCTTCTCCCGTTTCATCTTGATACTCCATACCAGCAGCTGGTGGTGGTGGTATTTCATTCTCAGACCCTTGACCCGACCTAACGGGCTCCGACACAGTCATTCAACCTCTACCACGGCCACGCACATTACGACCCCGTCCTCTAGAACTCATCCTTCTAGGGTGTATTTATTTGATTAAGGAAATTTTTATGAATTAGCTTCTGTTCCACTTATTACCCACGAATAAGTTTTATGAAGAGTAATTTGGCAATGGTTCTTTCGATCATCACACAGTTTTAAGTTCAATTTCCTACCCTCATTCCACGAGTAGGGGCATTCTTGTCATTTTCCTACCCGGGTATTTTCCTAATTTTAACCTATTAGGGTATTTTGGTAATTCAAATAGGGTTAATTTGAAAACTTTTACAAATCGTAGATATTTTCAAAAAAATTTACCGAAATCGGGGTGTTTTGGTGATTTCATAAACTAGGGGTATTTTCGTAATTCCCATAATTCAAAATATATTTTTTTTCCAAAATATTGTTCAATGTGATTTTACAAAATAATGGTATTTTGAATATTTTCACTTCGAGGGTACTTCGAAAATTTTCCCATACTGAGAGCATTTTGGTAATTTTATAGGTCAGGGGTAATTTGGTCATCATTTTTTTAAATCAGAGTATTTTAGTCATTTCTTAAATCAAAGTTACTGTGGCCATTTCAAAACCATGGTTTTAAAGCGTTTCAAAACAAAACGACTAGTCCCTTTCGGGTTTTAGTTATGATGTTTAGCCTATGAATAAGTCATCTTAGCCAGGGTGAACCGTCACTACACACCAGGTAGGATTCGGGTGAAGAGGAGGTGAGTCACTAAGACTGCTTAAATACCAAGCTCCTCCCTGAATCCACTCCTAGACATGTGCACAATGGTTACCACACCTTTGGCTCAGTGACGTACTCACAGGTTTGTTTAGTGGATTATTAAGTCTTATGTACTTGAGTTAGGGTAAACTATTCCTAGGGTTCAATAATTCCTGTTTACTAATCTACGATCCTAGAATACCCATTTTCCCCACATATAAATCACAAAACAGTCAGAAGTACTTACAGGCGAATTGGTGCCGGAGACTCGGTGCCATGCTGTTTATCCTTCGTACCTTTTCCACAAAACTTTTCAAGTCTTAATTTAAAACATTTTTGGGCCTCTGGCCCACAGCTGAGCTTTTGAACTTGGCTTTGATACCAAAATTGTAACCCCCAAACCGGTTAGCACACCACAACCGGATATGGCATGTCACAGAGTGAAAACCTTTTAAAACGAAAGTTTGTCGGAAAAATTTTCTTAGAAAACCCTTTTTAGAAATCTTTGCTTACAGTCTAATTATTGTTACGAGTTCTTAGAACCCATTCAAGTTGTCTTTGTTATCATATTTTAAGTGGTGTTACCCGATGGTAACGTTCTTTTTAAAATAATACGGAGGTATGATGTTTTTGAAAACATTGCGTTTTGCCGGTTAATTAATCATTTATTTCATATAGTTAAAATAATAGCAATAATAAAAATAACCAAAACAAATCTTAGCGGCCTTATTACATAACCCAAAAATTAAAATTTAATATAAACAAAATAGTAACTAAGAGAACAAGTCCATCGAACATGCATGGCCACCTCGAGTCCTCTCGGCTCCATCTCCGCAATCTACTCATCTGAAAAGTATAAGGGAAGGGGTGAGTCACCAAGACTCAGTGTATAAATCCCCAACCCGATAATGCAACCACTTACACAAATTATCAGTAAAATCACGCAAACCATGCAAGACATGTAACCCATAACCTAGCTATCCAAACACCTTCAACTACCCCATGTGGTCAAAACCACTGGTGGTCAAAACCACTAGTGACCGTTGTCACAAATCAAGTGATGGGGCCAACCCATCGTGTGGTCAAAACCACTGATGACAATCCCGTAAGTAATCTCGTGGGGCCAACCCACTGTGGTACCAAACCACTGGGACAAGTCACAAATCGATATGTGGTCAAAACCACTGGTGGTCAAAACCACTGGGACTTAGTCACAAATTAAAATATCGAGATGGGGCCAACCCGTCATGTGGTCAAAACCATTGGTGACAGTCCAAAATAAATCATTCCCCATCCTCTCATCAAACCCATCATCATGTCATAACATACATGTCCTAATATCGATTAATCATGCTAATATCATACACCATAGCTTTTTTTTTAGATCATAATGATGTGTACCAAGAATCACATAACAGGGGACTTACCCGGAATCCAAGCTTATGTCCACAAGACAAAGTCACTAATATCAAGGGTTAAACAACAACATAATAAGCAATCTTAAACTAATAAAGTGTGTAAGTGTTTACACACCTGACTATTCGTAAAATCCCGAAACTATGCGTTTCTACGAAATCCCGAAACGTATGTCCTCACTGCACCTACAATCAACCAATACCACTTTTAGATTTAAGCCATTTGGCTTATTCACAAATCCCGAAGGATGAATCGCATAAGGTAATTTTGTTACCTTAGTGCCGATTTGGTCTCCTACCAAATCCCGAAACCACACACTAAGTCCTCCTTGTAATCGGCTACACTAGCATACTCAAAAGTTAGCCTTCGACTTTTAATCAATTAAGGAATAGATCTTAAGATATTAATATGCTCACCTAGATCGACCACCAAATCCCGAAGGCTCTTTGAATTCGGCAATAGCCTCCCCTACAATCGGTTTCATCACTTCATTAGAGAATTAAAGGCTATTAGGCCAAAACATAAATCCGAAACCAAAAGAGTTGACACCTTCTTACCTTAGTCAACAAATTTGGCTTCTATACACCAAGGATCGGCACACTCCAAAAGGAAGGATTAGATTCACTCCCAAAAATCCTAATCCCAAAAAAATCCTAGGAGAAATTGGTTTCCAACAAGGGTTAGGAACCTATGTGAGTTGACAGAGAAAAGAAAAGGAACAAAAAGGGTATTCGGCTAATGCACTTAACCTTTCTCAAAACCGATTAGTGAAGAACCCAAGAAGATCCACCCTTGTTGCTATTCACCAAAACAAGACAAGAGGAAAACTAGGGATTTCAAGACGAGTATGGTGAAGAGAAGAAAAGATTGACAATGAGTTTGAGAGAAGAGAAAGACAAGATAAGTGTGGTGATTTCGGCTTTAAGGTTTCAAGAGGAAAAGAGAGAGAGATGAGGGAGATGAAGGTTTCGGCTAGGTACTTTGAGAGAAAAGAAAAGAGAAAAGTAACACTAATGAGCCTAGGGGACATTCTGGCTATACCAAATGCTCCCTAAAATCGATAGCCCCTTGCCCACAAATCCATTATTCGCCAACTCTTCCAAGTGAGCCTGATACACTTCAAACTCCTCAATTCCCCTTATCTACATCCAATTGACTCCCTCTATCCTTATCCCAAAGAGTCCAACCTGAGCACTTCTCCTTCTAGCTTGTGGCGCCAAAATGAATAAGCAGAAAAGAGATTTCTATAGCTCGAACCTGAGCTCCCTCATCCATGCATGTGGTGTCACTCCTCTGACACCCTAGTGGCGCCTCCTTGCCACCTTTCCCATTAATTTCTTGTGTCAGCCTTCCCAAATAAAATTTCTTAACCCCTCTCTCCCTTAGCTCCATTTCATTAAATGCCAAAATAAAATTCTCAGCCCTAATTCAGGCCCAACTTAGGGTTATAACTAGACCCCAAACATGTTAAGTGAACATTATAATTAATTCATCACACGCAACACAAGCAAAACGCAGAACCCCATTTTAAGGATGTTACATTCCATCCGTTACACACCACCTGTACCAACCAACACACCTGTGGGGAGCTTTAGTCACCCACCCCGCCAACACACCAAACTGGGCATTAAGCCATATATCAAATTGGGCATTAAGCCATATATCAAACTGGGCATTAAGCCATATATCAATTTGTGGACAAGCCACTAGAATTTTGTAGCAAAGCTACCAGAACTTCTCTTCATCAAATATCCCAACCCATGCAAATCATGTATATAATATGCACAACAATTCACAATACTGTATTCAGATATTCTTTATAAATTTTATGGCCCATTATAACAATTTATCAAAGTTGGCCCATTAAGCAAATATCATCTTAGCCTATTTTGCATATTTTCAGATCGGCCCATATAATCATATATCAATTTGGCCCACATAACAAAATATATCATATTGGCCTATATAATCATATATCAATTTGGCCCACATAACAAAATATATCAGATTGGCCCATATAATCATATATCAATTTGGCCCACATAACAAAAAATATCAGATTGGCCCATTAATCAATATATCCATTCGACCCATAAGGCAATATGTCAATTCAGTCCATTAAGCAATTTCGTATTTCAGCCCATTAACACTTTACAAATTGGCCCAATAGGGGCATTTCCATAATCCGGCCCATAAGGGCATTTTTGTAATTTGGAAATCATACCCGCTAAGGGTAATTCGATAATCTCGCAACCCAAGGGCAATTTAGTAATTTACCCTCTAAGGGTATTATGGTAATTTCGTAACCAAGGCTTAACTGCTAATTTGGGGCATAAAAGTTTGAAACTGTCCATCTGCGTCATACTGAATAAATTGACCATAATTCGAGTGAGAAATCTTGAAATCTAAATCCATAAATTTTCCTTGAAACTAGACTCATATATCTCCTTACTACAATTTTTCCAGAATTTTTAGCTTAACCATTTAGTACAGTTTATTCCTTAAATTTTCCATTGTTTCACTGTCCAATGATTCTGACCTCTCTTACCCAAAATTCAAATATCTCACTGTAAAGTTTTCATATGTTGTTCCTACTTATTTCTATTGAAAATAGTCTCACTAAGGAATCTTTAAATATAAACTATATCTATTAATTCACTTTTTATAATTTTATACGATCTTTCCAAGACAGATTGGGGAACCATGAAATCATTCAGAACCAGTCTCACTAAAATTAAGATATATCAGAATATAAAATCCCTTTTCATTCTCCGTTTCTTCCATATCAAAATAGACACAGTACACTTTTATTTGATATCTTATTCAATTATTAATCCTATTTTTCATGATTTTTGGAAATCACATCACTGCCACTGACCAAATCTATTTTATTACAAAAACATGGTTACCACAATGAACCTACACGCCCCCGAGTGATCTTGGATGCCGGTTTTCGATTTTCTTTGGTATTTCGACCAAATCACAGAACTTATCATACAAAATTTCAAAGAGATGTGAGATTACACACCATTTCAATCATGTTTTCGGAAGGTACGGGATTACACACCTTGATTTTGATTTCCTAACGAACCACTCGTCGTTAACCTAGAACAATACCAACAAAAAGTTAGCCTCGGATTTCCAAAAGATTTCATATCACTTACACTTGAATCACTTACCACTATATCCGAAGGTAGAAATATATCAAGTGATTTGTCCCTAAAACATATAGTCGATTAGTTGAAACTTCAATCTGATTTGCAACATAGCCAATTAGGGATATAACGAAAAATCCAAAATGAACCCCCTTACCTTATCGATATTTGATCCAATTACCACCATTTGACTTCGGCTAGAACAATACACGATCTCCCACTTAAAGCACTACAAAAAGAGAGTGATTAAAACACGAAAAAGTGGAGGATAACACTATTTTCGGTTACGATCACAATTTACAATAGAATAGTGATAATTACTTATTCGGCTAAAGAGAAAAGAATATGATCATAGAAAAGAATTAACTTATCGATTTAATCGAAGAAGGAATGTCACCTCAAACGAGAAAGAATTTATGAATGAGTGATTGTGGATTGTGAGTTTCAACTATGGAAGAAAATGAACAAGAATAGTTTTGGTTATGAGGGTATGGATTAGAGGAAAAAGATAGTAGAGTTAGTGAATTTCGTGAAAAGAAAAGAAAGGTTGGGAAGGGGTGCTTATCAAATTTCAGTTTTCAAGAGAAGATGAATGAAAATAGTTTGGTCTCAATGGTTTGGTACCTACGGTAACAAGAAAGAATTGAAGAAAAGAAATGCTCACTAATGGTTTGAAGTTTTGGCAAAGATGAGAAGAATTTTGAGAGAAAAGACATAAAAATGCAAGAAGGAATTTGACCAAACAAGCACCAAGGTTTCTACCAAAACACTAACAAAAATTCTGATACCCCTCTTGCACCTAAAATCGTCCACATACATAGCCAAAAAGGGTCAACATTTTGCCACCCATACTTTCCATAACATCTTTCTTGAAAAATGCCACTTGTTCCCTTACTTTCCCCTTTTTCATGATTTCTTTCCTCACCTTCATTCTTTCCTATTCTCTTTAGCCATCTTGCCATAAAAATAAAAGTCCACCTTGCCATAATTACATGCTTGGCCGACACTTAAGGAAAGAGTGCAAAAATAATAGTCAAAATTTGCACACTATGGGATTTGAACCTCTTCCCTCAATATACATCATGTGATGCGATAACCTCTTTACTAATTACTCATTTATGCTAACCATTTATTCATTTATTTCAATAAGCCTTGAAGCTACTTACCATCTCTCCTTAAAGTGCTAAAATTGTAATATCCCGGGTTAGGGGCTGTTTTGTTGTTGCATGATATTGCATGTGTTTAGTGTGCTGTGTTGTTGTTTGTGTAGTATCGAGGCTTAATTGTAGCCTCGGTGTATGCCTGAGTGAATGGGAAAATTTTGGTTTTTGGGTGTTAAGTCAGGGGAGCTGTTGGAGCTAAGGTATAAGGGTTTTCTTTGGTGTTTTATTGCACAAGTGAAGAGCTGGCAGAGTGGCAAGGGAGGAGCTTGGTGTGGCATCATCTACAGGTGAGGGAGGTCCAGAGTTCAAGTCGTAGAGCTCCCATTTTGTCACCCATTTTGGACGGCATGGAGGAAGAGGTAGAAGGCAAGTGGAATTCTACCTTGAACTAAGTCAAACCGCTCAAAAGTAAGGTGGAGAGTGATTGTAGGAGTAAGACTTGGTAAACACATTTGAAATGTGTGGAGTGGAGTGTTTGGGGGATATGGCGAATGTTGGGGAAGTGGGGAGTGTATGGCGGTTTTGGGAAGTGGGGAGTGAGTAGGCGAATGTTCCTTTTGAATGTGATGCATATTCGGTCATTAGGAGACCAAACCAAACTCTTTCATTTTGAAACACCAAAGTCAAGTTCTAAAGAATTCTCTCATCTTTTCTTCACTTCTTGAACCGAAATACCAAGTCTCTTTAGTTGCCAAAATTGTCTTGTTCACTTGGCTTGTGTGTAGTCGAATACACTCTTGCATCTATCCTTCTTTCTTCATTTGTGTAAGCTGAATCGGGTATCTTTTCTTCTCACACTTTCATTCATTTTCTCTTGTCATACTTGTGCCAAATCATACTACTTCTAAACCCGCTTCTATTTTGACTTCTCCATTACTAGTAAGTCAAACCATATCATCTTCTTCCTCAAACTCTCATTTGCTTTTCTCAATAATCCTAGCCAATCTTTCATTTGTGCCTTACCATTTCATTAAGCGATTTCTTTCAAAACCGTAAGTATTTGTTCCCATCCATTTCATATAATTTTTTTTTATCTTCCATTTCAAAAGCTCTTGGCCGAATGTCCCTTTTCTCCTAGGGGTTCTTGTGGCGAATTCTTGGTGGTTGGTGTTGGGGTAAGTCCTTGGCGAATGGTCATGTTTTCTTTCTCTAGTTTTATGATTGATTTCGATTAGATTAAAGCTTATGATGGTTGTGGATTGAAGTGAGTTAATCGTTGTTAATCTCTTCATTATAGGACATCAAAGGTTTCAAAGCAAGCAAGAGGAGCCGTTTTCTTCTGTCAGTTGATTAGTAAGTGGAGGTTAAGTGATTGGTTGTTGTTAGTTCATTCTCTTAGTTCTTGGTTAGTCAAAGCTTCAAGAGATCAATGTTTCCTTCTTGATAGGTGGGCCGATTGTCTAAGGAACCACTTTTGGTTCGGGATTTGGTAGGAAACCAAATCGGTGAAAGGTAAGGGCTTTCGACAAACCCTTTTGGTCTAAATGGTGTTGGCGAATGTGTAGATGTCTAACCCCTATGTTTTGGCCGATTGTAGAAGCTAGTACTCGAGGGACTTAGATTGCTTTTGTCGATTTCTAGACTCAGATTTACCGGTGTGTAAACTAACACACTGATACCTAGTAATGTTATTAATAAACCTGTTTGCCTGTTAAAAATGATACCAGTATGATGGATAATTGGATACCCAAATGGGGTATGTGTACGGATCCGGGTAAGTCTATTTTATTACAAGTCCTATTATGGATACTTTGAATATGATGATCTATACTATATATATATGCTATGAGATGCAATGTTGGACATGGTTGCATGAGTTACATGATTGCATATTGTACATGAGTCAGTATGACATGTATGGGTGATATGAGTGGAGGGCGCAAGTGATATTTTGTCTTTGAGCACCGGTGTTTTGGTAACACAACTTTGTGACTTTGGGTCACCAGAGGTTTGGCACCTCATTGCGACTTGTCCTCGTGGTTTAACCACTGTGGGTTGGCCCCACATGAGATATGGGATTGTCTCGCTAGTGATTTGGTATCACACGATGGGTTGGCCCCATCATCGGATTTGTGACTTGGTCACTAGTGCTTTGGTAGCACAAACGTGTCTTTGGGACACCAAAGGGTTTGGCACCACATTGACGGATATTGTGTCTTTGGGACACCAGGTGTTTTGGTAACACATTGTGACTATATGTCACCGGTGGTTTGGCACCACCGGTGGTTTGGTACCACACGGGTAGAAAAGGCGATATGGATGGTTAGGATCGGGTTGCATTAATTATGTTGCTTTGTATGATGTGTGTTAGCATGTTGTTTTTGGGAGCGGGTTTACACATCGAGTCACTCGACTCACCCTCTCCTTTGACATTTCGGTGACTCGTGAGATCGCGGACATGGAGCCGGATGGACTCGGGGTGCACATGCCAGGCTTTAATAAAGGACTATTGAATTTGGGTATCGTAGCTTATTTACTTTATTTGGGTTTTATATTGGATTTGTAAAAGGCCTTTAATCTATGTTTTGGTGATGTTTATGTTTTAATTAGATTTTAATATGCCTTAACAAAACAAGTTGGTATGAATTTTTCTAAAACTTGGAAAGATAATGATTTCAAAATTATAACGCAATGTGTTTTTAAACCATACCATCGGGTATCACACTATGTCTTTATAGTAAGCAAATTCAAGTGATTTTTTTCAATTCAAACTTGTATTACTCCTAAGTCTAATAAGGTTTTAAGTAACACTAAGAAACTATTAAGGTTTAAATGGTTTAAACTCATTTAGCCACACATCAGTTAAGACTTCAAAAATCTCCTTTTTACATACTCCATCCGATTTCAAACAAGTCTACTCAAATTACATCTTCAAAATACAAAATAATAGTCAAAATTTGCACACTCTGCTTTCCCTCAATGTACTTCAAAATTTAACCTCTCACAAACATGTTTCCGTAACATACCAATAAGCCTTGACGTGGTGTCTTGTCTCTTCTTAGGTGTTACAAAATACCAAATTTTTCCTAAGGCCCAATTAAACCCGAGACTTCATAGAAACCCGTAAACTCCAAATTCACTTAACTAATAAGTCCAATTTGCAATAATGCCATTCTCTTGTTCTCAAAAATGTAAACATTCCTACGCCCAAGGCCCATTGAGCCCAATTCTACTAGGCCCAATTTCGGGATGTTACTGAGTCTTGGTGACTCACCCCTCTACTTAATTTTGCAGGTAACCCCTAGCTGTGGATTTGGAGCTGAGGATCTTTCGTAAACTCCATTTTTCATTATTTTAAACTTATTTTAAATTTGGGAATTTGTTATGTAATAAGGCCTTCGGGGTTTTAATTTGGATTTTTATTTTATTTAGTTGTTATCTCTTATGAATTGATCAATACAGAGTTTCCCTAAAAATATAATAATCGTTTTCCAAAATGCGAACAAACGGATCACAAGCAATAAATAATTAAACTTGGGATTTTCTTAGAACTTCAAAAACTATTTCAAAACGGTGCATTTTCCTAAAACCATTGACCCTGATTTCTATATTGTAAAACAAAACTCAAAAATTTTAATCGCGAAGTTTCTTTTACAACATTTCCTTGTGACATACCAGATCCAATCGTAACGTCTAGGCCAGGTTTGGGGTGTTACACTGTCTATGATGAGAGGAAACATACCTTGGTTGGCGTTTTGGCATAGGAGCTTTCAGAGCGCGGATTAGCTTCAGACTCCTACCAGATGTGTATTCTCTCTACTCTAGCTGTAGAGCGACAAATGCCGAAATGTTGGTCACACGACGATGGTAGCCACACGAGCGTGTGAGCGCATGTGTGGGAGCTTTGACACGATAATTGAGGCCAACTTGAGTGTTATTGTGTGTTTAGGCTGTTTGGGCCACGAAGGGCCCAATGGGCCGCGGGCCCATATGAGTAAATTGTATGATTGTGTAGTAGCTAGTGAACTGGACATAGGAATCTCGTATCTGTGAATAGATTTAGACTAAGTGGGCCACATGAGCGTGTGGGCCCACGTGGGTCGAATAAGGGGCCTTGAGCCCATTTACACCGTTATGATCATTTATGTTGTCTGAGTCGCTCGGGGCGGCAGCAGGCCTTTGAAAAGGCTGTTAAATGCAAAATTACCAAAGTACCCTTGATGGGTAAATTATTGAAATACCCCTGGTTTGTGAAATTATCGAAACACCCCATGGTTTGCAAAATTACTGAAATACCCCTAGTTTGCAAAATTACCAAAATACCCTTAGTTTGTAAAATTATCAAAATACCCCTAGTTTGCAAAATTATCGAAACACTTTTGGTTTGCAAAATTACCGAAATACCCCTGGTTTGCAAAATTACTGAAATACCATTGGTTTGTAAAATTACCAAAATACCCCTAGTTTGTGAAATTACCAAAATACCCCTGGTTTGCAAAATTATCAAAATACCCCTGATTTATGAAATTACTAAAATACCTCTTATTCGCAAAATTATCGAAATACCTCTAGTTTGCAAAAGTATCGAAATACCCCTAGTTTGAAAAATTATCGAAATACCCCTAATTTAAAAAAAATTATCGAAATACCCTCGATGGGTAAAATGATCGATATGCCTCTGAAGGGCAATATGACGAAAATGCCCCTACATGTTATTTGGTTATTCTTGTAGTGATTTATGATTATTATGGTATGTTTATTATTGTATGATGCATTCATGTGTTATTATGTTGCATGGGAAAGGGATTATTAATATGGAGGAAGTGCTAATAGATCGCATGGTCACTTGACGACTGTGGATCCACCAAAGGCTTTTTAGCCACCGAGTAGCCATGCTGCACCGATAAGTTAGTGCCGCAACTGGTGTTACAAAAGGAGTGTACGGATGGGTGGGTCGATTAAATCCCCACGTAATGCAGTTGGGACAGAGAGCGAGTGTGGCTAGTATGGGCATTAATGCTTTGCATATATAGATTTTAATATTGAGATGGGCTTAGGCCCAGATATTTATGATATGTGACATATGATATGGGTTAAGGCCCAACCGAGGCTATTTTGGGTTGAGGCCCAATTGCCACCATTATTGTAATGGGCATCGGCCTGGATTATTGTGATGCATGTTTTTACTGATGAGGGTTGTACACACTGAGTTTTCGCAAACTCACCCCCTCTTTTTAATTTTTCTAAGTAACCCTCAGTAGGCGGTTCGACGTATTGGAGGACTCAGAGGTGGCCACACTATGAGTAGTTTTGGATTTTAGTATTCTACTTTACTTTATTAACTCGTTTTTATTGAGTTGTAATAAGGCCTCTCTTAAATTCTAGTATAGTTTGGGATTTTTAATTTATTATGTTTTAAATCTGCTCAACATTGAATATCTATTTTCAAAACACTACGTTTTTGCAACCAGGTTGTAAATATCACATTTTATAAGTCAGTTGTTTTAAATTAAGCTTCTGCAATGAACAAGGTTTTGAAGGTAATGACTTCTTAATAAATGTCGATTAATAATAACAATCACAAAATGGGACTTTAGTTTTTAAATATCAAGAGGGGTTTCCAATGAAAACACAGTTTTAAAAAAAAACCTTAATGTGACACGCAAAATTTGGGCCTAACTCCTAGGTCGAGGTTGGGGTGTTACATGAAAAGTACTGAGATATGATTATGTATGGGATTGTGTGACATACTGCATATGCATTGGGTTGGGGTTTTGTGGTTGACAGAGGAGTTCCATAGAGTACTGGCAGCATATTAAGTCTACATTATTCGTAGTCAATGCATTGTATCTGAATACCGAGCTGAATGGCAATTTATCGCATTTTTATTGGTAGTTTGTTTGCATTTTTTCTAGTAGAATTTTCTGCATATTGTTATCGGTGGTTTTAAGCACAATGAGCTTAAGCCCATAATGTCTTAGAGTTCAGATGATGGGTTCTGGGGAACTTGTGGTGTGTGGCGGATGGTATAGGTAGGAACCTTTTTGCATTGCATCATGTGCACGAAATATTCAAATGTTATTGATTTATGCTATGTATTGTACTTTGTTGTATTGAATGGTATCAAAATTAATAATTGTCACTCGAATGAATGATGACCTATGCTCATACACAGTTTGAAATAAATTTGATAATGGTTATGTAACAATATGAAATTCCTATGATGCTTCTATTTTCTTCTATTTAAGCTAATCTATTTCACTATATTCGATATTTATGTTTGTTTAAATAATTGTTTGACTCACACTGAGCTTTTCATGTAACAGCCCGATTTTGGGGCTAGTCGAAACAGTGGTATCGGGACCACTAATCCGAGGTTGAGAAAATTATTTTAGTATTATTTTATGTGTTATGGCATTAATATATGGCTATATGGAAATTTTGGTGCTTTAATTTTAGCCATAGAGTACTTAATTGTGAAAAGGGACTAAATCGCATAAAGTGTGAAAGTTCTATTTTATAAGGTGGGGATACCTAATAGCTATAGATTGTAAATTGGAGGATTTTAAAGTGAAATTAGGCCCTATTATATGTGTTGGCTAGCCATACAAGTTAAGGGGGACAAGAGCATTAATTGCTGGTCAAAGTTGGTGGAAATTAAGTGATAAAATGAATAAAATAAGAGAAGCAAAAGATGTTATCATCTTTCACTTTTCACTCATCTCTTTCCACTGAAAATTCAAGAGAGGATAAAGTTCTTGGAGGTTCAAACTTTCAGCCACTCAATCCTCATTCAAGTAAGTGATTTAGGTGGTTTTAGTTGATGATTTTTGTACTTTTGGAGTCCCCAAAGCCTAAGCTAACTAATGAGGGGACTAATTTGTGAAATGGTTAAAAGTTTAGAAACTTTCCATGAGAGATTTTATGTTGTTAGCTGAGTTTTTATGGAAGAAAATGAATGATGGGGAGGTTAGAGACAACTTTTGTGAAAGGTGTTGTCATGAAAACACCTAAATGGGACTAATTTGTAAATGTTGTAAATTGGTAATAAATGCATGAAATAGTTAGATTTGTGGGTTGTTGAAAGAGGAATAAATGTTCATCCGGGCTTGTTTAATGGGAAAATGTGATGAAAATGATTTACGAGCCTAGGGGCAAAATCATAATTTTCCAATATACAAGGCAAAATGGTCATTTTTGCCCAAGTGTAGAATTTGATGTATATTAATCATAGAATGTCCTAAATAACGAATTTCATTATTATAGATCAAGAAGAGCGTGGAATCAACCTTGACCGTGGGAAAGGCGATCGAGTAAATCGCTAACTAACACGTTTTGCATCGAGGTAAGTTTACGTGTAAATGATGCATTTTACATGCACATTATTGTTGTTAATCAGTGCATAGCATAATTGAGAACATGTATAATTCAAGTAGATAGAAAGTGGTAGTTAATGAATAATTCTTGTATGAATGATGGAATAGATAGGTAGGTGTGTTATATCAAATTTTGATGGTGGGCTAAGTGCGATACCACCTTGTTGTTTAATTACGATGGGTTGTGTGCGATACCATCGTCTGTTAACTTTTCTGGTGGGCTGTGTGCGATACCACTGTAATTAACATTCTTGGTGGGCTAAGTGCGAAACCACTGGGTAATGTGATTACGGGTAATGTATTTTGATATGGTGATGTGTTACATTAAGTGACCTTGTGATGCTTAGTGTAGGGAAACCGTTATTGAATGTATGCATTATGCTTGTGATGTGACTGGGATGTGTAAATAGAGGAAATGAGTAAGCCTAATCCTGAATGTAGATTGATTTCTTGCTTAGCAAATAATGCTATAAAGATGTTTTATTCATTTTAGAGTGTTATATTGTTTACATGTGAACTTACTAAGCTTTAAGCTTACTCCTCTCTCTTTCCCTTGTCTTATAGGGCTTAAGAGTCGAGCCGGATACTGGAGATAGCTAGAAGACCGCCACACTATCTCGCTTACTTGGTATAATTAGATTAGTGATTTTGTATATGGTATGTATAGGACTAGACTTGTTAGATTATTTTGTTATTTTGACCAAAGGTGTATTGGCTCTTGCTAAGACATTAATTTTGTAAATTGCCAAGAATGATTGCATATTTTATCATTTATGAAATTTCAAAGTTATCAATGTGAGTGCATGTGGATTAAGAGAGGTTCGTTAGTTTGTTGAATAAACCTATGAAGAGTAAGATATACGGATGCTAGAAGCTTGGCAAATAGCCTTCATGTGCCACAGGTGACACACTGCAGGCAGTGTGTCAGGCCGTCTAACCTCGCACCTTATTATTACTAATTAGAATAGGCCACGAGCAAATCCAACAGCCGTGTGCATGAACCGTGTAAGACACACATTAGGGACATGGGCATGTGCTCAGGCCGTGTGGATCAAGTCAATAGCTCCCCATGGTTAGGAGACATGGGTGTGTCCAAGCCGTGCTAAATTAGTCAGTAAATCCTCACGGGCGAAAGACACGGGCATGTTATAAGGGTACACGGGCGTGCCCCTATTTCACATGGGCGTGCCCTAGTCATATGAGTTTTGGCAGAATGTTGGGGTTTTTGGGCATGGTGTGAGCACATGGGCGTGTGTGACTACACACGGGCGTGTGTGTCTATACATGGGTGTATGTGTCATCTAGCACGGGCGTGTACTCCTGTTAAGATGAAAAGAAATTTTATGGACCATAAGAATGATCCCCCGAGAGTTCTCATAGGTACGATTGAGATCTCATAGGTTGAGTGTGAAGTAGTTGAAGCGATTCGAGAAGAGTAGTCACGTTGAGCCTAAGTGGCAATCAGGTAAATTGTTCGGTAACGTCTCGTGCCCGATTCTGGCGGGGATTACGGGTAAGGGATGTTACATTTCACAAGCTCACCCCTCAATAGTGTTTAACTTTTCAGGTAAACCTAGAAATTAGGACCGGACTCGGCATTCTAAAAATCACATTGGACCTCGAATTATTTTATTTAATATGTATTAATTAATCTCTAATTGTTTTGGTTTGTAATTTTTAATGACTTCTGGTTTGTGGCTTGGTAACTTTTCTTTTGGGATTTTTGCATGCGTGGATTACTTAACCATAATAACCGAATAATGCATGATATCGGGCTTAAGTAAAATTTGATATTGTTCCCTAGTTTTCGCTGCATTGCAAAGGAACCGTTTTTGAAAACACAAATCGGTAAGGCAACTAATTTTCCAAAATGGCTTAAAAATGGTTTTTCCGCTGCATTAGCTTAACTTCGAGTTTTTTTTTTTGAAGAAGAGCGATAAGCAAATGGTTTTTCTAAAACAATACTATCAACAATAAAATGAATCCTAAGCATACATGAACTAATGAATGAATGCTTTTAAGCTAACTCAAAGTACAACTACGGTTTTCTCTAAAATGAGTTTATTTAAAGTCTTAAAAAGTAACGTAAATTAGCTTAGCCATTTCAGTGACTAATGTAGCCTTCTCAATCTAGCCATAAATTCTAAGTCGGGTTTGGGAGGTTATGTTAATCATGCCTAAACATTCATATGGAAACATTATTTCTTTAACTAGAATATCAATAGGCAAAGTCCAAAATATAACCTAAAACTTTATACCAATTTCATCAAGCAAAACATATCATAACTACCAATGTCTTTAATCATTTCATACACAACTCAATTACACCAAATGAAAACATTTAACTAATATACCAAAGTCCATTGCCATTTCATGCTATCATCTAAACAAATACTTAACACTATCTATGTCTTTGTCATAAACATTTATATGCTAAATTACCATATACATCTATTTAAATATTTATATTCATTCAAGCTCAACTGTGTCAAACCACAAACACAAGCTTTACATTTTAATATTTAATCCTCCTAAGTACATGCAAAAAATAACCAAGATAAAAAAATCAAAAGTCTATCGAATCGAGAGATGAAAGGTGTATGCTTCTCGCTGATAGGATTGAGACGTTTCGGACAATTCAAAATCTACAGAAAAATATAATCCGAGTAAGTATATAAAATACTTAGTAAGCTCATATAATATAACAAATAACCTACCTTAACCATTTAACAATTATATGAATCATTATGAAACAAATTCACCTATCATAACATTCAAAACATCAACCATATGAGATTTAATCCAAACCACATATATAATTTCAAATGGTAAAATACCAACTTTAACTCAAAATTTATCACGAATCCATTTTCCAATTTTTCACTTTGCAACTCTTTCATCATTAAAATTTTCATCATATGTCTTTGACATATTCATTCTTATCAAGACATAGTTCAACAATTTCAGGTTAATAAGTAATGAACACACATATATTTGGAGTTCGTATTTTGCTTACTTTGGTGGAATACTCATGTATCAATTAACTTTTATTCTTTCGATGGATCTTTGTAAAAGTATTCAATACATAAGTCTACAAAATAGATAACGCTCATAAGAGCTAATCAAATACAGAATAAATGTGTTAGGTTACCCGTCCGGGCTAAACCATTAACAACACAGAAAAATAGCCTGGCCAGGGCTATGTATACATGTAAGGTTACCAGTCCAGGCTAAATCAAAGTCACATGTATATCCGAGTCCGCAACACATGCTGGAGCTCGGTCCAAAACAAAAATTCAGATAGAAATCTCATGTATGAAACTTTTACTCGATCCATGGGAATTATTTAAGAAATCAATATTTTTCGCATGAATCAATTTCATTTTCGCAGTGTTAAATATACGTAAATATATATCATTAAAAAATTTAATAACGAATTATAACTGATGATAACAATATGAACTTACCTGACAAAATGGTAATGTTTTGGATTCTAGGGATTATTCGACAAACTTTCCATTTTTTTCTTAAATCACAACTTGATCTATATAATAGCTAAGATTCAAAATGTAACACCCCAAACCCGATCAACACAACATGACTGAATCCGGCATGTCACAGAGTGAAAAACGGTTCGAAGGAAACAAGTTGCCTATTATTTTCAGCGAAAAGATCTTTGTTTTTGTGTTTGCAGAAACCCGGTGCATGTATGGTTGAAATCGTTAAGTTGCTTTGAAGATACCAAAGGCTTTTTAAAACTCATTTTCATTCATTACCTAAGAAAAACGTTAAAGTCTATTGAAACCCGAGTGAATTCTTACTTGGTTAATTTAAAACCATTTGATTTTGGGCATGGAAAACTTAGATTTTGAAAATCATTTAAGTTAACTTTGTTATCCTCTTGTGAATATTGTTACCCGATGGTAAGATTCAGAAAACCCATTGTATAGTATAATTTTCAAAACTTTGGTTATCAAGTTATTTAAAACATGTTAAACAGTTTACTTAGCCACATTTAGAAAATTAAAGCAGATATAATAAAACCCTAAATAAAAATACCGATGGCCTTATTACAACCCAAATAAAAATCAAAATTTAAAACGAAGGTGCCCAAATCGAAAGTCCAAGTAAAACCAAAAACAAATGTCGCATGGCCACCTCGAGTCCACCTGGCTCCTCATCCGCGATCTATGAGTCACCTGAAAAGATAAGGGAGAAGGTGAGTTACCAAGACTCAGTGCATAATCCCCCTCCCGATTATAGCAACATTCCTACATAGGTCATAATCAAGCAAACATATCATGCATCCAAACCTAACCATCCACAACTCCCTTTTTCTACCCTGTGTGGTACCAAACCACTAGTGGTGCCAAACCATTGGTGACCCAAAGTCACTGATGTCAATAATATTGTGGTGCCAAACCACTGGTGACCCAAAGTCACGAATAATCCATATGTGGGGCCAACCCACGTTGTGATACCAAATCACTGGCGACAATCCCGTTTTATCAAATGTGGGGCCAACCCACTGTGGTGCGAAGCCATTGGGACGAGTCGCTATGAGGTGCCAAACCTCTAATGACCCAAAGTGATGAATATTAACTATGGTACCAAACCACTGGTGGTGCCAAACCACTGGTGACCCAAAGTCACAGATATCAATCTTCCCTCCTCTCATGTCACCCACATTAATGCTCATGCACATACAAATCATGCCATCATGCTTAATCGTTAAAAATATATCGAACATAACATAGATAATATCATCAGAAATCATGTGCCACAATCTCAACCAAAACGGACTTACCCGAAATCCTTGCTCATACCCATAAAGGTACCATATCGAAATCTACACAGTTTTCGGCTTTTAACATGTTAAGGTTATTAGCAAGTTTACAACGATAATGCAAGTGTGTAATTTACACACCTAGCTACTAACGCGACTACTGAATCCCAAAGATCAAGATCTAACGCACTAGATCCCCCCTTTCCTACATTCGGCCAATGACAACTATTAGCAAAAAGCCATTCGGCTACACTTGTAAATCCCAAAAGTTAACGCATCTAATAACCATCCTTACTTTAGCACTTTTTGATCACCAGTCACAACCCGAGATCTATGAGATAGAGCATTCCCTACAATCGGCCAAGATCTTAAACCACATAACTAATAGCCTTCGACTTTTCAAAAGAATAAGAGAAAGATTAAGTCGATATGTAACCTTACCACTGACTTACCAACACCGATTGACAGAGAATAGATGACCTCGATCCACCGCTTTACAATCCGGAGCCCTAGAAGAAATCGATTTCATAGATGAAAGAGAACCAAGACAAATGCCGAAATTTGGCTTTTGGTTCTAAGCAAATCGACAGAGAAAAGAACAAGAAAATAGAAGAGATTCGGCCAAGGACACTTACCCACACCAAAATCGATTAGAGAAGAAGACAAGAGAGATCCACGCTTGATTGATGTTCGGCCAAAAGTGAGAACGAGAATATGAGAGTAGAGAGAGATTTGACAATGGTGATGGAATACTCAAGGTGAATTCGGCTTTGGCTTAAGAAAAGAAATCAAAGGAGATTTGGCCAACATGAAATGAGAGGATGAAAGGGGAATATTCGGTTTGAATGATGGTGAGAAGAAGATGAAAGAATCAATGGAAAAGAGAGTGGTTTGTTAAGAAGAAGGTTCGGCCAACCATTAAGAATGGAGAGCAAAAAGAGATGAGATTTAGGGGGAATAGTGTTTCGGCTTCAAAGAAATAAGAGAGGAATTCAAATGGAGATTCGGCTCAATACCAAAGAAAGAAATCGGCAAGAGCCTAAAGTGTTTTCGGCTTTCGGCTTTAAAGGAGGAAAAGCAAGAAACTCAAATGGTTCCTTTTTGGGATTCGGCTAGGTGCTTCAAAAGGGGAATCGACAAGTGCCAAAAGAGGTTTTGGTTTTGGTTCTCAACAGAATGTGCCAAAGCTTGACTAGCCAGAAATGCCACTAAGGAATTTCGGCACTCCCTCCCCTAGTCTTCCAACCGATTACTCTTCCTCACCCTAGAGTTCAAATTTTGACAAACTCCTCAAACTTCTCCTGGCCAACCATTCAAATGAGTTTGAATTGATCACACTCCTAAATTCTCTCTTCTCCATCCGTTTAAATTTGTTGACTTGTTCAATAATTATCCCTCAGAGTTTGAGCTGAGCACAACTCTTCCCCTCTCTGGCTTCAAAAAAGAATTAGTAGCAAAAGATTTCTGTAGCTTGAACCCAAGCTCTCCTTCCCTTGGTTGTGGCGTCATTGAATAAGGCCCTAAGTGGCGCCTCCTTGCCACTTTACCCAGGCTTTTCTTGTGCTACAGTTTACCACAAAATATTCTTAACCCCTAGCTCCTTTAGCTCCCTTGAACTAATGCTTGAAAATAAAATTTTTCCTATAGTTCGGGCCTACCCTTGGCTCATACCTAGACCTCAAGACACCTTGATTAACAACAAAATCAAGCCATTCACATGCAATTAATGCAAACATAATAGCTCCTAACTAAGGATGTTACAGTTCTACCCCCCTTAAAAATGATTTCGACCTCAAAATTACCTGGTCAAAAGAGTTGAGGGTATTACTGCCTCATCACATCCTCTGGTTCCTACGTAGCTTCTTCCATGCCATGGTTCCGCCATAACACCTTCACTAATGGAACTGACTTCCTGTGCAAAACCTTTACATCCCGATCTAGAATCTGTACTAGTTCCTCTTCCATGGTCAAATCTGGGCTCACCTCAATTTCCTCCACCGATACAACATGCGATGGATCTGAAGGGTAACGCCTCAGCATGGAGACATAAAACACATCATGTATCTGACTCAGCTCCGCTGGCAACTCGAGCTGATAAGCTACTGGTCCTACTCGTCTCAACACCTTATATGGGCCAATAAATCTTTGGCTTAGCTTGCCTTTCTTTCCAAACCTCAGCACTTTCTTCCATGGCGAGACCTTTAGGAAAACCCTGTCACCCACTGCAAGCTCTATATCTCTTCACTTAAGATCAGCATATGACTTCTGCCTATCTGTAGCATCTTTTAGACGAGCCTGAATCAACTTGACCTTATCCTCATTTTCAGCAACTAACTCTGGTCCCAACATCTGACGCTCACCCAACTCTGTCCAGCACGTAGGTGTACGACACTTCCCACCATACAATGCCTCATATGGTGCCATCTTAATGCTTGCCTGGTAACTATTGTTGTATGTGAACTCAGCTAATGGTAGAAACTCTTCCCAGCTGCCGCTGAAATCCAAAACACAGCCCCTCAGTATATCTTCCAAGATTTGTATAACCCTTTCTGACTGTCCATCCGACTGCGGATGAAATACCGTACTAAAATCTAACTGCATACTCAACGCCTGATGTAATGCTTTCTAGAACCTCGATGTGAATCTGGGATCCCTATTCGAGATAATCGACACTGGCACATCGTGCAACCTCACTATCTCTGCCATATACAACTTATCTAACTTTTGAAGCGAGTAATCAACCCTTAGCGGTATGAAATGAGCTGATTTCGTCAACCGGTCCACAATCACCGAAACTGAGTACTTCTTACTAGGCGTAAGGGGTAGCCCACTGACAAAGTCCATAGTGATCCTTTCCCACTTCCACTGAGGAATCTTCACCAACTGAAGTAAACCCGACGGAAACTGATGTTCAGCTTTGACCTTCTGACACGTCAAACACTTACCCACAAACTCAGTCACTTCCCGCTTCAGACCTGGCTACCAAAACTGCTCTCGCAAACCCCGGTACATCTTGCTACCTCCAGGATGCATAGCGTATGGGCTGCTATGTGCGTCCTGAAGTATCCTCTGCCTTAACTCAATGTCCTTCGACATACAAGCTCTCCCTTGAAAACACAACACTCCATCACTGGTCAAGCTGTAGCCTTCCAAACCACCACTCTGCACTTGCAACCTCCGAGCATTCAAACCCTCATCCACTAACTATTTCTCTTTAATCTACTCTACCCAAGTCGGTTTAACCTATAATTCTGCCAAAAGACTCTCGTCGTCATACAAGCTAAGATGAGCAAACATCGCTCTCAGGTCTGACACTACCTTACGGCTCAATGCATCTGCAACCATGTTAGCCTTACCCGGATGATACTCAATTGAACAGTCGTAGTCCTTCAATAGCTCAATCCATCTGCGCTGTCTCAAATTTAAATCTTTCTGTGCAAAAGATACTTCAGACTCTTATGGTCCGTGTAGACTATCGACTTCTCTCTGTACAAATAGTGTCTCTATATCTTTAGCGCGAAAACCACTGCAGCTAACTCCAGATCATGCATCGGATAGTTAACTTCATGCGCCTCAAATTGCCAAGACGATATGCCACTACTTTCCCTTCCTACATCAGCACACATCCCAAGCCAATATGTGATGCATCACAGTAGACCGTGAATTCCTTTCTTACCTCAGGCTGAATCAAAATCGGAGCTTCCGTCAAAATCTTCCTCAACTTGTCGAAACTTTCCTATTGTTTCTCAGACCACACAAATGGAACTTCTTTCCTCAATAACTTGGTCAACGGTGCTGCGATCAGAGAAAATCCTACTACAAATCTTCGGTAATACCCTACCAGACCTAGAAAACTTCGAATCTCCACAACCAACTTAGGCGGTTTCCAGTCCAACACCGCCTCAATCTTACGAGGGTCCACACCTAAGAAAGTCACCTCCCTAAGCCAGAACTCGCACTTACTAAACTTGGCAAATAACTACTTTTCCCTCAGAATTTGCAAAACTACCCGCAAGTGCGTATCATGATCCTCCTCAGACCTTGAGTACACCAATATGTCATCTATAAATACCACGACAAACTGGTCCAAGTACTACTAAAACACCCAATTCATCATATCCATGAATGCTGCCGGCGTGTTAGTCAATCCAAACGGTATTACCAGAAACTCGTAGTGTCCATATCGAGTGCAAAATGCCGTCTTGTGGATATCAGCCTCATTCACCTTAAGCTGATGATACCCCGACCTTAGATCGATCTTCGAGAAGACCGATGCCCCTTGTCGATCAAACAAGTCATCTATCCTCGCAAGCGGATACTTGTTCTTGATCGTCGACTTATTCAACTGGCGGTAGTCTATACACATCCGCATTGTACCATCCTTCTTCTTAACAAAGAGCACTGGCGCTCCCCAAGGCGAAACACTTGGCTGGATAAAACCTCGGTCCAACAACTCCTAAATCTGAGCTTTCAGCTCCACCAATTCCTTTGGCACCATCCTGTACGGGGCAATAGACACTGGCACAATTCCGGGTAATAGATCTATACCGAATTTAACTTTTTGATTCGGAGGCAGACCCGAAAGTTCTTCTAAAATACGTCGACAAATTTTTTCACCACTCGGACATCCTCTACAGATGACTCTTTGGCCTCCAAGGCACACACACGAACCATAAACGCCTTACAACCCTTCCTAACCATTTCTTAGCTTTCAAAGCAGACACCACGTTGGATAGATAATCTCTTCTATTACCTATCATCACCACTTCTTTACCTTCAACCGTTTTCAAAACCATACGCTTAGCCGCGTAATCCAAACTTGCTTGGTACTTCACCAGCCAGTCCATCCCAAGAATTAGATCGAACTCCCCAAACGGTAGTTCCATCAGATCAGCCATAAATACTACCCCTTAGAGTTCTAGGGGTACATCCCTATACAACTTATTTACTTCTACAGAGTGACCTAGAGGGCTAATTACTGTCATCTCCCTAGAAGTAGTTTCAAAGTCTAGGTTCATGGTCTCTATTATGCTACTGGCAATATACGAATGTGTCGAACCAACATCTATCAAAGCAGTATAAGGTAGTCCAAAGATTAAGAACGTACTGGTTATGACGTCCGGTGCATCGCCTTCCTCTCGACGCCTCGCTGCATATACCAACCCAGGCTGTCTTGCTTCAAGTTGCTGCACCTCCGCCTTGATGCTCATGGCTCGACCAGTAACCATTACCTCCTTTACCAGAACCACGACACCTCTGCGGTTGCGGTCTCTCATTCCTAAACTGAGCACGGCCCTGACCCTCAAACTGAATCTTGGCTAACTTCTGTGGACAGTCTCTCACACGATGATCCAAATGACCCACACCGAAAGCATCCATTGGTCCACGGTCCAAGCAATAGGTCTCCCAAAGGAGATTTTCCACACCGATTACATCATACTGGTCCTCGCTAGCAAGAATAGGTCTCCCAAATTGATTCGGCCCACCATGCCTAGTCCTTTTCTGAGAATTTCTTGCTGATCCAGATGATCCAAAACCTCTCTTTGTCTATTCCTATCCGATTTTCGCCTCACAGATTCCTTGACCCCTTCGCTACCTTAGCCTTCTCTACCAACACGACAAACTCCGCTCTGCGCCAGGAGCAATAAGTAATCTCAGATCATCCTCATCCGTCCTCAAACCTGACACATCGCTCATGCTCTGTAGCCACGATACCTCGAGCATACCGACTCAACCTTAAGAATTCTTCCTTGTACTCTAATACGGACTTGCTCCCTTGAACCAGCCTCAGAAACGCCTTCCTCTGCGCATCAATATAACTAGACCTAATATACTTCTTCTGATACGTTGCCTTGAAATAATCCTAATTGAGATCATCCGCTGCAGTACTATTTCGAACCGTGAGCCACCACTGGTATGACTCATCCCGAAGAAGTGACACTACCCCTTTCAGTTTCTCCTCAGCAGTCAGATCCAAATCATCCATGATTCGCTCCATTGTCTCCAACCAATACTCAGCCGTATTGGGCGCCACACCAGAAACACCTTGGAATACCTCAGCTCCATTGGCTCGGAGTCGCTCAAATATAGATTTTTCGAGCTCCTATACCTCCACCTGCTCTAGCCACCCTCTCAAGAACTCGCAGCATCACCTGCGATACTGCATCATCCCCCGTTTGATCCTGATACTCAACATCAGCAGCTAGTGGTGGTGGCATCTCATTCTCGAACCCTTGACCATACCTAACTGGTTCCAATATGATAATTCTGCCTCTACCACGCCCACGCACATTATGACCACGTCCCTAGAACTCATGTCTAAGACCACGATTTAATCTGCTTTAAGAAATTTTATGCATTAGCTTCTGTTCCACTGATTACCCATGAACAAGTTTTATGTAAAGAAGTTTAGTAGTAGTCCTTTCGATCATTACAAAGTTTTCATTTCAAGTCTTCTACCCTAATTCAGATAATCACATTCATTCCTCAACAACATCCACCACCCACACTCACCACTTGTAGGGGTACTCTCGTCATTTCACTACCCGGGGGTATTTTCATAATTTATCCTATCAAGGTATTTTAGTGATAAATCAGGGTTAATTCAGAAATTTTTACAAATCATAGGTATTTCAAAAATTTCAGAAATTGGGGTATTTTGGTAATTTCTCAGATCTAAGGTAGTTTTTATAAATCAAGGGATAATTCGGTGATTTCAAAACTAGGGTTTTTATAAAACAGTGTAGCTAGTCCCTTTCGGGTTTTAATTATTGAATTTAGCATGTGAATAAGTCCTCTTGTTTAGGGTGAACCGTCACTACGCACTAGGTAGGATTCGAGCGAAGAGAATGTGAGTCACTAGGACTGCTTAAATACCAGGCTCCCCTTGAATCTAATCCTAAACATGAGCACAACTGTTGCCACACCCTTAACTCGGCGACTTACTCACAGGTTTGTTTGATTGATCTTTAAGTCTTATGTAATTTTGTGTTGGAGTAAGCTAATCCTAGGGTTCAATAGCTTCTAATCTACTAACCTACGATCTTCCACATGCAAATCACACAATGATTAGGGGTACTTACCTATGCAGATTGGTGCCGGAGACTCGGTGCCATACTTCTCAAACCATATATTTCCTACAAAATTTTTCAAAACCCTACTTTTAAACATTTTGGGCCTCGGGCCCACAACCGAGCTTTTAAACTTGGCTCTGATTCCAAAAATGTAACACCTCATACCCGGTCAACACACCACAACCGAATCCGACATGCCACAGAGTGAAAAACAGCTCGAAGGAAACAAGTTGTCGGTTATTTTCAGAAAAAGCTCTTTGTTTTTGTGTTTGTAGAAACCCGGTGCATGTATGGTTGAAATCGTTAAGTTGCTTTGAAAATCCCAAAAGGCTTTTTAAAACTCGTTTTCATTCATTACCTAAGGAAAACATTAAAGTCTATTGAAACCCGAGTGAATTCTTACTTGGTTAATTTAAAACCGTTTGATTTTGGGCATGGAAAACTTAGATTTTGAAAATCATTTAAGTTAACTTTGTTATCCTCTTGTGAATATTGCTACCCGATGGTAAGATTCAGAAAACCCGTTGTGTAGTATAATTTTTGAAAACTTTGGTTATCAGGTTATTTAAAACATGTTAAACAATTTACTTAGCAACATTTAGAAAATTAAAGCAGATATAATAAAACCCTAAATAAAAATACTAATGGCCTTATTACAACCCAAATAAAAATAAGAATTTAAAACAAAGGTGCCCAAATCGAAAGTCCAAGTAAAACTGAAAATAAATGTCGCATGGCCACCTCGAGTCCACCCGGCTCCTCATTCGCGATCTACGAGTCACCTGAAAAGATAAGGAAGAAGGTGAGTCACCAAGACTCAGTGCATAATCCCCCTCCCGATTATAGCAACATTCCTACACAGGTTATAATCAAGCAAACATATCATGCACCCAAGCCTAACTATCCACAACTCCATTTTTCTACCCCGTGTGGTACCAAACCACTGGTGGTGCCAAACCACTGGTGACCCAAAGTCACCGATATCAATAATATTGTGGTGCCAAACCACTTGGTGACCCAAAGTCACGAATAATCTATATGTGGGGCCAACCCACATGTGATACCAAATCATCGGCGACAATCCTGTTTTATCAAATGTGGGGCCAACCCATCGTGGTACGGTCACTGGGGACGAGTCGCTATGAGGTGCCAAACCTCTAGTGACCCAAAGTCACGAATATTAACTGTGGTACCAAACCACTAGTGGTGCCAAACCACTGGTGACCCAAAGTCACATATATCAATCTTCCCCCGCCTCTCATGTGACCCACATTAATGCTCATGCACATACAAATCATGCCATCATGCTTAATCATTAAACATATATCGAACATAACATAAATAATATCATCAGAAATCATGTGCCACAATCTCAACCAAAACGGACTTACCCAAAATCCTTGCTCATACCCATAAAGGTACCTTACCGAAATATACATAGTTTTCAGCTTTAAACATGTTAAGGTTATTAGCAAGTTTACAACGATTATGAAGAGTGTAAGTTACACACCTGGCTACTAACGCGACTACTTAATGCCGAAGATTAAGATCTAACGCACTAGATCCCCCTTTCCTACATTCGACAAATGACAACTATTAGCAAAAAGCCATTCGGCTACACTTGTAAATCCCAAAAAGTTAATGCATCTAATAACCATCCTTACCATAGTGATTTTTGATCACCAGTCACAACCCGAGATCTATGATATAGAGCCTTCCCTATAATCGGCCAAGATCTTAAACCATATAACTAATAGCCTTCAGCTTTTCAAAAGAATAAGAGAAAGATTAAGTCGATATGTAACCTTACCACTGACTTACCAAGACCGATTGATAGAGAATAGATGACCCCGATCCATCGCTTTACAATCCGGAACCCTAGAAGAAATCGATTTCACAAATTAAAGAGAGCCAAGACAAATGCCGAAATTCAGCTTTTGGTTCTAAACAAATCGACAGAGAAAAGAACAAGAAAATAGAAGTGATTCGACCAAGGACACTTACCCACACCAAAACCGATTAGAGAAGAAGACAAGAGAGATCCACGCTTGATTGATGTTCGGCCAAAAGTGAGAACAAGAAGAGGAGAGTAGAGAGAGATTTCGACAATGGTGATGGAATACTCAAGGTGATCCGGCTATGGCTTAAGAAAAGAAATCAAAGGAGATTCGGCCAACATGAAATGAGAGGATGAAAGAGGAATATTCGGTTTGAATGATGGTGAGAAGAAGATGAAAGAATCAATGGAAAAGAGAGTGGCTTGTTAAGAAGAAGGTTCGGCCAACCATTAAGAATGGAGAGCAAAAAGAAATGAGATTTAGGGGGAATAGTATTTCGGCTTCAAATAAATAAGAGAGGAATTCAAATGGAGATCCGGGTCAATACCAAAGAAAGAAATCGGCAAGAGCCTAAAGTGTTTTTGGCTTTCGGTTTCAAAGGAGGAAAAGAAAGAAACTCAAATGGTTCCTTTTTGGGATTTCACTAGGTGCTTCAAAAGGGGATTCGACAAGTGCCAAAAGAGGTTTCAGTTTTGGTTCTCAACAGAATGTGCCAAAGCTTGACTAACCGAAAATGCCACTAAGGAATTTCGGCACTCCCTCCCCTAGTCTTCCAACCGATTAGTCTTCCTCACCCTAGAGTTCAAATTTTGGCAAACTCCTCAAACTTCTCCTGGCCAACCATTCAAATGAGTTTGAATTGATCACACTCCTAAATTCTCTCTTCTCCATCCCTTTAAATTTGTTGACTTGTTCAACAATTATCCCTCAGAGTTTGAGCTAAGCACAACTCCTCCCCTCTCTGGCGTCAAAAAAGAATTAGCAGCAAGGGATTTCTGCAGCTCGAACCCAAGCTCTCCTTCCCTTGCTTGTGGTGTCACTGAATAAGGCCCTAAGTGGCGCCTCCTTGCCACTTTACCCAGGCTTTTCTTGTGCTACAGTTTACCACAAAATATTCTTAACCCCTAGCTCCTTCACTCCCAGAACCAATGCTTGAAAATAAAATTTTTCCTATAGTTCGCCTACCCTTGGCTCATACCCAGACCCCAAGACACCTTGATTAACAACAAATCAAGCCATTCACATGCAATTAATGCAAACATAATAGCCCCTAACTAAGGATGTTACACAAACTATCAATACCAATCTCATAAAAGTACTCAAATTCATGCATATAATCCTTTAATATCATTTTACACAAATTTCCTAAACTTTTACATTTTATTCAATTTTGTCCCAAAAATTAAACTTATCATAACTTCCAAATTTGGACTTCAAACTTTAAACCAATTTCAAATAAATTCAATTGTAGCCACCTATTATCAAAAACTTCATAAATTACTAATAAATTTCAAGATATTAACAATTTAGTCCTTAAGTCCAAAATTAACAAAAACACTTTATAGAATTGTCCTTAAACAATTCATAGTTTCCAAATCTATCAATTTATATAAAAAAACTAAGATTCATCAATGACAAGTTTTAAAATCTTTAATAATTTTGAAATCAAAATACTGATTAGCTAGACCTAGTTGCAACGATATTAAAAATATAAAAATACAAAAAATGAGATTAAAAATAGCTTAGATGCACGACTTGAAAGTTTGAAGCAATTCAGCCATGGATTCTTTTGCTCTTTCTTCCTTCGAACTGCGAAATAAAATGAGGTAGGAAGATGACAAATTATTTTTAATTCTTTTAACATATATTATTATAATTTTTTATTTAATTAATATAACACATAATTTAAACCAAAACCAACCATCCCACTTTCTTCAAAAGTGGTTAATTATTACTTAAATCCCTTGACAAAATTTAATTAACTCCATAATCAACTAAAATTCCATAAAAATCAAGTTTTTACAATTTAGATTCTTTTCTTTAATTAACTATCAAATCACTAAATTTCGAACCAAACTTCAATACACTTATTTAGTAACTCCATAAATATTTATAATATATATTTACGAGCTTGATTTACAAAAACAAGGTCCCAAAACCTCATTTTCCAAAACCATTTGACTTTTGGGACAACCCACTTTTTTAAACTAATTATCCAATTAAATAAAAATTATCAGATAAAATTCACTATATCAAAATACTTAACTCGTAAAGATTAAATAATAATATTTCCATACTCACTCATAAGAATTGTGGTCCAGAAACTACTATTTCTGACACCACTAAAAATAGGTTGTTACATGCAATGCCTTTCTCATCAGAATCGTTCAAACAATGAGTAACTCATGATAGACATATTCATTCTTTCAGACATATATGCATGCATACCACTCCTTGCCTTATCAAAGTCATAGAGTCATGCTTTACTAGTTTCAATTTCATACTTTAGTCACTTAGCACAGGAATATCTAAACTACAAACATACATGTAAGAGTTAGCCTAGAGACTCACCTTATAACCTCAGAGGCACTTAAACTTTAGATCTAGCCATTTCTTCTTGGAGTCAACCACTTGAACTCTAGATCCTTCAATCAACCAAATGCTACGGCTTCATCGCCTCAACAAATAGAGACATTGTTAGAATCTATCTGAATAACCTTTACCATCACTTGAAACCCCAAATGTAAAACTAATATTTATTTCTTCAAGTATACTTTCGGATCTGTGTTCCCTTAACAAGCAAAACCTAAGAACATACCTTAAAGGGAGGAAAATCACTAGCAGAAATAGGGGTTTCAGACCCATCTGTTGGGAGGCAGCTTTCATCTATTCATGGCCCTCATCCTTGAGAAGGAAGATAACCCCTTAACTTAACTGAGGTGTCCTTTTACCTTAACCCAAGTTTTCATGGGAACTTGAAAAATGTCACGTCAAGGCTAAGTGGCTTTGCAAAATCTTCCACGTCTAAGAAACTAACATTATACTCCTTCAGCCTTTGACTCTTCTGGCTCACTTTTGGTTAGTTTAAAATTAGCTTTCCTTTCAATTTAACTAGTAAAAGACCACATTGGTCACCGGAGGTATTATGCCTTTGGCATGGCCTCATACCTCTTAACCATCCTTTTGGTTTCATTTATCATCCTTGAAACACCCTAAACCCGGCCCATAAGCCCTGAATGGATCTAGCATGCTTCTAGGAAAAACCATTCGAATTTATTTGAAACTTTGCTAAAATTTTTCGTGTTTTTGAAAACAGTTGATTTGGGTTGGGCTCGAATTTAAAACCCATGTTGATTAGGTGTCGAAACATTTAATATTTATACTTTAAGAAAGATGGACTTTAATTTTGAATTAATAAAGATCGTGTCATACTTAAGTAAGTAAATATGCATGCGTAAACAGTTCAAACCAAGGCCTTATTACATCAAATCAAAACCCAAATTAAATTCAAAGTACTTAAAAGAGAAAACCCAAAATAAAATAGACTTGAAGCCGAGCATGGCCACCTTTGAGCTCCTGCCGACCCGGTCCATCACTGAGTGTCACTTGAAAAATAATCCCACAAGGGGTGAGTCAAACAGACTCAATGTGTACAATCAACACTAAGTCTCAAATGTTCGGGCATGTCACATCATACATATTCACATAGCATTTATATAGAATGATGCAATTCCCAAACCCAAGCCTATATAACCATCCGCTACACATCACCCATACCAACCATCACACCGTGGGGACTACTAAGTCAACCCTCCATCCGCTACACACCATCGAATGCGTCATTGCATAAATAAAACGTGCTCATCGCCCTTATAATTTCGTGGCATAGCCACCATATACATATTCGTGACATAAGTCACCACATTCATATATTATGACATAAGTCACCACATTCTGATATTGTGACATAAGTCACCACATTCACATATTGGGGTATAAAACCACCAATTCACTTTCCCTTTACATATCACCCATATGCCCCATGTCATGCAAAACATGCAAAAAATTATGTCTTATGCTTTATTCACATTCTTATAGTTGCACTTATGTGCCATAATAGATTGTATTATATTCCTAGTAGTAGGAAAAATGTACCTGAGTACTTTATACCATTACATGGAAACTTGGCCACATTCACATTATTATAACATATATATTAAATATTGCCTTACATCTATTAAGAGATAGTGTGGAGTACACACCTGATTTACTTAGCAAATTCACTCCAAATCCCGAAAATCCAATCTACTGCTTTAGATCTTTACTGCCTATATTCGGCCAACCCCAATCTTATTAGTAAAAAGCCATTCGGCTATAAAATCAAATCCTAATAGGATTATTGAAATCAAATTCTTACCTTGGTGCTGATTTATCTACTAATCAAATCTCGAAACATTGAAATCCTTCTACCTTGTATTCGGCTAACATTAGATCACTTAAAGGGTTAGTTTCCGATTTTTGAATAATTATGAAATAGATCTATGACACCAAACATGTCCTTGGCCGAATACATATACCCACTTACCTTGCAAATCCCAAATCCCGAAAGCACCACTTGGTTATGGAGATGTCGAAATACCTATACATATGTTAGATCTAATTCCAACATTAAATCACAAGTAGATAGCCCTTGGCCGAATATACACATGTCTTACCTTGAATCTTTAAAATCCTGAAATATCCTTCCTTGAAGTCGACAACACTTAGATCCCGAAACTTCCTTATGGTCGACAAGAGACAGACCCCGAAAGAGTCCTTCATGGTTTCGGTCAAAGACATTAATAGAGTTAGATTAATAGTTTAAGAAAAAGAATGGGAACCGACTGACAATTGGCCTTTACCCTTAATACAAAAGTCGACAGCACCTTTGCTTGAAGCCCCTCAAAGATTCGGCTATGAAGACTAGCTAGTGCTCAAATGATTTCGGCTTTTGGGACTTAATGGAGTAATCGGCTTCACAAGGATGAAAAGAGAGAGAGGTATGAGCTTTAGGAAGAATCGGCAATGGTTATTTTAGGGAGGGGTTTCAGCTTTGATTGATTTTGCAAAAGAAGAAGAGTATGTTGAAGGTTCGACTTTTGGAGAATCAAAAAGGAAAAGAGAATAATTGGCAGAGAGAATTCGGCAGAAGAAAAGAAAGAATGAAGAATAGCCACCCTTTTCCCCTTTCTGCCGAAATTAGTCTACCTAGAGACCCTTATTCAGCCAACTCTCCCTATTCTGATAGCTTTATCTCTCAATTATCACCTTATTCAAATTAATAAAATTAATTCAACATTTATCCCTTATCTAGCCGAATTTTAAAAAGGATTAAACTCCTCCCTTGAGTTCCTTAGTGCCATCCACCTCTCTGCTCCTTGTAGCAAAAATAAAATAAAATTCTTTTATTTGCTTCCCATGCGACTCGAACTTAGGTCCTTCCACATAGCCCATGGCGTCATTTCCAGAGGCCCTAAGTGGCGCCTCCAAGCCACTTTTCCAAGCCCGTCTGTGTGTCATATTTCCCTTATTTATTTTCTTAAGGCCACCTTGCTTCAGTTCCCTCTTTTAGACTTAAAACTCGATATTTTTCTAAGGCATTTTCCTTATATTTAAAATTCTAAAATTCACATAACACATTCATAACACATAAGACATGCTATTTCATATAATTAGCGTAAATGCACAAGCCATAATCCAGATATTACGGTTCTACCTCCTTAAAATAATTTCTCCTCAAAATTACCTCGATCGAAATAAGTGAGGGTATTGTTGTCTCATCGCTCTTCCTGCTCCCATGAAGCTTCTTCCGATCCATGATTTCTCCACAATACTTTGACTAGGGGAACTGACTTCCTTCGAAGCATCTTCACATCCCTTTTCAGAATCTTGATAGGCTCTTCCTCATAAGACAAATTTGGTCTCAGCTCCACCTCTTCAACCGGAACTACATGAGACGGATCTGATCGATATCGACGTAGCATGGAAATATGAAATATGTCATGCATCTGTTGCAATTTTGAAGGCAACTCCAACTGGTATGTCACCGGTCCAATTTGCTTCAATACCCGATAAGGTCCTATGAACCTCATTCTTAACTTCCTTTTCACCAAATCTCATGGCGACACTTTTCCCACATCAAATTCTATCTCCTTCGCCTGAGATCGGATGCTTCTTTTTAACTGTGTCTAATTACACCAACCTTCTCCTCAAATTTTGCCACAATTTTCGAACCCAAAATCTGACGTTCTCCCAATTCCATCTAACATGTAGGAGTCCGACACTTCCGCCACAGACTTAGGGGTTTCAACCCAAAACTGCCTCAATCTTTCGTGGATCCACCCTTATTCCTTCAGCAGATACTACATGTCCTAAAAACGTAACCTCCTTAAGCCAAAATTCACACTTGCTAAATTTGGCGTAGAGCTTCTTCTCCCTCAACACTTGCAACACAATTCGAGGTGCTCATCATGATGTTCCTCAAACATTGAATACACCAATATGTCATCTATGAACACAACAACGAACTGGTCCAGATAGGGTTGGAAAACCCGGTTCATCATGTCCATAAACACGGCTAGGATATTAGTCAAACCGAATGGCATTACCAAGAACTCATAATGCCCGTAGCTTGTTCGGAAAGCCGTCTTATGGATATCAGCCTCCTTCACCTTCAACTGATGATATCCCGAACTTAAGTCGATCTTTGAGAAAACTGCAGCCCCCTTCAGTTGATCGAACAAGTCATCTATCCTTGGCAACGGGTACTTGTTCTTGATGGTTAGCTTATTCAACTGATGGTAATCTATGCACAGACGCAAAGTTCCGTCCTTCTTCTTCACAAATAAAATTGGTGCTCCCCATGGAGACACACTGGGTCGAATAAACCCACGGTCTACCAATTCTTGGATTTGAACCTTGAGCTCAACCAACTCCTTTGGTGCCATTCTGTACGAGGCGATTGAAACAGGAGCTGTACTAAGTAGCAAGTCAATTCCAAACTCTACCTCCCTGTCCGGGGGTATTCTGGGTAATTCTACCGAAAAACATCCTCAAACTCCCTTACAGTTCTAACTGCACTAACTCCCCCTTCTTTCCCATCCAAAGTACTAATGAAAGCCAAAAATGCCTTGCACCCCTTCCGAACCATCTTATCTGCCTTTAATGCAAAAAACTACATTAGATAAATTGTTTTGTCTTTCTCCTATCATAATTACCCCCTCACCCTCTAGGGTCCTTAACTCCATTCATTTGGCTGCACAATCCAATACAGCCCAATGCTCCACTAGCCAATCCATGCCAAGTATAAGATCGAATTCCTCAAAGGGTAATTCCATTAAGTCAGTAGGGAATACTACTCCCTGAAGCTCCAAAGGCACACTCTGAAATATCTTGTTTACCACTACAGTTTGACCTAGTGGGCTTACTATACCATCTCCTATTAGAGAGTTTAGAGGCTATGCCTAGTGTTTCAACTACACTACATGCAACATAAGAATGGGTCGAGCCCACATCGATCAAAGTAAAATAAGGCTTGCCATAAATAAGGAACGTACCAGTTATGACATCCGGTGCTCTCCGTCCTTCCTACGGTGAACCACATACACCAAGCCCGGCTGTCTTGCCTCTGTATTACCACCACCTTGGCCCAGTGTTCCACGTCCTCTGCCAGTACCATTTCCTTTACCATTCGAACCACGCCCTCGCTAGGTCATTTCTTCCACCTCTTTCCAAACTGAGTAACACCTTGAGCTCCTGGTCGATTCCCATCCTGTCTCATCGGATAGTCCTTAATCATATGGTCCTTTGACCCACACTTGAAACATCCTCCTACCTTCTTCCAACACTCTCCTAAATGCTTCTTTCCACACTGATCACAAGTACGGTGTTGGCCTCATATCACAGTCCGCTGACCTTGCGGCCCATCAACTCTAGGCCTCTTTTGCACATTCCCTGATGATCCAGATGGCCTAAAACCCCTCTTCTATTTATTTCATTCAGTGTTCTACCTTACAGAATCCTTGATACCCTCGGCTACTTTAGCCTTTTCCACTAATACAACAAACTCCAGCTCCCGTTGCGGGGCTATCAATAACCTTAGGTCACCTCTTAGTCCATCTTCAAACCGAACACACCGCCATGCTCAGAGACACTATACCCCAAGCATAGCGGCTCAATTTTAAGAATTGACAACAGACTCGACCACGGACTTGTTCCTTGAACCACCCCGAAATGCCTTCCTCGTGCATCGATATAATAGGTACCAACATACTTCTTCTGGTATGCCGCTTTAGCATACTCCCAAGGAAGTTCCTCCGCTATAGCACCATCCCGCACCGTGAGCCACCATTGATATGAATCATTACGAAGAAGCGACACCAACCCTTTCAGCTTCTCCTCGTCAGTTAAGTCAAGCTCATCCATAATTCGCTCAGTTGCCTCCAACCAATACTCAGCGGTACTGGGTGCCACACCAGATATACCATGGAACACTTCAGCTCCATTGGCTCGAGTCGCCAGTAATCGACTTTTGAGCTCCCATGCCTCCACCGCCCACCACCCTTTCTAAAACCCGCATTGATTGCTCGTGACATCTGCGTTATCCCCCTCGATCTTGATATTCCACATCGTGGTGGTGGTGGTGGTGGCATTTCATTTTAGATTCTTGACCCGATCTAACGGGTTTAGACATGATCATTTGTCCTCTTCCACAGCCACGCACGTTACGACCACGTCCTCTTGAGTTCATACTTTCGCTGCGTTTATCTGATTAAAGAATTTTATGTATTAGCTTTGTTCCACTGATTTAACACGGCGCTTTATGTTTAATAGCTCTAAAAAGTAGTTCTTTTGAGTCATACACATACAGTCTCACATCATTCATTTAGTTACACACATGAACTTGCGTTCATTATAGAGAAATGTTGTAGTTGTCGTTGTTTGTTATTTTTCACTACCTGGGGGTATTTCGTAATTTTGTCCTATGAGGTACTTTGGAAATTTTCAAATTAGGGTATTTGAAAATGTTGCAAAATAGAGATTGTTGATGTTTTGCAAAATTAAAATACTTTTCGAAAAAATTTCAAAAGTGAAATGAAAATTTTATACACTAGGGGTATTTTTGTAATTTTTTCAAGCCGTGGTCTTTTGGAAATTTTTGCAAAATATGGTTCCTGGTGAGTTTTCAAAATAAGGGTGTTTTTAAGGGTTTTTAATTTGAGGGTACTTCGTTGATTCTTACTAAGGGTATTTTGGTTATTTGTACAGGTTAGAGGTAATATGGTCATTTTGCAAATCGGGGGTAATTTCAGAATTTTCCAAACCGTGGTGTCTTGATATTTTGTAAAGTTTTGGATATTCTTGCAAAGTAGGGAAATTTTATTGAAATCAAGGGTAATATGGAAATTTTAGAACCAAGGGCATTTTAGTAATTTTTACCACTAGGGGTATTTAGGTAATTTGTAAATTAAAAATTCTTAGAAATTTTTTCCAAAATAATAATTTTCACAATTCAGAAGGGTAGTTTGTTGACTTTTAAAACTAAGGTTTCCATAAAAACGTGGCTAGTCCCTTTCGGGTTTTAATTATTGGATTTAGCCTGTGGGTGAGTCCTCTTGGTTAGGGTGAACCATCGCTACGCACCAGGTAGGGTTCGAGTGGGTAGTAGGTGAGTCACTAGGACTGCTTAAACACCAAGCTCCCACCGAAACCAATCCTAGACATGCGCATAATGGTTGCCACACCCTAGCTCGGCAACATAGTCACAGGTTTGTTTAGTTAGGCATTAAAGTTTTATGTAATTGTTGGGGTAAACTAGTCCTATAGTTCAAGTACTTATCATACTAATCTACGTTCCATTTCTACCCTTCTACAAATCATATGATACTCCACACAATAGATAAGGGTACTTACCTCGTGGACTTCGGGCCGGAGACTCAGGTGCCATGCCAGAAAGCCTGCTCATTTCTTATAAAAACCCAATTTTCCAAAAGAAAACGTTTTGGGCCTTAAAATCCCTCAAGGTTGAGTTTTGAACCGGGCTCTGATACCAAATTAAAACACCCCAAACCTAGCCCATAGGCCCTGACCGAATCTGGCATGCTTCTAGGAAAAACCATTCGAATCTTATTTGAAAGTTTGCTAAAATTTTTCGTGTTTTTGAAAACAGTTGATTTGGGCTGGGCTTGAATTTAAAACCCATGTTGATTAGGTGTCGAAACATTTAATATTTATACTTTAAGAAAGATGGACTTTAATTTTGAATTAATAAAGATCATGTCACACTTAAGTAAGTAAATATGCATGCGTAAACAGTTCAAACCAAGGCCTTATTACATCAAATCAAAACCCAAATTAAATTCAAAGTACTTAAAAGAGAAAACCCAAAATAAAATAGACTTGAAGCCGAGCATGGCCACCCTTGAGCTCCTGCCGACCCGGTTTATCACTGAGTGTCACCTAAAAAATAATCCCACAAGGGGTGAGTCAAACAGACTCAATGTGTACAATCAACACTAAGTCTCAAACAGATTCAGGCATGTCACATCATACATATTCACATAGCATTTATATAGAATGATGCAATTCCCGAACCCAAGCCTATATAACCATCCGCTATACTTCACCCGTACCAACCATCACACCGTGAGGACTACTAAGTCAACCCTCCATCTGCTACACACCATCGAAGGCAGTCGCTGCAGTCGACGTGCTCATCGCCCTTATAATTTCGTGGCATAGCCACCATATACATATTCGTGACATAAGTCACAACATTCATATATTGTGACATAAGTCACCACATTCGGATATTGTGACATAAATCACCACATTCACATATTGGGGTATAAAACCACCAATTCACTTCCCCTTTACATATCACCCATATGCCCCATGTCATGCAAAACATGCAAAAAATTATGCCTTATGCTTTATTCACATTCTTATAGTTGCACTTATGTGCCATAATAGATTGTATTATATTCCTAGTAGGAGTAGGAAAAATGTACCTGAGTACTTTGTACCATTGCATGAAAACTTAGCCACATTCACATTATTATAACATATATATTAAATATTGCCTTACATCTATTAAGAGATAGTGTGAGCACACACCGATTTACTTAGCAAATTCACTCCAAATCTCAAAATCCAATCTCTTGCTTTAGATCTTTATCGCCTATATTCTACCAACCCCAATCTTATTAGTAAAAGCCATTCGCTATAAAACCAATTCCTAATAGGATTATTGTAATCAAATTCTTACCTTGGTGCCGATTTCTCTACTAATCAAATCTCAAACGTTGAAATCCTTTTACCTTGTATTCGGCTAACATTAGATCACTTAAAGGGTTAGTTTTCGCTTTTGAATAATTATGAAATAGATCTATGACACCAAACATGGCCTTGGCGAATACATGACCCACTTACCTTGCAAATCCCAAATCCCGAAAGCACCACTTGGTTATGGAGATGCCGAAATACCTATACATATGTTAGATCCGATTCCAACATTAAATCACAAGTAGATAACCCTTGGCCGAATATACACATGTCTTACCTTGAATCTTTAAAATCCCGAAATATCCTTCTTGAAGTCGACAACACCTAGATCCCGAAACTTCTTTATGGTCGACTAGAGACAGATCCCGAAAGAGTCCTTCATGGTTTCGATCAAAGACATTAATAGAGTTAGATTCCTAGTTTAAGAAAAAGAATGGGAACCGAATGATAATTGGCCCTTACCCTTAATACAAAAGTCGACAGCACATTTGCTTGAAGCCCCTCAAAGATTCGGCTATGAAGACTAGCTAATGCTCAAAAGATTTCGGCTTTTGGGACTTAATGGAGTAATCGGCTTCACAAGGATAAAAAGAGAGAGAGGTATGAGCTTTCGGAAGAATCAACAATGGTTATTTTAGGGAGGGGTTTCAGCTTTGATTGATTTTGCAAAAGAAGAAGAGTATGTTGAAGGTTCGACTTTTGGAGAATCAAAAAGGAAAAGAGAATAATTGGCAGAGAGAATTCGGTAGAGGAAAAGAAAGAATGAAGAATAGCCACCCTTTTCCCCTTTCTGCCAAAATTAGTCTACCTAGAGACCCTTATTCGGCCAACTCTCCCTATTCTGATAGCTTTATCTCTCAATTATCAACTTATTCAAATTAATAAAATTAATCCAACATTTATCCCTTATCTAGCCGAATTTTAAAAAGGATTAAACTCCTCCCTTGAGTTCCTTAGTGCCGTCCACCTCTCTGCTCCTTGTAGCAAAAAAAAAAAAACAAAATTCTTTTATTTGCTTCCCAATGCGACTCGAACTTAGGTCCTTCCTCATAGCCCATGGTGTCATTTCCAGAGGCCCTAAGTGGCGCCTCCAAGCCACTTTTCCAAGCCCGTTTGTATGTCATATTTCCCTTATTTATTTTCTTAAGGCCACCTTACTTCAGTTCCCTCTTTTAGACTTAAAACTCGATATTTTTCTAAGGCATCTTCCTTATATTTCAAGATTCTAAAATTCACACAACACATTCATAACACATAAGACATGCTATTCATATAATTAAGCGTAAATGCACAAGCCATAATCCAGGATATTACAATCCTAATCTAACTATGAATCCATTTCTTTTAATTTCTGTAATAACCCATTTGTGCCTGGGCTCATACAAAACCAAATATATAAACCCAATTAATAAAAGTCCAATGTCCAGATTACAAAATAGGCCCAATTACACCTAGACCCAAATCACTAACACCCAAATAACCTAGGCAATTAAACCTTTTAACCCAAACCCAATTAACAAGCTCGATAAGCTCATTTCTTTTAAACATTTTTAGCTTCTGGAAAACCCTAGCAATGGCCTTGCACCGCCGCCTCCATACCAGCCCTCCTCGTTGGATATCACGCCGCTATTAGAGCGTGAATCACGCCCCCATCTTCGTCGTTCATGTAACATCCTTAAAATGGGGTCTCTACATTTTGTGTGTTTGCATGTGACGATATGCTTACTGTGCTAGTTTAGCATGTTTTGGGGCCTAGGCATGACCTCGGGTTAGGCCTGAGTCATGGCTAAAATTTTCGTTTTGGCACTTAGGAATAGGGAGCTAAGGGAGTTAGGGGTTAAAATAATATATTGGAAGGTTGTGATACAAACAACCTAGTGGGAAAATGGCAAAGGAGGCGCCACTAAGGTGCTTGGATGGTGACGCCACATGCAGGGAAGGGGAGCTCAGGTTCGAGCAGTAGAAATCTCATTTTCTACTTATTATTTTGACGCCAAGCTGAGGAAGTGGTGTGCTCAGGGTGGACTCTGGAGGATAAGGATAGAAAGAGTCAAATAGATGAAGGTGAGGAAATTTAGGAGCTTGAATCTTATCAGCCTCATTTGAAGGTGTTGGCCAAAAGTTGGATTGTGGGGAGGAGGAGGATCGATTTTGGGTACTTGAGAAGGGGTGTACCGAATGTCTATGATGGTTTAGGGAATATTTCGACAAGTGGGGATAGTTCTTTTTGTTTTCTCTTGAGTTAGAGTCATAAGCCGAAACCCCTATTGCTCTCTTTCTCATTTTTGTTTTTCTCTTTTCAACATTCTTGGTGCTTGGCCGAACCACCCTTGCCATTTCCTTGAGAAAGGCCAATACCAAATATTCATCATCTTTTCTTCTTTGCCGAATCTTGGGACTATTTTCTTCTCCATCTCTTCCCTCTTCAAAAGCCGAAAGCCTTGTCGTTTCTCTTTCATTTTCATCAAGTATTGTGGCCAAATACCCTTAGCCTCCTTTCTTTCTCTTCTTACGTGTTCTAATCCCCTTGAAGTGTTGAATCTATCTCCTTCTTGTGGGGTTATAGCCGAATCTCCTGGTAAGTAACTTCTTCTTCTTCTTTTCTTGATTGATTTGGGTAATGCCGAAATCCCACTTCTCTTCTATCTCCTCATTTGTTGTAGATCCAAACTTAAACTTTTCTTGTTCTATATTGGTGGCCGAATCTATTAGTAAGGTAAGGGGGTAAGTGTTTTACGGTTTCGGTATTTCTTGTTGTGATTGATAACGAAGGCTTAGGCCGATGAAAGTGGTACTTGACCGATTGTAGGGAAGAGTGTAGCCGAATACAGTGGATCTTTGGGATTCGGTGGCCGACCTAGGTAAGGGTTTTTACATTTCGAATCTAGTTCTTATTCTTTCAAAAGTTGAAGGCTAATTATGTTTATGATAGGGCTTAGCCGATTGTAAAGGGAGGGTCATCGTAGCTTCGGGATTTGGTTTGAAACCAAATCAGTATTAAGGTAAGTGCTACCTTTGTGCGATACATCTTCGAGATTTTGGTGATTTGGCTGAATGGTTATAATTTTAAAAGTATATGTGTTGACCGATTGTAGGGTAGAGTGAAGGCTAACGTTTCAAGATTTCACTTAGATCTACAAATAGTCAGGTGTGTAACGCTTACACACTTCGTTAGTAGGATATAATTATTGTGTAACCGTTGTAGCCATTAAAACCGGTAGTTATGCCTTGTGGGCATGAGCATGGACTCCGGGTTAGTCCTCTAATTATGGATCTCGTTGTATGCTATCGTGTCATTGTTCAATATTATGCCATGCGTTATATGCATCATCATGTGTTATTATGTCACGATTGTTATGGGCATGATGGCAGGATTGTTGAGAGGAGGGGGAAGAATTATTTGGACTGTCACCAGTGGTTTTGACCACACGACGGGTTGGCCCCGTCTTTGATATTATAATTTGTGACTAAGTCCCAGTGGTTTTGACCACCAGTGGTTTTGACCACATATGAATATTGTGACTCGTCCCAGTGGTTTGGTACCACAGTGGGTTGGCCCCACATGATTAATTACGGGATTGTCATCAGTGGTTTTGACCACGCGATGGGTTGGCCCCATCACTTGATTTGTGACTACGGTCACCAATGGTTTTGACCACACCGATATATATATTTGTGGCTACGGTCACCAGTGGTTTTGACCACACCGATATATATATTTGTGGCTACGGTCACCAATGGTTTTGACCACCAGTGGTTTTGACCACACGGGTAGATAAAGGAGATTGGAAGGTTAGGTTATGGGTTGCATGATTTGCATGTTATACTGATGATTTGTGTAAGTGCTTGTACAATCGGGTTGGGGATTTATACACTGAGTCTCGGTGACTCATCCCTTCCCTTATAATTTGCAGATGAGGTGTAGATTGCGGATATGGAGCCGGGGAGAACTCGAGGCGGCCATGCATGCTAGTTTCAGGTTTTTATTTAAAATTTCTATTTTTGGTTTTATTTATTTACATCAATTTGGTTTTGGTTTTGTAATAAGGCCACTAAGTATTAATTTGGGGTTTTATTTCTAGATTATAATTTAATTATCTTATGCATATGATTTATAACTTGTTTTGCTTTGTTAACCGGAATTAAATTGAAGTTTACAAAATTATACTCTATATCGGGTTTTTCCAATGCTACCATCGGGTGACATTATTCACAAGGTAATGACAAAGTTAACAAAGATGATTTCAAACCTAAATTTTCAAACAAACTAGTAAGAACAAACGGATTTTTTTTGAAGCAAGAGTTTCTTTGAATTCTAAAGCAACCTAAAAACATTTTCAATATCACTTTTTATAGGGTTGATAAACCTTAGAATGATAAAAGAGTTTTCAGTAAAAATAAACCGGGAAACTTATTTATTCAAATATTTTCACTCCGTAACATGCCAGATTCGGTCGTGGTATATTGACCGGGTTCAGGGTGTTACAATTTTGGTATCAGAGCCAAGTTCAAAAGCTCAGCTATGGGCCCAAGGCCCAAAATGTTTAAAAAATAGGGTGTTGAAAAGTTTTGTGGGAAATGTACATGGTTTGAACAGCATGGCACCGAGTCTCCGGCACCAATCTGCCCAGGTAAGTATCCCTAACCCTTGTGTGATTTGAATGTGAGAGAAATGGGTATTTTGGGATCGTAGATTAGCAGGTTAGGAGTTATTAAACCTTAGGAATAGCCTACTCCAATGCAAAAATTACATAAGACTTAAAGATCAACTAAATAAACCTGTAAGTACGTTGCTAAGTTAAGGGTGTGGCAACTATTGTGCGCATGTCTAGGAATGGATTCAGGGGGAGCTTGGTATTTAAGTAGTCCTAGTGACTCACCTCCTCTTCACTCGAATCCTACCTGGTGCGCAGTGACGGTTCACTTTAACTGAGACAACTTGTTCACAGGCTAAATTCAATAACTAAAACCCAAAAGGGACCAGCCACCTTATTTTGTACAACCATAGAATTAAACCATGGTTTCAAAATTACCAAAGTACCCTTGATTTGGGAAATGACCAAAATACCCCTGATTTGCAAATTGACCAAATTACCCCTGACTTGTAAAATTATCGAAATACCCTTGGTATGAAAAATTGCCTAAGTACCCCCGAATTGAAAATTTCTAAAATACCCTTATTTCGTAAAATCACCTGGAACCATATTTTGGAAAATTACGAAAATACCGTTGGTTTATGAAATTACCAAAATACCCATGATTTTTGGAATTTCTGAAATACCTATGATTTGTGAAGATTTCCAAATAAACCTTAATTTATTACTGAAATACCCCGATAGGTTAAATTACTAAAAATACCCCGGGTAGTGAAATGAACGAGAATACCCCTACAAGTGGAGTGTGGGTGGAGGATGTTATTGATGAGTGAATGTGATTCACCGTTAGAGTAGAAGACTTGAAATGAAAACTTTGTAATGATCGAAAGAACTACTACTAAACTTCTTTACATAAAACTTATTCGTGGGTAATCAAGGAATGAAGCTAATTCATAAAACTTCTTAAAGTAGATTAAATCGTGAGCATATTCATAAGTTCTAGGGACGTGGTCGTAATGTACGAGTAGCGGTAGAGGCAAAATAATCGACGATCCCGTTAGGTCCGGTCAAGGGTCAAAACGAGATACCACCACCACGGATCTGCCGGGTTGAGTACCGTGATCGACGGGATGATGCACGGTGTCGCAGTGATGTCATGCGAGTGTTTGAAAGAGTGGTGGAGTAGGTGGAGGTACAGGAGCTCAAAATCATATCCGAGCGACTCCGAAACAATGGAGCTGAGGTATTCCACGGAATATCTGGTGTGGCACCCAATACGACTGAGTATTAGTTGGAGGTGACGGAATGAATCATGGATGATTTAGATCTGACGGCGGAGGAGAAACTGAAAGGGGTAGTGTAGCTTCTCCGAGATGAGTCATACCAGTGGTGGCTCACGGTTTGGGATGGTGCTGCAGCGGATGATCTCACTTGGGATTATTTCAAGGCGGCTTATCAAAAGAAGTATGTTGGGACCAGTTATATTGATGCGCAGAGGAAGGCATTTCTGAGGCTGGTTCAAGGGAATAAGTCCGTATCAGAGTACGAGGTGAAATTCTTAAGGTTGAGCCGGTATGCTCGAGGCATCGTGGCTACGAAGCATGAGCGATGTGTCAGGTTTGAGGACGGATTAAGGGATGATCTGAGGTTGCTGATTGCTCCACAGTAGGAAAGAGAGTTTACGATCTTAGTGGAAAAGGCCAAAGTTACGGAGGAAGTGAAACAGTCAATAAGACGGAATCAGGACAGGGGAGGAATAAAAGGAATTCTGGATCATCTGGGTCTACAGGAAGTCAATAGAAATAGGGTAGATATAGTGGGTCAATCAAGTCATAGGCTCATCGCCACTATACTCGATGGCCGCCACGATGTGCTCAATGTGGGAAGTCTCACACGGGAGAATGTTGGACTGGAAACAGAGAATGTTTTGAATGTGGGTCGATGGAGCACTGAGTGAGGGATTGTCCACGGAGGTCAGGTAGGTTGCAGTTTGGGGATCAAAATCATACTCAGAATAGGAGGGATGGTCAACAGCCTTAGAGGGGCCGTGGTGCAGCTTGGAGAGGTAATGGCTCTGGGAGAGGCTGTGGAGCACCGGGCAGAGGTACAGGAGGTACAGAGGCGAGACAGCCTGGATTGGTCTACACAGTGAGGCGTTGAGAGGAAGACGATGCACCAGACGTCATAACCAGTATGTTCTTAATCTTTGGATTACCTTATAATGCTCTGATAGATGTGGGTTTAATGCACTCATATGTATCCAGGAGTATAGTGGAAACTATGAACTTAAACTCGATATTACTTCTAGGAAGATGACGGTGATAAGTTGACTCTCACTCTGTAAGTAAACTATATAGGATGTACCCTAGAACTTCAAGGGTCCGTGTTTTGGCCGATTTGATGGAACTTTCATTTAAGGAGTTCAATCTGATTCTCGAGATAGATTGGCTGGTGAAGTACCAGGCCAGTTTGGATTGCACGGCTAAGCACATGGTATTGAGGACCATGGAAGGTGAGGAGCTAGTGATGATAGGTAATAGGAGAGATTATTTATCCAATGTGGTCTCTGCACTAAAGGTGGAGAAAATGGTAAGGAAGGGTTATGAGGCATTCATGGTGCATGTTTGTGCTTTGGGAGCCAAGGCTGTAGCTGTTGAGAGTGTCCGAATCAGGGGAATTTGTTGATGTATTCCCTGAGGAACTTTTGGTCCGCCTCGGATCGGAAGTTGAATTCAAGATAGACACATTACCCAAAACTACGCCAAAGTTCATCGCCTGTCTGAGAATGGCGCCAAAGGAGTTGGTGGAGTCAAGGCTCAAATTCGAATTGCTTTGATGAGGTTTCATCCGACCGAGTATATCTCCTTGGGGAGTGCCTGTGCTCTTTATTAAGAAGAAAGACGGTACAATGCGGATGTGTATAGACTACCGCCAGCTAAACAAGTTGACAATCAAAAACAAGTATCCATTGCCCAAGATTGATGACTTGTTTGATCAAATCAAGGGTGTATCAATTTTCTCTAAGATAGATCTTAGGTCGAGGTATCATCAGCTTAAGGTGAAAGAGGCTGATGTCCACAAGACGGCATTTCACACTCGTTATGGACATTACGAGTTTCTGGTAATGTCGTTTGGGTTGACTAACGCACCGATGGCATTCATGGACTTAATGAATCGGGTGTTCCAGCAGTACTTGGACCAGTTTATCATGGTATTTATAGACGACATATTGGTGTACTCAAAGACCGAGGAGGATCATGATGCGCACTTGCGGGTAGTTTTGCAAACTCTAAGGGAAAAGCAGTTATTTGCTAAGTTCAATAAGTGCGAGTTTTGGCTTAGGGAGGTGACTTTCTTAGGTCATGTAGTGTCAGATGAAAGGATTAGAGTGGACCCTCGTAAGATTGAGGCAAGATTGGACTGAAACCGCCTAGGTCGATTCTGTAAATTTAGAGTTTTCTAGGTCTGGTAGGGTATTACCGAAGATTTGTGGAAGGGTTTTCTCTGATCGCGGCACTGTTGACCAAGTTATTAAGGAAAGGAGTTCCATTTGTGTGGTCGGAGAAACAACAGGAAAGTTTCGACAAGTTGAGGAAGATTCTGATGGAAGCTCCGATTTTGGTTTAGCCTGAGGCAAGAAAGGTATACGGTCTACTATGATGCATCACATACTGGCTTGGGATGTGTACCGATGCAAGAAGGGAAAGTAGTGGCATATGCGTCTCGACAGTTGAGACCGCATGAGGTTAACTATCCGACACATGATTTGGAGTTGGCTGTAGTGGTTTTTGCCTTGAAGATATGGAGGCACTATTTGTATGGGGAAAAGTCGATAGTTTAAACGGATCACAAGAGTCTGAAGTACCTCTTGACTTAGAAGGATTTAAATTTGAGGCAGCGAAGGTGGATCGAGTTGTTGAAGGACTACGACTACTCGATTGAGTACCATCCGGGTAAGGCTAACATAGTGGCTGATGCGTTGAGTCGTAAGGTGGTAGCGAACTTACGAGCGATGTTTGCTCATCTTAGCCTGTATGACGACGGGAGTCTTTTGGAAGAATTGCGGGTTAAGCCGACTTGGGTAGAGTGGATTAAAGAGAACCAGTTGGTGGAGGAGGGTTTGAATGCTCGAAGGTTGCAAGTACGAGTGGTGGTTTGGAAGGCTACAGCTTGACCAACGATGGAGTGTTGTGTTTTTAATGGTGAGCTTGTATACTTAAGAACGTCGAGTTGAGGCAAACGATTCTTCAGGATGCACATAGCAGCCCATACGCTATGCATCCTGGAGGTAGCAAGATGTATCGAGATCTGCGAGAGCAGTTCTAGTGGCCGGGTCTAAAGTGAAAAGTGACTGAGTTTGTGGGTAGGTGTCTGGCATGTCAGCAGGTCAAGGCTGAATATCAGTTGCCGTCATGTTTGCTTCAACCGGTGAAGATTCCTCAGTGGAAGTGGGAAAGGATCACTATGGACTTTGTCAGTGGGCTACCCCTTACGCCTAGCAAGAAGGACTCAGTCTGGGTGATTGTGGATCGTTTGACTAAATTGGCTCATTTCATACCGGTGAGGGTTGATTATTCACTCCAGAAGTTAGCCAAGTTGTATGTGGCCGAGATAGTAAGGTTGCATGGAGTGCTAGTGTCAATTATCTCGGATAGGGATCCCAAGTTCACGTCGAGGTTTTGAAGAGCTTTGCATCAGGATTTGGGTACAAGGTTGGATTTCATCATAGCTTTTCACCCTCAATCTGATGGACAATCTGAGAGGGTGATTCAAATTTTAGAAGACATGCTAAGGGTCGTGTTCGATTTCATTAGTTGGGAGGAGTATCTACCATTGGTAGTTAAACCAATAGTTATCAGCACTAGATGGCACCATATGAGGCAATATGGACGAAAATGTCGTACTCCTACGTGTTGGACAGAGTTGGGTGAACGGCAAATATTGGGTTCGAAGTTGGTGGCAAAAACTGATGATAAGGTTAAGGTGATTCGGGCTCATCTTAAGAAAGCATCTGACAGTAGAAGTCTTACGCCGATCTTAAGCGCAGGGATATAGAGTATGCAGTGGGAGATAAGGTCTTCTTGAAGGTATCCCCATGGAAGAAAGTGTTGAGATTTGGGTGGAAAGGGAAGCTAAGCCCTAGGTTTATCGGGTCGTACACGGTGTTGAAGCGAGTGGGACCGGTAGCTTATCAGCTCGAGTTACCGGTAGAGCTTAATCAAATTCACGACGTCTTCCATGTTTCTATGCTTAGGTGCTATCGATCAGATCCGTCACACATTGTGCCAGTTGCGAGATTGAGGTGAGCTCAGACTTGTCTTTCGAGGAGGAACCGGTATAGATTTTGGATTGGGATGTCAAGGTTTTGCATAGAAAGTCAGTTCCCTTGGTGAATGTGTTATGGCGGAACCATGGTACGGAGGAGGCCACGTGGGAACCAGAGGATGTGATGCGGCAGCAATACCTCCAACTCTTCTGACCAAGTAATTTCGAGGCCAAAATTATTTTTAAGGGGGTAGAACTATAACATCCTTAAAATGGGGTCTCTACATTTTGTGTGTTTGCATGTGACGATATGCTTACTGTGCTAGTTTAGCATGTTTTGGGGCCTAGGCATGACCTCAGGTTAGGCTTGAGTCATGACTAAAATTTTCATTTTGGCACTTAGGAATAGAGAGCTAAGGGAGTTAGGGGTTAAAAAAATATATTGGAAGGTTGTGATACAAACAACCTAGTGGCAAAATGGCAAAGGAGGCACCACTAAGGTGCTTGGATGGTGACGCCACATGCAGGGAAGGGGAGCTCAGGTTTGAGCAGCAAAAATCTCATTTTCGCTTATTATTTTGACACCAAGTCGAGGAAGTAGTGTGCTCGTGGTGGACTCGGAGGATAAGGATAGAAGGAGTCAAATAGATGAAGGTGAGGAAATTTAGGAGCTTGAATCTTATCAGCCTCATTTGAAGGTGTTGGCCGAAAGTTGGACTGTGGGGAGAAGGAGGATCGGTTTTGGGTACTTGGGAAGGGGTGTGCCAAATGTCTATGATGGTTTAGGGAATATTTTGGCAAGTGGGGATAGTTCTTTTTGTTTTCTCTTGAGTTAGAGTCATAAGCTGAAATCCCTATTGCTCTCTTTCTCATTTTTGTTTTTCTCTTTTCAACATTCTTGGTGCTTGGCTGAACCACCCTTGCCATTTCCTTGAGAAAGGCCAAAACCAAATATTCATCATCTTTTCTTCTTTGCCGAATCTTGGGACTATTTTTTTCTCCATCTCTTCCCTCTTCAAAAGCCGAAAGCCTTGTCATTTCTCTTTCATTTTCATCAAGTATTGTGGCCGAATACCCCTTAGCCTCCTTTCTTTCTCTTCTCACGTGTTCTAATTCCCCTTAAAGTGTCGAATCTATCTCCTTCTTTGGGGTTATAGCCGAATCTCCTAGTAAGTAACTTCTTCTTCTTCTTTTCTTGATTGATTTGGGTAATGCCGAAATCCCACTTCTCTTCTATCTCCTCATTTGTTGTAGATCCAAACTTAAACTCTTCTTGTTCTATATTGGTGGTCGAATCTGTCAGTAAGGTAAGGGGGTAAGTGTTTTATGGTTTTAGTATTTCTTGTTGTGATTGATAACGAAGGCATTAGGTCGATGAAAGTTGTTCTTGATCGATGGTAGGGAGGAGTGTAGCTGAATATAGTGGATCTTCGGGATTTGGTGGCCGACCTAGGTAAGGGCTTTTACATTTCGAATCTGGTTCTTACTCTTTCAAAAGTTAAAGGCTAATTATGTTTATGATAGGGCTTAGCCGATTGTAAAGGGAGGGTCATCACAGTAGCCGGATTTGGTTGGAAACCAAATCAGTATTAAGGTAAGTGCTACCTTTGTGCGATACATCTTTAGGATTTTGGTGATTTAGTCGAATGGCTATAATCTTAAAAGTATGTGTTGACCGATTGTAGCGTAGAGTGAAGGCTAACATTTCGGGATTTCTCTTAGATCTACAAATAGTCAGGTGTGTAACGCTTACACACTTTTTAGTAGGATATAATTATTGTGTAACTATTGTAGCCATTAAAACCGGTAGTTATGCCTTGTGGGCATGAGCATGGACTCCTGTAAGTCCCCTGATTATGGATCTCGTTGTATGCTATCATGTCATTGTTCAATGTTATGCCATGCATTATATGCATCATCATGTGTTATTATGTCACGATTGTTATGGACATGATGGTGGGATTGTTGATAGGAGGGGAAGAATTATTTGGTATCACTAGTGGTTTTGACCACCGACGGGTTGGTCCGTCCTTTGATATTATAATTTGTGACTAAGTCCCAAGTGGTTTTGACCACATATGAATATTGTGACTCGTCCGGTGGTTTGGTACCACGAAGGTTTGCCCCACATGATTAATTACGGATTGTCGTCGATGGTTTTGACCATGCGATGGGTTGGCCTCATCACTTGATTTGTGACTACGGTCACCAGTGGTTTTGACCACACCGATATATATATTTGTGGCTACGGTCACCAATGGTTTTGACCACCAGTGGTTTTGACCACACGGGGTAGATAATGGAGATTGGATGGTTAGGTTATGGGTTGCATGATTTGCATGTTATACTGATGATTTGTGTAAGTGCTTGTACAATCGGGTTGGGAATTTATACACAGAGTCTCGGTGACTCACCCCTTCCCTTATATTTTGCAGATGAGGCGTAGATTACGGATATGGATCCGGGGAGGACTCGAGGCAGCCATGCATGCTAGTTTCGGGTTTTTATTTAAAATTTCTATTGTTGGTTTTATTTATTTACATCAATTTGGTTTTATTTTTGTAATAAGGCCGCTAAGTATTAATTTGGGTTTTTATTTCTAGATTATAATTTAATTATCTTATGCATATGATTTATAACTTGTTTTGCTTTGTTAACCGGAATTAAATCGAAGTTTACAAAATTATACTCTATATCAGGTTTTTCCAACGTTACCATCGGGTGACATTATTCACAAGGTAATGGCAAAGTTAACAAAGATGATTTCAAACCTAAATTTTCAAACAAACTAGTAACAACAAACATATTTTTTTTGAAGCAAGAGTTTCTTTGAATTCTAAAGCAACCTAAAAACGTTTTCAATATCACTTTTTATATGGTTGCTAAACCTTAGAATGATAAAAGAGTTTTCAGTAAAAATAAACCGAGAAACTTGTTTATACAAACATTTTCACTCCTAACATGCCAGATTCGGTCGTGGTATGTTGACCGGGTTTGGGGTGTTACAGTTCACCTGTAAAAAGGAAAGAAAACGTAACAAAGTCAGCAAATATAGCAATATAGTATCTTTGTATTTATGATTTCGATTTATTTTGGGGCTATAAAAACCCTAAAGTAATCTGTAAAAGGGCGATCTTAGAATACAGATATTAGAACACAAAATCTTTAAAAGTCAGAGGTGATTTTCGACAGTCTTATTTTGCTTAGTTTTTTCTATTTCATTTTTGATACATGCAAAGACATACAAATCATTTTTTTCTCTAATACTACTAGAAATAAGTAAAAAAGGAGTTACCTCTCGATTTACGTTGAAAAATGGAAGTCTCTGGCCTTCGGCCGCCGTATATAACGACATTTACGGTGATACGTGTATCGCGTGTGGCGCGTGTACTGATAGTCCGTAGATATGATGATCAAAATTCAGACGGAGGAAGGGAGGAATTGAGAGGATTTTCTAATTTTTTTTTAAAAAACAGATTCAAATGAATTTTTTTTTAATAAAAATAATTTATATGGCAACATAGAAACGACGCCGTTTTTGCTTAAGTCAATAAGCACTAAAACGACGTCGTTTAAGGGCTAAGATCCGCGTGTTGACTCGATACCTTGAGGAGGATCCACGTGTTTTTTAGAGGGTCTAATTGCTCTATAGGCCCTTCTGTGTTATTGCAATTTTGGAATTATGTCCAATTTGCATCTTTATTTATTTTCAATTTGGCCCTGAATTATGGCCTTTGTTTCAATTTGGTCCTTAAGGCCGTTTTAAGGCAGATGCTGGAATGGCGTCATTTTGGGTATAAAGCATAGCCGCCCAATAGATCCCTACAGTATAGCATGCACTCCAAACTAGTCCTTTTTATATTTTTACTTCAGGTTTTATTTTTACTTTAATTTAATCCCTGTTTCCTTTATGTTCAATCCTCTTTATATTTTTATTATTTTGGTGTTATATAATTATTTCATTTTCTAATATTTTATTAAATTCTATATTATTTACATATTACATGTTATTTAAGATTTGTATATTTTACAACATTAAATTGTTTTATCATTAATCTAAGATATTCTATATATTATTTATTTTAAATATGTACATTTTATGCCCATATATATATATATATTAGATAATTATATTATATGTGTTATCCTATATATATCTATCTATATTTAAATTTTTTATATTATTTGTTTGTTTAAAATATACTATTATTTTCTCGCTTAGATTTTGGCCATATCATTTTTATATTTCTTTTGTTTTTCTCAAAATTGTTATAACATTCATTTATTATATACCATTTATGATCGTTGTTTTGTCGAGTTTTAAAATTTATAAAGAGAATGATCGAATCTGGAAACTAACTTTGACAACGACTTAAGGCAAGTGCACCTATTGAATAGTAGTATAGCTTAGGCAAGACCTAATTGTCGAACCCAAAGGAACTAAAAGTACTAATACTAACCTTCTTTCTATTATTTAGCCTAAATATTAAGTGATTGGTTGTTTAATCTAAAACTAACTGATTACTAAGCTAAGATTCAAAGACAAAAAGGATGAATTGGGAAATATTGTTGGGAAAACTCAGTTGATTAAGACGATACCTTAGGGAGAATCCACCTAGACTTCACTTGTTATCTAACACTGAACCAGATGATTTATTCACTTGACTTGATTCGGAGGATTCCCTAATTTATATTAAACCATCTCTCGAGGCGAATAACGTCTAACCCTAGGTTGATTAATTGAAATCTTTTTCTAATTAAAACCCCTAGAATCACAATAACTCGATCTATGGACTCCCATATTAGGTTTCACCCTAATCCGGCAAAATCTCATCACCCTATCTCTAGGCGCACGATCAACTCCACTTAATTATGCTAGATCTACTCTTAGACAGGGACTTTTGCTCCACCACCTAAGCACATTCAACTTGAATCAATATCCCGGAGATATTAACACAAGAATTAAGCACACGTAATTAAGAACAAATCAAATATTTATCATATAGTTTAGAAAAAACAACAAGTCTCGCTTTAGAGTTTCATCCCCTTCGTACACAAGGGTTTAGTTCATAACAATAAAAGAAAACATCTCGGAAGAAAAGATAAATCAAAACATAAGAAATCCCTAAAACTCCTCAAGGAATTGAAGGAGAGATCCTCCGCCTTGAGTATAATTCCAGATTCTTGAGATGGATCAACTAGCTATCTTTGAGTGATTCCCACAATCGACCTTTACGCTCACTCCTTGGCCTAGCTCTCCCTCGAAGGTTATGCTTAGGGTGTTTATATAGGCTCTTGGAATGCTTTATTTGGCCCCTAAGTATCCTAATCTGAGTTGAATTCCTACTAGGGTGTTTGAATAGGCTTTGGAATGTGTTTCTTTGCCTTCAACTATCCAAACCGAGTAAAACTCCTCTTGGCCGCGGTAAGGACACGGCCATGGCACACGCCCGTGTGAATCGATTTTAGGTCATGGTCGAGTCTATTGAAGAGACACGCTCGTGTTTTTTGGGGTCCAGCCGTGTTAGAGTAAATTAGGGAGGCACGGCCGTGGTCTTAGGCCCAGTGTGTTGATTTCTTCTTTGGTCCAATTTGGTCCGTTTTAGGCCCGTTTCTCGTTCTTTTCATCCCTAGGTGCTTTCCTGAGTATAAAACATGAAAAGAAATTATTAAGAGCACCTTTTTACATAAATCAATGGATAAATCATCCAAAAGTATGCTAAATATGGGATTAAAATATGTTACTTTTACGGTTTATCACCTATCCCCACACTTAAGCTTTTGCTTGTCCTCAAGCAAAATTCTCTACTTATAATTAAAACGAACTTTTCAAAATTTCATAATTCTCATCAACAATGTCTCATCATAATTCATAGATAATTTATACATGGATAATTTAACTTAAAGAGTCCTAAAGATTCAAACAATATAAGTCATACATTTTGTAGCTCAAAAACATAAGTGTCTCCCCTTATCTAAATAATTACCTTTAATTCAAAACTAACAAGGATTAACATCATCACTAAAGATTCACTCAAAGCACTTGATGTGTTTAAGGTTCAAGAATAAGCACTCATAAGTTGAACCTGAAAAGTTAATCCTATAGGCTTGCCTGAAAATCAAATCTCCACCACTGTAATATGAGATGATACACAAATCAAAAGGTCTTTAACAGGGTTGTAACGGGGCTTAGGTTAAAGGTGTGCATAAAGGATGAAATAGAAGGTTAGGATCGAGATTGTCCTGACAAATTACTTAACTTTAGAAAAAGAGTTGAACTAATAATATGAATAATTATATCACATGAAAATACTAATAATACGAGCTTCTTCTTCAAGATATTGAAATTAAACAAATAAGCTCTCTTAATTGCCGAACTAATAATGAATATACTTTGATTTTTTTTTTTGTTTTTAGATAACGCTAGAACAGATTGCATAAGAAAGAACTTTTATAATATAATTAAGCAACTTATCAAATCAAGTCTTGATAGAAGGGTAGTCAAAGGAATGATGATAACAAATACGAGCGGGGTTTTGGGTTAATATTAATGGATGAATCAATAAAAAGGGTTGATAGGATCAAAGGGTTCACTAAGGGTTAATTGAAAAGGTAGGCTTTTGTAACATCCTAGAATTAAGGGCTTGGCATTATTTTATGTTGCTGTGTGTTGGCATGTTTGTTTGTTATTTTGATGTGTTTGGGGGTCCCAGAAGGCTTGGGGTTAAGCTTGAGCCTTGGTGAAAATTATATTTTTAGGAACTTTAGGGGGGCTAGCAGAGGCAAGTCTTAAGTATAGATATTTGTGTTTGTTGACACAAGAAAAAGGAGTGGTAAAGTGGCAAAGAGATGCCACTTAGCATGCAGGGATGTGGCGTCACAGGGGAGTTGCAGCAGGGAGGAGGCTCAAATCCCACAAGCCTCACTTTGGAACTTTATTTTTGTGCCTAGGGAGCTAGAGTGGTGGATTTGGCAAGGGCTCTTCAAGGATAGGTGTTAAAGGAGTCAAAGTTTTTGAATTGGTGGCCATGAGGTGTTGGTAGGGTTTGAATGGGTCAACAAGATTTGAATGGGTGAAGAAGAGTGAAAGGGGGAGAAAATCAAGGAATTCACAAGTTGGTGGAGTGGTAGCCGATTGTAGGAAGTTTAAAGAGGGGGAGAAATCGATTTGGTGCTAAGCTAAGGTGTGTGTCGAAATCCTTATGGCTGGTGGCACTCAATTTTTCTTTTTGGGTGTGGTTCAATCGGTTTTAGAGGTGTTATATGGTGCCGTTTGGTGGCTAGCATTTTTTAGAGTGGAGTTGAGCCAAAACCGTCATTTGGAGTTTCTTTTCTCCTTGGTACTTTGGCCATTTCCATTCATGTTGTTTTGCTTTACCAAAGAAATAGTGGCATCTTTTCTGTCAACCCCTATTCTCTCTTTGTTCTTTTTCCCTCTTCATATCTCCCAAAGTCGAAATCCTTCTTTGCATCTTTCCTTTATTGTGCTTTACTTTTTTCCCCTCTTTGGATGAAATCCCCTGTTTGATCACTTGCATCTTTCCTATTTCTATCCTTTTGTTCCTTGCTGAATCTTTTTCATCTTGTTTCTTTTTCTCTTAAGCACCATAAGCAAATCTAAATTAACTCCCATCTCCCTTATTACAAGCCAAACCTTGCATCTCTTCTACTGTCACCCTATTGTTTCTCTCCTATCCGAATAGCCATATTATCCCAAGCAAATCGGTTCCACTCTACTTCTGGTTTGTTGAAGGTAAGAACTTCTTTTCTTTTTTGGTTGAAAGCTGAATATCTTCCCTTCTTTTCGGCTCCTTTCTCCTTTTTCTTCTCGGTTCTTTATATTCTTCATCTCTAATCAAACCCCTGGTTCTTTGGCAATGCAAATCAATACCGCTCCTGTAGCCTAAGGTGTGAAGGGGGATACTCGTTGCTACCAAAGCGATCTTGGTTGTTTGTCGACAATATCATAAAGTAAGTAAATTTATTCCATATCTTATTCTTCTTTCAATTTTCTATGGAAATCAAAGTCGATGGCTACTGCATGTTAATGTTTAAGTTTCGGCTAATAGTATCTCTTTTCTCTCTTTATGAACGCTTACTCCGGGAAACCCCTAAAGCTGAATGTTTGGAGTTCAAAGCCTAAAGAGTGGTTGGTTTCTGAACCTTACCTTCCATTCAGGTTTAAGGTAAGGAGCCTCTGATTTTTCTTTGTGTGAAGCTTTGTTCTTTATTTGGCGTTAATTGAATCTTTTGGTAGCCAATCAAGGTTCTCCTTGACTCTGATCAAGTCTGTTTCATGGAAACAAGAAATGGTCAAGCTAAGGAGGGGAGCGTATCCATAATCATTGCTCTTAAATTCAAAAGGCAAGCTGTGTTTGCAGTTCGAGACTTTCCACCGGGTTGTGGTAGAGAGTCGACGTCTGCTTGGGATAGGCAAATAGCCGTCGTTCCGACTAACGAGATTGTCAACATAGAAAGCTTAGTATTACGCGTTATCGGTGTGTATTACTCACACACCTTCCTTATTGATTGTGTTATTAAATGTAATGGCTGAAAGCCAAAAAATTGATGTGATAGGCAAAATGCCCTTATGGGTAAGATTGAAGACGCCGGGTAAGTTCTTCGATATTGATATTGTTGATACTATGCATGTATGTATATTGTGATGTTATGCTTGCATGAAATATGATCTGTTACACACTGTGATATTGGTTGCATACATATTGTGCACTAGTGACTACTGTCACGAGTGACTATTGTCACGAGTGGTCAAGTACCACGATGGTTAATACCACGATTGCTTATAACAATGACTTGTCTCGGTGGTCTAAGACCACAGTGGGTTGGCCCCACGATTATATTATAGTGACTTTGTCACGAGTGACTAATGTCACGAGTGGTCTAGGACCACGGTGGTTATGAACCACAGTGGCATTATGCCACGTGTGTTTTGGATGGAAAGCTAAACTGGGTTTGGGCTGCATTGCATGCATGTAACATGAGCTGTGCTGAGTGGGCTAAGGCCCAGTTTGTGTTACCTGGTAATTTACACACTGAGTCTCGATGACTCACCCCTTTGCTAATTTTGCAAGTAATCAGTAGATGATGGGTTTTGGGTCGAGACGGACTCGAGGTGGCCATGCGTTATGATTTCTTTAGTAACATCAAACTTTTCCTTAAATTTATTTCTATTTTGGGATTTGATTTGTAATAAGGCCACTTTAAATTTTATTTTGGGATTTGTTTATAAGCTGATTTTACACATGCTATGAATTATTGAGGAAAAACGAGGTTTTCTTAAAAACATAAGAAGAAGTTTTACAAATTTACAGCAAAAGGATATCAAGCGGTGAATAATTAAAACGTGGGATTTTTCTTAAGATTACAAATAATACTTTTCAAAGGAACCACGCTCCTCAATATTCCTCTCCATCGTCACCTTTCTAACATTCTTCTAAATTTGATTTTGATCAATTAAGCTTGTTTTTAGCACCTAATCTGCTTAATGAAAAAAATGGTAAGGTTTTACATTAACAAAACAGTTTTGTTTTATAAAAAGGCTCTTAACCTGAATTCACCAAACTAGATAACTTTTCAAGTTATATTGTTTTCCAAAGTTCTTCAAAACTACTTCCTTTGTAGCAATCCAAATTCGGTCGTAACGTTTTGACTGAGTTTGGGGTGTTACAATTGTGGTATCAAAGCAATGTTTCAAAAACTCAGCTGTGGGTATGGGGTTTAAAAATATTTCAAAAGATGGTTTAGAAAATGGTTTAGAAACATATATGTTTTCTGGAAGCATGGCACCGAGTCTCTAGCACCAAACCAACGACTAAGTCTTCTGACTTTTGGTTGTTTTACATGAAGTAAATGTGATATTCTATGATTACTTGTACTGAGAAATGCAACTTTAGAGGCTGAAACCCTAGGTATGCATGAAGTGGCGAGAATTACTCATAATAATATTGTTATAAAGCTGCTCTATAATAAAAAAGTGGAAGAAAACACTAACTCATAAAATTTTTAATTAGATTAAATCGCGTTAGTAGTAATGAGTACTAAAGGACATGGATGAGGTATGCGAGGCAGTAGAAGGGGCCGAGATGTCGGGGCTGAGCCATTGGAATCTGAGCATGGGCCAGAAGATGAGGTGCCAGCATCACCAGTTGTAGAAGCGAAATTTTAAGATCGAACTGGTGGAGACGATGCGGTGTTTCAGGCAATGTTACGTGTTCTGGAGAGAGTTGCGGGAGTAAGCACGGGATCAGTGGCTCAAAAATTTGTGTCGGAGCGACTTCCAGCGAACGGAGGTGAAATGTTTAGGGGCATCTCTGGTGTAGCTCCTAATGTAGATGAGTATTGGCTCGAGGCAGTTGAGCGCATCATGGATGATCTTGACTGCACCACAGAAGAGAAATTGAAAGGAGTTGTGTCTCTTCTCCAAGATGAGGCTTACCAATGTTGGCTTACGGTTAGGGATGGCACAGTAGCTGACCGCATTACCTAGGACTTTTTTAAGTCTATATTCCAAGGGAAATATATTGGGTCGAGCTATGTGGATGCTCAACGTAAGGCATTTCTTAATTTGGTTCAAGGGAGTAAGTTTGTGAGCGAGTATGAGGCAAAATTTCTACGTCTTAGCTGGTATGCTCGAGGCATTGTGTCAATAGATCATGAGTGTTGTGTTTGATTTGAAAATGGTCTGAGGGACGAGTTACGAGTACTGATAGCTCTGCAAAGGGAGAGAGAGTTCGCTGTTTTGATTGAGAATGCTAAGATAGTCAAGAGGCGGCGATCTAAAAGGCGTAATCGTGGATAGGGACAAGGGTAGAAAAAAAAGAAGTTTTAGACCGTCAAGATCTACTGGGAACTTTCAGAAGATGCTTAGGTTGGATGGGTCGGTCGAGCTATAAGGCCCGTTGTTACTGGTCGGCCACAACAATGTGCTACGTGTGGGAAGTTTCACTTTGGAGAGTGTTAGGCAAAAAGTAATGGATGCTTCAGATGTGGATCAGTGGATTATCGGTAAAGGATTGTCCGCAAGAACCACTCAGAGTCCAGCCAGTAGGTCAGAATTATGCTCAGCCTGGTAGAGGTGGTCAGCAGCCATAAAGGGGTCGTGGTCCGGCCAGAAGATGAAACAGTTTTGGTCATGGGCGTGGAGTACCGGGTAAAGGTGTTGGGAACACTGATGCAAGACAGCCTAGTTTGGTTTTTGCAGCTAGGCGCCGAGAGAAGGCGATGCACCAGACATCTTAATCGGTACGTTCCTTATTTATGGATTACTTTTTACTGCACTGATTGATATTGGGTCAACACATTCCTATGTTGCTAGTACTGTGTCGGGAACTCTAAACATAGACTCTAAGATTGCTTATAGGGAGATGACTGTACTTAGCCCTTTAGGACAATCTGTAGGGGTGAGCAAACTCTTTAGGGATGTGCCTCTAGAAGTACAATGGATGGTTTTCCCACCGATCTAATGGAACTGCCATTTGGGGAGTTCGATTTAATCTTAGGTATGGACTGGTTAGTGAGATATCGAGCAAACTTGGATTGTGCCACTAAGTGCATGGTGTTAAGGACTCCAGAGGATGATGAGGTGGTGGTGATAGGTGAAAGAAAGAACTACTTGTCCAATGTAGTGTCCGCTTTGAAGGCTGAAGGAATGGTGAGAAAAGGATATGAGGCTTTCTTAACTTTTGTTTATGCTCTGGAGGCCAAGGAGTTGATTGTAGGGGATGTTAGAATGGTGAAGGAGCTCTCCGATGTTTTTCCAGAAGAGCTTCTAGGGTTACTTCCGGATCGCGAGGTGGAATTTGGTATTGATCTTCTTCCGGGAACAGCGCCAATGTCTATTGCCCCATATAGAATGGCGTCGAAGGAGTTGGTGGAACTAAAAGCCCAAATTCAGGAACTGTTGGACCGGGGCTTTATCTGACCTAGTGTGTCACCTTGGGGAGCGCCAGTGTTATTTGTTAAGAAGAAGGACGGGTCGATGCGGATGTGCATCGAGTATAGGCAACTGAACAAGTTTACAATTAAGAATAAGTACCCACTGCCTAGGATAGATGATCTGTTCAATCAGTTACGAGGTGCTTCGGTCTTTTCAAAGATAGATTTGAGGTCAGGTTATCACAAACTTAAGGTCAAGGAGGCAGATATTCATAAGACAGCTGTCCGAACTTGTTATAGTCATTACGAGTTCTTGGTTATGCCATTTGGGTTGACAAATGCACCAGTTGCATTTACGGACATGATAAACCGGGTTTTCCAACCCTATCTAGAGCAATTCATTGTGGTGTTCATAAACGGTATTTTGGTCTATTCAAGTTCGGAGGAGGAACATGATTTTCATCTTCGGGTGGTGTTGCAAATTCTGAGAGAAAATAGTTGTACGCCAAATTCAGTAAGTGTGAATTTTGGTTAAGGGAAGTTATCTTTCTGGGACATGTGGTATCTGCTAATGGAATTTAGGTTGACCCCAAAAAAATGAGGCCGTGTTAGACTGGAAACCGCCTAAGTCTATAGCTAAAATTCAGAGTTTTCTTGGTTTGGCTGGGTATTACCGAAGGTTTGTTGAGGGATTCTCGCTAATAGCTGCACCGTTAACCAAGTTGTTATAGAAAGAGGTACCGTTTGTCTGGTCAGATAAGCAACAGGAAAGTTTTGAAAAGTTAAAGAGGATCTTAACTGAGGCTCCAGTGTTGGTTCAGCCTGAGGCTGGGAAGGAGTTTGTTGTCTATTGTGATGCGTCACACACGGGGTTAGGATGTGTGTTGATGCAAGAAGGGAAAGTGGTGGCATATACGTCTCGGCAGTTGAGATAGCATGAAGTGAATTATCCCACACATGATCTGGAGTTAGCAGTGGTAGTGTTCACTTTGAATATTTGGAGACACTACCTGTATGGGGAGAAGTCCATTATCTACGTGGACCACAAGAGCCTGAAGTACCTCCTTACCCAGAAGGAGTTGAATTTAAGGCAGCAGAGGTGGATTGAATTATTAAAGGACTATGATTGTTCGATTGAGTACCACCCGGGTAAAGCCAATGTAGTGGTAGACGCATTGAGAATTAAAGTGATATCGGAGTTCAGGGCAATGTTCGCCCATCTCAGCTTGTATGATTATGGAAGTGTGCTAGCTGAACTGCAAGTGAAGCCTTCTTGGGTCAGTCAGATTTACAAGAAGCAGTTGTCTAACGAGTCTTTAAGTTCAAAATTTTAGCTAGTAGCAGGTAATGTGATAGCGGATTTTAGTGTGAACAGAGATGGGGTATTATGCTTTCGAGGAAAGGCTTGTATTCCGAGGGATTTTGAATTGAGACGGAAGATTCTGCAGGAAGTGCATAGTAGCCCATACGCTATGCATCCTGGTGGGAATAAAATGTATAGGGATCTGCGAGAATAGTTTTGGTGGCCGGGTCTGAAGCAAGAAGTGACTGAATTTGTGGGTAAATGCTTGTTTGTCAGCAGGTGAAGGCAGAACACCAATTGCCTTTGGGGTTGCTACAGCCAATAAAGATTCCACTTTGGAAGTGGGAAAGGATAACGATGGACTCTGTGAGTGGGCTACCCCTTACACCCACGAAAAAAGATTCAGTGTGGGTAATGGTGGATCGGTTGGCAAAATCTACTTATTTTATACCGGTTTGGGTTGATTATTCTTTACAGAAGTTAGCCAAGTTATATATGGCAAAAGTTGTGAGGCTGCATGGGGTACCCATGTCTATCATATCAGATAGATACCCTAGGTTTATGTCAAGGTTCTGGAAGGCATTGCAGCAAGCATTGGTACAAGATTGGATTTCAGCACAGCGTTTCATCCACAGACTGATGGTCAGTCGGAGAGAGTAATTCAGATCTTGGAAGACATGTTAAGAGGATGTGTCATTAACTTTAGGGGTAGTTGGGAGGAGTTCCTAACGTTAGCAGAATTCACGTATAATAACAACTATCAATCCAATATTCAGATGGCACCCTACAAAGTGTTGTATGGTTGGAAGTGTCGCACTCCAACTTGTTGGACAGAGTTAGGTGAACAACAGTTGTTGGGTCCGGAATTGGTTTCTAAAATAGAGGAAAAGATTAAGTTGATTCGCACTCAGTTGAAGGAAGTTTCTGACATGTAAAAATCTTATGCAGATCTGAAGCGTAAGGATATAGAGTTCTCTGTAAGTGATCAGGTTTTTCTAAAAGTTTCATCGTGGAAGAAAGTTTTGAGGTTTAGACGGAAGGGCAAGTTGAGCCCTAGGTTCATCAAGCCTTATCGTGTGTTGAAGCGTATAGGACCAATAGCTTATCAGCTCGATTTACCTCCTAAGTTGGGACAGATACATGATGTATTTCATGTCTCAATGTTAAGGCGCTACCGTTTAGACCCATCTCACATAGTGCCGGTGGAAGAAATTGAGGTAAGACCTGATTTATCTTTTGAAGAGGAACCAGTTTAGATCCTAGACCGAGATGTGAAAGTTTTACGAAGAAAGATGGTTACGATGGTTAAAGTTTTATGACGGAATCACGGTTCAGAAGAGGCCACGTGGGAGCCAGAGGATGTGATACGACAGCAATACCCTCATCTCTTTTGATCAGGTAAATTTTGAGGCCGAAATTTCTTTAAGGGCGTAGAACTGTAGCATCCTGGAATTAGGGGCTTGGCATTATTTTATGTTGCTATGTGTTGGCATGTTTGTTTATTATTTTGATGTGTTTGGGGGTTACAGAAGGCTCGAGGTTAAGCTTGAGCCTTGGTCAAAATTCTATTTTTAGGCACTTTAGGGGGGAGCTAGCAGAGGCAGGTCATAAGTATAGATATTTGTGTTTATTGACACAAGAAAAATAGTGGTAAAGTGGCAAGGAGACGCCACTTAGCATGCAGGAAGTGGCGTCACAGGGGAGTTGCAACAGGGAGGAGGTTCGAATCCCACAAGCCTCACTTTGGAACTTTATTTTTGCGCCTATGGAGCTAGAGTGGTGGATTTGGCAAAGGCTCTTCAAAGATGGGTGTTGAAGGAGTCAAAGTGTATGAATGGGTGGCCATGAGGTGTTGGTGGGGTTTGAACGGGTCAACAAGGTTTGAATGGGTGAAGAAGAGTGAAAGGGAGAGAAAATCAAGGTATTTCGAAGTTGGTGGAGTGGTGGCCAGATGTGGGAAGTTTGAAGAGGAGGGGAGAAATCGGTTTGGTGCTAAGCTAAGGTGTGTGCTGAAATCCTTATGGCTAGTGGCACTCAATTTTTCTTTTTGGGTGTGGTTCAATCGATTTTAGAGGTGTCATATGGTGCCATTTTGGTGGCTAGCATTTTTTAGAGTGGAGTTAAGCCAAAACCGTCATTTGGAGTTTCTTTTCTCCTTGGTACTTTGGCCATTTCCATTCATGTTGTTTTGCTTTACAAAAGAAATCATGGCATCTTTTCTTTCAACCCCCATTCTCTTTTTGTTCTTTTTCTCTCTTTATATCTTCCAAAGCTGAAATCCTTCTCTGCATCTTTCTTTTCTTGTGCTTCACTTTCTATTCCCCTCTTTGAAATCCCCTGTTTGATCACTTGCATCTTTCCTATTTCTATCCTTTTGTTCCTTGCTGAATCTTTTTCATCTTCTTTCTTTTTCTCTGAAGCACCATAACCGAATCTAAATCAACTCCCATCCCCCTTATTTCAAGCCAAAACCTTGCATCTATTCTACTGTCACCCTATTGTTTCTCTCTTAGCCGAATAGCCCTATTATCCCAAGCAAATTAGTTCCACTCTACTTCTAGTTTGTTGAAGGTAAGATCTTCTTTTCTTTTTGGTTGAAAGTCGAATATCTTCCCTTATTTCTGCTCCTTTCTCTTTTTCTTCTCGACTCTCTATATTCTTCCTCTCTAATCAAACCCCTGGTTCTTTGGCAATGCAAATCAATACTGCTCATGTAGCCTAAGGTACGAAAGGGGATACTCGTTGCTACCAAAGCGATCTTGGTTGTTTGTCGACAATATCATAAAGTAAGTAGAGTTATTTCGTATCTTATTCTCCTTTTGATTTTCTATGGAAATCAAAGCCGATGGCTACTGCATGTTAATGTTTAAGTTTCAGCTAATAGTATCTCTTTACTCTCTTTATGAACGCTTACTCCGGGAAACCCCTAAAGCTGAACATTTAGAGTTCAAAGCCTAAGGAGCGGTTGGTTTCTGAACCTTACCTTCCATTCGGGTTTAAGGTAAGGAGCCTCTGATTGTTCTTTGTGTGAAGCTTTGTTCTTTATTTTGTGTTAATTAAATCTTTTGGTAGCCAATCAAGGTTCTCCTTGACTCTGATCAAGTCTGTTTCATGGAAACAAGAAACGGTCAAGCTGAGGAGGGGAGTATATCCGTAATCCCTACTCCTAAATTCAAAAGGTAAGCTGTGTCGGTAGTTCAGGACTTTTCGCCGGGCTGTGGTAGAGAGCCGACATCTGCTTGGGGTAGGCAAATAGCCGTCGTTCCGGCTAACGAGAGTGTCGACGTAGAAAGCTTAGCATTACGCGTTATCAGGTGTGTATTACTCACACGCCTTCCTTGTTAATTGTGTTATTAATTGTAATGGATGAAAGCTAAAAAACTTATGTGATAGGCAAAATGCCCTTATGGGTAAGGTTGGAGACGCCGGGTAAGTTCTTCGATATTGATATTGTTGATAATATGCATGTATGTATATTTTGATGTTATGCTTGCATGAAATATGATCTGTTACACACTGTGATATTGGTTGCATACATATTGTGCACAATGTAAAGAGTATGGGCTCGGGATTGAATGAAATGAGGAGGGTGAATCTATGACTATTGTCACGAGTGACTATTGTCATGAGTGGTCAAGTACCACGGTGGTAATACCACGATTACTTATAACAGTGACTTGTCTCGGTGGTCTAAGACCACAGTGTATTGGCCCCACGTAAACATGAACTAAGCAGAGATCTTCACGGTGGTCTAAGACCACAATGGGTTGGCCCCACGATTATCTTATAGAGACTTTGTCACGAGTTACTAATGTCACGAGTGGTCTAGGACCACGGTGGTTATGAACCACAATGGCATAATGCCACGGATGTTTTGGATGGAGAGCTAAACTAGGTTGGGCTGCATTGCATGCATGTAACATGAGTTGTACTGAGTGGGCTAAGGCCCAGTTTGCGTTACCTGGTAATTTACACACTGAGTCTCAATGACTCACCCCTTTGCTAATTTTACAGATAACCAGTAGATGGCGTGTTTTGGGCCTAGACGGACTCGAGGTGGCCATGCGTTACGATTTCTTTATTAACTTCAAAATTTTCCTTAAATTTATTTGTATTTTGGCATTTGATTTGTAATAAAGCCGCTTTAAATTTTATTTTGGGATTTGTTTATAAGTTGATTTTACACATGCTATGAATTATTGAGGAAAAACGGGGTTTTCTTAAAAACATAAAAAGAAGTTTTACAAATTTACAACAAAAGGATATCAAGCGGTGAATAATTAAAACTTGGGATTTTTCTTAAGATTACAAACAATACTTTTCAAAGGAATCACACTCATCAATATTCCTCTCCATCATCACCTTTCTAACATTCTTCTAAATTCGGTTTTGATCAATTAAGCCTGTTTTTAGCACTTAATCTGCTTAATGAAAAAAAATGGTAAGGTTTTACATTAACAAAATAGTTTTGTTTTATAAAAAGGCTCTTAACTTGAATTCACCAAACAAGATAACTTTTCAAGTCTCATTGTTTTCCAAAGTTTTTCAAAACTATTTCCTCTGTAGCAATCCAAATTCGGTCGTAACGTTTTGACTGGGTTTGAGGTGTTACACTTTTAAGTGGAGTGAGTGGGTAAAACCTAGTGCCTTTATCATCTCAGTATATCAAATAAAAAATATGGTCTTGACATGTATAATCAAGTCAAGTTCTAGAATAACAAATCAATGTTGACACATTCATAATCAATAAAGTGAGCACGGAAAAGAATATATGCTCTATAAGTCTCAAAATCTCACAAAAATTATGAGCATTTGATATCAATCCCTGTAAATTTTAAATTTCAAAGTAATGTTCAGATTTATTTCAACAACCTAGCAAAAAAATTTAATTCTGAAAAATAAACTTATCGTGGTTGATTCTCTAGTATCTTAAAATTTAAATCATCAATGCACAATTAACTATGAATTACTCAAAATCATATCAATAAGAATCATAAAGCATTAGAAATTTCATCCTAATTAGTAATATGAGAAAATTTCTTAAGAACAAGATATAATTCAGGGATTTGAGAATAATGCAAAAAGTTAGGCACTTTTACCCCCCTACACTTAAGATGTACGTTGCCCTCAATGTACAAAGATAGATAAATAATCATGTGATACTGAAATCAAAAGAGAAGGGGAAAAGTGACACTTCCTAAATTTTTTCTGGGATCACTATTCACGACCCGATTTGGAGGAGGAGGCGATGGTGCTGTGGTGGATGCCAACAGTCACTGTGCTAGATGAAGAAATTGGAAAACTCGTGAAGGATTAGCCAAGAATTATTAAGACACATTTAAAATAAAATAATTATGTATTTAAAGACAAGAAAACTAAAGGGAAAGAAAGCAGAAATTAAGATAAAATTAACACAAAAGATGAATGGACTGGGAGTCCTTATTGTTGGATGGTTCGCGAGGTGGGTGTGATTCCTAAGGCTGTGTTGAGCCGATGGTCGTGGCTCCGGTCGATTCCCTAGCAACCTAAAGAACCTAAAACCAAGAAACTAGAATAAAATAAACTAAATTATGCATAAGAGAGTCAAAGAGAAGGAAACTGAAGCAAAAGAGAAAAGTAGAATAAAAGTTAAATGGTCTCAAAGACCCTTGGCTTGTAGAGTGGATGAAGCAGCCGGTATGAACTTACGTAGATCGATCTCCCTTTGGGATATTATGCTTGGCTTTTTCCGCTTCCTTGACATGGATATGTGTAGGCTCAAGAGTTTAGAGACTTGTTATGGAGAAGAGAGAAATTTGAGAAAAGGAAGGAATAAAAGAAAAGATGGGGAGTTGGTGAGAAGAAGGGGAAAGGGAGGTTGGGTTTAAATAGAGTTTTGGGGTTTAATGCTCCCCATGCCCGTGAACCATGGTCATGTCAATTCACATGGCCGTGTCACATGGCCGTGTGTCTAGGCGTGTTGGTTCACCCTCACCAGTTTTATATATTGCCACGCCCTTTGGTGATAAGTCAGTGTCGTCCACGGCCGCGTCGCATGGTCGTGGCATTTTGTCAGTGCCCGTGGGGTGGTGGTTGGAGTCCGTGACTCGAAGATTTGATTCTCTCTAACTTGCACCTCTTCTTCCATTATCATTACAAAGATTCTGTACTTCCACAGGGCCACGGCCACGGCCGTTTGCAAGGCCTTGTGGTATGGAAATCTACACTTTTGGTTAGTTTAAAACTAGGTGTTTAAGACGAAGAGAAGAAAACAAACTAAAATGAAAACAAATGTGTAAATAAATAGGGTTAGTGCTCGAGTTGCCTCCCGAGAAGCGCTCTTTTAAAGTTTTAAGCTAGACTTTCCTTGCATTTGCAAAAATTAGGTGGTTTAAAAGTTTGAATATCTTCCTCATGTCAGAAATTCTATTTTTATGATAAAGTTTAAGTCGAAGCGCCACCTTAAAAGTACCGAATATGGGATTGCTTACCTCGATCGTCTGTATGAAAAGATATTATGCACTTCAAGAGGGATTTCTTCATTTATATTTAGGTCTGACGTGGTAATTCATGGATCTTCCTTCTTTAACAGTACCTAATCTTCTATTTTGAAGTGGTTCGACGCTCCTATGATCTTTTTGGGGCTCCTTTGGTTTTGCTTCAGACGGATCCTGTTCCTCTTTATAGTGTGTCTTCCATGCTTCTAATTCAATCGACCTTAAGGCTTCGTTCTTTATATAGTTCTTCTTTATTTGCACGAGGTCTATGATCCACCAGTCTCATGACTTTGTGGAGGATCCTGTGGTGAAAGGTGAACAAATTGGTCATCAACTGAATTTACTTTCTCACCTTCATCATCAATTGATGTCTTGTCGAGTCAAGAACTTGTAGACTGACCGTTTAGTAACCTACACGAAGAATGAGTTCTCCTGTGCCAACATCCATTTTAGTCCTGGGAGTTCCTAAAAAAGGTCTTCCTAAAATTAAAGGAATCGAATTATCCTCATCCATGTCTAAAACAACAAAATCTACTAGAAAAATGAATTTATCAATTTTTACGAGAACATCTTCGATAATACCCCTAGGAATTCTAACAGTTTTATCAGCTAATTGAATACTCATCCTAATTTGTTTGGGTTTCTCTAGACCTAGCTGCTTAAACATTTTATAAGGCACGACATTTATACTTGCCCCTAAATCAGCCAAAGCATTATCAACTATTAGTCTACCAATTAAACATGGAATTGTAAAACTCCCTGGATCTTTTAGGTTCCGTGGTAGTCTATTTTGTAGAATTGCTGAGCACATTGTGTTTAATTTCACATGTAGCTCCTCGTCTAACTTACGCTTGTTCGTCAAGAGTTGTTTTAAAAATTTCCTCGAATCTGGCATCTGTGAAAGAGCTTCAAGAAGCGGTAAGTTAATATGTAATTTCTTTAAAAGTTTAAGAACTTACCGAACTGTTCCTCTAAATCATCTTTCTTCATCACTTCGGGATAAGGTATGCGGGGTTGGTACTCACAAGTTCAAAATGCCAGAATTTGAGAAGTACAATGGGACTAGCTATCCTAAAGACCATATTACCATGTTCTGTAGATGGATGATTGGGCATGTTAATAACGATCAACTGTTGATCTATTGTTTCCAAGATAGCTTGGTGGGGGTAGCATCCAGGTGGTACAACCAATTGAGCAGTGCTAGGATTAATTCCTAGAGAGACCTAGCACAAGAATTTATGAAACAATACAATCATGTGACAGACATGACGCCTGACAGAATCACCTTGCAAAGCATGGAGAAAAAATCAAATGAGAGCTTTAGGCAGTATGCACAAAGATGGAGGGAAATTGCCATGCAAGTTCAGCCACCGCTCCTAGAAAAGGTAACTACAATGCTTTTTATGAATACTTTAAATGCCCCATTCATTACTCACATGATAGGAAGTACCACAAAGAGCTTTGTGGATATAGTAATGGTAGGAGAAATTATTGAAAATGCCATAAGGGGTGGCAAGATAGAAGCAAGGAAAACACTAAAAGGTCACCCAAGGAAAAAGGAGAATGAGGTGAATAATACGAGCACATATAACAAAGGGTACTCGAAAGCAATTATCATTAGCCAACTAAAAGTAATCACCACTGGGCAACAAGGTTTGATAAGGTAGAATCGTACAAAGCAAAACTCTAAAAGCTCCAATTTATGTCAATCCCAATGACGTATAGGGAGTTGTATCAAATTTATTTGATGCACACGTGGTATCCCCATTTTATCTAAAATTGTTACAGCCCTCATATCCCAAATGGTATGATTCAAATGCTCAATGTGACTATCATGTGGAAATACTAGGGCATTCAATAGAAAACTGCACTGCTTTTAAAAAGGTAGTGAGAGACTTATTAAGATGGGGATCGTAAAGCTTGATGATACACCAAGTGTAGAAAATCCATTACCTAACCATGGGGATAAGAGGGTAAATGTGATTGGTAAAAGTATCGTGAGAAGGATCAAGGAGGATATTGCAGAGGTAAAAACCCTTTTGAGAATTGTCTGGAGAGAAGTGGTAGGAAGAGGATTGATAGTATCAGATTATGTGGAAGGATGTGAAGGAGTAAGGGACTATTGTGAGTTCCACAAAATAGAAGGGCACGAGATCCAGGAATGTGCCAATTTCAGAGTCTTGGTGCAAAGTCTTATGGACAATAAGGTATTGGAATTTTATGAAGAAGGCTCAGGGGGAGGAAACATATGCGCGATAGAAAGAGAGTTGACAAACCAAAAAGTCAATTATCCAAGGATCATCATCTCCCGACCAAGAAACACGGAAGGCGGAGTACAAATGACGCTAAAGGTCGTAATCCAGAAACCTGTTTCCTTTCCTTATAATGATAAAAAATGGGACCTTGGAATTACGACGGTAATGTGACAATACCAGGAAGGAAATCGTAGCTAGCAATTCCAAGGAGGACCAAAATAAAGGATCTTACACACGTAGTGGAAGGCATTACGACTCGGTAAACGTCAAAATAGAATCAGTGAAATCAAAGACCTTGGCAGTTGAACGAGAGAAAGGACCTGAGGCACTTATCAATGAACCAGTAATGGTAGAAGAGGCTAAAGAATTTTTGAAATTCTTGAAGCACAGTGAATATAGTGTGGTAGAGTAACTATTCAAACAACCAGCTCACATATCAGTGCTAGCATTGCTTTTAAGCTCAGAGGTACATCGCGAGGCATTGATGAAAGTGTTGAATGAAACCTATGCTACTAAAGATATATCTATTAACAAAATTGACCGTCTGGTTAGTAATATAAGTGTCGGCAACTTTATTTATTTCAGTGATGATGAAATTCCACCTAGGGGCATTGGATCGACTAAGGCTCTGTACATAACTACTAGTAGTAAGGGATATACTCTGCCAAGTATGTTAACCGATAATGGATCGGCTTTAAATGTCTTACCATTGTCTGCGCTGAATAGATTGCCTATAGATAGTTCTCACATGAAAACATGCCAGGACATAGTGAGAGCATTTATGGCACTGAGAGAAGAGTTATGGGAAGAATCGACATACCTTTGTTGATTGGACCAAACACATATGAAGTAGATTTTCTGGTAATTGACATCAAGCCCTCCTACAATTGCTTGTTAGGGAGGCCCTGGATACATTCGGCAGGAGTAGTGCCTTTATCTTTACATCAAAAATTAAAACTAGTAACGGAAGGTCGGCTAGTTTCTATAAATACTGAAGAAGATATCATAGCAACTGTTACCAATGACGCTTCATATTTAGAGGCAAATGAGGAGGCCATTGAGTGTTCCTTTTGATCTTTAGAGTTCGTGAATGCAACATTCATTTTGGAAAGGAATAAGGTTCCAGTGCCTAAGATATCCAGGATCACGAGAATGGGCTTGCAAATGATGGTGGGGAAAGGAGCCTTACTTGGAAAAGGATTGGGTAGACATCTCCAAGGAGGATTCAAGTTCCGATGCTGAAAGGGAAAAAAGATCGTTTTGGCTTTGGTTTCAAGCCAGATGCTAAACAAAGGAAGAAAGAGATGGAAAAGAAGCAGGAGAGAAGGAGAGCATGGTTGAGTGGGGAAGAAGTCAAGTGAGAATTAATGGCATTCCCTCACATATCCCAGACCTTTTTATCAGGAGGGATAATTCACTCCGAGATAGGATTGTTGAGAAACGAAAACCTCCATATCAATGCCATACATGAGGAAGGAACTGAACGAAGAAACTTGTTGGGAAATCCTCCTTATAAACCTGGATGTGTTTTGAAAAACTGGACTACAGAAGAACTTTCTGTAGTTTTTAGAGATTACACAGAGTAATGTTTAGAACACACTTGTTGTTTTAAAACCTAGAAGCAATAAGATTTCATTTGTGAAATATGCTCATGTTCAGACATCTTTGATGATCAATTCGAGCAAATATTCTTTCATTCTTTTGATATTCTAATTTCCTTCCAAAATTTTTGTTATTCTCATTCATATAATGTGAATAGTTGTGCTTGAATTCATTTGTTCTTTGTACATTCCTTTGTGCCTACTATAGGTCCCTAGATATCAATGACATGAGCAATGATATTACAGATTCAGAGTTCCCTTTTGAGTGAGACATGCGTTTAGAGGAATCTTAGATTTTGAAGGTGACAGAGATTGTGACTTGCCTCCAAATTTTTTAAGGATGGTAGAATAAGACCTCGTTGAGTTACTGCGGGAATTCAAAGAAGTATTTGCATGGTCATACCAAGATATGCCTGGACTAAGTACTGATATTGTAGTGCATCGCCTTCCCATAAAAGAAGAATGCAAGCCAGTTCAGCAAAAGCTATGAAGGAAGAGGCCTGATGTGGTGTTAAAAATAAAAGAAGAGGTTAAGACACAGTTTGATGCTAGTTTTCTACAAGTGGTAAAATACTTAGAGTGGGTTGCCAATATTGTTCCCGACCCTAAGAAGGGTGGAAAAGTTCGATGTGTGTAGACTACAGGACTTAAATAAAGCCACCCAAAGGACAATTTCCCTTGCCTCATATTGACACGTTGGTGGATAATACTACAGATACTCACCGCTTTCTTTCATGGTTTGTTTTTTGGATAAAATCGATAAAGATGCATCCCGAGGATATGAAGAAAACTACTTTCATAACATTGTGGGGTACCTTTTGTTATAAGATGATGTCATTCGGGCTAAAGAATGCAGGAGCAACATATCAAAGGGCCATGGTAACCTTATTCCATGACATGATACACAAAGAGATTGAAGTATATGTTGATAATATGATCGCCAAATCTCGAACAGAAAAAGAACACATTGAAGTTTTGAAGAAGTTATTCTTGAGATTGAAAAAAATTCAATTAAAGCTCAACCCAGCAAAGTGTACTTTTAGAGCTCGGTCAGGGAAATTACTAGGCTTCTTAGTCAGTGAGAGAGAAATCGAGGTTGACTCAGATAAGGTCAAAGCTATATAAGAATTGCCTCCACCACGCACTCAGAAAGAAGTTCGAGGTTTTCTTGGAAGGTTAAATTACATTGCTCGGTTTATTTCACAATTAACTGAGAAATGTGATCCCATATTTCGTCTTCTTAAGAAACGCAACCAAGGCATATGGGACGATGAGTGCCAGAAAGCTTTTGACAAAGTCAAACAATATCTGTCAAATGCCCCAGCACTATCTCTGCCTAATCCAGATAGACCATTAATAATGTATTTGATAGTGTTCAATAACTCCATAGGATGTGTGCTTGGTCAATATGATGAGTTAAGAAGAAGAGAATAGGCGATATATTATCTCAGTAAAAAGTTCACTGAGTGTGAAATGAGATATTCATCAATTGAGAAATTGTGTTATGCCTTGATTTGGACAACTCGGAGGTTGAGGCAATATATGCTATATCATACAACCTGGCTAATTTCGAAACTTGACCCATTAAAGTAAATGATGGAGTCAACTACTCTGAATGGAAGGATGGCAAGGTGGAAGATTTTGCTTTCTGAATTTGATATAGTCTATGTGAACTAAAAGGCTATAAAAAAGAGCGTAATAGCAGAATTTTTTGGTTAGCAAGGCTTTAGAAGATTATGAACCTTTGAGCTTTGATTTTCCCAATGAAGAGCTAATGTATGTGGTAACTAATGAAGAGTATCCGTGGCAGCTAAACTTTGATGGAGAGTCAACTTCTGTAGGAAATGGAATTGGGGCACTATTGGTATCCCTAAGTGGAGATCATTATCCATTCACATGCAAATTGGATTTTGATTGCACAAACAATATGGCAGAGTATTAAACATGCATCATGGGAATTTGAGCAGCTATAGAGTGTAAAATCAGAGTGCCAGAAGCATATAGAGATTCTGTATTAGTAATTTACCAGCTTAAAGGTGAATGGGAGACAAGAGGCCCCAAACTGATCAATTACTGAAAAATAGTTTTGGGATTGATTGAGGAGTTTGATGATATCACTTTTAATTATCTCCTACGTGGTGAAAACCATATGGCAGATGCTTTGGCAACTCTGGTTTCTATGATTAAAGTAAACAAACTAGAGGATATAAGACCTATTTAGATGAGTATTTTTGAAGTTCCAGCTAATTGTTGTAACATGGAAGAGGAGGAAAAGGATAACTACCCTTGGTATCATGATTTATTGCGATACATAAGAAATCGTGATTACCCTAATCATGCAACTGAGAATGAAAAAACAATGTTAAGAAGATTAGCCTGTGACTATGTTTTAGATGAGGATATCTTGTACAAAAGAAGGAAAGATCAGGTACTATTCATATGTGTTGACGCTGTTGAAGCTAGGAAAATTTTGGAAGAAGTTCATGAGGGCGTTTGTGGAACACATGCTAATGGATTCACAATAGCTAGACAAATAATGAGATTCAGATACTATTGGTCCACCATGGAAGGAAATTGTATCAACTATGCCAAAAGATGTCATAAATGCCAGATTTATGGAGACAAAATTCACATATCGCCTTCACCTTTGCATGTTATGACTTATCCATGGCCTTTTTCCATGCGGGGCATGGATGCCATTGAGCCAATCTCACCGAAAGCTTCGAATGGGCATCGATTCATCTTTGTGGTTATTTACTACTTCAAGAAATGGTTGGAGGATGCTTCATATGCTAGCGTTACTAAGTCAGCAGTTGGCCGGTTCTTGAAGAAGGAAATCATATGTCGATATGGAATGCCCAAGAGGATCATATTAGATAATGCACTAAACTTGAACAATAGCACGATAGCAGAAGTCTGCAGTCAATTCAAGATTAAACACCACAACTCATCTTTGTATCGCCCAAAAATGAATGGGGCAGTGGAAGCGGCCAATAATAATATTAAAAAGATGGTAGGGAAAATGACTGAGACTTATAAGGATTGGCATAAGAAATTACCATTTGTACTCCATGCTTATCAAACATCCGTCAAAACTTCTACTGGAGTAACCCCTTTCTCATTGGTTTACGGGATAGAGGCAAATTTCACCTATTTCATTAGAGATACCTTCTCTTCGAAGTTTTGTCGAAAACAAAGTCGATGAAGCGAAATGGATCCAATCTCGATATGATCGGTTGAGCTAGATTGAGAAAAATAGGAAGGGCTATTCGTCACTGGCCGATGTACCAAAAACGAATGATGCGAGCTTATGATAAAAAAGTTTGCCCAAGAGAATTTTACGAGGGGGGACCTTGTACTGAAAAAGATCCTTCCCATACAAAGGGATTTCAGAGGAAAATGGATGTCGAATTGGGAAGGACCATATGTGGTGAAGAAGGCTTTCTCTGGAGTTGCACTAATTTTGACAGAAATGGATGGGAAAAGCTTACCCAATCCTATAAGCTCGGATTCAGTCAAAAAATATTTTGTTTAAAAAGGAGAAGAGGCCAAGGTGAAAACCCACAAAAGGCGCTTTGAGACTTCAAAAAAAAAAAAAGAGGAGAGGCCCAAGCGAAAACTCGAAAAGGGCGCCTTGAGACCAAAAGGGTTTTGAGTTGAAAACCTGAAAGGGGCGGCTTAAATTTTGAAAGGCATGTAGTGATCTTGCTATACCTGAATCAACAAAAAATGAAGTATGTTACATATCGGGGCATCAACAATGTACTTTGGATCTTCTAAACGCATGCTAAGCTCAAAGCGCTTCATGGAGTTTGCATATAGAAGCCCAATCATGATATCTAGGCACCGGTCTTTGTCCTATTCATATCAATTTACTATCTTTGGATTTTTTTCTTCTCAAAGATGTTTTCCTAGTTAATTTCCTTTTTATTGATAATTTATTCAGTTTGAACTATTCTCAAGATCAATTTATTTGTTGTCCATTATTACCATTCATAAGCATGTTGCATTGAAATAATGATTGATGAACTAATAATATTTTCATAGAAGAAGTTCTACGATTACTTTGGAAATTTCTAGATAATACAAGAAACTAAAACATGACAATTGTTTAGAATTTCCATGCATAAGGATTGGATATATTTGAGAAAGAAGAGTCTAGATAGAGACTATTTCTCTGAATTCTCTGTCCAAATGGTAATTGGACAAAATAACGAGTTGTTGTGACAAAAATAAGCAATGTCATTTTACAGGCATATTCATCGGGTCATAACATTCGGGGAATAGTGTGACAAACCAAATTGATGGAGAAAAATTCAAAACCCCTAAATTACGGTGGAATGGATTAGAGTTGAAACGAATCCTATGCCCTTAAATTACAGTAGGGACGAACTGAAAAATTTTTGATTCCTATAAATCATGGTGGGATGGTTTGAAGGCGGTACAAGCATTGTGTCCCAAGGTTCAAGTGGAGTGGACTCAAATTACCATGAGGAAAATTATTTGAGTAGAATATGATTGATACGTTGAGAAGAACGAGGATGAAGAACAAATGAGTGATGACACCTTAGTAGGAATCATGCTCATAACATTTCTGTATTCATAAATCATAGCTGCCTAATTAGGAGCATTTAACTCATTTCGATCGGGCATCCTAATCATTCAAAGATAAGCATATACCCATTCTACAAGTTATGTCCTCTATAGGACAATGTAGTAGGGTAGATTGACGCTTTTAACCTTGCCTCCCCGGGTTATAGCGCAGCAGACTAAAGACAACAGATCTTACCTTCCTGAAGTTGTAGGAAGCTAGCCCGCTTCCTTGAATTTGCAGTGGAGCAGGCTGAAGATAGTAAGTCTTGTTTCCCTGATGATGTAGTGGAACAGATTGAAGCTACAAATTATGGCAAGTCTTATCTTCCTAAAATTGTAGTGGAGTAGACTGAAGATTACAAACCTTATCTCCTTAAAGTTGCAGTGGAGCAGGTTGAGGATAACATATCTTATTTCTTTGAAGTTGCATTGGAAAGGATTAAAGCTATAAGTCACAAATCCTATACCTTTAAATTTGTAGTATGTCGGATTAAATCTATCATGGAATATCTTATTTTCCTGAAGTTGCAATGGAATAGATTAAAACCATTAATCTTATCTCTCTGAAGTTGCAGTGGAGCATATTGAAGATAGCAAATCTTATCTCTCTGAAGTTGCAGTAGAGCAGATTAAAGCTATAAGTCTTGTCTCCCTGAGTTTGTAGTGGAGCAGACTAAAAACAGCAGATATGGCCTTCCTGAAGTTGCAGTGAAGTAGATCGAAGACATCAGCCTTGTCTCCCTGAGTTTGCAGTGGAGCAAACTAAAAGATAGCAGATCCTACCTTCCTGAGGTTACAGTGAAGCAGATCAAAGACACCAGTCTTGTTTCCTTGAGTTTGTAGTGGAGTAGACTAAATATAGCAGATTTGACCTTCTTGCGGTGAAGCAGATCGAAGACACCAGCCTTGTCTCCCTAAGTTTCTAGCAGAGTAGACTAAAAATTGCAGATCTTGTCATCCTGAAGTTGCAATGAAGCAGATTGAAGACATCAGCGTTGTCTCCCTGAGTTTGCAGTGAAGCAGACTAAAAATTACAGATCTTGTCTTCCGGTTGCAATTGAAGCGATCAAGACATCAGCCTTGTCTCCCTGAGTTTGTAGTGGAGCAGACTAAAAGATAGCAGATCCTTCCTTCCTAAAGTTGCAGTGAAGTAGATCGAAGACACCAATCTTGTTTCCCTAAGTTTGCAGTGGAGCAGACTAAAGATAGCATATCCGCCTTCAAGAAGTTACGGTGAAGTAGATCAAGACACCACCTTGTCTCTCCGAGTTTACACCGGAGCGCACTAAAATAGCAAATCGCCTTCTTGAAGTTGCAAAGAAGTAGATCAAGACATCACCTTTGTCTCCCCGAGTTTGCAAAGGAGTAGACTAAAAGATAATGATCTTGCCTTCCGAGGTTGTAGTGAAGTAGATCAAGACACTAGCATTGCCTTTCAAGTGGTAGTGGAGCGATCAAGGAAGAAAATCTTATGGAAAATCTTATTTTCTTAAAGTTGCAGTGAAGTAGATTGAAGCCGTCGACTTATTTCCCTGAAAGAGTAGTATACCAAATCCCAGTACCCCTGAAGTTGCAGTTGGGTTGAAAGCCATTTGGAGAAGACGAGGACCAAGAAGTTAAGACTTGGCAAGACTGGGCAAAATTAATCCTTTTATAGTCTTTTCTATATTCTTGTTACACGACAATGAGCTAAGAGGGGCAGCCTGTAATAGCCCATTTGTGTTCGGGCACATACAAAACCAAATATAAAAACCCAATTAATAAAAGTCCAATGTCCAGATTACAAAATAGACCAAATTACACATAGACCCAAATCACTAACACCCAAATAACCCAGACAATTAAACCTTTTAACCCTAACCTAATTAACAAGCCTGACAGGCCAATCTCTTTTCAACATTTTCAGCTTCTGAAAAATCCTAGGAAGGGCCTTGTGCCACCACCTCCATACTAGCCCTCCTCGTCAGATATCACGCTGCCATTAGCATGTGAATTGTGCCCCCATCTTTGCCATTCACCTGCAAAAAAAGGAAAGAAAACGCAGCAAAGGCAGCAAATATAATAATATAGTATCTTTGCATTTATGATTTCGATTTATTTTGGGGCTATAAAAACCCTAATGTAATCTGTAAAAGGGCGATCTTCGAATACAGAAATTAGAACACAAAATCTTCAAAAGTTAGAGGTGATTTTCGACAGTCTTATTTTGCTTAGTTTTTTCTATTTCATTTTTGATACATGCAAAGACATACAAATCTTTTTTCTATAATACTACTAGAAATAAGTAAAAAAGAAGTTACCTCTCGATTTACATTGAAAAACGAAAGTCTTTGGCCTCCGATCGCCATATATGACGGCGTTTATAGTGGCGCATGTACTGATAGTCCGTAGGTCCGATGATCAGAATCCAGACAGAGGAAGGGAGGAATTGAGAGGATTTTTGAATTTTAAAAAAAAAAAACAGATTCAAATGATATTTTTTTGTATAAAAATGATTTATATAGCAACATAGAAACGATGCCGTTTTTGCTTAAGTCAATAAGCACTAAAACGACGTCGTCTAAGGGCCAAGATCCGCGTGTTGAACCGATACCCGGGGAGGATCCGCATGTTTTTTGTTAGAGGGTCTAATTGCTCTATAGGCCCTTTCGAATTATTGCAATTTTGTCATTATGTCCAATTTGCATCTTACTTTATTTTCAATTTGGCCCTGAATTATGGCCTTTGTTCAATTTGGTCCTTAAGGCCATTTTAAGGTAGATGTTGAACAGTAGCCGTTTGGGGATAAGGCATAATCGCCTAATAGATCCTCGCAAAGATGGCGCGGCTTCAAACTAGTCCTTTTATATTTTTACCTGTGTTTTATTTTTACTTTAATTTAATCCTCGCTTTCCTTTATGTTTAATCCTCTTTATATTTTTATTATTTTAGTGTTATATAATTATTTCATTTTCTTATATTTTATTAAATTCTATATTATTTACATATTACATGTTATTTTAATATTTGTATATTGTATAATATTAAATTGTTTTATCATTAATCTAAAATTTTCCATATATTATTTATTTTAAATATGTACATTTTTATGCCCATATATATATTAGATAATTATATTATATGTGTTATCCTATATATATATATATATATATCTTTATATTTAAAGTTTTTTATATTGTTTATTTGTTTAAAATATATTATTATTATCCCTTAGATTTTGGCTATATCATTTTTATATTTCTTTTTGTTTTTCTCAAAATTGTTATAACATTCATTTATTATATACGATTTACCCTTTTATATATGTTTATATATATATTTAATCTTGTATGTAAAGTTTCATATTTATTATTTAAGTTTTTATAAATTTTGAATTGTTACTATCTACTCCATATCTTTTATTTGATTATTCATTTTAAAAAAATTAAAATCTGCTATCATTATTTACCTTAGTATTGTTATTACAATCGCTTGTATTTTTCGCTATGTTATGTTGTTCTTTTACTTAATTGTTTATATTAGTGCTAATTGTTAATATGCTTTGTACTTTTAATGAATTGTTCTTTGGTATTTATGTTTTGTAAGTGTTACATGTTATTCAAATTATTGTTTTAAAATATATCTCATTTAATTGCTACTTTTTATCCAAAACTTTATTTTTTAAAATAAGCCAATATTTGACATTTGGGATTTGAGAGAATTGTGCCCTAACTTACTGGGCTTCAATTTTTCTCATTAAGTCTAAATGATCAAGTACTGTTCATGAAATTAAAATATATGATTTTCAAACAAAAAACAAATCTTTGTGAATTTAAGATGTTGCGTCCTAACTTATTGAATGTGACATTTTGATATTTTGAGATAGGGCTTTCAAGAAAAACAAAACAAAGGATATATGGTGTTTGGGAAATTCGAAAGGTCGTGCTCTAACTTACTAAGATTCAGTTTTTCTTTTATCCAAATAATTGAATGTCTTTTTAAAGGTTATAAGTTTTGAAAAATCAAAAGGGTCATATTTTAAAACCTTTTCAAATTTTTGATATTAGGACATTAAATAATCAATTAGGTACCAATTTTTGGACATTACGAGGGTGCTAATCCTTCCTTGTGTGTAACCGACTCCCGAGCCTGTTCTCTCGAATTTCATAGACCAAAATCATTGTTTTAATAAATCCAGATTTTTTATTAAAATAATCAATTTCAAGGTGATGCAATCACACCTTAAAAGAGATTTGTGGCGACTCCATCTTCATTTTAAAAGTAGGCCTCGTTTTCAAAATAAAAAATGGTTTTGATAATTTCCATATTAGAGTTTGCCCATTCTATACGCCAAAAATGCATTTGGGCGACTCATCGCTACTTAATCAAATATTCTCCCTATGATTCCTTAATTGTTCCTATTACGAGGATCAGATAAACAAAACATTCTTGGTTCACGATTCTATATGCCAAGATGGGCTTTTTGACTAACACTTCTTCGCTTTTTGTTTTCTATATAACTATACGCCTAATTTAGAGACTCGTGCCTTACCATTATTCTTTAAATCACCGTATTTGTAACATCCCGATTGAATGGGCCTGCATTTTGTGTGTCGATGGTTAAAATATTCTACTTAGTCACCATAGGATTTGAAGGTAGGTATCGTGTTTAAAATATCAAGTTGGGCTTGAGGCCCAAAGTAGGATGGCGCCATGAGGGAGTAAAGGGTGGCATCACTAGTGGATAGAGAGGGCCCAAGTTTTGGTTGCTTGGAGCCCAAGTTATTGGGCCAAATTCGGCACTTAAAAGGGAGTAAGAGGGACGGCAACAAGGCTAATATTTAGGGATTTTTAATGTTTAAAATATGTGGATATTATGCTGATAAAGGAGGGAGGAGTTGGCGCTAATTAAGTCTATTTTGGATGTAAGTTTTGATCAAGATAAGAGAAAAGATAAGAGGCTATCCAAGAGGCTAGAGGTGCCCAAATTGGGACCTGTGTGTAAAGCGGGATTGGCTAGATAGAGTCAAATAATGCCAATTTTCATTATTTTTCCAAGCACGCCTTGATCTTCTTTCTCTTTTCTATTTTCCTCCTAATTTTGGCAAATAAGGCTCTTCTTTTCTTATTTTCTTTTGCTACCAAAAATCGAAACCCTCTAAAGCTTCACTAGTTGCTGAAACACTGATATTTTCTGTCTCTTCTCTTTCGAACACATTGACCGAATACCCTTTGTTTGATAGCATTCTTCTTGACCATCTTTTCCGTGATTTTCTTAAAAGCCGAAATCCCTAGATCTCACCTCCTGTGATTGTCGAATCTTGAAGGAAATTGAAGGTAAGTGTCGATTCGCGTGGTTCAATCTTTTTTCGGCTTTTAGAGATCTTAGCTGAATGGCTATAGGGTTAACTAATCGGGTGTTTTTCTTTAATTTGCGACATTCCAGGATTTCAAGGAGATCAAATCGCGTAAGTTTCTAAATCGGTAGCACCTGAATCACCCTACTTTCGAGATTCAATTGATTTAGGTAAGGAGATTTGTTTATTTAAACATATAAATTCAGGTACATAACAATCTGTGGCCGAATGTAGGGGAAGCTTTATCTTCACATTCTTCTGGCTTTTGAGCAAAGGTGTAGACAAAGGGCAATAGATCCGATTAGCGAGGGTATCGACATAGAGGGTAGTCCTACGTATTTATCAGGTGTGTAACTTTTCACACCATTTATATTTGTTTGTTAGTACATGTATATAAATCTTCTATATTCGTTAAATGTCAAATCCTAAGATAACTGTTGAAACCCAAGAGGGTAAAGGCGAATCATCGTTAGTGATTTCGCATTCATAAATGAATGTTTCGCTGAGATGATATGTTTTATATGTATGCCGATTTATGTGATTGCACGGGTTGGGTGATTGATGAAAGGGAAGTGTTCTATTAGTGGCTTGTGACACCCCAAACCCGCCAAAACACTACAACCGAATCTGTGTGCCACGGAAAGAAAACATTTTGAAAACCGATTTGTCGACTTGTTTGAAGAGAATTCTGTTGTAACATTTTAAAGAAAACGTCGTTGGATCTTATAATGTTTAAAACATGTTGGGACTTATTCTAGAAAAACGTGGTTGCCTTATTGCTACTCTGTATTTAATACTTAGTCAGTGTACATTTTAGAAAACAAGTATTTATTTAAGGTTTTGAAAACACCCAATTCATAGTTTTACCAGCATACTTATGGAAACTTTAAGAAACAACTAAATAAAATGTCCCAAAATAATACTTAAGCGGCCTTATTACAGAATTCAAAACCCAAATTAAAGAAAATAACTAAGTTCATATAGGAAACATTGAAATAAAATGAATACTGAGCATGGCCACCTCGAGTCCACCCCGGGTCCATATCCATGATCTAAGGTTTATCTGCAAAATATGAAGGAAGCGGTGAGTCACCCAAACTCAATGTGTAAACCCCCATCCCAAAAGACGTTATGCTCTTACACAAATTCATATACAAATATGTATGTCATGCAACCCATCAACCTAGATATCCATCCATACCTCCTAAATCTACCCCGTGTGGTACCCAACCACTGGTGGTGCCAAACCACTAGTGACCGAAGTCACAAATAAACATATGTGGTACCAAACCACTAGTGGTCCCAAACCACTGAGACATAGTCACAATATTATAGTATGTGGGGCCAACCCACTGTGTGGTACCAAAGCACTGGTGACAGTCCGATAGATCATACTTCCCCCTCCTCTCAACACCCATATCACATGTTTGTGCTCACAATACAAGTATGATCATGCTTTAACATGTAGAATATTGAATAAAGAATGGCATGCACTTATAGATCACATTTTCATTAACGCTAGCAACCATAACAACTTACCCTAAGATCCTCGTTATTACCCACAAGGGTAACTTAGTAATCACCGCCATTACTTCGCTTTTATCATCACATAACATTTAACATATTATAAATAAAGTGTGTAAGAATTACACACCGATTCCCTGCATTAACGCCTCACCGCTTCTACACTCATCGCCACCGAGACTACCACTATCGGCCTATGATCTACTTCGATGTCACCATTATCCGGATGGCTAATCGCGTACTCGACACGATCGCTTCTTGTATTTAGATATCGGGTTTACAGATTTAACCCTTCCTATTGCTTGGTTGTTATTCGAGTCCATAATATTCCCTTGGTCACTAATCCAATTTAAACGATGAGATCTAACTAATTTAAATAATCATAACACTTAAAATGAGCCTTACCTAATCTGTCAATCCCAAAGTCCTTAAGAAAACGCTACTTTCCTACCTACATTCGCCATCACCAAAATATTAGACCAAACCATCGATCGCAACCAATCGAAAGTACCATATGACATTCGACAAAAGAATAAGGAACAAGAAGTGGCCATTCGCCAACCTACCACCACCTACCTTCTACTTCCTTCACAAATCCAAGACAAGAGATTATATAGAGGAGAAATCAGCTCTAAGAATGGAGAGTGAACATCACGAGATATTAGAGGAGTGACTCGGTTGAGGATCTAAAAATAATATCAAGAAAACAACAAAGAACTTACCAAGCTAGGGAGGACTATTCGCTATGGTGCACCTTCGGAAAAAGAGATCAACCTTGAAGATTCTGGCTATGGGAGAAAGAGATATGAGCAAGGAGAATTCGCTTTTAGAAAAATTTTGGAGGGAGAATAAAGCTAGGAATTTCGACTATAGGAGAGAAACAGAAGAGAAAGAAAGAAAATAATGAAAGAAAAAGATGATAACTTGGCTACTAATTTCGGTAACACACACCCACTCCCAGAGTTGGATTTTCGGCCAACTCTTCCATCTCCTGATAGCTTTTATCCATCCTTATCAACTAGATCTTTATCTATTCTTAAAAAGAAACCCACCAAGTACCAACTCTTCTCTCCATAAATCAATATATTATCTTCATAAAATAAAAATTAACTCTCTTATCGCCCTAACTTTGTACCGTCCCTTCTCCCCCCTTTGGAGTGCTGAATTTTTGCCCCAAAACACTTGGGCCCAAATGGCAACCCTTGGCCCAATTCCCTCCTTAGTGCCACCACCTACATGCCCTTTACAGCATCACTAAATTTTGGGCCACAAGCCCAACTTGCTACTAAACATGGATACCTCACTTAAATTTTGACATGTAGCTTTTCATTAGAAAAGTTAAACCAGGTTTAAGCCCAAACCCGAGCCCAATACACACTTCCAAAGCTCTAGCTAACACTGACACTCAAAGTGCACAGACCTACCTAATCAGGATATTACAGTTCTACCCCCCTTAAAATAAATTTCAACCTCAAAATTTACCTGGTCAGAAGAGTTAGGGGTATTGCCGCCGCATGGCATCCTCTGGCTCCCATGTTGCTTCTTCTGATCCATGGTTCCGCCATAATACCTTTACCAAAAGGATCGATTTCACGCAAAACTTTCACATCTCTTGCCTAGGATCTGCTTGTTCCTCCTCAAAAGATTAGTCTGGGCTCACCTCAATTTCCTCTATCGGCACAACATGAGACGGATCTGAGCGGTAGTATCTAAGCATGGAAACATGGAACACATCATGGATTTGACTCAACCCTGGTGGCAACTTGAGCTGGTAATCCACTGGTCCTACTCACTTCAACACCCGATAAGGCCTGATAAATCTAGGGCTTAACTTACCTTTCCTACCAAACCTCAGAACCTTCTTCCACGGTGACACCTTCAAGAAAACCCTGTCACCTTCTGCAAACTCTATATCCTTCCGTTTAAGATCGGCATAAGACTTTTGCCTATCTGAAGCTTCTTTCAAACGAGCTCGAATCACCTTCACCTTATCTTCTATTTCAGCAACCAACTCCGGACCCAACATCTGCCGCTCCCCCAACTCCGTCTAACAAGTAGGGGTACGACACTTCTGTCCATATAACGCTTCATATGGTGCCATTTGAATACTTGCCTGATAACTATTGTTGTATGCAAATTTGGCCAACGGTAAAAATTCTTCCCAACTGCCTTTGAAATCCAAAACACAGCCCCTTAGCATGTCTTCCAAAACTTGGATCACCCTTTCTGATTGTCCATCTGACTAGGGATGGAATGCCGTACTAAAATCCAACCTTGTACCCAATGCTCGGTGCAAAGCCTTCCAGAACCTTGACGTAAATCTAGGGTCTCTGTCTGAAATAATCGACACTAGCACCTCATGCAACCTCACAATCTTCGCTATGTATGGCCTCGCTAACTTCTGAAGAGAATAATCCATATGTACATGTATGAAATGAACAGACTTCGTCTGACGATCCACAATTACCCAAACTGAATCCTTTTTAGTGGGTGTGAGGGGTAGCCCATTAATGAAATCCATCGCAATCTTTTCCCACTTCCACTGTGGAATCTTCATCGGTCGTAACAAACCCGACGGTAGCTGATGTTCAGCCTTGACTTGCCGACATGTCGACACTTACCCACAAATTTCACATACCTCACTCTTAAGGCTCGACCACCAAAATCGCTCGCAAATCCCAAAGACATCTTACTACCTCCCGGATGCATAGCATATGGACTGCTATGTGCCTCCTATAAAATCTTCTGCCTTAAGTCCACATCTTTAGGCATGCACACTTTCCCTTAAAAACACAACACTCCATCGTTGCTCAAGCTATACCTCTCCAATCCACCATTCTCGCACTTGCAAACATCGTGCGCCGTAACTTCATCTACCAACTGCTTTCTCCTTAACTCGTTTCTACCCACGCTGGCTTCACTTGCAATTCCGCTAATGACTTTCGTCATCATACAAACTAAGGTGGGCAAACATGGCTCTTAATTCTACCACCACCTTACGGCTTAAGGCGTTCGCTACCACATTAGCCTTTCCTGGATGGTACTTAATCGAGCAGTCATAGTCCTTCAACAACTCGATCCACATTCTCTGCCTTAAATTTAACTCCTTCTGTGTAAGAAGGTATTTCAAACTCTTGTGATCCGTGTACACTACAGACTTCTCTCCGTACAACTAATGTCTCCAAATTTTTAGGGCAAAAAACCACTGCAGCTAATTCTAGATCATGCGTCGGGTAGTTCACCTCGTGAGGCATCAACTGCTGAGAAGCATATGCTACTACTTTCCTTTCTTGCATCAGCGCACATCCTAATCTCGTATGCGATGCATCACAATAAACCACAAACTCTTTCCCTGCTTCAGGTTGAATTAACATTGGAGCTTCTGTCAAAATCCTCTTTAACGTCTCAAAACTCTCTTGTTGCTTGTCTGACCATACAAACGAAACCCCTTTCCTTAACAACTTAGTTAATGGCGTTGCAATTAAAGAAAATCCTTCCACAAACCTTCGGTAATATCCTGGTAAACCTAGAAAACTCTGAATCTCCACCACAAAATTTGGTGGCTTCCAATCCAATACAGCCTCAATCTTCCGAGGGTCCAGTCTAATACCCTCAGCTGACACCACATGACCCAAGAAGGTAACTTCCTTCAACCAGAACTCACACTTACTAAACTTTACGTATAAACTCTTTTCCCTTAAAATCTGCAACACCATCCGGAAATGCGTGCCGTGCTCCTCTTTCGATTTTGAATATACCAAGATATCATCTATAAATACTACAACGAACTGATCCAAATACGGCTGAAACACTCGGTTCATCATATCCATAAACGCTGCTGGTGCGTTCATCAACCCGAATGACATTACCAAAAATTCATAGTACCCGTATTGAGTACGAAATGCCGTCTTGTGGATATCTGCCTCCTTCACCTTAAGTTGGTGATATCCCGACCTCAAATCTATCTTGGAGAAAATCGATGCTCCCTTAAGCTAGTAGAACAAGTCGTCTATCCTCGGCAACAGATACTTGTTCTTAATTGTCAATTTTTCAACTGATGTAGTCTATACACATCCGCATGGACCCGTCCTTTTTCTTAACAAAGAGTACAGGCGCTCCCTACGGTGATACACTTGGCCAGATGAAACCTCGATCCAACAACTCCTGAATCTGCGCTTTCAACTCCACCAGCTCCTTTGGCGCCATCCTATACGGGGCAATAGACACTGGTGCTGTCCCTGGTAGAAGATCTATACCAAACTCCACTTCGCGATCCGGGGGCAAACCCGAAAGCTCTTTCAGAAAAACATCGATAAACTCCTTCACCATTCAAACACTTTCTATAACAGATTTCTTACCTTCCAAATCACAAACATAGACCACAAACGCCTCATATCCTTTCTTTACCATCTTCTCCACCTTCAGCGCGGACACCACATTAGATAGGTAATTCCTTCTCTCCCCTATCATCACCACCTATTCACCCTCGACCGATTTCAGCACATGTGCTTAGTTGCACAGTCCAGTTCTGCCTGGTGCTTAATCAAGCAATCCATTCCTAAGATTAAATCGAACTCCCCGAAGGGTAGTTCCATCAAATCAGCTTGAAACACTACCCCTTGTAGTTCTAGGGGTACATCCCTATACAGTTTGTCTACTACCACAGAGTGTCCTAGAGGGCTAACTACCGTTATTTCCCTAGCAGTAGTTTCACAAACTAAGTTTAAGGTTTCCACCATACTACTAGCAACATAAGAGTGCGTCGAGCCAACATCAATCAAAGCAGTATAAGGTAACCCAAAAATTAAAAACGTACCGGTTATTACGTCCGATATGTCACCCTTCTCTCGACGCTTCACTGCATTAACCAACCCTGGCTGTCTTGCATTAGCACCTCCAGCACCTCGGCCAGGTGCTCTACGACCTCGACCGTTACCATTACCACCCCTAGCTGTGCCTCGGCCCCTCTGTGGTTGTTGGCCATCTCTCCTGAATCGAGCACATCCTTGACCCTCAATCTGCATCCTAGTTAATTTCCGTGAACAATCCCTTATCCGATGCTCCATTGACCCACACTCAAAGCACCCTCTCCTACCAGCCCAACACTCTCCCGAATGAGACTTCCCACATCAAGCACATCGAGGTGGCTATCGAAAGCGCCAGCAGAAGCTTTATGCTCGATGCACGATCCACCAAATCTAGTCCTCTTATGAGCCCTTTTAGCAGACCCTGATGGCCCAAAACTCCTTTTATCCTTACCTCTATCCTGATTTTGTTTCCTGGTTTGCTGTACCTCCTCAGCTATTTTAGCCTTTTCTACGAAACGGCAAATTCCTTTTCTCGCTGTGGTGCAATCAGCACCCACAGCTCATCTCTTAGCCCATCCTCAAACCTAACACAACGCTCATACTCTGTAGCCACCATACCCCGAGCATACCTACTTAACCTCAAGAATTTTGCCTCGTACTCGGGTACCGACTTACTCCCCTAAACCAAATTCAAGAATGCCCTACGTTGCACATCAGTATAACTAGATATTACATACTTCCTCTGATAGGCCACCTTAATGAAATCCCAGGTGATATCATCGGCCACTGCACCATCCCTGACTTTGAGCCACCACCGATACGACTCATCCCAGAAAAGAGACACTATCCCTTTCAACTTCTTCGCAGTCGAGAAATCTAAATCATTCATTATACGCTCTGTCACCTCTAACCAGTACTCAGCAGTGTTGGGAGCTACTCTAGAAACTCCCCTAAACACTTTTGCTTCGTTAGCTCAGAGTCGCTCAGCCACGGATTTTTGGGCTCCTGAACCTACCCCTGCCCCGGCAACTCTCTCCAAAACTCACAATACTGCCTAAGATTCTACATCGTTACCACCAGTTTAGTTTTGAAACTCTACTTCCACTGCCGACAGATCCGGCATCACGTTCCCTGACCCATGGCCAGACCCTGCTGGCTCTGACAAGGTCATCCTACCTCTACCACGACCACGCGACGGACGTCCATGACCTCTTGTGCTCATTCTTCTTGTTCGCGCTTATCTGATTAAGAATTTTATGGATTATTAACTCTGTTCACTATTTATCCACGAAAAATTTTATGAGAGATAGGTTTAAAAGTGATTCTTTCGAGCTCGAACCTAACTATAGTTTCAGTTTTTGGCTTATCTCCTAATTCTGAATACCACATACATTTATTACACAACAACCTCCATGAACCCACATTCAACATGTAGAAGTATTTTCGTAATTTCACTACCCAGGGGTATTTTCATAATTTTACCCTACATGGGTATTTTGGTAATTTCACAAATCAGGGGTATTTCGATAATTTTACAAATCAGAGGTATTTTGGTAATTTCACAAATTAGGGGTATTTCGATAATTTCATAAATTAGGGGCATTTTGGTATAAATCAGGGGTAATTTGGTAATTTTACAAACCAAGGGTACTTTGTTCATTTTTCAAATCCAAGGTAGTTATTACAAATCAAGGGGTATTTTGGTCATTTTACAAATTAGGAGTATTTTGGTCATTTTACAAATCAGGGTGGCTGGTCCCTTTCGGGTTTTAATTATAAGGTTTAGCTTGTGAACAAGTCCTCATGGTTAGTGTGAACAGTTACTACGTACCAGGTAGGATTCCAGCGAAGAGGAGGTGAGTCACTGGGACTGCTTAAATACCAAGCTCCCCCTGAATCCAATCTTAGACATGCGCATAACTGCTTCCACACCCTAACTCCGTGACTTACTCACAGGTTTGTGTGATTAGACTTAAGTCTTATGTAATTAAGAAGTTGTGCAAACTAGCCCTAGGGTCCATCAGTACTATCATGCTCAGCTATGTCTAAGAACCCATGAAACCCAACATACATACATCACATCAAAGGTTAGGGTACTTACAGGTGGATTGGTGCTAGAGACTCAGGTGCCATGCTTTCCGAGATATTCATCACCCTAAAAATCATTTCACAGACTCTTAAACCATATTTTGGGCCTTAAACCTACAATTGAGCTTTTGAACCGGCCTTTGATACCAAAATGTAACACCCCATACCCAGTCAAAACACTACAACCAAATCTGGTGTGTCACGTGAAAGAAAACGTTTTGAGAACCGATTTGTCGACTTGTTTGAATAGAATTCTATTGTAACATTTTAAAGAAAACGTCGTTGGATCTTGTAATGTTTAAAACATGTTGGAACTTGTTCTAGAAAAACTTGGTTGCCTTATTGCTACTCTGTATTTAATACTTAGTCAGTGTACATTTTAGAAAACAAGTATTTATTTAGGGTTTTGAAAACACCCAATTCAAAGTTTTACCCAGATACTTATGGAAACTTTAAGAAACAACTAAATAAAATGTCCCAAAATAATACTTAAGCGACTTTATTACGTAACTAAAACCCAAATTAAAGAAAATAACTAAGTCCATATAGAAAACATTGAAATAAAACGAGTAATCGAGCATGGCCACCTCGAGTCCACCCGGCCCATATCCACGATCTAAGGTTTATCATCAAAATATAAAGGAAGGGTGAGTCACCCGCACTCGGTGTAAACCCCATCCCAAAAGACGTTATGCTCTTACATAAATTCATTTACAAATATGTATGTCATGCAACCCATCAACCTAGATATCCATCCATAGCTCCCAAATCTACCCGTGTGGTACTAAACCAATGGTGGTGCCAAACCACCGGTGATCAAAATCACAAATAAACATATGTGGTACCAAACCACTTGGTGGTCCCAAACCACCGAGACATAGTCACAATATTATAATATGTGGGGCCAACCCTTGTGTGGTACCAAACCACCGTGACAAATTCAGATAGATCACACTTCCCTCCTCTCAACACCCATATCACATGTTCATGCTCACAATACAAGTATGATCATGCTTTAACATGTAGAATATTGAATAAAGAATGGCATGCACTTATAGATCACATTTTCATTAACACTAGCAACCATAACAACTTACCGGGCATCCTCGTTATTACCCACAAGGGTAACTTAGTAATCACTGCCGCCACTTCGACTTTTATCATTACATAACATTTAACATATTAAGTAAAGAAAGTGTGTAAGAGTTACCCACCTGATTCCCATACTAACGCTCTCACTGCTTCTACGCTACTGTCACTCGAGACTACCACTATCGGCCTACGATCTACTTCCGATGTTGGCCTACATCTGGATGGCCAATCACGTACTCCTGACACAGATCGCTTCTTGTATTTAGGTACTGGGTTTACAGATTCAACCCTTCCTACTACTTGGCTGTTATTCGAGTCCATAATAATCCCTTGATTACTAAACCAATTTAAACAATGAGATCTAACTAATTTAAATAATCATAACACTTAAAACGAGCCCTTACCTAATCTGTCGAATATCGAAAGTCCTTAAGAAAATGTCACATTCCTACCTACATTCGGCCATCACCAAAATATTAGACCAATCCGTTGATCGCAACCAACCGTGTACCATATGACATTAGACAAAAGAATAAGGAACAAGAAGTGGCCATTCGGCCGAACCTACCACCACCTACCTTCGGCTTCCTTCACAAATCGGCACAAGAGATTATAGGGAGGAGAAATTGGTTTCTATGAATGGAAAGTGAACATCAGCGAGATATTAGAGGAGTGATTTGGTTGAGGATCTAAAAATAATACTGAAGAAAAACAACAAAGAACTTACCAAGCTAGGGAGGACTATTCGGCTATGGTGCACCTTTGGGAAAAAGAGATCAACCTTGAAGATTCGGCAATGGGAGAAAGAGATATGAGCAAGGAGAATTAGGCTTTTAGAAAAATTTTGGAGGGGAGAATAAAGCTAGGGAATTTCGGCTAGAGGAGAGAAATAGATGAGAAAGAAAGAAAATAATGAAAGAAAAGGATGATAACTTGGCTACTAATTTTGGCAACACACACCCACTCCCAGAGTTGGATTTTCGGCCAACTCTTCCATCTCTTGATAGCTTTTATCCACCCTTATCAACTAGATCTTTATCTATTCTTAAAAAGAAACCCACCAAGTACCAACTCTTCTCTCCATAAATCAATATATTATCTTCATAAAATAAAAATTAACTCCTTTATCTCCCTAACTTTGTGTCGTCCCTTCTCCCCCCTTTGGGGTACCGAATTTTTGCCCCAAAACACTTGGGCCCAAACGGCAACCCTTGGCCCAATTCCCTCCTTAGTGTCGCCACCTACATGCCCTTTACAGCATCACTAAATTTTGGGCCACAAGCCCAACTTGATACTAAACATGGATACCTCACTTAAATTTTGACATGTAGCTTTTTAGTAGAAAAGTTAACCCAGGTTTAAGCCCAAACCTGAGCCCAATACACACTTCCAAAGCTCTAGCTAACACTGACACTCAAAGTGCACAGACCCACCTAATCAGGATGTTACATGGCTTTTGCCATGATCTGTTGTAGTGGCTTTTGCCATGATATGTTGTAGTGGCTTCTTGCCATGATCCGTTGTAGTGGCTATTGCCATGATCTGACGATGAGTAGCTAACTACAGCATGACTGCCATCGATGGTGTGTAGCGGTGTGGACTGATTGTAGAAATCCCCAATGGTGTGATTGGCAGGTAAGGGTGGTGTGTAGCGGATGAAAACCTAGGATTGCGTTAGGCTTTGCATATTTTCTGATATATTATGCTTTGTTATCTGTTCTATGGGCCTAAGACCCAATCTGATGGTGCATGAGGGTTGTACACTGAGTCTCGCTACTCACCCTATTATTTAACATCTTTTAGGTAGCACCTAGTGCATCGAACTGGGCTGGAGAGGAGCGCAAGGTGGCCATACGAGAGAATATCTTGATTCAGCAAAAGAATCTACTTAGTTTATTTATTTTTAATTAGTGGGTTTAAAATTTCATTGTAATAAGGCCATGGGCCACTAGCTTTACATTTTTTTTCTTTTCTTTTCTTTTTGGTTTTATTTTGGGCTTTTATTACTATTAGACATTTAAATTTTATGTTTTAATTAAACTAAGGCATTAATATAAAATGCATATCTCTTACAAATAATTCAACCATTTAGTTTTCCCGAATTAAAGGTTAAACTCAAGAAAAATATTTTTTTCCTAAAATTGCGACATCTTTCAAAATCTCCTTAGTGACATGCCAGATCCGGTTATGGTGTTTGGGCCGGGTTTGGGGTGTTACAAATTGGTATCAGAGCCCGATTCAAAACTCAACTTTTGAGTTTTTGGGCTCAAAACATTTTCTAAAGATGGGCTTTGAAACATGCATTTTTACAAATGATACAGGTCTGTTAGCTCGGCATGGCACCTACGTCTCTGGCCCAAGTCCGCCAGGTAAGTATTCTAAACCATTGTGTGTTAAGTATCTGTGGGCTCAATGGGCTTTATGGGATGTAGACTAGTTTAATTAGAATTTGATGGACTTTAGGCCTAGTTTACATCATACTTTTCAACTTCCATAAAACTTAACCTAATTAAAAAAACCCGGGAATAAGTCACTGAGTTAAGGTGTGGCAACAAGCAAACGCATGTCTAGGATTGGATCCGTGGAGAGCTTGGTATTTAAGCGGTCCCAAGACTCACCTCCTCTTCTCCGAATCCTACCAGTGCGTAGTGACTATTCACCTTAACTAGTGAGGACTTGTTAATCTGCCAAAGTTCTAACTAAAACCCAAAGGGACCACCACTCTATTTTCACAAAATTACTAGAATACCCTAGTTTTGTAATAAATTACCAAAATGCCCTTGATTTGAAAAAGTACCAAAACACCGTTGATTTAGAAATTATTAAAATTTACGAAATTACCAAAATACCCCTAATTTGAAAAATTACCAAAATACCCTTACTTCATGAAATTACCAAAATACCATTATTTTGAAACATCACCAAGATACCTTATTTTGAAAAAATTACGAAAATACCTCTATAGGTAAAATTACAAAAATACCCCTAGGTAGTGAAACGACGAAGATACCCCTAGGTGGTGAATGTAAGTTTATAAGGCTATTTTTATGATTGATGTGTGCTGAATGTTGACTGAAGGTGAACTCTAGGACTAGGAAGTATCGACTTGAAAACTAAACCCTTAGATAGAATTTGAATTCGAAAGAACTATAATCAAAATGATTTTACATAAGATTGTTCACTGCTAATAAGTGGGAAGAATTAATTATTCATAAAATTCTTAATCAGATAAATGTCAATCGAAAGAATGAGTATAAGGGGTTAAGGACATTCACTGCGTGGTCGTGGTAGGGGTGGGATGATCGTGTCCGAACCAGTAGGGTCTGGCTACGGGTTAGGAAATGAGATGCCAGATCTGCCAGCTGTGGAGGGGGAATTTTAGGACCAAATGGGTGGAGATGATGCAGTGTCTCAAGCGATGCTGCGGGTCCTAGAAAGAGTGGCTGGAGTAGGCACGGGTTTAGGAGCTCGGAAGTCTGTGTCTGAACGACTCTGAGCCACTGAGCGGGGATGTTTAGGGAGTTTCAGCGTAGCCCTAACACAAATTGAGTATTGGTTGGAGGCAATGAACGCATAATGGATGACCTTGACTTCACTGTGGAGGAGAAGTTGAAGGGGGTCAGTCTCTTCTTCGAGACGAGGCCTACCAGTGGTGGCTCACGGTGAAGGATGGTACTTCTGCAGACTGTATTTATTGGGACTTCTTTAAAGACTTGTTCTAGGGAAAGTACATCAGGGCCAGTTATGCAGATGCACAGAGAAAGGCATTCCTAAACTTGGTACAGGGAAAAAGTCTGTATCTGAATACGAGGTAGAGTTTTTGTGATTGAGCCGTTACGCTCGAGGGATTGTGGTGACTGACTATGAGCGTTGCATAAGGTTCGAGGATGGACTAAGGGATGAGCTGAGGGTATTAGTAGCACCGCGGTGGGAAAGGGACTTTGCGATTTTGGTTGAAAAAGCTAAGATATCTGAGGATGTTAGGCAGACTGAGAAACAGAATAAGGATAAGGATAGGAATAGGAAAAAGAGGAATTTTTGGTCGTCGGGATCATCCAGGAATTTTCAGAAGAGGCCTAGGTTGAATGGGCCAGCTCGTGCTCCGACGGGTCAGAATCGATCATGTCCTTCGTTTGTGAAGGTGCATTATGGAGAGTACAGATGGAGAACCAGTGGATGCTTTAGGTGTAGATCCACGGAGCATATGATTAAGGACTATCCATAGGTGGAGCAGGCACAGCCCGCGGGACGAGGTTTTAATCAGGTTAGGAGAGGTGGTCAGCCAGTACCAAGGGTTCGTGGCACGGCCAGAGGAGGAAATGGATTTGGTCGGGGTCGTGGAGCACTTGGCAAGGGTGTAGGTAATGTAGACGAGAGGCAGCCAGGTCTAGTTTATGCAGCTCACCGACGGAAAGATGGTGACGCACCAGACGTCATAACCGGTACGTTTCTCATTGTTAATAGCACATACCTTGCTTTGATTGATATTGGGTCAACCACTCCTATGTTGCATGTTCGGTATCTGATATCCTAAGTTTAGACTCTAAAATAACTACTAGGAAGATGACTATAGTTAGCCCTGTGGAACAATTTAGGGTAGTGGACAAACTGTTTAGGGACGTACCTCTAGAGACTCAAGGGGTAGTGTTTCCGGCAGACTTAATGGAATTACCGTTTGGAGAGTTTGATCTTATCTTAGGAATGGATTGGTTGACTAAACACCATGCTAAGTTGACTTGTGAGACTAAGCGCATGGTGTTGAGTACCCCGAAAGGCGGAGAGGTGGTTGTGTTAAGAGAGGGAAGAAATTATTTGTCCAACGTGGTATCTGCCTTGAAAGCTGTTAAGATGATTCGAAAAGGGTGTAACACATTTCTAGCCTTTATCAGTGCTTTGGATGTTAAGGAGGTGACTGTCGATGAGGTTTGAACAGTCAAGGATTTCACAGATGTCTTTCCTAAGGAGTTGCCAAGATTACCTTCGAATCGAGAAGTGGAGTTTGGAATAGAGCTACTTTCTGCATGCAGCTCAAAGGTGTCTATTGTCCGCATGTAATGGCGCCAAAAGAGTTGGTGAAACTCAAAGCCCAGATCCAAGAACTGTTGGATTGTGGATTTATCCGACTGAGTGTGTCTCCATGGGGAGCCCCGGTCCTGTTTGTGAAGAAAAAGGACGGATCCATACGTATGTGTGTGAATTACCGTCAATTGAATAAGTTGACAGTTAAGAACAAGTACCCACTGCCAAGAATCGACGACCTGTTTGATCAGCTCAAAGGAGCTTCGGTCTTGTCTGAGATTGACTTAAGGTCAGGATATCATCAGTTAAGGGTGAAGGAATGAGACATTCATAAGACGGCGTTTTAGACTCGGTACGATCATTACGAATTTTTGCTGATGCCGTTTGGGTTGACCAATGCGCCAGCAGCATTTATGGATATGATGAATCGGGTATTTCAACCATATCTTGTTCGATTCGTTGTGGTGTTTATCGATGATATTCGCTTTATTCCAAGTCCGAGGAGGAGCATGATGCACATCTTCGTGGTGTTACAAATTCGAGGAGAAGCAAGTTACGCAAAGTTCAAGAAGTGTGAGTTCGGTGAAGGAAGTGACTTTCTTAGGGCATGTAGTTTCAAGAAAGAGAATTAGGTGGACCTCGAAGATAGAAGTCATATTGGATTGGAAACCGTGAAGTCTGTGGCAGAAGTTCGAAGTTTCTTGGGATTGGCCGAGTACTACAGAAGGTTTGTTGAAGGGTTCTCATTAATAGCGGCACCTTTAACTAAGTTGTTGAGGAAGGGAGTATCGTTTGTATGGACCGACAAACAGCAACCAGAGGCGGGAAAAGAATTTACTGTCTACTATGATGCGTCATAAACAGGCCTCGGATGTGTGTTGATGCAAGATAGAAAAGTGGTTGCGTATGCGTCTCGACAGTTGAGACCGCATGAATTGAACTACTTTACGCACGATTTAGAATTGGAGGCGATAGTGTTTGCTCTGAATATTTGGAGGCACTACCTGTATGGGGAGAAGTCGGTTATTTACACGGACCATAAGAGCCTAAAGTATCTCCTTACCCAAAAGGAGTTGAATCTGAGGCAACGTAGGTGAATTGAGCTCTTGAAGGACTATGACTGCTCGATCGAATATCATCCGAGTAAGGCTAACGTGGTGGCAGATGCGCTGAGTAAGAAGGCGATAGCGGATTTGAGGGCGATGTTCGCTCATCTTAGTCTGTATATGGATGGAAGTTTGGTAGCTGAGCTCCAAGTAAGACCTATGTGGACAAGTTAGATCAAGGAGAAGCAACTTCTAGTTGATGTTTTGAGTGCTCGACTCCGGCAAGTGCGAAATGGTGAAGGAGAGAACTATATTTTGAATGGTGATGGAGTCCTGTGTTTTTGTAAGAGAGTTTGTATGCCAAAGGATGTGGAGTTGAGGCAGATGATTCTTCAGGAGGCACATAGCAGCCCTTACGCTATGCATCCTGGAGGGGTAAAGATGTATCGAGATTTGTGAGAGCAGTTCTGGTGGCCAGGTCTGAAGCGAGAGGTAACAGAATATGTGGGTAAATGTTTGACATGTCAGCAGGTGAAGGCGGAACACCAGTTTCCTTCGGGGTTGTTGTAGCCGATAAAGATTCTGCAGTGGAAATGAGAGAGAATCACGATAGATTTTGTTAGTGGGTTCCCCTTACGCCCACTAAGAAGGATTCAATTTGGGTGATTGTGGATTGACTGATGAAGTCTGCTCACTTCATACCGGTTCATGTCAACTTTTCTCTGCAAAGGTTGGCTAAGCTGTATGTGGCTGAGGTGGTGAGACTGCATGGTGTACCTATGTCGATTATATCAGATAGAAACCCTAGGTTCACGTCACGATTCTGGAAGGCTCTTCATCAAGCAATGGGAACAAGGCTAGATTTTAGCATTACTTTTCATCCACAAACTGATGGACAGTCTGAAAGGGTAATTCAGATCTTGGAGGATATGCTAAGGGGTTGCATCATCGATTTTAGGGGAAGCTGGGAGGAGTATTTGCCTTTGGTAGAATTTCCGTACAATAATAGTTATCGATCTAGTATTCGGATGGCTCCTTATGAAGCGTTATACGAAAGGAGATGTCGTACCCCAACTTGTTAGACAGAGTTGGGTGAGCGTCAGGTGTTGGGTCCAGAACTAGTGTCAGAAACGAAAGAGAAAGTTAGATTAATTCGGGCTCGGTTGAAGGAAGCGTCTAATTGGCAAAAGTCGTATGCGGATCTTAAACGGAAGGGGATGGAATTTGCAGTAGGAGATCAAGTCTTCTTGAAAGTATCACCATGGAAAAAGGTAATAAGGTTTGGTCGGAAGGGTAAACTAAGTCCTTGGTTTATTAGACCTTATTGGGTGCTAGAACGTGTGGGCCCAGTGGCATATCGATTGGAGTTACCTTCAGAGTTGGAGCAGATACACGACGTGTTCCATGTCTCGATGCTTAGACGTTATCGTTCTGATCCATCGTACGTTGTGCCGGTAGAAGAGATTGAAGTAAGGTCAGATTTGTCTTTTGAAGAGGAGCCAGTGCAAATCTTGGATCGAGATGTAAAGGTGTTGAGAAGGAAGTTTGTTCCTTTGGTCAAGATTTTGTGGCGAAACCACGGCGCGAAAGAAGCGGTATGGGAGCCAGATGATGTTATGCGACAAAAGTATCCCCATCTCTTCTGATCAGGTAAATTTTGAGGTCGAAATTTATTTTAAAAGGGGTAGAACTGTAACATCCTGATTGAATGGACCTGTGCATTTTGTGTGTCGATGGTTAAAATATTCTGTTTAGTCACCATAGGATTTGAAGGTAGGTATCTGTGTTTAAAAATATCAAGTTGGACTTAAGGCCCAAAGTAGGATGGCGCCATAAGGGAGTAAAGGGTGGCGTCACTAGTGGATGGAGAGGGCCCAAGTTTTGGTTGCTTGGAGCCCAAGTTATTGGGCCAAATTCAGCACTTAAAATGGAGTAAGGGGGGATGGCAACAAGGCTAATATTTATGGATTTTTAATGTTTAAAATATGTGGATATTATGCTAATAAAGGAGGGAGGAGTTGGAGCTAATTAAGTCTCTTTTGGATGTGAGTTTTGACAAAGATAAGAGAAAAGATGAGAGGTTATCCAGGAGGCTAGAGGTGGCCAAAATTAGGACTGTGTGTTTAAAGGGGGGACGACTAGATAGAGTCAAAGAATGCCGAATTTTCATTATTTTTCCTGAAGCACAGTCTTGATCTTCTTTCTCTTTTCTCTTTTCCTCTTAATTTTGGCAAATAAGGCTCTTCTTTTCTTATTTTCTTTTGCTACCAAAAATCGAAACCCTCTAAAGCTTCACCAGTTGCCGAAACACTAATATTTTCTGTCTCTTCTCTTTCGAACACATTGACCAAATAGCCTTTGTTTGACAGCATTCTTCTTGACCATCTTTTTCGTGATTTTCTTAAAAGCCGAAATCCCTAGATCTCACCTCCTGTGATTGTCGAATGTTGAAGGAAACTGAAGGTAAGTGCCGATTCGCATGGTTCAATCTTTTTTCGACTTTTAGAGATCTTAGCCGAATGGCTATAGTGTTAACTAATCGGGTGTTTTTCATTAATTTGCGGCATTCCAGGATTTGAAGGAGATCAAATCGCGTAGGTTTCTAAATCGATAGCACCTGAATCACCCTACTTCCGAGATTCAATTGATTTAGGTAAGGAGATTTGTTTAGTTAAACATATAAATTCGGGTACATAACAATTCGTGGCCGAATGTAGGGGAAGCTTTATCTTCACGTTCTTCCGGCTTTTAAGCAAAGGTGTAGACAAAGGGCAATAGATCCGATTAGCGAGGGTATCGACATAGAGGGTAGTCCTACGTATTTATCAGGTGTGTAACTTTTCACACCATTCAGATTTGTTTGTTAGTACATGTATATAAATCTTCTATATTCTGTTAAATGCCGAAATCCTGGCATAACGGTTGAAACCCGAAGAGGGTAAAGGCGAATCACCAGGTTAGTGATTTCTGTCATTCATAAATGAATGTTTCTGTTGAGATGATATGTTTTATATGTATGCCGATTTCTGTGATTGCACGGGGTTGGATGATTGATGAAAGGGGAAGTGTTCTGTTGTAGTAGCTTTTGCCATGATCTGTTGTAGTGGCTTTTGCCATGATCTGTTGTAGTGGCTTCTTGCCATGATCTGTTGTAGTGGCTTCTTACCATGATCTGTTGTAGTGGCTATTGCCATGATCTGACGATGAGCAGCTAATTGCAGCATGACTGCCATCGATGGTGTGTAGCGGTGTGGGTTGATTGTAGAAATCCCTAATGGTGTGATTGGCTGGTAAGGGTGGTGTGTAGCGAATGGAAACCTAGGATTGGGTTGGGCTTTGCATATTTTCTGATATATTTATGCTTTGTTATCTGTTCTGTGGGCCTAAAGCCCAATCTGATGGTGCACGAGGGTTGCACACTGAGTCTCGCGACTCACCCTATTATTTAGCATCTTTTAGGTAGCACCTACTGCATCAGACCGGGCTGGAGAGGAGCGCAAGGTGGCCATACGAGAGAATATCTTGATTCAGCAAAAGAATCTACTTAGTTTATTTATTTTTAATTAGTGGGTTTAAAATTTCATTGCAATAAGGCCATGGGCCACTAGCTTTACATTTTTTTTCTTTTTGGTTTTATTTTGGGCTTTTATTACTATTAGACATTTAAATTTTACGTTTTCATTAAACTAAGGCATTAATATAAAATGCATATCTCTTACAAATAATTCAACCATTTAGTTTTCTCGAATTAAAGGTTAAACTCAAGAAAAATATTTTTTTTCCTGAAATTGCGACATCTTTCAAAATCTCCTTAGTGACATGCCAGATCCGGTTATGATGTTTGGGCTGGGTTTGGGGTGTTACAATACTTAACTTAGACATAAGTTTTGTGCCTCCAAAATATGGTAGACTAAGGTGTCATGACGTGTTTTAAAGAAACTTATACTTAATCCAATCCTATTGTTGGGCACTTAAAACTATCCTCTTAAACCTTATTCCTAGGGACTATATTTCAAAATTTCAGGAGTTCGCCCAAGGGTGTACTCTTGAACTTTTGTTTCTTAAATGAATCCACCACTTTACTTATTTAGAACTCATTGAAAAATTCTTATGTCTAAAACAACACCTGAATAGTAGGGCTTTGTTGGGCGGGATGTTACAAAATCATTGCACTAAAGTATCATAATTGAGTTCTCCCTTATTATATACCATTATGAAAACAATTGATTAACGTGTTTCTCCAACGACCTTGTCACACATGTGTTACCTTAATAAGATATCCTTAGCCTCTTTAGAATAGAATTTGTTCTCCCAATATGACCCTTTTTTTATCTCATGATATCCGTTACATCTTTCTTTAATGAAAAGTCAATCACTAATAGATAGTAATTAAATCATTCCTACTAAGACAAATGACCCGTGGTCATGTTACGTTTCATCAATCATCTAATGCAAATGAGAGAATATCATTTACCCTTTTATTAGGCTATGACTTCTACTATTGTAAGTGATGTTATGTTGTGGAGAATTCATATATCCAACATTCCATCTTTCATATCTATTACCAATTGAACACAAGTTATCAATACATCAAAGTATACTAGTCATGCACACAAAGCCTGTCGATACTTGTTAGAAAGGTATTGATACTTATTGATACAATTTTCGGCATTCTGACAGACCAAGCCCAATTATACGCTCAAACAAAAAATTAAAATAAATTCAACAGTTACAAATTTAACTTGGAAATTTTAACTTGCATTTTGCGGCATGACAAACATATTGCCTTTAAAATGGTTTATATATGATGTTCATGATTAGGTATGCCTAACCATTTATAATTTGGAGAATCGCAACTTTGATTTCATGGAGGTATTTTGTCTAGATAAAGTACAAGTTGATATTTAGAATAAACTTAAATGTATTTTCGAGTTAATTCCTCACTTGTAGTTTTAACTAGAATCTTGTGTGAAATTATTATGTATGAAATATTTTTTAAGAAAAGACCATGTAAAATTGTCATATTTGTTGATTTGAGAACCAAAATCATATGAAAAGTGAGGATGTAGTTTTCCATATTTTTATCATTTTGAAAGATTCAAACTTCCAAGAGCTTATCACTAGACCTAGATAGAGAAGTGAAAAGATATGGTTATTTTTCAACATTTAAAAACTAATTTATTTTGATTTTCTTTTTTTTTAATTTTTAATTTTTTAATTTTTTATTTTTTTTATTTTTGAAGAGTTTTTCCCATAATTTTCGAACTATAATTTACATTTACAGCATTTTGATCTTTTTAATTTTCTTAATACTTTTAAAATTAGTTGGCAAGTCCTACTATCACCAATTAGAAGTTTAGGGCTAATTTGTTCCAAATAAAAGAGTAAGAGCTAAATTGAATAAATGTGTCAAAATTAAGAGCTAAATTGTTATTATGTCTTGTATATAAAATAACAAAATAAGCATTTAATTGTAAAAATTTAATGAATGACTATATTTGTACTTTATCTAATGTGCAGAGATTGATTTTCCCATTTTTTAGTAGGACGGCTAAGATTTTTAGACCCAAATTAGTGGTCACATCAGTCAGACTACAAGTTATTGATTCGATCAATTTGTCAGATTTAATTAAATAAATTAATAAAAATAAAATATTTAAAAAATAGAAAAAATTAGTTCGACCGCTTGATTCAATTGGTTTGCAAATCAATTGACCTAACACCTTATTTCGGACCAGCACCCTAGCTAATTCTTGGTTCGACTATCGGTCTGATCCAACTCTGAAAACAGTGAAGAAGACCAAAATGCAACCTAAGGTATGATATAAGGATTGTTATAGTAGTTTTACCGATAAATAACTTATGTAGGTTAAGCTTTTATTGACATCAAATTTCGAATCTAACCTAACAACCACTTCCCTTACTCATTGGGTAATAATTACTATCACCTAAATTACTCTTTTTCCAACTAAATTACTCATTTAAATCTATTAAAATTGTCAATAAAGCTTTAACAGTGTTAAAAAGGTTAATGTTTTGAGATGTTTAAGTATCTAAATTCAAGTATCATCGTATTTAAATTATTCTGGATATAAAATTTCAATATGTATAGATTCTATTTAAATTTATTTTAATTTAGGTTCATATATATATATATATATATTCCGAGTTTTAAACCCTTTTAACTACAAATTAATTATAATTTTAGTTGATTAAATATTCCTTATTTATGATTTATATTGTAATTGTAAAAATTTCCTAAAATCGATATTAGTTATAATTTTATCTATAAAATAAAAATATGGTGTCTATCACAAGATCGAACTCTTGCATCAGTAGTCTACCATTTTGTAGAATTATGTTTTTATAATATCCATGTCAGTAGCAATAAATGAATTGGCCTTTCTGTACAGTAATTAATTTTATTGGAAGAACATCCCATGCACGATATAATTTATTCGAAACACTTCATTTATTAGCCGTAGGTAAATATCAATTCTCAATTGACACTTTATCTTTTTATCCTGTAATACTAATAATTACTTTATCAACATGGTTTCCGTGTTCTAATATGAATAATTTTGATTTACCTAAAACATCCATTTCTTTTCATTTCAAAATTTCAAAAGTTTGAGGTTTTAAGATTTTAAGATTTTATGTTTTGTTTAATAAAAATTTTAAATGATCAAGTTTAAGTTTTATTATGTATGAATGGTTGTAAAATTATTATAAGTTTTAGTTGCAGTATATAAATTTATTAAATTTATTTCAGTTTTCAATTTGTTTTTTATTAAATTAATTTTAGCTATAATTATTCGAATATGTCTTATTTGCGATTGTTCTATATCTATAATTATACTTGTAAACTTCAAATAAAATAATTGGTGTATATAGATTATTAGTTTATATTATCAATTATATTAAAATTATTAATAAAAATATGATATATCTATTAAAATATCGTATTATCGTATTTAAATATATTATGTTAATTAAAATTTTATAAAAACATTAAAAATGTAACTATTTTTTTTTCTTTTCTACATTAAAATCCTAATAGATGATGATCCACACAATCAAAGGAGTTTTATTATTGTAACTGAAGGTGGATTTGAGCGTCATATGTAACAATCGTAGTTTGATTAAGAAGCAAAACCACTAAGTAATGAAGATTAAGATTATTTCGTCATTTGGGTACAAGTAGTCGATAGCTGACCATTAATCGGCTGTTTAATATTAGACTTAGTAATTCAAGTATACATATATTTATATTTTAGTTTCATACTTTTATCAAAATCTTAGTTAAATTGTTATTTGTTTATATATTTGTACCACCTTTAAATCTTTCTTTCGTATTGTACAATAATATATTAATAAATATAGGCTAAACCATATGCATAAATGATGATTAAAAAGCACATAATATATTAATAAATATAGGCTAAACCATATGCATAAATAATGATTAAAAAAGCACATAGATAAACTTTAACAATGTAAAAATTCGATCAATCAATTAATTTGTACAAGATATTCATAAAAGCGGATAATTCATTCTTATTGTCATACAAATATTCTATCAAATATATGACGAATGAAATAAAAATAAGAATAAGTGGAGAAATACTCATTAATAAATTCGAGTGATTGCGAAGTTCTTGAGTAACCTCCAATCGCATAGTTTAATCATCAAAATAAGAAATCCAAATATAAAAATGAAAATGAAAATAATATTAAAATAAAATTGAAAATCTAATCTACTAAGAAAACTTTCTAAGAGGAAAGAAAACTCTAATCTAATCATCTATTGACTATCCATCCTCTCACTATCTCCCGAAATGAGAAACAAAATTTGGTTTATATAGGAAATAACTCAAAGGCTAAAGTGCCCTTCATGTTACTACAGTACTTAGGTCTTAAAATTAGAAAATGACCACGAAATACTCTTAAAATGCAAGTCAACGCTCGTTGAAATTGTTGCGATGTTGGTTGTCTCCGCGTAGAGACGTGGTGTCTGTTTTGGCCCCTTCCATCAATATTCAATGTCCCAACCCCCTTGACTTGTGATCGCGATCTCGACTATAGCTTCATCTTTGAAGTGTATCTTCAACTCCCATTGAGTCCTATATAACCACATAATCTTATTTAGATATTAAAAACATAAAATAGCATAGAAATTACAAAAGATCACACTTTTTTACTTCAACACCTAAAACATAAATTAACGCTAAAATGAGTAATAAACATTTCAAATTGTGGCATATCATCATGTTATTGTAATGCTCCAAATTTAATATCTATTTAATGTTTAAGGTTTAGGATTTAAGATCTTGGGTTTGTTGTACTTTGGAAAAATTCAATTATTTTTGTTCCTAAGCTTATCTCTATTTATCCGGTTTAAATATTATTATCCTTAAATTTGTGTTAAGAACAAACTTGCTGATTTAGTAGTTAAGCTCTTGAGTACTCTTTGGTTATGTGTTTGAGCTTCCTAACAAGCAAGTGGAATATTTTTATGCTTTGTGCCATTCAAGTGGATAAGTTTTGATTAAATTCAAATTCTTAAAAAGAATCTGAGTAGTCATCTAAGTTTGGTGGGTGGTTATAAAGATATTTATTTTATTTTATTGTTTTTTTAAATAGTGGGTAATTAATTGATTAAAGTAGTTTCAATCCCCAATTTTTGCTCCCATTTGTTTTCACGTTCTCCATTTTTTTTCTTTCCCCTTTCTGTTCTGTTTTGTTTTTTTTTTTTTTTTATCCGTTTCTTTTATTTCACGTGGATTTTAGTAGAGAAGGCCCTCAATTTTCGTTTCTTTTTCCTGCTCTTGTTCTTTTCTCAATCCTTTGTTTGTTCTTTATGCCTTTCCAAATCGGTGGTGGTTACTCTGTTACGTTGAGAGTAATTTGATTCGTGCGTAAGTATTGCCTACATCTCTTCTGTTATGGAATCTTGCCTTCGTTAGCTTCGATTATGTTGAGTTCTGGTTGGTGTGATTTATCAATATTAATCGATTGTTTTGGTTTTAGGTGTAGTTCACGAGGCGGTTAGTTACCCGACGACTTATAATCGTTATTTGGACTACTTTTTCTTGAGGGTAAGAACCAAAGTTGGAGGTTTGGATCGAATTTCGTCATTAACTTTGTTACCGGTAGAATTGTTTTTGTAAATCGGGTTTGAGAAAAATTGTCTCAATTGGTGATTTGGTTGTTTTTAGGTACTGGTTATTTTGTGGGTGTTTTCGTATCGAAATAGAACAAGATGTGTAACGAGAAATTCGAAAATCAGCGAACGACGAAAGTTGAAAAAAACCACTGTTGACACCACATAGGTCGTATGCGACACGCGATCATGTGAGACACACAATCTGGGTCATTTGTACTATGTGGGCCGCACGAGCGTGTGTGAGGTCGTGTAAGCCACACAGGCGTGCAGGCCCAAAATTCAAAAATTTTTTTTAGGGTCATACACATTATTCCGATCGATCGTGGGCCTTTCGTGGGGTCGGTATGTAATCAAATAATCTATAAATCAAGGAATTCGGTCATTTATTAGTATACTTATATTATATGTATGTGTATTTAAGATAACATATGGTATGTTAACCTTCTAATAGGCTATTTGTCATGACATGCATGTATAAAACTAGCATGTATAATTTATGCTCTAATATTATATCTGCATCAGGGGTGGGTTATATTATGTGGAGGAAGTGTTTCTGTGAGAGTCGAAATCTCACCTATTATATTGGTAGCATACCTGTAAATATTCTGAAAAATGTCTTAATGACACTAAGTGGTGTGTAGGGTTAGATGGGTGTTTTATACCCCATATGGTGTGTTGGGATGGTTGGAAATGGTGTGTAACGGATGGGGGTAGGAAATCATGTCTGCTCTGATATAATTTTGTTTTTGTAAAATCTTTCTTATATAAATTTATGGTTAAGTTATTTGTTACACATTGAATTTCAAAAACTGAGTTTCGAAAACTCACTTTTCGTTTGTCTGATATTTTCAGGTAATCCTCGGACTTAGGTGGGTCGGTACAACGGAGATCGGTTATAAAAGTTTTTCATTCTGCTTGATTATTATAATTAATTTAATTTGGGTTAAAGTGTTTTTGTAAATTTTGGACTGTCTAGACTTTTTTGATTGTTTGGGTTTGAACTTTACTTTCGTTTTCCATAAAACATTGCTTAAATGTTTTGTCAACAAAATTTGATTTTCTGCAAAAGTAACGTATTTCAAACAATAGATAGTGTTTTAAAAGTCAACATTTTAAAGTTTCCACTGCAAAATTATATGTTTTAAATAGAAATAAATAAATAAACAAATAATATTTTCAATTAAATAGTTAGGTAAGACATGTCTTGAATAATTCGAGATTTTAAGAGTTTATGATGATTTTCAAGATACACGAAAACTAAATTTTCAATCATCTTACGTATCAACTCCGGATTCAACTACAACGTCTAAGCCGAGTTTGGGAGTGTTATAATTATTGTTAAAACTAAATACATCATCAACATAGAGACAAATTATTATTCAATATTCCATGGTGAATACCAAGTAAATGCACTTATCTACCCTATTCTATTTGAAACCATTTGACAATATGGTTGAATAAAATTTCTCATGCCATTGTTTAGGGACTTGCACTAATTTGTATAATGTCTTAATTAGTTTGTAGACCTATAAAGCCCTAAAATTTAAATTTTTGTTTTTGCGAATGTGTGACACAAATGTGTATCTGCTTCAGAGGTTAAGTGTTCTGAGTGTGTGTGAGAGGTTCCAAGTTCAAGCCATGACTTGGACAAATTTTGGTTTTTTTTTTAAATAAAGCCCGTCTTGGGTTAGAAGGCTTTTAAGTAAAATTTGATAAATAATTAACAGAATGGGCCTACTGGTCTGGTGGTTGAGTGGAGTGTTGGTGTGAAAGAGGTCTTGTGTTTGAGTCTAGGCAAGAGCATTATTTTTTCTTGCTCGTCTAGAAGAGTTTGTGTTGGATTAAAAAACTGAGTAGTTGGATGTAGTGGGAAATAGTGGAGTGATTTAGGGGATTAGGGAAGATCTGGTAAATTTTTCTTTTTCCAAAAATTCGGTTCTTCTTCTTTCTCAAAAATTCTCTGTCGTTTTCTTCACCTTTTCCTCCTTGCTGCCGATTTTTACCTTTCCATTTACTGAGCCTCCTTTTTCTTCCTTTTCCCTTGTTGCTATTTTTCTTGTTTTAACCTCTCTTTTTCTTCCTTCCTGCGCAACGTCCTCGTCGCTCTTTCGGTAAGTCTTGTTTTTTATTTTAATTGTGATTTGGACAAGTGTTAATAGGTGATTAGGGGCTTATCGAAGGGCTGATTATCGTTCATCAATGTTCTAAGGGTGAGAAATTCCTGTTATTTAATAAAAGGTAATGGTTTCATTGTTCGAAAGATGTTTATCTCATCTCGGGATTAGTTTAGTTCAGTTGGTTAAGTGATTAATTGAGTTAAATATTGGTTAAATATAGGTACTGGAGTGCTCGAAAGCGTGTAGGCATCAAAAATGATACACGTGTGTACTAGATAGCACAGAAAATGAGGTTTCGACGAAAGCCAAAACCTTGTCGACGCCACACGGGCGTGTAGTTACCCGTGTGGTAGGCCTTGTGGCATAACACGGGCGTATGATCGACGAGGCCAGGCCGTGCGCACATGACACGACCGTGTGATGGCCAGGTAGGCCGTGTTCGACACACGGGCTAGACTGATTTAGGCCATGTGGGCCACACGGGTGTGTGGGTCTACACATGTAGTCCATATAGGATTGTGGGAAATTGGGCCAGGTCGTGTGATCCACACAGGCCAAGACCAATATGGGCGTATGGGCCACACAGGTGTGTGGGCCCACACGGGCAGGCCATATGGGCGTGTGAGCCCATTTTCACTGAATTGATTGCTAAAGTTGCACGAATCGCCCAAGTCGACTGTGAACCTACTATAGGGTCCGTAAGCATTACTTAGACCCCTAATTATGTGAACTGAATATTTGATTTATATATATTGAGCATGATGATAGTATGCATGTATACTGAACTGGTTATATGTACTAATATCATGAGCTGGCATGTCATGAGTTGTATGTTGCATTGCATGGGGTTGGGTTGATTATACTTGAGGGAAGTGTACTGAAAGGCTCTTAAGCCTAATATACTGGCAACCCAGATGTAAATTATTGTTTTGTGCCGCATTCGGTACTACCTGGAGCGTTGGGATTGGTGGGTTGATTTAATCCCCACATGGAGTGTAGGGTTAGACGGAGATAATATGTAGAGGCTGGTTGAGTAAGACTTCGATATTGAATACTGCATGACTACTACTGATACTGTGATGGGCTAAGGCCCTACTGCATATTTGATACTGTACTGAGATGGGCTAAGGCCCAAACCGTTACTGATACTAAAAGGGGCTTAGGCCTAAAACTGTATTTGACTGTGCACTATGTCTACTAATGTTTATTTTCTGTGTGATTACACATTGAGTTGACATAAACTCACCCCTTTCTGTTTAATATGCACAGGTAATCCTCAGACTTAGACGGATCTGTGCGGCGGAGAACTTGACAGTGACCACAGTTTGGACTTTACATTTTTTTTAAATTTATGTTTTATGGTCATATTATAATTGGGATGTAAATTGAGGACTCTTGGGACTTTTGCATAAATTTGGTTTTATTTTTATTTTTGTTTTTGTGGAATTATAATTGCTAGTCGTATGAAGTTCAGTTTTCAAAAAGTTAACGCATTTTCTAAACTCACGATTATTTAAATTGCTTTGTTTTAAAAGCTTTCGCAACGAGAAACGTTTTAAAGTAATTTTTTAAATAAGCAAAATGATTCCCTTTAGAACTAATAAGAGATAAAGATAGGTAATAACATGGAAATGATTTTATGGTAATAATTTAGTTTTCGAACAAACTATCATGTGACATCACTAGATTCGGCCATAACGTCTAGGCCGGGTCTGGGGTGTTACATTTTGTGGTACCATAGTCAGGTTGCAAAACTTGGCTGTGGATTATGGATTCTAAATTTGGTCTTTAGAGAATTGGTTTTCAAATGATTTGAAATGTTTCTACTTAGTATGTAGTACATCGAGTCTCCGGTGTTGATCCTATAAGTATTTCGAAACTAATTTATGCTTTAATTGAAAATGCTATGCTATTCTGAAACTACTAGAGGTAGTATACAGTGAAAATGCTCTAGTTAGTATATACTGAAAATTGTAGTTAAATTGAAACTATAGTAAACTACTAGAAACTGATACAAACAAAAACAAAATCTGAACTTCTGGTACTGTTTTACATAAAATATTTGTTAGTAAACACTGGAACTGTAATTGATTCATAAAACTTTTAATACAGATAAATTCGATTAGATATGAGCACACGAGGTATATACGGATGGGGTACTAGAGGCCGAGGTAGAGGCCGTAGAGGGGCTCGAGCTGAGTCCTCGTCATCGGGCAGCTTGCCAAATTTGGATTCGAGTGAGATGCTAGAGTCACCCGCTACTGAGACTAGGTGTCAAGATCGCATAGTTGGGGACGACGCATTGTCCTAGGCTATCTCAGAATTTCGGAGAGGCTCGCTGGGCCCAAACTAGATTTGGGGGCCGGGGGTCGATTACGGAGCGACTCTGGTCCAATGGGGATAAGTTATTCAAGGGTGTCATTGGAGTTGCCCACAATGTGCTCGAGTACTGGATTGAGGCCATGGAGAGGATCATAGACAATCTAGATTGCACCCCAGAGCAGAAATTAAAGGGTGCAGTCTCGCTGCTACGTGATGAGGCATATCTGTGGTTGCTTACTGTTAAGGAGGGCAGTCAGCCCGAACGATTGACCTGATAGTTCTTTAAGACCGCCTTTTAGGGAAAATATGTGGGAGCCAGTTACGTGAATGCCCATAGGAGGGAGTTTCTAAATTTAACTCAAGGAGATCGACCAGTGGCCGAGTATGAGGCTGAGTTTTTGAGACTGAGTCGCTATGCGCGAGGTATGATGGCGTATGAGTATGAGCGATGTGTCTACTTTGAGGATGGCCTCAGAGATAACTTTCGGGTTTTGATAGCTCCACAGAGGAAGCGGGATTTTTCTGCCCTAGTTGAGAAGGCGAAGATCGCCGAGGAGGCTAAGCGCGCTGAGCGCCAAAATCGAGATAGAGAGAGGTAGGAATAAGAGGGATTCAGAGCCCTTAGGTGCGGTGCAGAGGCCTAGGAAAAAGGCCACAGTTGACGGACCAGTTAGAGTTGGCCCCCCTGTTACTGTTACTAGACTGTAGCCATGTACTAATTGTGGTAGACGCCATTAGGGCGAGTGTTGGAAGAGGACTGGGGCATGCTTGAGATGTGGGTCGTTGGAACATCGCATTAGAGAGTGTTCACTAAGGGCTGATTAGAGGTAAGTTCTAGGTATTAGTACTGTACAGCCACCGAGGGTAGTTCAGCAGCCACCGAGGGGCCATGGTCAGGCCAGAGGTGGTAATGGTATGGGTCGTGGGCAGAGAGCACTGGGTAGAGGTGCCGGACAAGCTGAGGTGAGGCAGCCGACTTTAGTTTATGCTACCGTCACTGAGAGGAGAGAGATGTACCGGACGTCATCACGGGTACGTTTCTTATTTTTTATGTACCATATACTGTGTTAATAGATATAGGATCCACTCACTCCTATATAGCCTGTACTGTGTCTAGAAATTTGGGAATCTTGGTTGAGAGCACTACGAGTGACGTTACTGTACTAAGCCCGTTGGGGCAATATATAAGGGTTAACAAGGTGTTTAGAGACCTTCCTTTAGAGGTTCAAGGGGAAATCTTTCTAGCTGATCTGATGGAGCTTCCCTTTGATGAGTTCGATTTAATTCTGGGGATGGACTGGTTGGTCAAGCATCGTGTTAGCTTAGACTGCGCGACTAAGAGGGTCATATTGAGGACAGAAGAGAATAATGAGGTAGTCATGATTAGAGACCGCCGGAATTATTTAACTAATGTGATTTTTGCACTGGTGGCGAAAAAGTTGGTACGTAATGGATGTGAGGTGTTCTTGGCTTACGTAAGTGTTTTTGATACTGAGAATTCCTCTGTTAAGGACATTAGAATGATAAAGGATTTTCTGGACGTCTTTCCTGAGGAGCTACTTGGTTTACCTCCGGATCATGAAGTGGAGTTTGGTATTGAGCTCCTACCTGGTATAGCTTCGGTGTCCATCGCTCTCTATCGAATGGCACCGAAGGATCTTGTGGAGCTAAAGGCTCAAATTTAGGAGTTATTAGATTGTGGGTTCATCTGCCCTAGTGTGTCTCCGTGAGGGAGCACCGGTACTGTTTGTGAAGAAGAAAGATCGATCTATGCGAATGTGTATCGACTACCGGTAACTGAACTAGTTGACCATTAGTAATAAGTACCCCCTACCGAAGATAGATAATATGTTTGACTAGTTTCGAAGAGCTTCGGTGTTCTCTAAAATTGACCTCCGATCTGGGTATCATTAGTTGAGGGTCAAGGAGACTAACGTACATAAGACGGTGTTTAGGAGTCATTATGGTCACTATAAGTTCCTAATAATGCCATTTGGACTAACTAATGCAACGGAGCTTTCATGGATTTGATGAACCGAGTATTGTAACCTTATTTGGATAGGTTTGTGGTGGTGTTCATTGATGATATACTAGTTTACTCGAGGGTTAAGGATGAGCATGACGAGTACCTTAGGGTTGTTCTGCAGACTTTGAGACAGCAGCAGCTCAATGCTAAGTTTAGCAAGTGCGAGTTCTAGCTACGTGAGGTGACATTTCTGGGTCATGTGGTTTCTGCTAAGGGGATTCAAGTTGATCTTTGAAAGATTAAGGCTGTATTGGATTGGAAGCAGCCTAAGAATGTGTCTGAGATCTGCAGTTTTCTAGGTTTGGAAGGATATTACAAGCTGTTTGTAGAAGACTTGTCATTGATTGCAGTACCCCTAACTAAGCTGCTATGTAAGGGTGTACCGTTTGTCTGTACTGATGCGCAGCAAGAGAGCTTCGATAAGCTCAAGACTGTTCTGACTCAGGCTCCTATTTTGATACAGCCTGAACTTGGAAAGGAGTTCACGATTTATAGTGATTCATCACATGTCGGTTTGGGATGTGTGTTGATACAGGATAGTAAGGTGGTAGCATATGCATCTCGTTAGCTTAAGATACATGAGGCGAACTATCCGACGCAAGATTTGGATCCGGCCACCGTGGTATTTGCACTAAAATTTTGGAGGCATTATTTGTACGGTGAAATGTGTATCATCTACACTAATCACAAAAGCCTCATGTATCTCCTTACTCAAAAGGAGTTGAATCTTAGGCGGTGTAGATGGATCGAGCAGCTTAAGGACTACAACTGCACCATTGAGTACCACCCTGGCAAGGCCAATGTAGTGGCCGATGTTTTAAGCCGTAGGGCTATGACTGGTCTGAGGGCGATGTTTGCTTGCCTTAATTTATTTGATGATGGTAGTCTGTTAGCCGAGCTTCAGGTTAAACTGACATGGATTGAGAAGATTAAGGGTAAGTAGTTAGAGGACGAGTCTTTGGGTCTTTGGTTTCGACATGATAAGAGTGGTAGCACTATGGATTTTGGATTGAATAGTGATGGGGTACTCTGCTTCTGTGGGAGAATCTGTGTGCCGAATAATATTGATTTGAGGCCATCTATACTGAGATAGGCGCATAGTAGCGCTTATGCTATGCGTCCTGCTGGAAATAAGATGTACCGAGAACTTCGTGAGTTATATTGGTGGCTAGGGTTGAAACAGGTTAATGATTTTGTGGCAAGATGTCTAATGTCCTAGCAGGTTAAGGCTGAGCATTAGTTACCTTCGAGTTCGCTGGAGCTGGTTAATATTCCTCTATAGAAGTGGGAGCATGTAACTATGGATTTCGTTAGTGGGTTGCCTTTAACACCCACTAAGAAAGATTCAGTATGGGTCACCGTGGATCGATTGACCATTCCTCTCACTTTATACCCGTTCGTATTGATTATTCTCTGTAGAAGCTAGCGAAGCTTTATATTTTTGAGATAGTGAGACTGCACGGGGTACCGATTTTGATCATCTTTGATAGGGATCCTCGTTTCACGTCTCGATTTTGGAGAAAGTTACATGAGGCTCTAGGTTCAAGGTTTGACTTCAGTACTGCGTTCCATCCTATAACAGTCTGATTTAGGGGCTAACGAAATAGCAGTTTCAAAACCACTAGTCTGAGGTCAGAAAAAGTTATTTTAATATTATTTTATGTATTATAACATGATTATATGAGTGCATGAAAATTTTGGTGCATTAACTTTAGCGATTGCATGCTTAATTGCGAAAAAGTACTAAATCGCATAAAGTGCAAAGTTTTGTTCTACAAGCTAAAAGTGTCAAATAGCTATAGAACCTTAAATTGAAGGTCTTTAATTTGCAATTAGACCTTTAGGAAAGGGTTGGCCGGCCATAGGGGACAAGAAAATGAGAATTTGGTCAAAGTAGGTGAATTAGGTGACTAATTGATAAAATAAAATAAAATAAAATAAAGAGAAAGATGATATCACATTTTATCTTCATCTTCTTCCACCAAAAATATCAGCCAAATAGGGGTTTTGGAAGCTTAAAATTTTCAGCAACTTCTCATCATTGCAAGTAAGTCATCTTGATGGTTATTTTTGATGATTTTTGTAATTTTGGAACCCCTAAAGCTTAGTCTAGCTAATGAGAAGACTATTTTGCAAAATGGTTGAGAGCCTAGGATTTTTCCATGTGAGTATTCATGTTGATTTCGAAATTTTATGGAAGAAAATGAATCTTAGTTGTGAAATAAATAACTTTTGTGAAAGGGGTTTCCATGAAAATACCTAAAAGGACCTTTTTGTAAAGGTTGTAAATAGGTGGTAAATGTGTGAAATAATTGGTATTGTGAGTTGCTATAAGAGTAATAAATGTTCAGTTAGGCTTGCTAAAGGAGGAAATTTAATTAGAATTTTTTTACGAGCTTAAGGGTAAAATCGTAATTTTGTAAAAGTTTAAGTGTAAAATTGTAATTTTACCAAAGTATGATTCATGAGTTATTTTAATCAACATGAACATTAAATAAGTGAAATTTTCATTTTAGATTAAGAAACATGATGTTCGGACCGAAACTGAGGAAAGGACAAAGTTGTGGACTAAATCGAACAACTATACATATTTTGGTACTGAGGTAAGTTCATGTGTAATAATTCAACATCATGTTATTATGTTTTATAATGCTTGACATTTCGTGAAGATGTATATTACTTCTATGAAATTTGATCAATGATGTTTCGATGAGAATATGATAAAAATTTATGATGTTGAAGTCACAGTTGAACCTTAGGAAATGAGAGGATACCATTGTCAAGCCATGAGATTTATAAGGTCCCGTATAAGACCATATCTGGGATTTGGCATTAGCATCGAATAAGAAAATCGTGTAAGACCATATCTGGGACATGGCATTGATATACGATCTCGTGCAAGACCATACCTGGGATATGACATCGACATCGATATAAGATCCCGTGTAAGATCATATCTGGGATATGGCATCAGCATCGAGATGTGATCCCAAGTAAGACCATATCTGGGATATGGTGTTGGCATCGTATTACGTGTATGACAAATTCTAGTATCCTTCAATATTCCAAGGGGTTCAACGGGATAAAGAGCTAAGTCTATGTTCAAGAGAGTAAAAGTGCTAAAGTTATGTGATGAAGTGATACAAGTACCCATGAGTAACTTACGAGAAATGAATGCAAAATGTGATGTGTGATTTGGTAAGAGTAAGTATGAGTAAGTTATGCCGATGTGCTTGAGAACTTGTGTTATTATTTAGTGTGATGAATGGATGTTATCATAAGTCTTTATGTTGCTATTTGTTGCATGAAAATTTACTAAGCTTTATGCTTACCCCCTCTCATTTCCATTTACTTGTAGTATCGCCAAGCTAGCTCAGGGATCGTAGGACGTCGAAGCTCGGTTCACACTATTAAGCTATTCTTTTGGTATAGTAAAGTTTGATTATTTTGGGTATGGCATGTATAAGAACTTGGTCATTTTGTGATATGTCATATTTATTAGCCAATGTGTTGGCTATTAATGTCCCTCAATTCATTTTGTAAATGGCCATTGGAATTGGCCAATACTTGTTAAGTTTCATGTATATTCAATGATGATGAAATTCATGAAGTGCAAGCTTGTGCAAATGATTGAGTAATGAGTAAAGTATGTACATGATGAAGGTAGTGTGGGACTAAGGTGTGGATGTCTTGATTTTGGATAGTAGAAGTGCCTTATTATCATGTTGTGTGTTAAGATGAAATGGTACAAGTATGGTTGCTTTTCAAGGTGGCAATTAGCTTGGTAGTTAGCCTTATAATTGTTCCCACGGGTACACACACGGGCGTGTGTCTAGGCCGTGTGACACACGGTCTACCCCATGGGCGTGTGGTATGGCCATGTGTCCCCCTGCATTCTAAGTTGGCAAAACATAATGCCCAGTAGTAACCACATGGGCTGAGACATAGCCGTGTGTCTCAACCGTGTGAGAGACACGACCTTATGACATGGGCATGTGCCCAGGTCGTATGAAGTCTGCACCTAAATTTAGGAATTTAATTCGCCATACAGTCTAAGGACACAGGTGTGTGCCTTGGCCGTGTGACCTTATTGGGATGATGAAGTTAGAAATAGATTGTTAAGGTTTTCGCACATGGGCTAAGACACGGGAGTTTCATGGCCGTATGAGGGACACTGGCTATAGACATGGATGTGTGTCAGGCCATGTGAAAACCCCTCTAGGTTCGAATTGATAAATAAAATCCACATGGACTAGGGACATGGGCATGTGTGACCACACAGCCTGCCTACACAGGTGTGTCCCTCTCCACACGGGCGTGTGGCCCTATTTTAAGCAAAAAAATTTCTAAGTGTTCAAACAATGCCGGTCCAGTCCCGAACCACTCTAAGTGTATGTTTCGAGTCTCATAGACCTATAATAGGGATGTTGTGAATACGAATGAAAGGCTTTTAAAGTTCAAAATAAATTTATGGTTGACTTTGTATGATTGAAGCAAGTTAAGTCAAGTAATGCCTCGTATCCAGTTCTAGCGTTGAATACGGGTAAGGGTGTTACACATCCTCAGAGTGATGGTCAGTCTGAGAGGGTGATTCAGATACTAGAGGATATGTTGAGGACTGTGTTATTGACTTTCGAGGCAGTTGTGAGGATTATCTGCCATTAGCGGAGTTTGCCTATAATAATAGTTACCTGTCCAGGATCAAGATGGCACCTTACGAGGTACTATATGATCGTAAGTGCCGCATTCCCTTATGTTGGACTGAGTTGGGTGAGCAACGTGTTGTAGGTCCTGAGTTAGTTTTTGAGACAGTGGATAAGGTTAGATTGATTCAGGATCGTTTGAAAGAGGCTTTTGACAGGCAAATATCTTATGTGGATTTGAAAAGGCGTGAGATCGAGTATTCTATGGGGGGCTTCATTTTGCTCAAGGTCTAGCCACGGAAAAAAGTACTGAGATTTGGTCGTAAGGGCAAGTTGAGCCCTAAGTTTATTGGACCTTACCGTATTCTAAAGTGAGTGGGCCGGTTTCTTATCAGTTAGAGCTACCTCCGAAGTTGGATCACATTCATGACGTGTTCCACGTCTCAATCTTGAGGTGCTACTACTCTAATCCTACTCATGTTATCCCTATTGAGGAGATTGAGGTTAGGGTAGACTTAACCTTTGAGGAGGATCCAGTCTAGATCGTGATATAAAAGTTTTGAGGAAGAAGTCTATTCCGCTGATAAAGGTCCTGTGGTGGAATCATAGCACAGAGGAGGCCACGAGGCAGCCTGAGGATGCGATACGTCAACAATACCCTCATCTATTCTAATCAGGTAAATTTTGAGGACGAAATTTTCTTTTTTGGGGATAGAGTTGTAATGCCTCAAAATTTAATTTTTTGTTTTTGCGAATGTGTGACACAAATGTGTATCTGCTTCAGTGGTTAAGTGTTCTTAGTGTGTGAGAGGTCCCAAGTTCAAGCCATGACTTGGGCAAATTTTGGTTGTTTTTTAAAATAAAGCCCCATATTGGGTTAGAAGGCTTTTAAGTAAAAGTTGGTAAATAATTAACAGAATGGGCCTACTAGTCTGGTGGTTGAATGGAGTGTTGGTGTGAAGGAGGTCTTGTGTTCGAGTCTGGGCAAAAGCATTATTTTTGCTTGCTCATCTAGAAAAGTTTGTGTTGGATTAAAAAGCTGAGTAGTTGGATGTAGTGGGAAGTAGTGGAGTGATTTAGGGGATTAGGGAAGATCTGGTAGTTTTCCTTTTTCCAAAAATTTAGTTCTTCTTCTTTCTTAAAAACTCTCTGCTGTTTTCATCACCTTTTCCCCCTTGCTGCCGATTTTTGCCTTACCATTTGCTGAGCTGCCTTTTTCTTCCTTTCCCTTGCTACTATTTTCTTGTTTTGACCTCTCTTTTACTTCCTTCCTGCACAACATCCTCGTCGCTCTTTTGGTAAGTCTAGTTTTTATTAAACTTTAATTGTGATTTGGACAAGTGTTCATAAGGATTTGTTTGGTGATTAGGTGCTTATCGAAGGGCTGATTATCGTTCATCAACGTTCTAAGGGTGTGAAATTCCTGTTATTCGATAGAAGGTGATGGTTTCGTTGTTCGAAAGATGTTTAACTCATTTTGGGATTAGTTTAGTTCAGTTGGTTAAGTTATTAATTGAGTGAAATATTGGTTAAGTATAGGTACTGGAGTGCTTAGAAGCGTGTAGACATCAAAAACGATACAAGTGTGTACTCGATTGCACAGAAAATGATGTTTCGACGAAAGCCAAAAACCTCACTGTCGACGCCACACGGGCGTGTGGTCCCCCGTGTGGTAGGCTGTGTGGCATAACATAGATGAGTGATCAACAAGGCTAGGCTGTGTGCACATGACATGGCCGTGTGCTAGCCAGGTAGGCCGTATGTGACACACGGGCTAGACTGATTTAGGCCGTGTGGGCCATACGAGTGATAAACCATAAAAGTAACATATTTTAACCTCATATTTAGCATGCTTTTGGATGATTTAGCCCTTGGTTTATGTAAAAAGGTGCTCTTAATCTTTTTTTTCATGTTTTATACTCAGGAAAGCACCCGATGATGAAAAGAACGAGAAACAGGCTTAAAACAGGCCAATTTGGGCCAAAGTGGAAATCGACACGTCATGGACTTCAAGCTACACGATCGTGCCTCAACAATTAACTAAGACACGACCATGCCATGATTTACATGGACGTGCCCCAATCGATAGAATCGAGGCACGGCCTGAAGACGATTTACACGGGCGTGTACCATGGCTGTTCCCATGTCGTGGAAAAGAGGAATTGTACTAAAATTTGGATAGTTTGAGGCAAAGAAACACATTCCAAAGCTTATTCAAACACCGAGTAGGAAGTATACTTGAATTAGGGCACTTAGAGGCTAAGTAAAAGCATCTCAAAAGCCTATATAAAGAACCTAGAGGCCAACCGTCAAGGAGAGGCCGAGACATTCATAATTCAGAAGAAGTCGGAACCTTTGTGGGAATCACTCGAAGATAGCCAGTTGATCCATCTCAAGAAGCTGGAATTCTACTCAAGACGGGAGATCTCTCCTTCAATTCCTTCAGGGGGTTTTAGGGATTTCTTATGTTTTGTTTTATCTTTTCTCTTGGGATGTTTTCTTTATTTGTTATGAACTAAACCCTTCAGATACCTGAAGGGGATGAAACCTAGATGAATCTTATTATTATTTTCTGAATTATATGATACATACTTGATTTGTTCTTAATTATGTGTGCTTAATTCTTGTGTTAATGTTTCCGGGATATTAATTCAAGTCAGATGTTCTTAGATGGAGGAGGCATAGACCCTGCCTAAGAATAGATCTAGCATAATTAAGCGGAGTCATTCGTGCGCCTAGAGATAGGGTGACAAGATTTTGCGGATTAGGGTGAAACCTAATATGAGAATCCATCATTCGATTTACTACTATTCTAAGGGGTTATTAAGTGAGAAAGAGATTTCCATTAATTAACCTAGGGTTAGACGTTATTTGCCTTGAGAGAGGGTTTAATATATGTTAGGGAGTCTTGCGGATCAAGTCAAGTGAATAAATAGTATGGTTCAGTGTTAGATAATAAGTGAAGTCTAGGTGGATTCTTCCTGATGGTATCATCTTGATCAACTGAGTTTCTCTTCAAGTTATTTTCCAATTCATTCTTTTGTCTTTGCATCTTAGTTTAGTAATTAATTAGTTAATCAATCAAATCATTTAATATTTAGGCTAAATAATAGAAAGAAAGTGAGTATTAGTACTTTTAGTTCTTTTGGGTTCGATAATTCGGTCTTGCCTAAGCTATACTACTGTTCAATAGGTACACTTGCCTTAAGTCGTTGTCAGAGTTAGTTTCCAGGTTCGATCATTCTCTTTATAAATTTTAAACTCGACAATTTTACAATGATCAATGAGCTTGTGGGTCCATACGGGCATGTGGGATATTGGGCCAGGCCGTGTGATCCATACAGGCCAAGGCCAATATGGGCGTGTGGGTCCACACGGTAGGCCACATGGGTATGTGATTCCATTTTCACTGAATTGATTTGTAATAGCCCGATTTAGGGGCTAGTCAGAACAATGATCTCTGAATCACTAATTTGAGGTTACAAAAATTATTTTCATGTTATGTTATGTGTTATAACATGTTTATAAGGATGCATGAAATTTTGGTGCCTTAATTTTAGCGATTTCTAGCTAAATTGTGAAAAAGGACTAAATCGCATAAAGCGCGAAAGTTCTATCTTATTTGCTAGAGGTGCCAAATAGCTGTGGATTAATATTTGGAGGTCCCAAATGTGCAATTTGGACTTGTTTAAGTGAGTTGGTCGGCCATGTGACATAGGGGACACGAGCATTTAATTTTGGTCAAAATTGGTGGGAATTAGGTGATTAAATGAATAAAATAAGATGAATAAAAGATGTTATCATATTTTACTATTCATTCACCTTCAACCACCAAAATTTGAAGAGAAAAACAAGAGTTTTGGAGCTCAAACTTTCATCCAACAAATTCCCTAGCAAGTAAGTGATTTTAATGACCTTTCTTGATAAAAATTGTACTTTTGGAGTCCCCAAAGCTTAAGCTAGCTAATGAGGGGACTAATTTGCTATATAGTTGAGAGTCTAGGGACTTTCCATGAAAGATTTTAAGTTGGCTGCTGAGTTTTATGGAAGAAAATGAATGTTAGGAAGGTGAGGAACAACTTTTGTGAAAGGTGTTGTCATGAAAACACCTAATTAGGATTAAAATGCAAAAGTTGTAATTTGTTCATTAAGGCATGAAATAGTTGAAATTTTGGATAGTTTCAAGAGGATTAAATGTTCAACTAGGATTCTGTAATAAGAAAATGTGATGAAAATTTATTTACGAGCCTATGGGCAAAATCATAATTTTGCCAAAGTATAAGGGCAAATTGGTAATTTTTTCCTAAGCATAGGTTATGGTGTATTATGATGTATAAGTGATTAAATGAGTAAATTCGATTGTTCTAACTCAAAGAAAATGGGATTTGGACCTAGAACGGTGAAAAGAGAAATGTGGGCAAAAAGTCCCTTTCGGCCCTTTCGACATCGAGGTAAGTTCATATGCTAAATTATGAAATTCCAAGTGAAGAACTTAACATTTCAATGTTGTATTGATTATTTAATTGCCTCTATGTATACGTTAAGTACATTTTGTAACACCCTTAACCCGTATCCATCGCCGAATTGGGGTCATAAGGTGTTACTTAACAAAATTTGAACACTTTGCTTTAAAAATTTGAGCATACATATAGATATATGAATTAACAACCACAAGCAATATTGCATTTTCATCCACCATGTATAATTAAGCAAATTATAAATCACAAAAATTGTATGCACTATTAACTATTTCAAAATTAGCCATTCCTTCACGGCATGTATACACTTAACCATGTGACTCATATTCTATTCGACTAGCAAGTGAAATATCAAATTATTTTCTATCCAAACACAAATGTCACTTTAATATCATCACCCTATAAACAAACATAACATTTATGTAACATTTTTTTTATACGCATAATAGTATATTTTCATGAACCAATATATAAGCATAAAATGTAACCCTTATCCACCCGATTCGCATGTTAATTACCAAGCATAAATCACATTCACAAACCGATTCCTCTCTCTCTCCCATTTCAGCTATTAAAATTTGGTTCAAGGGTAGCACAGAGAGCTTAACCATGCAATATTAAGCTAACCTTTGTTAGTACAATTTGTAATCATCCTTAGCCATCACAAGCCGAACCCAAGTATTCAATTTTTTATGATTTTTACAATGGCATATGTACATATTTTACTAATAACTTACCACTCATAACCATTAACATGGCATCTTTAATAATCCAAATAGACCAAATTAATTCACAACCAAAAGTAAATTCTCTCAACTATATCTACCTCATTCGAACCAAATCAAAACAAATGCAAAACATATCAATATATCATGCTTATCCCAAATGCATCACATCTATATATAATAGGCATATTCTTATTTAATATACTGCATGTTATAACTCGTCAAGCATCTGTCATTTTCTTAATTGTTAAAACATAGGACTACATGCCACAACATGCATATCATATGACCACATTCCATACATGATTAAACCATGGCCGAATTTCACATCCCTTAATATTATAATCAAGCCATTATATCAAGAACATAGGAATTAAACTTGATCAAAAGAAATAGCCATTTTCGCAAGGCTATACATATATACAAGACCGAATGTCATTATTCTAAACCTTAGTCTAACCTATACATGCCTTAGATTCAAAATTAAGATTAATTACCAAAAAGGGGTGATAGTGTGGTTGACTTTTTCGACAATCCTCAGATGCCCGTAGCTTAATCGAAATCTATAAAACAGAACAAAGAGCACACACGGAATAAGCTCACTAGCTTAGTAAGTCTTAAGCAAATTTAAAGAAAATAATTCAATTAGACACCTAAACCTTCCAAGTTAAATACTTGATATTAATACAAACTTTAACAAATCACACATATGGTATCACATTATCGAACTTCAATATCATCTTTAACCTGACATTTCTCATTATCCTACCTTTAACAAATAGTTCATTAATTCAACTCAAAATTCAAATGATAAATATCCATTTCTTTCCAAATACTCAATTCGTATGCACATCATTTTAAATAGAATCATATACAAGAGCATATATATATACGCTCATTCACTTCACATCTTATCACTCCCCAGGTTCAATATGCACAAAATATCAATATGATTTCCTAAACAAACAACCGAATATACATACATAATCATATACCACATTTTCGTCCAACATCACATATATATACATATAACTGAACGAATATATAAACTTGATTAAACAACTCACAAGTACTTACCTGTACAGCTCTGTAATTTAATTCATACGAATAAGCTTAAGTTTGTCCCTTTGGCAACATAACTCCACCAGTTTATATGCATAAGCTTGTATTTAAAAAACACCAGCATTTATCCTGCTAGGCAATAAGCTTGAAACTTTTCACCAGCATGAGGCCTGCTAGGCTCAAAGCTCGATACATTTCATCGACACAAGGCCTGCTAGGCATTTAGCCCGATACTTTCCACCGGCACAAGGCCTGCTAGGCATTTAGCCCGATACTTTCGATATAATTCAAATATAACATGTGCCGTGCTTATTTTAAATCACTTGTACAAAATGAAATCAATTAAGTTTAACTACCATTCATAATCAAATCTTCATGTCACATTCGGCTATGATTAAATTTCAATCCAACAGTTCAAAGTTGGAAATGTAAATTATATTATGAACAATATTATTATATTATGAACAATATTTACAGTAATAACTTGCTTAAGGACTTACCTCGTCTATCGATAGACAATGAAGACAGGCTATTCGATAACCTTCGCCTTTCCCCGATCCAAATCCATTTTTTTTCTTGATCTAAACACATTAAATTTTAGCTCATTCAAGCACATTTCATCTCAATTTTGTCCCAAAACACATAGATGTACAATTTACTATTTTATCCCTAATATTTTACAATTTAACAAATTAGCCCAATTTGTATAAAACACGAAATATGCCAAATTTGATTATACATATCAAGGGCCGAATGCTCCATATACCTATAAAAATGCGTACATTTCATTTATTTTGCAATTCAACCCCTCAAAAATTTATTTTTTACAATTTAGCCCTAAATACTCTATTTCACCAAAGTTTCCCATTCAAAACTTATTAATATCTAACATAACTATAATATTTTTCCAACAAACATCATAAAACACAAACATATAACCATGGCATTTTACATAAACGTCATCCATTTATGAAATTAATACATGGGTTTTAAAGCTCTCGAAGCAACGATTAAAAAAATGTAAAAATTATCAAAAACCGACCAAAAACTAACCTTAAATCACCAAATTTCTCTTGACCGAATGCTAAACCTTGTTCTTCTTTTCTTTTATTTTCTTTTTGTATGTTTCGGCAAGAACAATGCAAATGAGACCACTTTCTATGTTTCTTTTATTTTATTATAAACATAACTTTATAAAATAATTAAAATATAACTTTAATTATTTTATAAATGAAATAAACATATAATGTAATGATACACCACTAGTCATTGCCGTCCACTACCCTTTGAATTGGGCAATTTGCACTTTTAATGCTCCCAATTAGAAAAACAACTTTAAATTAGTCCTTACACTTTAAGCTATCAAGTTTATAATTTACGCGATTAAGCCCTTTTTATTTAATTAAGCATACAAACGATTAAATTTTTCTACGAAACTTTCACACACATCAATTCACATATAATAAGCACGGAATATATTTTCCAAATATATTTCATACTCGAATTCGTGGTCCCGAAACCACCATTCTGATTAGGGTCATATTCGAACTGTTATAACTCTCCCCCCTTAGGGATTTTCGTCCCCGAAAATCTTACCGTTAAACAAAGTTAGATGTTGTTGCCTCATTAAATCTTCAGGATCCCACGTAGCCTCTTCAACTCCGTGCGATTCCATAGTACTTTCACTAATGGAATTCTCTTGTTTCTTAACTTTTCCATTTCCCGAGCTAAAATACGGATAGGTTCCTCCTCGTACATCATATCGGATCGGATTTCAATCTCAGACGGAGCAATCACATGTGACGGATCTGATCTATATTTACGAAGCATCGAAACGTGAAACACATTGTGTATCTATTCTAATTGAGAGGGCAACCTCAGTCTATAAGCAACAGGCCCTATTTGTTCAATGATTTCATATAGTCCGATGAATCTCGGACTTAGTTTGCTTTTTCTACTAAATAGAAGTACTTTCTTCCACGGAGAAACTTTCAAAAACACTTGATCTCCGACTTGAAACTCAATGTCTTTACATTTCAAATCAGCGTAAGACTTTTGACAATCTGAAGCAGCTTTCAAAGTATCCCTGATCACAGCCACTTTCTGTTCAGTCTATTTAATCAAATCAACCCCGTGTATCTTGTTTTCACTGAGCTCAGTCCAATACAATGGTTTACAGCACTTGCGACCATAAAGAGCCTCGTATGGTGCCATTTTGATACTGGATTGAAAACTGTTATTATAAGCAAATTCAATCAGAGGTAAGTATCTTTCCCACATACCTTCAAACTCAAGTACGCAACATCTCAACATGTCCTCAAGTATCTGAATGGTTTATTCAGATTGGCCGTCTGTCTGCGGATGAAAGGCTGTACTAAAATGAAGTTTAGTACCTAAAGCATCTTGTAACTTTTTCCAAAATCGCGATGTGAATCTCGGGTCTCTATCTGAAACAATGGAACTCGGCACACCATGTAACCTCACAATCTGCGACACATACAATTTAGCGAGTTTATCGAGTGAATAGTCTGTACGAACTGGAACAAAGAGAGCTGATTTAGTCAGTCTATCTACTATAACTCAGACTGCATCTTTCTTGCTCGATGTCGTAGGCAAACCGGATACAAAATCCATTGTAATTCTATCCCATTTCCATTCAGGTATCATGATTGGCTGAAGTAATCCAGAAGGCACTTGATGTTTGGCTTTGACTTGTTGACATATTAAACACTTTGAAACAAATTCAGATATATCCCTTTTCATGCCAAGGCACTAGTAAAACTATTTCAAATCATTATACATCTTCGTGCTACCCGGATGTATCGACATTTGACTATTATGAGCCTCATTCAAAATCATTTGAATTAAATCTTCATTCCTCGGTACACACATTCGACCTTTGTAGTTCAAACAGTCATTTTATCAATTCGAAACTCTGACTCTGTATCATTTTCAAACTGAGCTCATCTAGCAGCCATATCTTTGTCAATTTTCTATGTATTACTAATTTGCTGAATAAACAACGGTCTAGTTTTCAACTCGGTTAGAATCAAACCATCACCAGTCACAACCATATGTGCTTTCAACACAGGAAGAGCAAACAATGATTTTAGGCTTAAGGCATCTGCAACAACGTTAGCTTTCCCCGGATGGTAGTCAATCACTGATTCGTAGTCTTTTAACAATTCTAACCATTTGCGTTGTCTCAAGTTCAAGTCTTTCTGAATCATCAAATATTTCATACTTTTGTGATCCGAGTAAACATGACATTTCTTGCCGAATATATAATGACGCCAAATTTTCAATGCAAAAACAATGGCTGCTAATTCTAGATCATGAGTCGGATAGTTTCTTTCATGAGGCTTCAACTGTCTCGAAGCATAAGCTACTAACTTGCCTTCCTACATTAAAACACAACTGAAACCATTTAAAGAAGCATCACTATACACAAAAATTCTTTACCCGATTCAGGCTGAATTAACACTGAGGTTTCGATCAAAAGGGCTTTCAACTGATCAAAACTTTTCTGACACTTTTCTGTCCACTCAAACTTGACATCTTTCTGTAGTAGCTTTGTCAAAGGTGTAGCTATCATGGAAAAACCTTTCATGAATCGTCTATAATATCTCCCAAGTCCCAGAAAGCTTCGAATCTCAGAAACATTCTTTGGTGGCTTCCAATCAAGTATAGCTGATATTTTGTTCGGATCAACCCGAATACTTGACGCTAGAAACAACATGTCCCAAAAAGCTGACCTCTTTCATCCAAAATTCACACTTACTAAACTTTACATACAACTGTTGATCTCGCAAAGTTTGTAGCACCAATCTCAAATGCTCGACATGCTCGGTTTCATCTTTGGAGTAGATCAGAATATCATCAATAAACACTACCACAAATCGATCCAAATACTGCCTAAAACCCCGATTCATCAAATCCATAAAAATAGCAAGTGCATTAGTAAGCCCAAAAGGCATAACCAGAAACTCAAAATGTCCATACCTCGTTCGGAATGTAGTTTTAGGCACATCAAAATCTCTGACTCGCAACTGGTAATAACCCGATCTCAGATCTATCTTTGAAAACACTGAAGCCCCTTTCAACTGGTCAAACAAATCATCAATTCGAGGCAAAGGGTATTTATTCTTTATTTCCACAATATTTAACTGCCGATAATCAATACACATTCGCATAGTCCCATCTTTCTTTTTCACAAATAGAACAGGTGCACCCCAAGGAGAAAAACTCGGTCATGCAAAGCCCTTATCTGTCAACTCTTGCAACTGTGCTTTCAACTCTTTCAACTCAGTAGGTGCCATCTGATACGAAGCTATCGAAATCAGATTCATCCTCGGTACTAATTCAATGCCAAACTCAATCTCTCGTACTGGTGGTAAACCCGATAATTCTTCAGGAGACACATCTGAGTATTCACACACAACCGATACAGATTCAATCTACTTTTCAGACACTTTACACACTTTGTCAACAAATACACAGCAACCCAAAGGGTTAGACACACGGATTATCGACTCAGTAGACTCAACAAGTAGAGTATTACTAGATACTAGAGTTTCACACACATATGAATGAGTCAAACCAGGATCAATCAATGTAATTATAGTAGTATCATAAAGTGTGAAAGTATCGATAATAACATTTGGGGAAGAAGCATCCTCTCTGGCTCGTATAACATAAGCTTTAGCTGGAGCTCTAGCCTCTGATCGAACTGTAGTGTCTTTCATCCTCTCTCGATCGCCACCTATATAGCTTTGAATGTGCGGGTAGTCGCCTGCGTCTTTGGCGTCTTTGTTCAGGTTTAGTATTCGAGCCATATTTTGCTCGGCTAGCATCGGGCACTCTCGAATGAAATGGTTCGACGATCCACATTTAAAGCAGGACCGATCACAGAATCTACAACTCCCAAAATGCCATTTCCCACAATGTTTGCACTCAGCTCGATTCTGCGGAACATTACCAACACTAGCCATCGAAGTGGCTCGGGAACTCACTAGAGGTCGATCACGTCTAGGCAAGCCTGAAGTAGCTTTATGTCGGCTGAAGTCATCTCTAAACTTTTTAGGAACTGATTGGAATGTCTTACTCAATGATCTTTTATGAGTGTCTCTAGCTTCTATTTCAGCCTTTCTCTTCTCATTTCCGAGCTCTTCAGCTTTACAAGCTCGCTCGACTAGTACCACAAACTCTTTGATTTCAAGAATGCCAACAAGCAACTTTATGTCTTCATTCAGACCGTCTTCAAACCTTTTGCACATAATGGCTTCAGTTGATACACACTCCCGGGTATATCGGCTCAATCTGACAAATTTTCGTTCATATTCAGTCACAGTCATGCGACCCTGTTTTAACTCTAGAAATTCTTTCCTTTTTTGATCGATGAACCTCTGACTAATATATTTCTTACTGATTTGAAAGAAATCCCGTCACTTTTTCTTTTGAAACCACTGATACTAGTGTATTCCATCAGTGATATGCAGTGTCCCGTAATAGAGATATAGCACATTTCAGGCATTCATTTGGAGTACAAGATAGCTCATCAAGTACCCGAATAGTGTTATCAAGCCACATCTCAGCCTGCTCCGCATTGTCATCATCATTAGCTTTGAATTCTTCGACCCCATATTTTCTAATTTTATCAACATAAGGCCTATTAGATCTCATCGGATCTATCATCGGAGGTACTAAAGGTACTAAGGTTGGATTATTCGGGGGTGGAGGTTGTTGTACAGCCGGGTTAGTCTGAATAAACTGGCTAGGGTTGGATTATTCGGGTGGAGGTTGTTAAACCGTTAGTCTCGAATAAACTGGTAAACCACTGCTCATCATCTAGTAGAAGGCTTGTTTGGCCTCCCCTCGTGGCTACCCAAATCGGTCGAGAGTCTACCAAGACCGATCCACATGCACGGTCAGCGCTACTCTCTACATCATCCGCTACGACTCTGTCGGGATTAGGATCCATTTACTATATAAAACACAGTTTGAGATGTCAGAAGTCACCACACTATCAAATATATAACAAAGGCATGTATAACTAGACTCTCACGTGCCACGATAGTCCTAGAATCGACTAAATCATAAGCTCTGATACCAATCAAATGTAACACCCCTAACCCGTATCTGTCACCGAATTGGGGTCACAAGGTGTTACTTAACAAAATTTGAACACTTTGCTTTAAAAATTTGAGCATACATACAGATATATGAATTAACAACCACAAGCAATATTGAATTTTCAATCCACCATGTATAATTAAGCAAATTATAAACCACAAAAATTATATGCACTATCAACTATTTTGAAATTAGCCATTCCTTCACGGCATGTATACACTTAACCATGTGACTCATATCCTATTCGACTAGCAAGTAAAATATCACATTATTTTCTGTCCAAACACATATGTCACTTTAATATCATCACCCTATAAACAAACATAACAGTTATGCAACATTTTTTTTATACGCATAATAGTATATTTTCATGAACCAATATATAAGCATAAAATGTAACCCTTATACACCCTATTCACATGTTAATTACCAAGAATAAATCACATTCACAAACCGATTCCTCTCTCTCCCATTTCGGCTATTAAAATTTGGTTCAAGGGTAGCACAAAGAGCTTAACCATGCAATATTAAGCTAACCTTTGTTAGTACAATTTGTAATCATCCTTAGCCATCACAAGCCGAACCCAAGTATTCAATTTTTATGATTTTTACAATGGCATATGTACATATTTTACTAATAACTTACCACTCATAACCATTAACATGGCATCTTTAATAATCCAAATAGACCAAATTAATTCACAACCAAAAGTAAATTCTCTCAACTATATCTACCTCATTTGAACCAAATCAAAACAAATGCAAAACATATCAATATATCATGCTTATCCCAAATGCATCACATCTATATACAATAGGCATATTACTTATTTAATATACTGCATGTTATAACTCGTCAAGCATCTGTCATTTTCTTCATTGTTAAAACACAGGACTACACGCCACAACATGCATATCATATGACCACATTCCATACATGATTAAACCATGGCCGAATTTCACATCCCTTAATATTATAATCAAGCCATTATATCAAGAACATAGGAATTAAACTTGATCAAAAGAAATAGCCATTTTCGCAAGGCTATACATATATACAAGACTGAATGTCATTATTCTAAACCTTAGTCTAACCTATACATGCCTTAGATTCAAAATTAAGATTAATTACCAAAAAGGGGTGATAGTGTGGTTGACTTTTTCGACGATCCTCAGATGTCCGTAGCTTAATCGAAATCTATAAAACAGAACAAAGAGCACACATGGAATAAGCTCACTAGCTTAGTAAGTCTTAAGCAAATTTAAAGAAAATAATTCAATTAGACACCTAAACCTTCCAAGTTAAATACTTGATATTAATACAAACTTTAACAAATCACACATATGGTATCACATTATCGAACTTCAATATCATCTTTAACCTGACATTTCTCATTATCCTACCTTTAACAAATAGTTCATTAATTCAACTCAAAATTCAAATGATAAACATCCATTTCTTTCCAAATACTCAATTTGTATGCACATCATTTTAAATAAAATCATATACAAGAGCATATATATATATACTCATTCACTTCACATCTTATCACTCTCCAGGTTCAATATGCACGAAATCTCAATATGATTTCCTAAACAAACAGCCGAATATACATACATAATCATATACCACATTTTCGTCCAACATCACATATATATACATATAACTGAATGAATATATAAACTCGATTAAACAACTCACAAGTACTTACCTGTACGGCTTTGTAATTTAATTCATACGAATAAGCTTAAGTTTGTCCTTTTGGCGACATAACTCCACCATTTTATATGCATAAGCTCGTATTTAAAAATCACCGGCATTTAGCCTGATAGGCAATAAGCCCGAATCTTTTCACCAGCACAAGGCCTGCTAGGCTCAAATCCTGATACATTTCACCGGCACAAGGCCTGCTAGGCATTTAGCCCTATACTTTCGATATAATTCAAATATAACATGTGCCGTGCTTATTTTAAATCACTTGTACAAAATGAAATCATTTAAGTTTAACTACCATTCATAATCAAATCTTCATGTCACATTCGGCTATGATTAAATTTCAATCCAACAGTTCGAAGTTGGAAATGTAAATTATATTACAAACAATATTTACAGTAATAACTTGCTTAAGGACTTACCTCGTCTATCGACGGAAAATGAAGACCGGCTATTCGATAACCTTCGCCTTTCCCCAATCCAAATCCATTTCTTTGTTCTTGATCTAAACACATTAAAATTTAGCTCATTCAAGCACATTTCATCTCAATTTTGTCCCAAACCACATAGATGTACAATTTACTATTTTATCCATAATATTTTACAATTTAACAAATTAGTCCAACTTGTATAAAACATGAAATACACCAAATTTGATTATACATATCAAGGGCCGAATGCTCCATATACCTATACAAATGCATACATTTCATTTATTTTGCAATTGGGCCCTCAAAATTTATTTTTACAATTTAGCCCTAAATACTCTATTTCACCAAAATTTCCCATTCAAAACTTATTAATATCTAACATAACTTTAATATTTTTCCAACAAACATCATAAAACACAAACATATAACCATGGAATTTTACATAAACATCATCCATTCATGAAATTAAGACATGGGTTTTAAAGCTCTCGAAGCAACGATTACAAAAACGTAAAAATTATCGAAAACCAACCAAAAACTAACCTTAAATCACCAAATTTCTCTTGATCGAATGCTAAACCTTGTTCTTCTTTTCTTTTATTTTCTTTTTGTATGTTTCGACAAGAACAATGCAAATGAGACCACTTTCTATGTTTCTTTTATTTCATTATAAACATAACTTTATAAAATAATTAAAATATAACTTTAATTATTTTATAAATGAAATAAACATATAATGTAATGATACACTACTAGTCATTGCTGTCCACTACCCTTTGAATTGGGAAATTTACACTTTTATTGCTTCCAATTAGAAAAACAACTTTAAATTAGTCCTTACACTTTAAACTATCAAGTTTATAATTTACGCGATTAAGCCCTTTTTATTTAATTAAGCATACAAATGATTAAATTTTTCTACGAAACTTTCACACACATCAATTCACATATAATAAGCACAGAATATATTTTATAAATATATTTCAGACTCGGATTTGTGGTCCCAAGACTAGTGAGAAAAGAAATTAGCATGATATGATAATAATTAAGGCCCCGTATAAGACCATATTGGAATATGGTCTCGGTATAAGAATTCGTATAAGACCATGTCGGGGACATGGCATCGATATGTTAATGTAGGTAAGACCCTATTAGGGTATGATGTTAATGTGACATTAAGCATATGAAACTCAAAAGTGTTATTTAACAATTTGAGTGATTCCACAAAATGTTGAAAGTGAGAAAGTATGTGATTGTACCACGAGAAGCACAAGAGTGTGTTAGAATTGAATTGAGATGAATTCATTATATGATGAAACCCTAATGGGTTATGTGAAATCAATACACCTTAGTTGTATGAGATAGATTTATTAATGCATTATATGAATGCGAATGAGTATCGTAGAAAGTTAAGTAAGGATAGTAGTGTGTGAGGATGTTCTCGGATGAACAATAGAAATAGAGAAATACATATGGATAATTGATCGTGTCAAACAGTTGAGTTTTAATATTTATAAAGAATGATCGAACCTATAGACTAACTATGACAACGATTGAGGCAAGTGCACCTATCGAACAATAGTATAGTTTAGGCAAGATTATTTTATCAAACCCAAAGGAACCTAAAAGTACTACTACTCACTTTCTTTCTATTATTTAGCCTAAAATATGGACTGATTGGTTTATTAAACTAATGAAAAACTAAACTAGATGCAAAGACAAAAGAATGAGACTTTGGGAAAATACTGTGGAAAAACTAAGTTGATTTTAGACGATACCCTCAGGAAGAATCCACCTATGACTTCTATTGTTATCAAACTTTTAATTCATATGACTTATTTACTTAGCTTGATCCGTGAGACTCCCTAACCTATATTAAAACCTCTCTCAAAGTGAATAACTTCTAACCTTAGGTTAATTAGTGGAACTCTCGTTCTCTTATAATAACCCCCTAAGGAAGTAGTAAATCGATCAATGGACTCCCATATTAGGTTTCACCCTAATCTGGCAAAATCTCGTAACCCTATCTCTAGGCGTTTGGTCAACTCCACTTAATTATGCCAGATCTACTCTTAGGCAGGGTCTATTCCTCATCCACCTAAGCACATCGGATTAAATTAAGCAACATAATTAAGAACAAACTAAGTATTTATCATATAAACCAAAAATCAAATAACAAAATCCATCATAGGTTTCATCCCTTCTGTGTTTCGAGGATTTAGTTCATAACAAAGTATGAAAACATCTCAAGAGAAAATATAAAATAAAACATAAGAAATCCCTAAAACCCCCTGAAGGAATTGAAAAGGAGATACTCCGTCTTGAGTAGAATCTCGGCTCTTTAAGATGGATCAATTGGCTATTTTCGAGTAAATCCTTAAATGAGAAAAGCTTTGGCAGAAAACTCTGCTCCACTTCCTATTTCGCCTTCTGCCCAACTCCCCCTTCAGTTGCTACCTTGGGTGTTTATATAGGCTTTGAGATGCTTTACTTGGCTTCTAAGTATCCTAATTCAAGTAGAATTCCTTCTAGAATGTTTAAGTAGACTTAGGAATGTGTTTCTTTGCCTCCAAGCATCCAAATCCAAGTGAAATTGCTCTTTCCCGTGGCAGGGGCACGACCATGGTACACGCCCATATAAATCTTCTTCAGGCCGTGTCTCAATTTTATCGATTGGGGCACGGTCGTGTAAACAGTGGCATGGCCTTATGAAGTAATTTGACGAGGCACGACCATGTGGCTTGAAGTCCAGGCCGTCTCGATTTCTTGGGTTGGCCCAGTTTGGTCTGTTTTAAGCCTGTTTTACATCCTTTTTATCCCTAAGTGCTTTCCTGAGTATAAGACATGAAAAGAAAGGATTAAGAGCACCTTTTTACATAAATTAGGGATAAATCATCCAAAAGCATACTAAATGTGGGATTAAAATATGTTACTTTTACGGTTTATCAAATACCCCCACACTTAAGCTTTTGCTTGTCCTCAAGCAAAATTCTCAACTTACAATTAAAATGAACTTTCCATAATTCATAATCCCTATCAACAATGTCTCATCATAATTCATAGATAATTTATACATGGATAATTCAACTCAAAGTGTCCTAAAGATTCAATCATGATAAGTCATACCTTTATAGTACGAAAACATAGGTGTCTCCCATTATCTGAATAATTACCTTTAATTCAAACTGATAAGGATTGACATCCTCACCAAAGGTTCACTCAAATCACTCAAATCACTCAAAGTGTTTAAGGTTCAAGAATAAGCACACATAAGTCGAACCTAAAAAGTTGATCCCATAGGCTTGCCTGAAAATCAAATCTCCACCATTGTAAATGAGATGATACACAAATCAAAAGGTCTTTATCGGGGTTGTAACGGGGCTAAGGTTAAGGGGTGTGGATACAGGCTAAATTAGAAGGGTTAGAATCGAGATCGAATTGGCTAATTACCTAATTAAAAATAGTAATGAACTAGAAATAACTGATTACATCAATTGAAACTTTGAAACTAATAATAATACGAGCTTTTTCTTCAATAATTGGAATTTAAATGTTCTAAGCTCTTTTATATACTACTAATTTTGAATATACTTGGGTTTAATTTTTTTTAGAACAAACTAAAATATTACATCATACATGATAAATGTAACTACTGAACTAATATAATTCGGTAACTTAATCAAATTAAACCTCGATTAAAGGGTAGTCAAAAGAAAGGGTGATAACAAATACAAAGGGGTTTTGGGTTAATATTAGTGGGTGAGTCAATAAAAGGTTGTTAGGATTCAACGGGGTTCACTAGGGGTTAATTTGTGAATGTAGGCTTTTTATGGAGTAAGTGAGTTAAATCCTAGGTGCCTTTATCATCTCTGTATATGAAATCAAAAGTGTGGTCTCAACATGTATAAACAAGGCAACTTCTAGAATAACAGTTCAAAGTTGACACACTCATAATCAATAAAGTGAGCATGGAAAAGAATATATGCTCTATAAGTCTCAAAATCTCACAAAAATTATGGGTGTTTTTGACATCAGTCCTTATAAATTCCAAATTTCAATGTAATACTCAAATTTAGTTCAACGACCCTAGAAATTTTTTTTTTAGAAAGTAGACTTACCATGCCTGATTCTCTAGTATTCTTCAAATTTAATCATCAATGAACAATTAACTATGATTTACTCTAAAACATATCAATATAAATCATAAATCAATAGAAAGTTCATCCTACTTAGTAATATGAGAAAAATACTTGAAAACAAGACTAAGTTCAGGATTTGAGAATAATGCAAAAAGTTTGACACTTTTACCCCCCACACTTAAGATGTACATTGCCTTTAATGTACAAAGATAGATAAACAATTATGTAATAATAAAATCAAAAGAGAAGGGAGAAGTAACACTTCCTAAATTTTTGGATGAAGTCTATGAAAAGAAACCGGATAAGATTAGAGGTGAACGTGGGGAAGCATCTCGAACCGTTTGAAATTGACTCCTCGAAGTAGCCGACTTGGTTTTATTGTATCCTAAGCTAAATCTAAATGCCATTGAGAAAAAAAGGAGAAAATAATAAAGGAAGTAAAAATAAAAATAAAAATAAAAATATGAATAAAAGTAAATAATTAAATAGAGATAAGGTCCACGCTCTTGTGCCTAGTCGTGGTGTCCACACCACGCACGTGTGCAAGGCCGTGTGGGTATGGAAACCTATGCCTAAATACTGAAAAGAAATAAAACAAAACTAATTAGTACAGTTAGTACTCGGGTTGCCTCCCGAGAAGTGCTCGTTTAAAATCTTGAGCTAGACTTACCTGTTGTACGCACAATCATGGTGGTTTGAGGAGGTGGAAATCCTTTCTCATGCGATCAACTTGGTTATGGATATAAAGTTTAAGTTGAGTAATGTTTTCCTCAAAAGTGTTGAATTTAGGATTGCTTACCTCAACTGTGCCGTATAGGAATACATTAAGTACCTCAAAAGTGATTTCTTCGTTTGCCTTGAGTTCTGAATTGGTGATTCGAGGGTCTTCCTTATTCAACAATACCTGATCCTCTATTTTGATGTGATTTGTTGTTCCTATTTGCTCATTTAGGGTTTCCTTCATTTCACTTCGTGGTTCTGGTTCATGTAATTCTTCTTTATTAGCACGAGGTCTATGATCCGGCTCAGGTTTGTAGCTTTGTGGTATTTCCTGCAATGAAGGTTGAACAAGTTTGTTATCAACTGAATTTGCTTTCTCACCTTTATCATTTGATGTTTTGGTCGAGTCAAGAGCTTGAAGAGCGACTATCTCATCGCCTACACGAAGTAAGAGTTCTCCTGCATAGATATCAATTTTAGATCTAGCAGTTGCTAAAAAGGGTCTTCCTAAGATTAAGGGGATCGTGTTGTCCTCATCCATGTCTAAAATGACAAAGTCTACTAGGAATACGAATTTATCAATTTTGATTAGAACATTTTCTATTATACCCCTAGGAATTCTTATAGTTTTATCAGTTAATTGAATGCTCATCCTAGTTTTTCTAGGTTTCCCTAGACCTAGTTGTTTAAACATTTTGTAAGGCATAACATTGATGCTTACCCCTAAATCCTCTAAGGCATTATCAATAGATAAACTACCATTAAACATGGAATTGTAAAACTCCCTGGATCTTTTAATTTCCGTGACAGTTTATTTTGTAGAATTACTGAGCACATTGCGTTTAGCTCCACGTGGTGCTCTTCGTCTAATTTACGCTTGTTTGGTCAAGAGTCGTCTTAAAATTTCCTCGAGTCTTTATCGAAAAAGAGCTTCAAGGAGAGGAAGGTTAATATGTAATTTCTTTAAGAGTTTAAACTTACCGAACCGCTCCTCCTAATCATCTCTTTCATTGCTTCGTGATAAGGTATGCGAGGTTGGTACTCCTTGATTACGGTTTCGACTTTTCTTGTTTACTTCTACCTTACCTTCGTCTACCTTGTTTTCTTGTATTGAGTTTGGTTCATCTAACCCTTACTTGTCTTGAGTGAGATGGCTTGAATTTGCTCCTTTGGGTTAACCTCGGTGTTACTTGGTAGATGTCCTAGCGATCGTTTTGACATTAGCTTTGCGAGATGTCCCACCGACCTAGTAAGTTCTCCAACATGATTCTCGATCACTTTGATCGATTTTTGTTGTTCATCAAGTCTTCGCTTGATCTTTTGGAAATGAGAATCAGGGTCGCCATGAATTTCGTCAAGATCTCTTCAAGATTCGGCTCCTCTTCTTGTTGGTGAGGTGGTTGTTGAAAATATGGAGGAAGTTTCGATCTTTGGCTATTTTGATCATCCCACGAGAAATTGGGATGGTACTTCCAACCTGCATTATAAGTGTCACTATAAAAATTATTTTGATATTTAGAATAGTTACCTGTATAGTGAGCTTGCTCATTTTTCGTGCCATATCCGTAGGGTGGGTACTTAGGATTCGCCACGCCTCCTAGATTCAAATCATATTGTATTTCTGGATGTACCTACGAGGGACTATACCAATCATCAATCTTTTATTCATCATCTCTAACGATTAGATAACCTGGTGACCACGTTGAGGTTGAAGACACTGGCTGTTTTAGTAGGAATTGTCCTCATGACTTGCCACTAATAATTATTCAGTGCCATCTTTTCCATAGACTAAAATTTTCTGCCAAAAGCAAAATAGAGGAAAAAATTAGTAAAGTAAATAAAATAAAATAATAATAATAAAAAATTATAATAAAAAATTGGCTAAAGTAATAAAAATTAAGCTTTCTTAATATTTTAGTGTTCCCCGGCAACGGCGCCAAAAACTTGATCGTGTCAAACAATTGAGTTTTAATATTTATAAAGAATGATCGAACCTGTAGACTAGCTATGACAACGATTGAGGCAAGTGCACCTATCGAACAATAATATAGTTTAGGCAAGATTATTTTATCGAACCCAAAGGAACCTAAAAGTACTACTACTCACTTTCTTTCTATTATTTAGCCTAAAATATAGATTGATTGGTTTATTAAACTAATGAAAAACTAAACTAGATGCAAAGACAAAAGAATGAGACTTTGGGAAAAGACTGTGGAAAAACTCAGTTGATTTTAGATGATACCCTTAGGAAGAATCCACCTATGACTTCTCTTGTTATCTAACTTTTAATCCATATGACTTCTTTACTTAGCTTGATCCGTGAGACTCCCTAACCAATATTAAACCCTCTCTCGAAGCGAATAATGTCTAACCTTAGGTTAATTAGTGGAGCTCTGGTTCTCTTATAATAACCCCCTAAGGAAGTAGTAAATCGATCAATGGACTCCCATATTAGATTTCACCCAAATCCGGCAAAATCTCATAACCCTATCTCTAGGCGATCGATCAACTCTGCTTAATTAAGCTAGATCTACTCTTAGGCAGGGTCTATTCCTCCTCCACCTAAGCACATCAGATTAAATTAAGCAACATAATTAAGAACAAACTAAGTATTTATCATATAAACCAAAAATCAAATAACAAAATCCATCATAGGTTTCATCCCCTTCAGGTATCTGAGGGATTTAGTTCATAACAAAGTAGGAAATAATCTCAAGAGAAAATATAAAACAAAACATAAGAAATCCCTAAAATCCCCTGAAGGAATTGAAGAGGAGATCCTCCGTCTTGAGTAGAATCCTAGCTCTTTGAGATGGATCAATTGGCTATTTTCGAGTAAATCCCTGAATGAGAAAACTTTGCTCCACTTTGCTCCACTTCCGCTTTCTACCCCAACTCCCCTTCTGCTTGCTACCTTGGGTGTTTATATAGGCTTTGAGATGCTTTACTTGGCTCCTAAGTATCCTAATTCAAGTATAATTCCTCCTAGGATGTTTAAGTAGACTTAGGAATGTGTTTCTTTGCCTCCAACCATCCAAACCGAGTGAAATTACTCTTTCTCATGGCGAGGGCACGACCATGGTACACGCCTGTAAATCATCTTCAGTCGTGTCTCGATTACATCGATTGGGGTACAGACGTGTGAATCGTGGCATGGCCGTATGAAGTAATTTGATGAGGCACGGCCGTGTGGCTTGAAGTCCAAGCCGTGTCAATTTCTTGGGTTGGCCCAATTTGGTCCGTTTTAAGCCTGTTTTACATCCTTTTTATCCTTAGGTGCTTTCCTGAGAATAAGACATGAAAAGAAAGGATTAAGAGCACCTTTTTACATAAATCAAGGACAAATCATCCAAAAGCATACTAAATGTGGTATTAAAATATCTTACTTTTACGGTTTATCAATAATTATCCATGAATGTATAATAATGGTGAGCTATGTGCGATATCATCTTATTGATGGTAGTGATGGGCTGTGTACGATACCATATATTATATTATTATCAATGGGCTATGTGCGATACCACCTGATTAATTAGAAATCGATGTGCTGTGTGTGATACCATCAATTATATTATGATTGGTGGGCTAAGTGTGAAACCACCGTAAGTACAAATGATTGGTGGCTGTGTGCGACACCACCCTATTAGAGATCGATGGTGGGCTAAGTGCGAAACCACCTAAAGATTAGTAGTATGAGTGGCTTAGTGAAAATACTTGATGCATTATTTTATATGATCATGTAGCGACCAGTGCAAGAATGTATGCTAATTAACACGAACAATTGGCTTGTGTCATGGTTAGAATGTGGTAAGAGATAGAATGAGTAGGTTGAGTAAGTAACCATGAGTTTATGAGTATAACTAATTATAATACCTTTTTTTGTGTATATCCTATGAACATCAGTAATTTTCAGTTATATGCAGATGAACTTACTAATCATTATTGTTTACTTCTTTCCTTTTTCCTATCTCTTAAAGGTTATTATAACTAGCTTGGGTTGGAGGCCGCCAGAGATGTTTTCACACTATCGAGTAGACTCTTGGTATGATGTTTCAAGTTCTTATGAGTCATGGAATGTATAGGGACCTCTTTTAAAGTTGACTAAGTCATAGTTAATATAGCCAAATTTGCTGGCCTTTAGATGGATAATTTATTTTGTATAATGCCAAGTTTGATAGCTATATCATTATATGAAAAGATGTAGTTATCCATGTGAGATTGTGTTTGAATTTGAGTTGATTATGGATGTGTTACATGAGTATTTGTTGTGTGAGCTAGATGGGTGTAAATAACTTAACAAATAGCTTTGTTCTTGTCCATGTGGGTAGACACACGGGCGTGTGTCTAGGCCATATATGACACACGGTCAGCCCACGGGCGTGTGACTTGGCCGTGTGTCCCCTGCAAGTTAGCATTTTAAGTTAGAATAGACCACGGGCTTGCCATACGGGCGTATGTGTAGGCCATGTAAAGTGGTAAGTGTTTACCACGGATGGAGAACATGGGCGTGTCAAGGCCATGTGTATTTAGCTAGTGTCGATAATGGGTGGAAGACACGGGCATGCCCTAGTGGTACATGGGTGTGTCCCTAGTTAAACATGGGCGTGTGGCCCCTATTTTGATGAAAAGTTTCTCGAGTTCATAAAAGTTTTGAGATTAGTTCACAAACCTCTCGGAGGTATGTTTAAGGCCTGATAGGCCAAGATTGAGTAAAAGATATGCTTAAATGAATTTTTATAGCTCGTTTCGAAGAGTTAAGTAAGATTAAGCATGGTAATGGCTCATATCCGATCTCAGTGTCAGACTCAGGTAAGGGGTGTTACATTTAGTGATATCAGAGCTATGGTTTAGTTGGTTCTCGGACTGACCTAGCGTGAGTAAGAGTCTAGCTATACATGCCATATGGTTTAGTGATATCCCCCGACTCTAACGAAATTATTTTGTTAAGACAGGGATGTTTACCAACCGAGCTAATTTCAGTAAGTTTGTATGATTTTCAAGCTTTATGAATATTTTCCTTGAATTGCTTGTGATGTTGTTATATGCACATTATTTCCATGTAAATTTTTAATTTTTATATTAAACAAGGAAGTTACTAAGATCAAGTATGAAAATGTCTCGATTGAAATTGAATTACCTAGGATACTCGATCTATCACATGAAACGAGAAAGTTCGTATAAGACCAAGCCAAGGCATGGCATCGGCAATCAAACAAAGTTATCATGTAAGACCAAGACAAGTCTTGGCATTGAAAAGTTATCATGAGATAGAGATCCCATGTAAGACCATATCTAGGGTATGGCATTGGCATTGAGACACATGTGTATTGAGATTTAGTATCCTCTGTTATTCATAGCAATTCATCGGGAAAAAGTGTAAAGATTGAATGAGAAAGCAAGAAGTTAAGTAAGTAAAGTTGATATCACGTCATGCTAGTTAAAGCTGACTAAGAAGTATTATTCATGCTATGAATGATGATGTGGAGATTATGCTTACCATAGCAAAGTATACTGATCTATGTGATCAAGTGTTATAGGTACCTTGTTTACCTTACAAGCATGAGACTAGTAAGTACCATGAGGTATGTAAGAATCAGTAAGAGTAAGTAAGCATTTGAGATTTGTGATGCCCTTGTTTATGATAAATATGTCCACATGATTAAATCTTACGTGTGACTGTTAAAGTAGAGAGTGCATAATGTTTTGTTTTATGACTCTATTATGAAATCACACATATTATAGTGTGGGAGTTAAACTGAGAAGCTTGGCTAAGTAGAATGCAGGAGATGAGTACGGTCGTTTAATAGTAAATTGATGAATAAGACCATGGTAGAACCATGGCAATACAAATAATCCCATACAAGACCATGTCTAGGACATGGCATTGGCAATGATATACGATCCCATGTAAGACCATATCTAGGATATGGCGTCTGCATCGAATAGTGATTTCGTGTAAGACCATGTTTGTAACATGGCTTCGGCATCAAAGAAAGATCTCGTATAAGACCATGTCTCGGACATGGCATCGACATCTAAGTACGATCTCGTATAAGACTATATCTAGGATATGGCATCAACATCGAGTTATAAGATCCTCGTATAAGACCATATCTGGGATGGCATCGTCATCGACTTGAGTTCAATATAAGACCGTATCAGGAATATGGCATTGATATTAATATGAGATTTTGTGTAAGACCGTAGCAGGGCTATGGCATCGTGATGACATGTAAAGAAATAGCTGGGCTATGATGTGTGATACGAACAAGACCATTGTTGGACTATAGCAATCAAGTAAACAATGTACTCAAATCCATAAGATATTCTCTAAATTGATAAGCAATAATAATAGAAAGTAGAGTTAAATGTTGTGTAATTGAATAGATATTAATGAGGAACTTGAGTAAGTGAAGTCACTGTTTGAAAGTATGAGTGATAGAAACAATTGTAGCATGAAAAATGTGAAAACTCACTTGGAGTGAGTTGTGTGATTATGATGATATTTCATTGATGATGAAGATTAAAGCATCTATATGTAGTCACGAGAGTCAAGTTATGGAGCACTATGACCTCACCCCCTTGCCACTGTTGAATTATGATATGTTATGAGAGTTAAGTTGAGTAAGTTTGCATTTGATTAATACAATAATTATGTTAGCATAATTGAGAATGTCTTGTATTACATTGATACATGATTCTCTACTAAATAGAATAATTGTTGTTGAACATCGAGGTTGAAGTCCTAGAGGACTAAAATGAAAAGGCTATCATTGATATATAAAATAGATAAGGTCCTGTATAACACCATGTCTGGGACATGGCCTCGACACCAAGTTATGATTCCATTTAAGACCATATCTAGGATATGGCTTTAGTAATGAATATAAGAATTGTGTAAGACCATATTTAGAATATGGCATCGATACTTGATATGGAAGTCCATATAAGACCTCATCTGGGATATGGCATTGGCATTTAGAGGTGACTCCATATAAGACCACCTCGAAAATGTGGCATTGGTTTTGTACAAACGTGAATGATGATGAATATGCGTCATTGATTATCCCTAGTGATCAATGGGACAGAAAGATGAGTCTAGAGGTAGAAATGAGAATTTTACTAATGCCATGTGAATGGGTGAATACCATGTGAAGTCAAGAAGGTATGATGTGTGGCATAAGTGCTAAATAAATGTCAAGTATGAGTAAGTTGGCTTGAGGCCTATGACCTGTGCATGGTTAGTTAATGCCATGGATGGGTTATAATAATCTCCTTCGGTATTATGTATGAATATTTGTTGCCTTTTAGGAATGATGTAGTTGTTCCTCTCATAAATTATGATTGTGTGAGGAGGTCAGCTGACTGAAAAAGTAGACTAACCGGTTGTCGATTTAGCTAATTGAAATCGACATTCCTTTATCTTCGTAACCTTATTCGGGTACTTTGAGGAGGAAGTTGGTGATGATTCTAGTATAAGAAGTGAAATCAAAAGTTTCACGTCGTGTAGTAGGTTTTCGGGTAAGCCGAATAGAGTTAATGAATTTGATCGACATGTCCCTGTTATCGTGAGATATGACGATAGTAAAGGTTTTAGATTAGCATAGCAAGAGAAAATCAGATGAAAGTGTGCTTGAAATATGTTCTCCGTATGGAGAAAAGAGTAGATTGATGTAATGAAATATGATTCAAACTCTGTGTGTACATGGGTAGAGAGCATGATATGAGGATATGCTCATCGAAATGTTCAAACCGTGATGGTTGAGTTGAAAGCTATAGAAGGAACTATTCATTGAAAGTTCTAGTACTGAGTTCAGTCTAAATCGAGAAAAAGAGTTGACAGGTTGGTGATCCAGAAATGATCACTTTTGTGTTTGTGTTGTGAGTTAGATGTCATGAAATGATCTATGGGAAAATCGATGTGTATTTTTTGAATTTTAATGAGTGAGAGTATATTATGTTACAGAAGATTTTGAAAATGAAATAGTGGAAACGGCTTGAGCTATTACAACGATGGGTATAGTTATTGTAATACTTCTCAGATAGTAGACATAGTATAGGTGTCTGAATGAAAGATCCATGTTAAGCAATGCGAGTTAGTTACTCGGTTGATCTTAGTTGGTAATATCCTAGTTTCAGTGAGGTTAATGACTAGAGTGAGTCTCCCTTTCAGAACAAAAGGGTTCAAAAGTGTGATAGTAAATGATATTTTAAATAAGCTCTGAATGAGATTATTTAAGATGATAAAATATAGGTTGCATAAGTTTTCTATTTTTGATGCTTTCTCGATATAGAATTGGAATGATGATGAATCCAAAACTTATACAAAAGTTTTGGTATGAGATCTAGTAATAGCATATCTACTAATGCAAGAATAAGGAATGTAGTCATGTGCATAAATGTTTTGACAATAGAGTACATTTCATGATATGATTGAGTTTATGGTCAGAAGTATTTAACCACTAAAAGCTGAGTTTCCAAAGCGTACAAGTCAAGACTATTACAGTCGGTGAATGCTTTAATGAGAAAGTGAGACAAAACCTTATAGATTTCAATTCTGGTTTGACATAATTCCCAAGGAGGGGGATGACATTCGAATTGTAATGAATCAACCAGTAAAGATCCGAACGATCATTGGACATGTATAGAGTTCCAAATTGGTATCACAGTTTAAAGGTTGTTGGCAAGAGAAACTTGAGAATAAGTGGATTTGTGCTTTTGAAGAGTTGATGGAAACGTTTTAAGAATGTTGGTAGCAACTCCTCCTGATAAGATTTTTTGGGGACGAAAATCCCTAAGGGGGAGAATTGTAACAGCCCGATTTAGGGGCTAGTCAAAATAGTGATCTCAAAATCAATAGATCTAGGTTAGAGAAAATTATTTTCATGTTATGTTATGTGTTATAACATGTTTATAAGGATGCATGAAAATTTTGGTGTCCTAATTTTAGTGATTTCTAGCTAAATTTTGAAAAAAAGGACTAAATTACATAAAGTACGAAAGTTCTATCTTATTTGTTAGAGATGCCAAATAGCTAAGGATTAATATTTGGAGGTCCCAAATGTGCAATTTTGCCTTGTTTAAGTGAGTTGGCCGGCCATGTGACATAGGGGACAAGAGCATTTAATTTTGGTCAAAATTGGTGGGAATTAGGTGATAAAATGAATAAAAGATGTTATCATCTTTTACTATTCATTCACCTTCAACCACCAAAAATTTGAAGATAAAAACAAGAGTTTTGGAGCTCAAACTTCCAGCCAACAAATTCCCTAGCTAGTAAGTGATTTTGATGACCTTTCTTGATAAAAATTGTACTTTTGGAGTCCCCAAAGCTTAAGCTAGCTAATAAAGGGACTAATTTGCAATATGGTTGAGAGTATAGGGACTTTCCATGAAAGATTTTAAGTTGGTTGCTGAGTTTTATGGAAGAAAATGTGTAATATCCCGGGTTAAGGGCTATTTTGTTTTGGCATTGGTTGCATGATTAATTGCTTACTATGATGTTGTTTGGGTGTTTTGGGACTTAGTCAGTAGGCTAGGAGTGAGCCCTGGTAGGTGGTGAAATTTTAGTTTTGGGCTTTAGGGATAGGAGCTGAAGGAGATGGGGCTTATATTTAAATTAAGTGAATTTAAAGCACAAATGAGGAGCTAGCAAAGTGGCAAGCATGCGCCACATGGAGAGTGTGTGTGGCGCCATCTACAAGGGGAGGTCTTGTGTTCAAGTCATGAGAATCCCACCCCTTTGGCTCCCATTTTGGACGGCATGGAGGAAGAGGTAGAAGGCAACTTGAACTCTAGCTTGGACTTAGTCTTCACATTCAAAAGAGGGGTGGAGAGTGAAAGTAGGAGGAGACTTGGTCATGGATTTGAATTGGTGGTGGGGAGTAAATGGGGAGATTTGGCGATTTGGTGAGAGTTTGGGGAAAGGGCATGTGTGGCGGTTGGTAATTGGAGTGAGCCAAATTGCCTTTTGGCATGTGTAATTTTCGGTCACTTGCAATAGCCTAAGCTGAATCTCTTTGTTCTTTTTTCATTTTGGAAACCGAACCCAAGTGCTCTCATCTTTGCCGAAATTTCTTTTGGCTTTGGTGTCCTTTTTCCTACCCTTCATCAAAGCTCTTTTGGGTAAGCAAGTTTCTCCTAGTCAAAAACGAGCCAAAATTTGCAAGACACTTCTTCTTCTTCTTCTTTTTTTTCAGCTAGAGCCGAATGCTCAAGGAGCTTTTCGACAAAAATTATTTTGCATCTCTAAACTTGGTGAGCCGAGAGTTCTTTTGCATTTCTCTTCTATTCTTTTTTTGTACTTGAACAAAGCCACCCTAGTATCCCTTTTCAAATTCTTTTCTCTTTTCTTTCACACAAAACCAAAGCTATATTCATCCATTCATCTTTTCTTTATTTTTCTTTCTTTGTCAAAACCTATTAGTCGACCTTACTACCACCCTTGCCGCTTTTCCTTCTTTGTTTTTCTCTAAAGCTCTTCTTTTCTTGATCAAGGGTGCTAGCGAAACTCCACTCCCCAAACCCCTTTTTTCTTTGTTTCTTTTCATTCAAAACCAAGGTGACCCCTCCATTCATCTTTCTTTACTTTCATTTTTTTTCTTCCAAAACCTCATTGGTAATCCTTTTCCTCTCTTAGTAGTTGGTAGGCCGATTATTGGTGGTTGTTAGGTGCTGGTTTCCAATCGCTTGGTAGTGGGTAAGTGTTGGCCAATGGCCATTTCTCTTTCTCGTATTTTACCAATTCTTGGTATGTTAAGGGTGATATCGGTATGGGTTAAAAAGGTGTTAACTTCTTGTTTAATCTTTTCAGATAGGGTCTTTGGACTTTGGAAATAATCAAGAGGAGTCTTCCAACTCTTTTAGCCGATTGTTAAGTGGTGGTAAGAGGAGTATTTTGTTAGTCCATTCTTTTAGCCTCGTTAAAGCAAGTCTCAATGGATTAATGGATTTTCTTTTTAGGTGGAGGCCGTTTGTAAAAGAGAAACCTTTGTGGTTCGAGTTTGGTAGGAAGCCAAACGCTTGCAAGGTAAGGACTATTTGATAAACCCTTTTGGTTTAATGCTTGTGGAATGGTATGATGGTTAATCCATTTGTTGGCCGATTGTAGGATTCGAGTTGTAGAAGTGATCGAGGGACGTAAATCGATTTTAGGATTAATACCTTCGCTAATTCGTGTGTAAACCAACACGATCTTAACTTAATAATGTGATAACTTGTTGTGTAAATGAAACAGTTGTGTTTGATTAGTGCGATACCCATTGAGGTATGGATATGGATTCGTAAGTACCGCTTTCACTATGAGTTATGTGATGATGATGATATCATGATTTTTAATACTTTGAGATGCCATGTTAAGCATGTGAGCATGATAGCATGATTGCACGATTTTGCATCTAGTATGATACGTGATTAGGTGATATGAGAGGAGGGGAATATGATATCCGTGTCTTTGGGACACGTGTCTTTGGGACACCGGAGGTTTGGCACCTCCGGTGGTTTGGTACCACGTATTTTGTGACTTTGGGTCACCAGAGGTTTGGCACCTCGGCGCCTCGTCCCAGTGGTTTAGTACCACAAAGGGTTGGCCCCACGCTTGATTATACTGGATTGACGCCATGATTTGGTATCACACGATGGGTTGGCCCCATCATCGATTTGTGACTACGGTCACCAAGTGATTTGGTATCACATTGTGTCTTTGGGACACCGGAGGTTTGGCACCTCATTGCGACTTGTCCTCGTGGTTTAACACCACCGTGGGTTGGCCCCACTTTTGAGATATGGGATCGCCGCTAGTGATTTGGTATCACACGATGGGTTGGCCCCATCATTGGATTATTTGTGACTTGGTCACCAGTGGTTTGGTACCACAAGATGGATATCGTGACTTTGGGTCACCAAGTGGTTTGGCACCACCAAGGGTTTGGTACCACACTGGGTAAAAAAGCGATATGGTTGGTTAGGAACGGGTGCATGATTTGCATTATTCTCATATGATATATGTGTTGGCATGTTATACCGGAGAGGAATTATACACCGAGTCTTGCGACTCACTCTCTCTCCTTTGACTATTTCAGTGACACATAGACGCGGACATGGAGCCGGATGGACTCGAGGTGCTCATGCCATACCGAAATAAAGATTTGCTCGGACTTCTTTTATAAAATTTGGTACACTAGTGGTTTATTTCTATTTTGTTATATTTGGGTTTGTAAATGGCCTCTAAAATTATGTTTTGATATGTTATGGTTAAGTAGATTTTCAATATGCTTTAACAAACTAATTGAGTGAAATGTGCTAAAATTTGGAAAGACAACGCTTTCAAAATTTCAAAGACGATGTTTTAAACTATACCATCGGGTATCATACTATAACTTGAGATAAAGTGAACTCAAAAGGTTTTCCAACTTAAATATGATTTTCTACTAAGTCATAAATGTTTTAGTAACAATTAGAAATAACTTAAGCTTCAAAACGAAATAAACTAATTTTTCCTCCACATCGGATAAATTTTCAAAACTTTCTAGGTTTTCAAATACATCATCAGATTTTTAATCAAAAGCTACTTGAGTTATCCTCAAAATACAAAATTTCGCTAAGTGTTCTCACCAAATTTCTAGACTTCAACTTAAACCATCCAAAACCTTTTTCCTGTAGCATACCAGATTCGGTCGTGGTGTATTGACCGGGTTTGGGGTGTTACATTTGTGGTATCAGAGCCAAGTTCAAAAGCTCGGCTGTGGGCCCGAGGCCCAAAATGTTTTAAAACTATAGTTTTTAAGTATTCTGTTTTAAAGTATGGTTTGAAAGGCATGACACCGAGTCTCCGGCACCAGTCCGCCCAGGTAAGTACCCCGTACTATTGGTTGTGATATTAATTGATATGATTGAATGGCTAGTGATAGTAAGATTACTTTAGAGACTGAAACTGATAGGATTCTGTGGACTCGCGAAAACAAAGTCTCTTTAATATTCATAAAACTTTGCTTTAAAAATAGTGGAATAATGACTGATACATAAAATTCTTTAATCAGACGAGATTTAGTCATGAGTACCGAGGTGGATGTGGTCGTGGGCGTGGTCGCGGTAGGATGATCTGCTTCGAGCCCGTAGGTTCAAGGCGGTGGTTCAGAATGAGGTACGGCCCGCCACCACTTGAGGTGGTGAGTTCGAGGAGCGCATCTGCTGATGATGCAAAGGTCACAGCGATGCTACGGGTTTTAGAAAGGGTAGCTGGAGCAGTGGAGGCGTAGAGCTAGGAAATCATGTGCTGAGCGACTTGGCAAATGGGGTGAATTCTTTTCGGTGTCTCGGGTGTTGCTCAAAGATCTTGCTGAGTATTACTGAAGCGACAGAGCGGATCATGGATGATCTAGACCGACCGCGAAGAAAAGTTGAAGGATCGATCACTTCTCCGGATGAGTCATACCATGGTGGCTCACGGTCCGTGAATACTGCAATGAAGATCCGACATGGGACTATTTTCGGCCGCTTATCAAAGTACGCTTGAGCTAACTACATAAATGAGCAGAGGAAAGCATTTCGAGGTTAGTCCAGGGAGCAACTCGTGGTCGGAGTACGAGGCGTAGTTTCGAGGTCGAGTCGGTATGCTGTGGGTATGATGGCTATCGAAAGCATGAGAGGTGCGTTCGCTTCGAGGATGGCTGCGAGACGAACTAAGGTCGATAATTGCGCCACCAGGAGCGTGAATTTGCGGTTCGGCTGAAAAGGCGAAGGTTGCCGAGGGCATTAAAGAGTCTGTGAGGCGGTGGTATGGATAGAAACCGTCATAAACGGAGTTTTGGATCTTCCGGTCGTCGGGTAATCGCAAAGGGCTAGACCGAGGGGCGAATCGATCGGGTAGGTTTGTTGCTGCTAGGCGGGACCGCCGCAAAGGTAAACCGTTGTGGAAAGGCTCACCGGGAGGATGTTGGACCGATGGCGAGGTCGTTTTGAGTGTGGCTCACTGGACCACCGAGTGAGGGACCGTCGCAAAGTTAGCTAGGATTCAGCAGAATCGTAATGAATCGATGTAAATAATGGACCACCGCAGAGGGCCGAGGTAATGGCGTAGGGGTAATAGTTCGGTGGGGCCGTGGAGCACCGCGAGGTGCGTAGTTCGAGGCCGACGGTACCGGGTTGGTGTATGCTGCGAGGCGCCGAGAGGAGGGCGACGCACCGGACGTCATTACCGAGTACGTTTTTAATCTTTGGTTCTCCATTTACTGCTTTAATTGATGTGGGTTCAACACATTCGTATGTTGCAAGTAGTATAGTGAAGACCATGAATTTAGACTCGAGGTATCTTCAGGCGTATGACCGTAATAAGCCCTCTAGGTCACTCTGTAGTGGTAGATAAACCGATAGAGACGCACTTCTAGAACTCCAAGGGGTAGTATTTGAGGTCGATCTGATGGAACCGCCATTCGGGAGTTTGATCTAATTCTCGAATGGACTGGCCGGTAAGTATCAGTGAGAAGTTGGATCATGACTAAGCGCATGGTTCTCGAGCACACCGAGGGTGATGAAGTGGTTCGATCGGTAATAGGAGAAATTATCGTCCAATGTGGTATCTCGCCCAAAGCCGAGAAAATGGTCGAAAGAAGTCGCGAAGCATATATGGTGCATGTGTATGCCTTGGAGGCTAAGAGTCTGCTTGTGGAGACAGTTTGACGCTTAGGAATTTGTTGATGTGTTTCTGAGGAGCTTTGGGTTTGCCACCGGATCGGAGGTAGAGTTCGGATAGATCATTTATCTTAATCGCACGGTAGATCCATTGCTCCGCATGTGATGGCACCTAAGGAGTTAGTGGAGCTTAAGGCTCGACATGTGAATTGTTGGACCGAGGCTTTATCGTGCCAAGCATTTCACCATGGGGAGCGCCGCAGACTTTTTGTAAAGAAGAAGGATTCAGACTATGCGGATGTGCATAGACTACCGCCAATTGAATAAGTCGACGATTAAAACAAGTATCCACCGCTTCGGATAGATGACTTGTTTGATCACCAAGGGGCGCCGATTTTTCAAGATCGACCTAAGGTCTGGGTATCACCAGTTGAAGGTAAAAGAGGCGATATCTGTAAGACGGCATTTCGTACTCGGTATGGGCATTTTGAGTTCCTAGTTATGCCGTTCGGGTTGACTAACGCACCGGCAGCTTTCATGGATCTGATGAATAGGGTGTTCCAACAGTACCTAGATCAGTTCGTGGTGGTTTTTATCGACGACATCTTGGTATACTCAAGGACTGAGGAAGAGCATAATGCTTATTTACGGGTGGTATTGCAGATTCTAAGGAGAAACAAATTTCTATCTGAAGTTCAAGAATGCGAGTTCGCTCGTGGAGGTGACATTCTTGGGTCATGTAGTGTCAATGAGGGATTAGAGTGGACCCCGCAAGGTAGAAGCGGTTTTGGATTGAAGCCGCCTAAGTCAAGAGCTGAGATTCGAGTTTTCGGGTTGGCGGATACTACCAAGATTTGTAGAGGTTTCTCGTTAATTGCAAGACCGATGACCAAATTATTGAGAAAGGGAGTTCCGTTTATTTGACCGAGAAGCAACAGAGAGCTTCGACAAGTTGAAGAAGATTTTGACCGAAGCTCCGGTTCTGATTCAACCTGAGGCTGGTAAGGAATTTACAGTGTACTGCGATGCATCACATACGGGTTTGGGTTGTGTGCTGATGCAAGAAGGGAAGGTTGTGGCTTACGCATCCCGACAGCTGAGGCCACATGAGGTCAATTATCCTACGCACGATTTGGAGCTTGCGGCTGTAGTATTTGCCTTAAAGATATGGAGGCATTACTTGTACGGAGAGAGATCGATAGTCTACACGGACCATAAGAGTCTGAAGTACCTTCGACTCAGAAAGACTTGAATCGAGAGCAATGGCGGATGGATTGAGCCGCCAAAGACTACGATTGCTCAATTGAGTATCATCCGGGCAAGGCTAACGTCGTGGCAGACGCGTTGAGCCGTAAGGTTGTTTCAGATTTAAGAGCGTTGTTTGCCCACTTGAGTTTGTACGACGACGGGAGTATTCTGGCAGAACTGCAGGTTAAGCCTACTTGGGTTGAGCAGATCAGAGAAAAGCAGTTGTTAGATGAGGTTTTGAGCGCGCAGAAGACTCAGGTGCAGAGTGATGGGTTGAAGGGGTATAGCTTGTCTAATGATGGGGTTCTGTGTTTCCAGGGGAAGGCTTGTATGCCGAGAGATGCTGAATTGAGGCAAAAGATTCTTCAGGATGCTCATAGCAATTTCTACGCTTATGCATCCCGGAGGTAGCAAAATGTATAAGGATCTCGTGGAACGCTTACGTGGTAAAGATCTCGAAAAAGGAGGTGACAGAGTTTGTAGGAAAGTGTCGACATGTCGCCAGTCAAGGCCGAGCATCGCCATCGTCTGGTTGCTTCAGCCAGTGAAGATTCCACAATGGAAGTGGGAAAGGATAACTATGGATTTCGTCAGTGGATTACCGCTTACACCGAGCAAGAAGGATTCAGTTTTGGGTAATTTTGGATCGCCGGACTAAATCCGCCACTTTATTCCGGTGAGGGTGGATTACTCACTTCAGAGGTTGGCGGTCAGATGTGTCGAGATTGTGAGATCGCACGGGTGCCCGTGACGATCATCTCGGATAGGGACCCCAGATTCACGCCAAGGTTCTGGAAGGCTTTGCATCGAGCTCTAGGTACACGGTTAGATTTCAAAGACGGATTTCATCCGCAGATCGACGGGCAATGGAAAGAGTTATATGATATTGGAGGACATGCTTGAGGGTGTGTTTTGGACTTGTGGTAGCCGGAGGAGTATCTACTGTTAGTGAATTCGCCTACAACAACAAACTACCAAGCGAGCATCAAGATGGCACCATATGAGGCGCTATGGTAGGAAGTGTCGCTCACCTACTTGTTGGATGAGCTAAGTGAACGCCATTGTTAGGACCAGAGTTGGTTCTCGAGATCAAGACAAGGTTAAGTTAATTCAGTGCTCGATTGAAGGAGGCTTCGACCGGTAGAAGTTCTATGCCGATCTTAAGCGAAGAGATATTGAATTTGCTGTGGAGATCGGGTTTTCTGAAGGTCTCACCGTGGAAGAAAGTATTGAGGTTCGTGAAGAAAGGCAAGCTAAGTCCGAGGTTTATTGGGCCGTATAAGGTATTAAGACGACGAGTGGGACCAGCTTGCTTATCACCGAGTTGCCACCGAGCTAAGTCGATTCACGACGTGTTCCACGCTTCGATGCTACTGGCGATATCGCTCGATCCATCACATGTGGTAACGATGAAGAGATCGAGGTAAATCCAGATTTGTCCATGGAAGAAGAGCCTGCATGCATTTTAGACCGGATATGAAGGTTCTCAAGAAGTCTGTGCCTCGTTAAGGTTCTTTGGCGAAATCATGGCGTGGAAGAAGCGACATGGGAACCCGAGGATATGATGAGACAAAGAATACCCGCAACTCTTTCGACTGTGTAATTTCGAGGTCGAAATTATTTTAAGGGGTAGAACTGTAATATCCCAAGTTAAGGGCTATTTTGTTTTGGCATTGGTTGCATGATTAATTGCTTGCTATGATGTTGTTTGGATGTTTTCGGACTTAGTCAGAGGCTAGGAGTGAGCCTGGGTAGGTGGTGAAATTTTAGTTTTGGGCTTTAGGGATAGGAGTCAAGGAGATGGGGCTTATATTTAAATTAAGTGAATTTAAAGCACAAATGAGGAGCTAGCAAAGTGGCAAGCATGCGCCACATGGAGAGTGTGTGAGGCGTCATCTACAAGGGGAGGTCTTGTGTTCAAGTCATGAGAATCCCACCCTTTGGCTCCCATTTTGGACGGCATGGAGGAAGAGGTAGAAGGCAACTTGAACTCTAGCTTGGACTTAGTCTTCACATTCAAAGAGGGTGGAGAGTGAAAGTAGGAGGAGACTTGGTCATGGGATTTGAATTGGTGGTGTGGGAGTAAATGGGGAGATTTGGCCATTTGGTGAGAGTTTGGGGAAAGGGATGTATGGCGGTTGGTAATTGAGTGAGCCGAAATTGCCTTTTGGCATGTGTAATTTTCGATCACTTGCAATAGCCTAAGCCGAATCTCTTTGTTCTTTTTTTCATTTTGGAAACCGAACCCAAGTGCTCTCATCTTTGCCGAAATTTCTTTTGGCTTTGGTGTCCTTTTTCCTACCCTTCGGTCAAAGCTCTTTTGGGTAAGCAAGTTTCTCCTAGTCAAAAACGAGCCAAAATTTGCAAGACACTTATTCTTCTTCTTTTTTTTTTTCAGCTAGAGCCGAATGCTCAAGGAGCTTTTCGACAAAAATTGTTTTGCATCTCTAAACTTGGTGAGCCGAGAGTTCTTTTGCATTTCTTCTATTCTTTTTTTGTACTTGAACAAAGCCGACCCTAGTATCCCTTTTCAAATTCTTTTCTCTTTTCTTTCACACAAAACCGAAAGCTATATTCATCCATTCATCTTTTCTTTATTTTTCTTTCTTTGTCAAAACCTATTAGTCGCACCTTACTACCACCCTTGCTGCTTTCCTTCTTTGTTTTTCTCTAAAGCTCTTCTTTTCTTGATCAAGGGTGTTAGCCAAACTCCACTCCCCAAACCCCTTTTTCTTTGTTTCTTTTCATTCAAAACCAAGGTGACCCTCCATTCATCTTTCTTTACTTTCGCTTTTTTTCTTCCAAAACCTGCTGGCGAATCCTTTTCCTCTCTTAGTAGTTGGTAGGCCGATTATTGGTGGTTGTTAGGTGCTGGTTTCAATCGCTTGGTAGTGGGTAAGTGTTGGCGAATGGCCATTTCTCTTCTCGTATTTTACCAATTCTTGGTATGTTAAGGGTGATATCGGTATGGGTTAAAAGGTGTTAACTTCTTGTTTAATCTTTTCAGATAGGGTCTTTGGACTTTGGAAATAATCAAGAGGAGTCTTCCAACTCTTTTAGCCGATTGTTAAGTGGTGGTAAGAGGAGTATTTTGTTAGTCCATTCTTTTAGCCTCGTTAAAGCAAGTCTCAATGGATTAATGGATTTTCTTTTTAGGTGGAGGCCGCTTGTAAAAGAGAAACCTTTGTGGTTCGAGTTTGGTAGGAAGCCAAACGCTTGCAAGGTAAGGACTATTTGATAAACCCTTTTGGTTTAATGCTTGTGGCGAATGGTATGATGGTTAATCCATTTGTTGGCCGATTGTAGGATTCGAGTTGTAGAAGTGATCGAGGGACGTAAATCGATTTTAGGGATTAATACCTTCGCTAATTCAGGTGTGTAAACCAACACACGATCTTAACTTAATAATGTGATAACTTTGTTGTGTAAATGAAACAAAGTGTTTGATTAGTGCGATACCCATTGAGGTATGGATATGGATTCGGGTAAGTACCGTTTCACTATGAGTTATGTGATGATGATGATATCATGATTTTTAATACTTTGAGATGCCATGTTAAGCATGTGAGCATGATAGCATGATTGCACGATTTTGCATCTAGTATGATACGTGATTGGGTGATATGAGAGGAGGGGGAATATGATATCCGTGTCTTTGGGACACTGTGTCTTTGGGACACCAGAGGTTTGGCACCTCCAGTGGTTTGGTACCACGTATTTTGTGACTTTGGGTCACCAGAGGTTTGGCACCTCAGCGTCTCGTCCCAGTGGCTTAGTACCACAGTGGGTTGGCCCCACAGTTGATTATACGGGATTGACGCCAGTGATTTGGTATCACACGATGGGTTGGCCCCATCATCAGATTTGTGACTACGGTCACCAGTGATTTGGTATCACATTGTGTCTTTGGGACACCAGAGGTTTGGCACCTCATTGCGACTTGTCCCTGTGGTTTAACACCACCGTGGGTTGGCCCCACTTTTGAGATATGGGATCGCTCGCTAGTGATTTGGTATCACACGATGGGTTGGCCCCATCATTGGATTATTTGTGACTTGGTCACCAAAGGGTTTGGTACCACAAGATGGATATCGTGACTTTGGGTCACCAGTGGTTTGGCACCACCAAGGGTTTGGTACCACACGGGTAAAAAAGGCGATATGGTTGGTTAGGAACGGGTGCATGATTTGCATTATTCTCGTTATGATATATGTGTTGGCATGTTATACCGGAGAGGGAATTATACACCTAGTCTTGCGACTCACTCTCTCCTTTGACTATTTCAGTGACACATAGCCATGACATGGAGCCGGATGGACTCGAGGTGCTCATGCCATACTGAAATAAAGATTTGCTCGGACTTCTTTTATAAAATTTGGTACACTAGCTGGTTTATTTCTATTTTGTTATATTTGGGTTTGTAAATGGCCTCTTAAATTATGTTTTGATATGTTATGGTTAAGTAGATTTTCAATATGCTTTAACAAACTAATTGAGTGAAATGTGCTAAAATTTGGAAAGACAACGCTTTCAAAATTTCAAAGACGATGTTTTAAACTATACCATCTGCATCATACTATAACTTGAGATAAAGTGAACTCAAAAGGTTTTCCAACTTAAATATGATTTTCTACTAAGTCATAAATGTTTTAGTAACAATTAGAAATAACTTAAGCTTCAAAACGAAATAAACTAATTTTTCCCGCACATCGGATAAATTTTCAAAACTTTCTAGGTTTTCAAATACATCATCGATTTTTAATCAAAAGCTACTTGAGTTATCCTCAAAATACAAAATTTCGCTAAGTGTTCTCACCAAATTTCTAGACTTCAACTTAAACCATCCAAAACCTTTTTCCTGTAGCATACCAGATTCGATCGTGGTGTATTGACCGGGTTTGGGGTGTTACAAAATGAATGTTAGGAAGGTGAGGAACAACTTTTGTGAAAGGTGTTGTCATGAAAGCACCTAATTAGGACTAAAATGCAAAAGTAGTAATTTGTTCATTAAGGCATGAAATAGTTGAAATTGCATATTGTTGCAAGAGGATTAAATGTTCAGCTAGGTTTGTGTAATAAGAAAATGTGATGAAAATTTATTTACAAGCCTAGGGGAAAAATCATACATTTGCCAAAGTATAAGGGCAAATTGGTCATTTTTACCTAAGTGTAGATTATGGTGTATTATGATGTATAAGTGATTAAATGAGTAAATTCCATTGTTCTAGGTCAAAAAAATAAGATTCGAACCTAGAACGGTTGAAAAGAGAAATGTGGGCAAAAAGTCCCTTTCAGCCCTTTCGACATCGAGGTAAGTTCATATGCTAAATTATGAAATTCTAAGTGAAGTACTTGCCGTTTTGATGTTGTATAGATTATTTAATTGCCTCTATGTATATGTTAAGTACATTTGACGAAATGTTGAGAATTAAGAGTCTTGTTTTTAATCTAAGTCTAGTGAGAAAAGAAATTACCATGATATGATAATAATTAATGCTCCGTGTAAGACCATATTGGAATATGGCCTCAGTATAAGAATTCGTATAAGACCATGTCGGAGACATGGAATCGATATGTTAATGCAAGTAAGACCCTATTGGGGTATGATATTAATGTGACATTAAGCGTATGAAACTCAATAGTGTTATTTAACAATTTGAGTGATTCCACGGAAATGTTGAAAGTGAGAAAGTATGTGATTGTACCACGAGAAGCACAAGAGTGTGTTAGAATTGAATTGAGATGAATTCAGTATATGATGAAACCCTAATGGGTTATGTGAAATCAATACACCTTAGTTGCATGAGATAGATTTATTAATGCATTATGTGAATGCGAATGAGTACCGTAGAAAGTTAAGTAAGGATAGTAGTGTGTGAGGATGTTCTCGGATGAACATTAGAAATAGAGAAAGACATATGGATAATTATCCATGAATGTATAATAATGGTGAGCTATGTGCGATATCATCTTATTGATGGTAGTGATGGGCTGTGTGCGATACCATCTATTATATTATTATCGGTGGGATATGTGCGATACCACATGATTAATTAGAAATCGATGGGCTGTGTGCGATTCCATCAATTATATAATGATTGGTAGGCTAAGTGCAAAACCACCGTAAGTACAAATGATTGGTGGGCTGTGTGCGACACCACCCTATTAGAGATCGATGGTGGGCTAAGTGCGAAACCACCTAGAGATAAGTATTACTAGTGTCTTATTGAAAATACTTGATGCGTTGTTTTATATGATCATGTAGCGACTAGTGCAGGAATGTATGCTAATTAACATGGACAATTGGCTTGTGGCATGGTTAGAATGTGGTAAGAGATAGAATGAGTAAGTTTGAAGAATGGTTGAGTAACTAACCATCAGTTTATGAGTATAACTCCTTATAATACCTTATGGTTGTGTATATCCTATGTAACACCCCTTACCCGAGACCGTTGCCGGAGTCGAGTACGAGGCATTACTAGACTTAACTTACTAGTTCGGGGCATAAAAGTTTAAAACTGTCCATCTGCATCATGTTCACTAAATCAATTATAACTCGAGTTACGAAACTTAAAATCTAGATCCGTAAATTTTCCCTGAAACTAGACTCATATATCTTCTTACTATAATTTTTCCAGAATTTTTGATGTTGCCAATTAGTACAGTTTATTAGTTAAAGTCTTCCCTGTTACACAGTTTGACAGTTCTGACCTCTCTTCACTGAAAATCAATTATATCATAATATACAACTCTTTTTCCTACACCGTTTCTTTCATATAAAAATAGACTCAATAAGATTTAATTCTATATCTCATGCACAACCTAATTACATTTATACTATTTTTGGTGATTTTTCAAAATCACATCACTGCTGCTGTACAAACTGTTCCCCTGCATATACTTACATAATTTGTTTCTAATAATTACCAACTAGGCATTTCAATATGTCCAAAACATGCTCTTAATTAGCCATTTTAATAGCTAATCATTACCAAACATTTACAAGCCAATCTTAAGCCATATCATAAGGTTATACACACAAGATAGCTAAGTCCCTATACATGCCATAGCTTAAAACGTCGAGTTACAAAATACCAGTATAATCCTTTGATAGTGCGTAACGATCTCCGACGTCTTTGTGATTCCCAAGTTGGCTTGTAATACTATAAAAAAAATTAAAGAATGGGAGTAAGCATAAAGCTTATTAAGTTTACATGTAAATAAATAACAACATTCTTAATCAATTATCTTATTCTTTTCTTATCAAGATCACTTAAGCTTTTAACTCATTGTACTTAAACTTGTATTCTTACTTGTACCTTTAAACATGAATTTGCCTTACATTACTTTTTTAGCTTGAACTTGTCTTACCTTTACTTTGGTATACTCTTTGAATTTTCCGTTGAACCACTTGGAATACTAAGGATACGGGTACCTTTCCTTATGAAACTTAACCATTGCCATGTCTTGACATGGTCTTACGTGGTATCCTTGCCTTATGAACTCACCAATGCCATGCCTTGGCATGGTCTTACATGGGACATTTGCCTTATAGTAACATATCAATGCCATGTCTTGACATGGTCTTACATGATTTCCTTAAACCTTAATGTCATGACATTTGTATCGTACACATTCCTAATGTTCAACCTGAACTTTCTGAGATAACTTTTCCGTCAATTCATACTTGAGTCTTTAAATAATAAATTTACAGAATAAATATGTAAATACTGGAATTTAACAGTATTAAATGTACAATAATAGAATATTGCATTTATTTATCAGAACTTACCTCGAAACAAAATACGATCAACTATATCGATTTAGTCCTCTATATTTTCTTTCCTCGATCTAACTCGATTTCATTCTTCTTGATCTATAATAGCAAATTTAGCTTATTTAATACTCACATTCATCAAAACAATCCTTAACTCTTAACTTTGGCAAAATTACAATTTTACCCCTAAACTTTTACATATTTACACATTTGCCCCAAAGCTCAGAAATTAAAATTTATCCATTATTCTTATGTTTTATGACATTCTGATTATTTTTCCTTCTATGGCAACATCAAATTCTCACTCTAACTTGTACTTATGAACATTAGGTATTTTTACCGATTAAGCCATTTTACTCGCTTTCACTTAAAATCACTTAGCAAAAGTTGTTTAACATAATTTCAGACTTCATATTCTATAATAAAACATAAAATAAACATTTTCACCTATGGGTATTTTTCCAAATATGAACCCTAGCATGAATTATTGATAGAATAAGCTAAATCTAGCTACTAGGGCTTCAAAGATGTAAAGAACATTAAAAGCTGGCTTGGAATCACTTACTATGGAGCTTGGAAGCTTGAAACAAACCCTAGCTATGGTGAACCCTTGTAATTTCATCCTAATGAAGAAGATGAGCATATTTTGCCATCTTTTTCCCTTTTAATTCCTTTTATTACCAAATGACTAAATTACCCTTCATTAAAAACTTTGGTTCTTTCCACCTATATATGTCCATTTTGTCCATGAAAATATAATGGTCTAATTAGCATTTAAGGACTCCTACTTCAAACCCCATTTCAATCAAGTACTCTATAAATTAGAACCCTATTTAGCAACTTTTGCAAACAAGTCCTAATAGGCAATTTAAGCATGACATTAATAAAATTTCTTATCAATACTCTAACACATGTATTTAATCACTCGATAAATCATAATAATTAATCACAATAAACTTTTATAGCTTGGATTCATGGTTTTGCAACCACTATTCCGTTAGGCCTTATTTCGAGATGTTACATCTTATGAACATCAGTAATTTTCAATTATATGCAAATGAGCTTACTAAGCATTATTTCTTACTTCTTTCCTTTTTCCCATCTCTTATAGGTTATTTTAACTAGCTTGGGTTGAAGGCCACCGGAGATGTTTTCACATTATCGAGTAGACACTTGGTATGATGTTTCAAGTTCTTATGAGTTATGGCATGTATAGGGACCTCTTTTAAAGTTGACTAAGTCATAGTTAATATAGCTAAATGTGTTGGCATTTAGATGGATAATTTATTTTGTATAATGCCAAGGTTGATAGCCACTTCATTATATGAAAAGATGTATTTATCCATGTGAGATTGTGTTTGAATTTGAGTTGATTATGGATGTGTTATATGAGTATTTGTTTTGTGAGCTAGATAGGTGTAAAGAACTTAACAAATAGCTTTGTTCTTGTCCATGTGGGTAGATACATGGGCATGTATCTAGGCCATGTGTGACATACGGTCAGCCCATGGGCGTGTGACTTGGCTATGTGTCCCCTGCAAGTTAGCATTTTAAGTTAGAATAGACCATGGGCTAGCCACACGGCGTGTGTCTAGGCCGTGTAAAGTGGTCAGTGTTCACCACGGATAGAGAAAACGGGCGTGTTAAGGCCGTGTGTATTTAGTCAGTGTCGACAACGGGTGGAAGACACGGGCATGCCCTAGTGGTACATGGGCGTGTCCCTAGTTAAACATGGGCGTGTGGCCCCTACTTTGATGAAATGTTTCTCGAGTTCTTAAAAGTTTTGGGATTAGTTCACAAACCTCTCGGAGGCATGTTTAAGGCCTCGTAGGCCTAGATTGAGTAAGAGGTATGCTTAAATGAATTTTTATAGCCCGTTCCGAAGAGTTAAGATTAAGCATGGTAATGCCTCGTATCCAGTCTTAGTGTCAAACTCGGGTAAGGGGTGTTACATGATTGTTAAGGTTGCACGGATCGCCCAAGTCGACGTGAACCTACTATGGGTCGATAAGCATTACTTAGGCCCCTAATTGGTGAACTGACTGTTTGATTTATATATGTTGAGCATGATGATAGTATGCATGTTTATTGAACTGGTTATATGTACTGATATCATGAGATGGCATGTCATTAGTTGTATGTTGCATTGCATGGGGTTGGGTTGATTATATTTGGGGAAAGTGTACTGAAAGGCTCTTAAGCCTAATATACTGGCAGCTTAGCTGCAAATTACTGTTTTGTGCTACATTCAGTACTACCTGGAGTGTAAGGATGGGTGGGTTGATTTAATCTCCACATGGAGTGTAGGGTTGATGGAGATGGTGTGTAGAGGCTGGTTGGGTAGGACTTTGATACTGAATACCGCTTGACTACTACTGATACTTGATAGGCTAATGCCCTACTGCATATTTGATACTGTACTGAGATGGGCTAAGGCTCAAACCGTTACTGATACTGAAAGGCCTTAGGCCCAAAACTGTATTTGACTATGCACTATGTCTACTAATGTTTTTTTCTGTGGGATTACACAATGAGTTTACGTAAACTCACCCCTTTCTGTTTAACGTGCACAAGTAATCCCTAAACCTAAACGGATCAGTGCGGTGGAGGACTCGACGGTGACCACAGTTTTTGGACTTTACGTTTTTTAATTTATGTTTTATGGTCCTATTAGTATTGGGATTTAAATTGAGGACACTTGGGACTTTTGCTTAAATCTAGTTTTTTATATATTTTTGTGGAATTATAACTGTTAGTTGTAGGAAGTTCAGTTTTCAAAAAGCTAATGCATTTTCTAAACCAAGGATTATTTAAACTGCTTTGTTTTAAAAGCTTCCGCAACGAGAAACATTTTAAAGCAAATGTTTTAAATAAGTAAAATGATTCCTTTTAGAACTAATAAGAGATAAAGATATGTAATAACATCGAAATGATTTTATTATAATAATTTAGTTTTCGAACACACTATCATGTGACATCTCCAGATTTGACCATAACGTCTAGGCCAGGTTTGGGGTGTTACAAGACATTTTTTTACCATTTTCAGGAAATATAGAGCACTCTTGTTGTTTCGAATATACCTCTTTATTTAGGTCACCATTTACAAATGTTGTTTTAACATCCATTTGATGCAAACATATCTTTAAGTTAAATTATCCATGTATGAATTATTTATGAATTATGATGAGACATTATTGATGATTATGATTTGATGAAGTTAATCTTAATTGTAAGTTGAGGACTTTGCTTGAGGATAAGCAAATGCTTAAGTGTGGGGATATTTTGATAAACCATTATTTATACATATTTTAACCCCATGCTTAGCTTAATTTTTGGATGAATTTTCATTAGATTTGATGAATTTGATGCTCCAAATCCCTTAATTTCATGTTTTACACTCAGGAGAGCTTAAGGAGTCAAAAGAACAATAAACGGACTAAAATAGGACAAAATGGGCCTACCTTAGAAATCAACATGGCCTCGACCAATGAACACAGCTGTGTGTTACGAGCAGGATCAAACACAACCTGGATCAACATACATGAGCATACCATACGGTAGTGTGTGGCGAGCAGAATCAAGTATGGTCTAAGGAATCGAACATGGGCATATCCCTACCGTATAAAAGTTTAATTCTATTAGGAATAGGCCACTTGTGGGCCAAGAGAGGTTTTCCAAAGCCTATATAAACACCCTAGGCGGCAACCTATTTATTTGCAATTTATTTATTTTTTCTTTACTAATTTTTCCTTTTATTTGCTTTTGGTAGGTAACTCTAGTTTATGACTAGAAGAAACCCGTCAGGACCATAACTTTACGACAGTGATATAGAAGGTACCGTTCACAGAAATTGAAGAGAAATAAGGTGAAGTCTACAATGCATAGAAGAAGAGCAAGAAAATGAAACCAATACTACTGAAGAGATGGCCAACAATAATCCGCTACCTCCTGTGGTTGCCGCAAACTCGATGAATCAAAATCCTGCTCCTCGTACTATGTATGATTATGCTAAACCTAAATTAATAGGAACTGAATCAAGTATTGTTAGACCTACTATTGCTGCAAATAATTTTGAACCGAAACCTAACACTATTCATATGATTCAGCAATTTGTTCAGTTTGATGGTTTGTAGGATGAGGATCCAAACAATCACTTAACAAATCTTCTGGAATTCTACGACACTTTCAAAATAAATGGCGTTTCTGACGATGCCATTCACCTTCGATTGTTTCCCTTTTCGTTGAGGAACAAAGCCAAACAGTGGTTGAACTCGTTACCATAAGGATCAATCACTACATGGGAACAAATGATTGAGAAATTTTTACTTAAATATTTTTCGTCATCTAAAACGGCTAAGTTGAGGAATGATATCTCTTCTTTTGTGCAGATGGATTTAGAAACACTTTACGATGCATGGGAGAGATACAAGGACCTACTGAGAAGGTGTCCTCACCATGGGTTACCTCTATGGTTACAGGTTCAAACCTTTTACAATGGTGTGAACCCTTCAACTAGGCAATTGATTGATGCAGCTATCAACGGCACACTAAACAATAAAACACCTGAGGCTGCTTATGAATTCATTGAAGAGATGTCACTGAATAACTATCAATGGCAAGTTATGAGGACGAAGTTGACAAAAGCTATCGCCAGTGTTTTTAACCTTGACGCAGTCACCAAACTATCAAACCAGGTAGAACTTTTAAGTAAAAAGATTGATGGTTTGAGTAGTTCTTCGCAGGTACATCCAATGATGCAGTGCAATACGAATGGAGGAGGAATGAACAATATAGAATACCTACCCTACAACCCTGGCATAGAAAGCGAACAGATGAACTATATGGATAATAATTTTAGACCTCAAAATAACCCTTAAAGTAACACTTATAATCCAGGTTGGAGGAACCACCCAAACTTCTCATGGGGTGGTCAAGGAAATTAGAGACAACAACCCTCTCCAGGCTTTCAATCACCATATCAGCAATAGAAAAGCCGAACCTTAAAGATATGCTAGCAAAGTTTATTTCACTGTTAGAGACACATTTTTAGAATACCAAAACAACATTGAAAAATCAGCAAGCATCAATTCAAAGGCTTGAGAATCAAATTGGACAGCTGGCTAAACTAGTTTCTGAAAGGCAACCATGTAATTTACCTAGTAACACCGAACATAACCCAAAAGAGCATGTGAAGGTAGTTACACTAAGGAATGGGAAGGTGTTGGTTAAAGCCAAAAAGAAGATGCCACAAGAAACTGATCGAAGCAAATGAGAATGTAACACCGGTACTTAAAGAGTATAAACCACCAATCCCGTATCTAAAAAGTTAAAAAAAGACCGCATAGACGCACAATATGGTAAATTTCTTGAACTTTTTAAATAGTTGCATATTAACTTACCTTTTGTTGAAGCTATTTTGCAGATGCCGGCATACGTAAAATTCCTAAAAGAGCTTTTAACAAATAAAAGAAAGTTTGAAGAGCTATTCCTAAAAAGCTTTTAACAAATAAAAGAAAGTTTGAAGAGCTATCGACCGTGGAGCTTAACGAGGAATGTTCATTGTTCTCCAAAAATAAGCTACCAACCAAATTGAAAGATCCAGGAAGTTTCACTATTCCCTATTTAATTGGCAATTTAAATATTGAGAAAGCATTAGCTGATCTAAGTGCCAGTATTAATTTAATGCCTTATAAAATGTTCAAGCAATTTGGTCTCGGGGAACCAAAACCCACTAGGATGAGTATTCAATTAGCTGATAGATCTATTAAATATCCTAGGGGAATTATTGAAGATGTTTTAGTAAAAGTTGATAAATTCATATTCCCTGTTGATTTTGTTGTGCTTGACATGGATGAGGACGTTGAGGTGCCTTTAATTTTAAGACGCCCATTTTTAGCTACTGCTATGGCTATTATTGATGTAGGTGATGGTAAACTTGTGCTAAAGATAGGTGACAAGGAAATTATTTTTAAAATTTATGATGCTATGCGATATTCTAGAGAGCAAGATGATTCCTGCTACTTTATTAACGCTATTGATCATTTTATTCAAGACTCTTTTCAGGAAATCATACATGAAGACACGTTGGAACTATGTCTTACCCACGGTGAGGGGACAGATGTTGATACTGATGAGATGGGGGAGATGAAAAGTGAGTTAAATTCTAATACTTCTTCCCTAAGACAAAAGAAGTATGAGGACATTGAAATAAATGACGAACTAAAACAAAAACTCTCTATTGAAGAGCCTCCCAAATTGGAATTGAAATAGTTACCAAACCACTTAGAGTATGCATTCTTAGGAGATAATTCTACACTATCGATAATTATTTCTTTGGAATTAGAACCTAATGAGAAAGACGAGTTACTACAGGTATTAAAGGAGCATAAAAGAGCCATAACTTGGAAATTTTCTAACATTAAAGGGATAAGTCCATCATTTTGCACCTACAAAATTTCAATGGAAGATAAATATAAACCATCTATGCAACCTCAAAGATGATTGAATCCCAACATGAAGGAAGTTGTTAAAGCTAAGGTAATCAAACTTCTAGATGCTGGAGTTATATATCCTATTTCTGACGGTACTTGGGTAAGTCCTGTGCAAGTTGTTCCAAAGAAAGGAGGCATGACTGTTGTAGCTAATGAAAAGAATGAATTGATTCCAACAAGAACAATCACAAGTTGGAGAGTCTGCATTGACTATAGGAAGTTGAACGATGCCACGAGAAAAGATCACTTTCCTTTACCCTTCATTGATCAGATGTTAGAAAGATTATCTGGGCATATGTACTATTGCTTCCTAGACGAACCCTCTGGCTACTTACAAATCCCAATAGCTCCTAAGGATCAAGAAAAGAAAACATTTACATGTCTATGTGGTACGTTTGCTTATCATAGAATGCCTTTTAGATTATGTAATGCTCCTGCTACTTTTCAGCGCTGCATGCTAGCCATCTTTGATGAACTTGTGGAAGATATTATGGACGTATTCATGGATGATTTTTCGGTATTTGGTAACTCTTTCCATCTTCGCCTTAAAAATTTAAAACGAGTTCTAATGAGATGTGAGGAAACGAACCTTGTGCTTAATTGGAAAAAGTGTCACTTTATGGTTCGAGAAGGGATTGTGTTAGGTCACAAAATTTCTAGTAACGGGACTAAGGTTGATAAAGCAAAAATTGAAACCATAAAAAATTACTTCCTCCTAGTTCAGTTAAGGCTATTATAAGCTTTTGAAGACATGCTGGATTTTATAGAAGATTTATTAAAGATTTTTCTAAGATAGCTAAGCCTTTAACAAAATTATTAGAAAAATATGTGCCTTTCAATTTCGATCAGGAATGTTTAGATGCATTTAATATCCTCAAAAATAAATTAATAAATGCTCCAATTATAATTGCACCTGATTGGAATTTACCCTTTGAACTAATGTGTGATGCGTGTGATTTTACAAGAGGTGCGCTTTGGGACAACAAGAGACAAACATTTTCATCGATTTATTACGTTAGCAAGACATTAACGGCCGCACAAGAAAATTACACCACCACAGAAAAAGAGTTGCTTGCTGTGGTTTTTGCATTTGATAAATTTAGACAATATTTTATATTATCTAAAGTTGTTGTTTACACTGACCATTCAGCTCTTCGTTATCTTTTAACTAAATCTAATGCAAAACCTCGACTCATAAGATGGTTTTTACTCTTATAGGAATTTGATTTGGAAATTATGATAAGAAAGGAGCTAAAAATCTTACGGCAGACCATCTTTTTAGGCTTGAAAATCCACATATCAAAGAACTTTACGAGAGTGAGATAAATGACTCATTTACTGAAGAACAACTCTTTGCTATAATTGACTCCTAGGTACCTTGGTTTGCAGATATTGCAAATTATTTAGCTACTAACATCCTACCAAAAGGGTTAACACATCATCAAAAGAATCGATTCTTTGTTGATGTGAAAAACTATTTTTAGGAGGACCCTTTTCTCTTTCATATATATGCAGATCAAGTAATTCGGAGATGTGTTACAAAGGCAGAAGCAAGAAAAATCCTAGAACATTGCCATTCAGGACCAACAGGAGGACATTATAGCGAGACTAGGGCAGCACATAAAATCCTCAAATCAGGTTTTTATTGGCCCACTCTATTCAAGGACGCTAACATGTATGTTACTTCGTGTGATAGATGTCAGAGAATAGGAAATATCTCTAAACGTGATGAAATGTCTCAAACGTATATGCTATCATGTGAAATATTTGATGTATGGGGTATTGATTTTATAGGACCATTCCCTAGCTCATTTGGGAATAAATACATCTTAGTAGCGGTTGATTATATGTCAAAATGGGTGGAAGCTCAAGCTTTACCTACTAATGATGCTAGGGTGGTAGTAAGATTTCTTAAGAAACTCTTCTCTCGATTTGGAACACCTAGAGCAATTATTAGTGAAAGGGGCACTCATTTTGGAACACTTAAATTGATAAAATCTTAAAGAAATATGGAGTGCACCACATAACAACTACCCCTTATCACCCTCAAACCAGTGGACAAGTTGAAGTAGCCAATCGAGAACTTAAGCTTATTCTAGAGAAAATCGTAGAATCAAACAGGAAAAAGTGGGCATTAAAAGTAGACGATGCTTTATGGGCCTATAGAACCGCTTTTAAAACTCCCATAGGAACATCCCCATACAGATTTATCTACGGGAAGAGTTGTCATCTTCCATTTGAATTGGAGCACAAAGCATTTTGGGCTATAAAATTCCTAAACTATGATCTTAAACTTACAGGTGAGAAAAGATTGATGCAGTTGAACGAGCTAGATGAGTGGCGAGCTAATGCCTACGAGAACTCATGTTTATACAAGGAAGCAACAAGCGACGCCATAATGCTCGTTTGAAGTAACCAAAGCAATTTGAGGTTGGGGATCTTGTTCTACTATACAACTCGAGATTCAAATTATCTCCTGGAAAGTTGAAATCAAGATGGTCAGGTGTAATTAAAACCATTTTTTCCTATGGCATAATTGAGGAAACTCATCCGACCTATGGCACATTTAAGGTAAACGGTCAACGACTTAAACTATATAATGGTAAAGATTTTAGGGATATGAGAGAGGAGCTTCAGCTCCGTGAACCTTCGTATAGAGATGAAAAGAGGGTAAGTCTAGCTTAAGACTTTAAACGAGTGCTTCTTGGGAGGCAACCCGAGCATGAACTTTACTAATATCCATATTTTTAATTTTTAAGCATCTAACTAAAAACTAACCAAGTAGGCGCAGGTTTCCATACCCACATGGCCTTTTACACGGGCGTGGCTGTGGCTGTGTGGCCACCACGGGTAAGTACATGGGCGTGGCCGAGACTGTGTCGGTCAAGGAAGAAAATTTTTTCCCAACACATGGACTATGATAAAATACCACGGCCGTGCAATGCGGCCGTAGTCGAAACTAACTCAAAACACGGGCTTCGATAAAGTGCCACGATCGTGCGATGCAGCCATGGTCGATACTCAGTAAATAACATGGGTATGCGACACACCCGTGCCCAGAAGCCATGGTTAAAATAGAAAGAATCACACGGGCATGGGACACGCCCGCTCCTTTAGGTCGTGGTTGATACTGACTAATTACCATGGGCGTGTGACCCTAAACATGAAACATAACATGCTCAGGAGAAACGAGTGTGGTCCAAGACTCAGACACGCACTAATTTAAAATTCTCGAAACACAAAGGCTAAATAAAGGGCACATGGGCATGGCCCATGACCGTGTTCCCTAATCCCTATTTAAAACACCCCACTGCTTATCTTCTTCAAATTTTTTCCCTAAAACCCTAGTTGTTCTTCCCCCAAACAATCTATTTTTCTTCCCCATTCTGGCCACCATCGACCCTTCTCCCTCCTCCCTTCACTTCCCCTTCCTTCTCTTCCCCTCATTTTTCTCCTTTCCCCTTTCTCTTCCATGCACATTAGCAAGTAGTCCACACCTGTGTCCAACACCACGCCCGTGCGCCACCGCCACGTCTGTGCCACAGCTTCAAACACCTCAATCGGTTCACCTTTCTCTACCATTGTTACTTATTTCTCTCATTCTTTATTATTTATTTGATATTATTCTTTGTTCGTATTAGTATCTTCATTACAATTTAAATTTCTATTTCCAAAACCTTAGTTATGTTGATGGTTAGTTTGAATTTATTTGTTTGATACTACTTCTAACTAATCTTGTTAATTCTCACTAATGTTAGAATCAATTGATAATTTGATCTCACTATTATAGGTTTATATTAATTAGGAATATTAGGATAATACGCTTTTGGCTAGCAATGATACTTTATTCATTAAAATATTTGGCTTTCTCAGGTACGTAATGACTCCCCCACGAGGGAAAAAGACTGCCGTCCCCGCTTCAAAAAAGTGGAAGGGACCCGGTGCGACCTCCTCGAGCGCTTCCACCGAAGTACGACACCCTTTTCTATAATCTCCTCCGAGACCCCAGTACAAGCTTTTCTAGATACTTTGAGCACGACCCCTTGGTGTGGGGAGATGTATCGATTAGACCCCTAGAGCAAGTCTAGCTAGCCGACGCGATTCGAGCCTTATTATCCACCGACTCGTGGGGACACTTCTTTGAAATTGTCGAACTGACATACCTAGAGCTCACTTTGGAGCTCTGTTCCACATTCCACCTCCAAATGGTTATGATGAACTTTGAAGACTCCGATATAGTTGAATTCCATCTCGGAGGCCTCGTACGTAAGCTGAGTGTCCCACAGTTTGGAGCCACTTTGGGACTTTACATCGAGGAGTTCTTGGAGGACGACGACTTCGAGGACCTCAACCACCACATCCACTACTCCTTTCTGCTTGTTGGGGAGACTTAGTCCTCGCCTCAGACACCTATGACCCCAATTGCTTCAAAGTGTCAACTCTCAGCCCATCATTGAGATAATTACACGCCATCCTAGCTCATACTTTGACGGGTAGGTGAGAGAGCACCGGTGTCGTCAACACTCACGACGCCTACTTTTTATGGTCAATGGAGAACGGGCACGTCTTAGACTTAGCTTACTTCATCGCCAGTGCCATTTAGCATCAGATAGAGTGGCATAGGAGAGGAGTCATCTCCATAGGCCATTACGTAACGCGCCTGGCTCGATATTTTGGGCTCCTCAACACCTCGCTCACCCTTATCGGGTAGATGTCCCCGCAGGCAATTAGATAATGCTTTACATAAGGATGATTGAGCGACGACATGGGTTTGATCCTCCCCAGTACTAGCTCTCGTAACCCACTGAGCAAGACAACCCAGAATACATTACTGATGATGTCCCCCCACGACATGAGGCGCCACCGTCTGCACCACCACCACCGTACTGACTAGTTCATGCGGCAGCTTCACTGACTGACATCTCTGAGTGTCTCACTTATTTCGAGCAATACTGTACTCAAAATTTAACGACAATGCTCAATGGTTCGATGGCATCGAGGCGACGCTGCAACAGATTTGTCAGCATTTTCACATATCGCTGCCACCCCTACCTCATGATCCATCTGGGGATGAGGACCTTTGAGTCCATTTACTTTCATTTTTATTTTCATTTTCTTTATTTTATTTACAGTTTTAAACTATGAAACTATTTCTTTTCTTGTCTTTAAATTATATTAATTATGTTGATTTTTTTTTATCTTTGGCTGTTTATTATCGAGTAATCATAACAAATTCTATTTAATAAAACCCTCTAAAACTTTATTGATGACTCCGCAGTTTCAAAAGGTTCAAGGTGCTACTAAGGAACTAGAATATTCTCCTCCACCTTCACTTCTGCCTAGTTTATCATGCTTGTTATTGGCCCTATTTCTATAATTTTCACTCCCTAAGGAGTTCATCCAAAATTCAGGAAGTTTCACTTCTCTCCCTATCTCATGATTTTCTTATTATATTGTCATTATCTATCTTTGTACATTGAGAAAAATGTACATCTTAAGTGTGGGAAGATTATTGATTTCATTACCAGAAAATCCCTAAATTATGTCTTGTTCTTAAGTAATTTTCTCATATTATGTCTTGTTCTTAAGTAATTTTCTCATAATACTATTAGAATGAAACTTCTATTGGTTTATGATTTTTATTGATATGTTTTGGATTAAGTCATAAGTAATTTTGCATTGATCATTTAAACTTTAAGACATTAGAGAATCAAGCATGATAAGTCTATTTTCAGAATTAAATCTTTTTTAGGTTGTTTCCCTAAATTTAAATATTACTTTGAAGTTTAAAATTTGCAAGGTTGACATCAAAAACTATAATTTCTGTGATATTTTGAGCCTTTAAAGAGCATATCTTTTTCTTGCTCACTTGATTGATTATGAGTGCGTCAATATTGATTTGTTATTCTAGAGCTTGCTTCGATTATACATGTCAAGACCACACCTTTGATTTGACATACTAAGATGATAAAGGCACCTAGGTTTTAACTCATTTATTCCATCAAAAGCCTACCTTCATAATTAACCCCTAGTGAACACCTTTGAATCCTAATAAATCGTTTCTTGACACACCCATTAATATTAACCCAAAACCAACTTTTTACTTCCCCTACTTTATTGACTTCCCTTTTGTCAAGATTTGATTTGACCAATTGCCTATCTATTTTCTTTATTTCAATTGTTATATTCATCTTATATCATGAACTTGTTCTTATTCTAAAAAAAATCAAAATATATTCATTATTAGTTCTTTGTTATTTGAGCTTAAGTAGTTAATTTCACATTTTGAGAAGAAGCTCGTGTTATTATAAATAAGTTTTCAATTATTGTAATTATTCAGTATTAGTCTATTTTTTCTAGTTAGGTAAATTATCAAATCAATCTTGATTTTTACCTTTTTTTTAGTCTTTATCCACACCTTTAACCCAAGCCCCATTACACCCCATTTAAAGACCTTTTGATTTGTGCATCATCTCATTTTGTAGTGGCGGAGATTTGAATTTCATGCAAGCCTATGGTAATAACTTTTCATGTTTGACTTTTGAGTGCTTTATCTTGAACCTTAAACACTTTGAGTGATTTGAGTAAACCTTTGTGAGGATGTCAATTCTTGTCACTTTTAAATCAAAGGTAATTATTTAGATAAGGGGGAAACACCTATGTTTTCGTGCTACATGATCGTGTGCCAGAGTCTTAAAAATTTATATAAAGAATGATCTAGCCTAAAAACTAACTATGCCAACGATTGAGGCAAGTGCACCTATCGAACAGTAGTATAGCTTAGTGGCAAGACCTGATTGTCGAACCCAAAGGAACAAAAATTACAAATACTAACCTTCTTTTTATTATTTAGCCTAAGATTTCAGAGAATTGTTATCTAATCTAAAATTAACTAACTACTAAGCTAAAGATGCTAAGACACAAAGAAGGAATTGGGGAAATACTTGTGGGAAAAACCAATTGATTAAGATAATACCTGAGGAAGATTCCACATAGACTTCACTTGTTATATAACTCTGAACCAAACAATTTATTCACTTGAATTGATTCGTAGGATTCCCTAATTTATATTAATACCTCTCTCGAGGCTACTAACGTCTAACCCTAGGTTGATTAATTGAAATCTCTTTCTAATTAAAACCCCTAGAATTGTATTAACTCGATCTATGGACTCCCATATTAAGTTTGACCCTAATCCGACATATTTTTGTCATCCTATCTCTAGGGTTGCGATCAACTCCGCTTAACTATGCTAGATCTACTCTTAGACAGGGTCTATTCGTCCTCTTCTTAAGAGCATAAATTATTGAGTCAATATCCTGAAATATCAAAATAATAATTAAGAACATATAGTTAAGAAAAATCAATTATTTATCATACAGCTCAGAAAAAAATAACAAGATCCGTCTTAAGTTTCATCCCCTCAGGTATTTGAGGAGTTTAGTTCATAATCATAAAAGAATACATCTCAAAAGAAAATATAAAACAAAACATAAGAAAACCCTAAAACCCCCTGAAGGAATTGAAGGAGAGATCCTCAGTCTTGAGTATGATTCCGGCTTCTTGAGATGAATCAACTGGCTTTCTTCGAGTGAATCCCACAATTTGGCCTCCTGGCTCGGCTCATTGGCCTAGCTGAATGCCCCCTAAAGGTTGGCCTCTAGGGTGTTTATATAGGCTTTTGGAATACCTTTCTTTGCCTCTAAGTGCCTTAATCCTAATGAAACTCTTGTTTGCTACGGCAAGGACACGTCCGAGTGATTTAGGGCCAGTTGTGGTCAGGTCTGTTAAGGAGGCACGGTCATGTGTTTCGGGCCCAGGCCATGTGTCTTTCGTACTTTGGCCCGTTTTCTTTGTTTTCGACCCGTTTCTTATTCTTTTTATCCTCCAGTGCTCTCCTGAGTATAAAACATGAAAACAAAGGATTAGGAGCACCTATTTCCATAATTAAAGGGATAAATCATCCAAAAGTATGTTAAATGTGGGATTAGAATATGTTCATATTGTGGTTTATCAAATACCCCCACAAGTAAGCTTTTGCTTGTCCTCAAGCAAAATTCTCAACTCACAATTAAAACAAACTTCCTCAATTCATAATATTCATCGATAATGTTTCATCATAATTCAAAGATAATTTATACATGGATAATTTAACTCAAAGAATCCCAAAGATTCAAACAATCAAAGTCACAAGTTTGTAACACGAAAAAGATAGGTGTTTCCCCTTACCTAAGTAATTACCTTTGATTCAAAATCGACAAGAGTTGACATCCTCACTAAAGATTCACTCAAATCACTCGAAGTGTTTAAGGTTCAAGAAAAAAACACTCATAAATCAAACATGAAAAGTTAATCCCATAGGCTTGCATGAAAATCAAATCTCCACCATTGTAAAATGAGATGATACACAGATCAAAAGGTCTTTTAAGGGTTGTAATGGGGCTACGGTTAAAGGTGTGGATAAAGGCTGAATTAGAAGGTTAAAATCGAGATTGAATTGACAAATTACCTAACTAGAAAAATGAACTAATTACATCAATTAAAAACTTGTAATACTAATAATACGAGCTTCTTCTTCAAGATGTTGAATTTAAATGTATAAGCTCACTTAATCACAGAAGTAATAATGACTATACTTTGATTTTTTTTTTTTTTTTTTTTTTTAGGAAACAAATCAAGTAAATACATAATATAAGAAGAACTGAAATAACATAATTAGGCACCTGATAAAATCAAGTCTTGATATAAGGGTAGTCAAAACGAATGGTGATAACAAATACAAGATGGCTTTTGGGTTAATATTAGTGGGCGAGTCAAAAAAAGGGTTGTTAGGATCAAAGGGTTCACTAGGGGTTAATTATGAAGGTTGGATTTTTAGGTGGAGTAAGTAGGTTAAATCCTAAGTGCCTTTATCATCTCAGTATATGAAATAAAAGGTGTGGCCTCGACATGTATAATCGAAGAAAGTTCTAGAATAACAAATCAATGTTGACACACTCATAATCAATAAAAGTGAGCACGAAAAGAATGTATGCTCTAAAAGGCTCAAAATCTCACAAAAAATTATGGTTTTTTTATGAAAACCTTGTAAATTTCAAACTTCAAGGTAACAATTAGATTCAGGTAGACAACCTAACAAAATTTTAATTTTTTTGAAAATAGACTCATCACGCTTGATTCTCTAATATCTTAAAGTTTAAATCATCACTGTATAATTAACTATGACTTAATCCAAGACATATCCATAAAAATCATGAATCAATAGGAATTTCATTCTAATTAGTGATATGAGGAAATACTTAAGACAATATATCATTCAGGGATTTGAGAATAATGCAAAAAGTTAGGAACTTTTCTAAATAAATTTTCACCCCACACTTAAGATGTACATTGCCCTCAATGTACAAAGATAGATAATAATGTAGTAAGAAAATCAAAAGATAAGGAGAGAAGTGAAACTTCCTGAATCTTGGATGGAGTTAATGAAGAGAAACCGGATAGGATTGAGAAGAGGTGAACATGGGGAGCGCCTCGAGCCGTTTTGAAATTGAATCCTCATAGCAGCCGATCGAATTTTATTGTATCCTAAGCTAAATCTAAATGTCATAAAGAAAAATAAGAAAATAAAAAAATAAAAATAAAAATAAAAGTAAATAATGGAAAATGAAAGAAGAAAGACAACTGGAAAAAAAAAAGGAAGAAGGGGGTTTAAATAGAGATGCAGCCCATGTTTTGGGGAAAATTTTGTCCTGTTGCTACACGTCTACGGCCACGCCCCTTTACCTCCCTGTGGTACCCACACGGCCGTGTGCAAGACCGTGTGAGTATGGAAAACCTGCGCCTAAACATGGAAATAAATAAAACTAAACTATTTAGTAGGGCTAGTGCTCGGGTTGCCTCCTGAGAAGCGTTTGTTTAAAGTCTTGAGCTAGACTTACCTGCTATTCGTATGGCCATGGTGGTTCACGAGTTGAAACTCCTTTTTCTTACTATCAATTATATCAACATATCGTTTGAGCTTGGTAATATTTACCTCAAAAGTGCCAAAATTAGAATGTGTTACCTCGACCGTTCCATATGAAAGACTTCATGTGCCAAAAAGGAGTCGCACCATTTGTATTAAGCTTTGAAGCGGCTATTAGAGGGTCGGTTGCATCTGACAGTACCTGGTCCCCAACTTTGAAGTGATTAGTTCCACCTTTAATACTAGATGTCCTAGCTGTGTCAAAAACCTGAAGAGTGATCGTTTTGTCACCTACACGAAATGTGAGTTCACATGGCAATTTATTTCATAGAATTGCTAGGTACACTGTGTTTAGCTCCACATACGACGTATCGTCTATGTAACACCCCAAACCCGGTCAGTACACCACGACCGAATCCGGTATGTTACAGGGAAAAGGGGTTTTGAGAGGTTTAGGTTTAAGTGTAAAAGTTTTGAGGAAAACACTTTTCTAAATTGTGTATTTGAAAGCTCTAGTGAACTTGATTGAAATATGTTGATATATTTGAAAACCCGGAAATTTTAAAAAACTTACTCTGATGGGTAGACAAAACAGATTTATCTCGTTAAGAAGTATGAGTTGTTTATCATTGTTACAAAAACATTTTTGTCTTAGTAGAAAATCGTGTTTAAGTTAGAAAACATTTGAGTTCTTCTTTATTCCAAATCTTAGTGTGTTACCCGATGGTATAGTTTAAAATATCGCTTTTGTACTTTTGAAATCGTTATCTTTCCAAATTTTAGCACATTTTAACCCAATTAATTTGTTAAGGCATATTAAACATTTACTTTAAGTATAAACAAGCAAACTATAATTTTAAAAGGCCTTTTACAACCCAAAATAAAACCACATAGAAATAAATAACTAATGTACCAAATTTTATAAAGTCCGAGCAAATCCTTTATTAGCATGGCATGAGCACCTCGAGTCCATCCGGCTCCATGTCCGCGTCTATGTGTCACCGAAATGTCAAAGGAGAGAGTGAGTCGCAAGACTCAAAGTATAATTCCTCTCCGTTATAACATGCCAACACACATATCATAATGAGAATAATGCAAGTAATGCACCCGATCCTAACCAACCATATCGCTTTTCTACCCCTGTGGTACCAAACCACCGGTGGTGCTAAACCACCGTGACCCAAAGTCACGATATCCATCTTGTGGTACCAAACCACCGTGACCAAGTCACAAATAATCCAATGACGGGCCAACCCATCGTGTGATACCAAATCACTAGCGACAATCCCATATCTCATAAGTGGGGCCAACCCACGGTGGTGTCAAACCACGAGGACGAGTCGCAATGAGGTGCCAAACCTCGGTGTCCCAAAGACACAATGTGATACCAAATCACCGTGACCGTAGTCACAAATCCGATGATGGGGCCAACCCATCGTGTGATACCAAATCACCGTGTCAATCCCAGATAATCAATCAGTGGGGCCAACCCAATCGTGGTACTAAGCCAACGGGGCGAGACGCCGAGGTGCCAAACCTCCGGTGACCCAAAGTCACAAAATACGTGGTACCAAACCACCGGAGGTGCCAAACCTCACGTGTCCCAAAGACACAGTGTCCCAAAGACACGGATATCATACTCCCCTCCTCTCATATCACCCAATCACATATCATACTAGATGCAAAATCGTGCAATCATGCTATCATGCTCACATGCTCAATATGGCATCTCAATGAATATACACCCATAATCATGATATCGTAGATCATCACATATTCCATAATGAAACGGACTTACCCGAATCCATATCCATACCTCAATGGGTATCGAAATAGTCAACCACACTGTCTCATTTACACAAACAGGTTATCACATTACTTAGTTAAGATAGTGTGTTGGTTTACACACCTGAATAGCGAAGATGTTAATCCTAAGAACCGGTCAAAATCTTTTGATCACCTCAATAGTCTTAATCCTACAATCGGCCAATCAAGGGATTAACATTATACCATTCGGCCAAAAATAGGTAACCCAAAGGGGTTGCGTTACTCAACCTTTGCGAATGGTTCGGTTTCCAACCAAACCCGAACCAATAATGCTTCTTTACCAAACGATCACACCCTAGAAAAGAATAACGGTTAATCTCCTAATGACTTAACTTAAAGAAAACTAAACGAAATCGGATCCAAAAACCCATTCTTACCATCACTTACCGATTGCTTAATAGAGTAAGAAGCCTCTCCTTGCTTGATTTCGAACCCAAGGACCCTATACGAAAAACGATTACCATAACAAGAAGTTAACACCTTTTTAACAGATACCAAAATCGGCCCTTAAACATACTAAAAAAAATGGCAAGGTGCAAGAAAGAAGAGAAATGGCCGTACGGCCAAGAACTTACCCCAACACCAACCACTAATCGACCAACCAACCACCACTAGGAGAGAAGAAAGATTCGGCCAGCACCCTTTAATCAAGATGGAAAGGAGGTTCGGCCTTGAAGAAATGGGAAGAACGATTGGGAACAAAAGCTAAGGGGTTTGGAGAAGAGAGAAAAGAATAAGAAATTAGAATGGTGAATGGGGTGCTTTCGGTTTACAGAAAATGAAGATAGAGGATGTAGGTTTTTGGTGAAGTGTGTTACGATCAAGAAGGAAGGGAAGAAGGCTAGTTTCGGTTTACAAGAAAAAGGAAAAGAAAGGGAGAGGGGTGCACATTCGGCTACCAAGGCTTTTCAAAAGAGAAAAAGATGAAAGCAAAAGTGGAGAAGAGAGTGTTGTGGTTTCGGCAAGTGTAGGTGTTTTGAAGAACAACTTTCGGCTATCAAGGTTTCAAAGAAAGAAGAAATATGAGAGTAAAGGAGAATACAAGTTTCGACTTAGTGAAAATGGAAAAAGAACGAGAGAGATAGGAGGGTATATGGTTCGGCCAAAGTTAGCAAAGAAATAATAGCTTGAGCACTCCAAGAACATTCACTACTATGAAAGAAGGACCAAGCAAGCTCAAGAAGGTATATGTTGCACAGGTTCAGGTTTCAAGAAGCAAAACAAATGGTTTGACTTAGGCTATTTGCAAGTGAAGAGAGTTTTGTTAGCTTTTGACTAAACTAAAATCGAACAACCAAAGAGAATTTGTGACGAAAACACACATGCCAAAGGCAATTTGACACCTTCAATTACCAACCGCCACACATTCCCTCCCCAAACTCTCACCAAATCCGCCAAACTCCCCTATTCACTCCCAAACCACAAATTCAAATAACTATGACCAAGTCTTCCTCCTATCTTCACTTTCCACCCACCGTTTGAAAGAGTTGACAAAGTCCAAGGTAGAGTTCAAACTTCCTACAACTCTTCCCTTCATGCCGTCAAAATGGATGCAAAAGTGTGGGATTTTCGCACTTGAACTCGGGACCTCTTCCTCCTGCAGCTTGACGCGAACCACACTCTCCATGTGGCGCATGTCTTGCCACTCCACCAACCCCTTTGTTATGCCACAATTCAACAAATAAAATATATAACCCCAACTCCTTGACTCCTATCATCTTAAGCCCAAAACTAAAATTTTACCACCTACTCAGGCTCACTCCTAGCCTACAACTAGGCCCCGAAACCACACAAACAACATCATAGCAAGCCATTAATCATGCAAACAATGCCAAAACAAAATAGCCCTTAACCCAGGATATTACAGTTCTACCCCCTTAAAATAATTTCGACCTCGAAATTACCTGATCAGAAGAGTTGCGGGTATTGCTGTCTCATCGTATCCTCGGGTTCCCACGTCGTTTCTTCCACGCCATGATTCCGCCATAGAACCTTAACCAAAGGCACAGACTTTATCGCGCAGAACCTTCACATCCCGATCTAAAATCATGCATGCTCTTCCTCCATGGTTATATCTGGGTTTACCTCAATTTCTTCCACTGTCACCACGTGCGATGGATCTGAGCGATAACGCCGAAGCATCGAAATGTGGAACACGTCATGAATCTGACTTAGCTCTGCTGGAAACTCGAGTTGATAAGCAACTGGTCCCACTCGTCTCAGTACCTTATATGGCCCAATAAACCTCAGACTTAGCTTGCCTTTCCTCCTGAACCTTAATACTTTCTTCCACGGTGAGACCTTCAGGAAAACCCGATCTCCCACAGCAAATTCGATATCTCTCCGCTTAAGATCGGTATAGGACTTCTGTCGGTCCGAAGCTTCTTTCAACCGAGCCTGAATCAACTTAACCTTGTCTTCGGTCTCAGCAACCAATTCTGGTCCCAACAACTGATGTTCACTTAACTCTATCCAACAAGCAGGTGAGCGACACTTCCTACCGTACAACGCCTCATAAGGTGCCATCTTGATACTTGCTTGGTAACTGTTATTGTAGGCGAATTCAGCTAACGGTAGATACTCCTCCCAACTACCCCTGAAATCCAATACACACCCTCGCAACATGTCCTCCAAAATCTGTATAACCCTTTCCGACTGCCCGTCAGTCTGCGGATGAAATGCTGTGCTGAAATCTAACCGTGTACCCAGAGCCTAATGCAATGCCTCCCAGAACCTTGACGTGAATCTGGGATCCCTATCTGAGATGATCGAAACTGGCACCCCGTGCAGTCTCACTATCTCTGAGACATATAGCTTTGCCAACCTCTGCGGTGAGTAATCCACCCTCACCTAATAAAGTGAGTGATTTAGTCACCGATCCACAATTACCAGATCAATCCTTCTTGCTCGGTGTAAGCGGTAATCCACCGATGAAATCCATAGTTATCCTTTCCCACTTCCATTGTGGGATCTTCATCGGTCAAGCAACCTGATTTGATGGTCGATGCTCACCTTGACCTCTTGGCATGTCGACACTTCCCCACAAACTTCGGTTACCTCCTTTTTCGCACCGCCACCGAATCGCTTCTCCGAGGTCCCTATACATTTCGCTACCTCCGGGATGCATAGCGTAGGGTTGCTATGTGCATCTGAAGAATCTTTTGCCTTAACTCGTAATCTCTCGGCATACAAGCCTTCCCCGAAAACACAAAGACCCCATCACTAGACAAGCTATAACCCTTCAAACCATCACTCTACACTTGTGTCCTCTGCGCTTTCGTAACCTCATCCAACAATCTGCTTTCTCTACGATCGCTCAACCCAAGTAGGCTTAACTCAGCTCTGCTGAATACTCCCATCGTCATACAAACTCAAGTGGGCAAACAACGCTCTTAAATCCAAAATAACCTTACGGCTCAATGCATCTGCCACAACGTTAGCCTTGCCCGGATGATACTCGATTGAGCAATCGCTATCTTTCAAAGAACTCAATCCATCTGCTGCGCCTCGATTTAGTCTTTACGAGTCGAAGGTACTTGAGACTCTTATGATCCGTGTAGACTATCGATCTCTCTCCGTACAAGTAATGCCTCCATATCTTTAAAGAAAAACTACTGACCGCTAACTCTAGATCAGCGTTGGATAATTTACCTCATGTGGCCTCAATCGCCGAGATGCGTAAGCCACAACCTTCCTTCTTGCATCAAGACACAACCCAAACTCGTATGTGATGCATCGCAATACACCGTGAATTCCTTACCACCTCGGGTTGAATCGAACCGCCACTTGGTCAAAATCTTCTTCAACTTATCAAAGCTCTCTTGCGCTTCTCGGTCCAAATAAACTAACCCTTTTCTCAATAATTTAGTCATCGGTGTCGCGATCAATGGGAAACCCTCTATAAATCTTCGGCAGTATCCTGCCAAGCCCAGAAAACTCTGAATCTCCGCTACTAACTTAGGCGGCTTCCAATCCAAAATGGCCTCTATCTTACGGGGGTCCACTCTAATCCCCTCAGCCGACACTACATGACCCAAGAACGTCACCTCCTAAGCCGAACTCAGATTCTTGAACTTGCATAGAAATGTTTCTCCTTCAGAATCTGCAATACCACCTGCAAATGCGCATCATGCTCCTCCTCAGTCCTTGAATATACCAAGATGTCGTCGATAAAAACCACTACGAACTGATCTAGATACTGTTGGAACACCCTATTCATCAGATCCATGAAAGCTGCCGGCGCGTTAGTCAATCCAAACGGCATAACTAAGAACTCAAAGTGCCCATACCGAGTACGAAATGCCGTCTTACAGATATCTGCCTCCTTTACCCTTAACTGGTGATACCCAGACCTTAAGTCGATCTTCGAGAAAACCGACGCCCCCTTCAGCTGATCAAACAAGTCATCTATCCGAGGTAGGGATACTTGTTTTTGATCGTCAGCTTATTCAGTTGGCGGTAGTCTATACACATCCGCATAGTACCGTCTTTCTTCTTTACAAAGAGTACCGCGCTCCCCATGGTGAAATACTTGGCCCGATAAAGCCTCGGTCCAATAACTCCTGGATCTTGAGCCTTAAGCTCCACTAGCTCTTTAGGTGCCATCACATGCGGAGTAATAGATACGGTAGCGATTCAGATATGATCTATCCCGAACTCTACCTCCGATCTGGTGGCAAACCCTAAGCTCCTCGGAAACACATCCACAAATTCCCTAATCTGTCCAACCGTCTCCACAAACAGACTCCTTAGCCTCCAAGGGATACACATGAACCACATATGCTTCACGTTCTTTCGACCATCTTCTCGGCTTTCAGAGCAGATACCACATTGGACAGATAATTCCTCCTATTACCGATCAGAACTACCTCATCACCCTTAGCTATTTTCAGAACCATGCGCTTAGTCGCACAATCTAACTTCGCCTGGTACTTAACCACCCGGTCCATCGAGATCGATCGAACTCCCCAAGCGGTAGTTCCATCAGATCGCCTCAAAAGATATCCCTTGAGTTCTAGAGGTACGCCTCTATACAAATTTTATCTACAACTACTGAGTGACCTAGAGGGCTTATTACGGTCATCTGCCTAGAAGATATTTCAGAGTCTAGATCCATGGTCTTCACTATGCTACTTGCAACATATAAATGTGTTGAACCCACATCAATCAAAGCAAGAAATGGAGAACCAAAGATTAAAACGTCACAGTAATGACGTCCGTGCGTCGCCCTCCTCTCGGCGCCTCAAAAGATACACCAACCCCTTGCTGGCCTCAGAACTACCTGCACCTCTGCCCGGTGCTCCACGGCCCCGACCAGAACTATTACCTCCTCTGCCATTACCTCGGCCCCTCTGCGGTGGTCCATTATTTCTGTACTGAGTACGGCCCTGATTCTCTGACTGAATCCTAGCTAACTTGCGCGGACAGGTCCCTCACACGGTGGTCCATGAGCCACACTCAAAACAAATCTACCATCACCCAACATCCTCCCAATGAGCCTTCCCAACTAATTACATCATGCGGCGGTCCCTGCCTAGTAGCAACAAACCTACCCGATTGATTCGGCCCACTCGGTCTAGCCCTTTTCTGCTGATTCCCTGACGACCCAGAAGATCCAAAACTCCTCTTGTGTCGGTTCCTATCCATACCTCCTCACGCACTCCTTAATACCCTCACCACCTTTGCCTTTTCAACCGTAACCGCAAATTCACGCCCTGTGGGCACAATTATCAACCTTAATTCGTCCCGCAGGCCATCCTTGAAACGAACACACCTCTCGTGTTCAAGAGCCACCATACCCCCGCATACCGACTCAAATTTCGGAAATTCTACCTCGTACTCGACACGATTTGCTCCTCGAACTAACCTCGAAATGCTTTCCACGCTCATTAATGTAATTAGCCCCACGCACTTTTTCTAATAAGCGGCGAAAATAGTCCCAAGTCGATCTTCAATTTGCGGTATTGTCCCAACAAAGGAGCCACCACCGGTATGACTCATCTCGAGAAGTGATACGATCCCTTTAATTTCTCTTCGCAGCTTAGGTCCAGATCGTCCATGATCTGTTCGTCGCTTCCACCAAGATTTAGCAAAGCGATCTGGAGCAACACCGAGACACCCGAAGAATTCACCCCGTTTGCCGAAGTTGCTCAAGCACGATTTCCTAGCTCCTACACCTCCACCTACTCCAGCTACCCTTTCTAACACTCGCAAGATCGCTCGTGACACTGCGTCATCGATCATCCCCACCTCTTGAAACTCACCACCTCCACTGGTGGCGGAACCCAGATCTCATTCTCTCGAACCTCACCGGATCCTACGGGTTCAAAACCGTCATCCTACGCGACCACGCCCACGACCACGCCCACCTCGGTACTCATATCTAAATCTCAATCGATTTAAAGAATTTTATGTATCGAGAATTATTCCAATTGTTTAAAAGCAAAGTCTTATGGATATTGCTTATTAAAGAAGTTTCGTTTTCGCGAGTCCACAGAGTCCTATCAGTTTCAATCTCTAAGGTAGTCTTACTTATCACTAGCCATTCAATCACATCTCATCAATATCATTATCGCAAACAATAGTACGGGGTACTTACTTGGGCGGATTGGTGCCGATGACTCGGTGCCATGCCTTTCAAACCATACTTTTAAAATGAATACTCAAAACTATAGTTTTAAAACATTTTGGGCCTCGGGCCCACAAATGTAGCCTTTGAACTTGGCTCGATACCATTAAATGTAACACCCCAAACCCGTCAAGACACCACCAATCGAATCCTAGTATGTTATAGGAAAAAGGGTTTTGAGAGGTTTAGGTTTAAGTGTAAAAGTTTTGAGGAAAACACCTTTCTAAATTGTGTATTTGAAAGCTCTAGTGAACTTGATTGAAATATGTTGATATATTTGAAAACCCAAAAATTTTAAAAAACTTACTCTGATGGGTAGACAAAACAGATTTATCTCGTTAAGAAGTTTGAGTTGTTTATCATTGTTACAAAAACATTTTTGTCTTAGTAGAAAATCGTGTTTAAGTTAGAAAACATTTGAGTTCTTCTTTATTCCAAATCTTAGTGTGATACCCGATGGTATAGTTTAAAATATCGCTTTTGTACTTTTGAAATCGTTATCTTTCCAAATTTTAGCACATTTTACCCAATTAATTTGTTAAGGCATATTAAACATTTACTTTAAGTATAAACAAGCAAACCATAATTTTTAAAAGGCCTTTTTACAACCCAAAATAAAACCACATAGAAATAAATAACTAATGTACCAAATTTTATAAAGTCTGAGCAAATCCTTTATTAGCATGGCATGAGCACCTCGAGTCCATCCGGCTCCATGTCCGCGTCTATGTGTCACCCGAAATATCAAAGGAGAGAGTGAGTCGCAAGACTCAGGTGTATAATTCCCTCTCCCAGATAACATGCCAACACACATATCATAATGAGAATAATGCAAGTAATGCACCGATCCTAACCAACCATATCGCCTTTTCTACCCCATGTGGTACCAAACCACTGGTGGTGCCAAACCACTAGTGACCCAAAGTCACGATATCCATACTGTGGTACCAAACCACTGGTGACCCAAAGTCACAAATAATCCAATGACGGGCCAACCCATCGTGTGATACCAAATCACTAGCGACAATCCCGTATCTCATAAGTGGGGCCAACCCACGGTGGTGTCAAACCACAGGGACGAGTCGCAAAGAGGTGCCAAACCTCTGGTGTCCCAAAGACACAATGTGATACCAAATCACTAGTGACCGTAGTCACAAATTCGATGATGGGGCCAACCCATCGTGTGATACCAAATCACTTGGCGTCAATCCCAGATAATCAATCAGGGCCAACCCACCGTGGTACTAAGCCACTGGGACGAGACGCTGAGGTGCCAAACCTCTGGTGACCCAAAGTCACAAAATATGTGGTACCAAACCACTAGAGGTGCCAAACCTCTGGTGTCCCAAAGACACGGTGTCCCAAAGACACAGTGTCCCAAAGACACGGATATCATACTCCCCCTCCTCTCATATCACCCAATCACATATCATACTAGATGCAAAATCGTGCAATCATGCTATCATGCTCACATGCTCAATATGGCATCTCAATGAATATACACCCATAGTCATGATATCGTAGATCATCACATATTCCATAATGAAACAAACTTACCCGAATCCGTATCCATACCTCAATGGGTATCGAAATAGTCAACCACACTGTCTCATTTACACAAACAGGTTATCACATTACTTAGTTAAGATAGTGTGTTGGTTTACACACCTGAATAGCGAAGATGTTAATCCTAAGAACCGGTCAAAATCTTTTGATCACCTCAACAATCTTAATCCTACAATCGGCCAATCAAGGGATTAACACTATACCATTCGGCCAAAAATAGGTAACCCAAAGGGGTTGCGTTACTCTACCTTTTCGAATGGTTCGGTTTCCAACCAAACCCGAACCAATAATGCTTCATTACCAAACGATCACACCCTAGAAAAGAAGAACGGTTAATCTCCTAATGACTTAACTTAAAGAAAACTAAATGAAATCGGATCCAAACACCCATTCTTACCATCACTTACCGATTGCTTAACAGAGTAAGAAGCCTCTCCTTGCTTGATTTCGAACCCAAGGACCCTATACGAAAAACGATTACCATAACAAGAAGTTAACACCTTTTTAACAGATACCGAAATCGGCCCTTAAACATACTAAAAAAAATTGGCAAGGTGCAAGAAAGAAGAGAAATGGCCATACGGCCAAGAGCTTACCCCAACACCAACCACTAATCGACCAACCAACCACCACTAGGAGAGAAGAAAGATTCGGCCAGCACCCTTTAATCAAGATGGAAAGGAGGTTCGGCCTTGAAGAAATGGGAAGAACGATTGGGAACAAAAGCTAAGGGGTTTGGAGAAGAGAGAAAAGAATAAGAAATTAGAATGGTGAATGGGGTGCTTTCAGTTTACAGAAAAAGAAGATGGAGGATGTAGGTTTTGGTGAAGTGTGTTACGGTCAAGAAGGAAGAGAAGAAGGCTAGTTTGGTTTACAAGAAAAGGAGAAGAAAGGAGAGGGATGCACATTCGGCTACCAAGGCTTTTCAAAAGAGAAAAAGATGAAAGCAAAAGTGGAGAAGAGAGTGTTGTGGTTTTGGCAAGTGTAGGTGTTTTGAAGAACAACTTTCGGCTATCAAGGTTTCAAAGAAAGAAGAAATATGAGAGTAAAGGAGAATACAAGTTTTGGCTTAGTGAAAATGGAAAAAGAACGAGAGAGATAGGAGGGTATATGGTTCGGCCAAAGTTAGCAAAGAAATAATAGCTTGAGCACTCCAAGAACATTCGACTACTATGAAAGAAGGACCAAGCAAGCTCAGCAAGGTATATGTTTCCTGGGGTTCGATTTCAAGAAGTAAAACAAATGGTTTCGGCTTAGGCTATTTGCAAGTGAAGAGAGTTTTTGTTAGCTTTTGACTAAACTAAAATCGGCTTAACCAAAGAGAATTTGTGACCGAAAAACACACATACCAAAGGCAATTTCGGCACCCTCTAATTACCAACCTGCCACACATTCCCTCCCCCCAAACTCTCACCAAATCTGACCAAACTCCCCCCATTCACTCCCAAACCACAAATTCAAATAACTATGACCAAGTCTTCCTCCTATCTTCACTCTCCACCCACCGTTTGAAAGAGTTGACAAAGTCCAAGGTAGAGTTCAAACTTCCTACAACTCTTCCCTTCATGCCGTCAAAATGGATGCAAAAGTGTGGGATTTTCGCAGCTTGAACTCAGGACCTCTTCCTCCTGCAGTTGACGCCAACCACACTCTCCATGTGGCGCATGTCTTGCCACTCCACCAACCCCTTTGTTATGCCACAATTCAACAAATAAAATATATAACCCCCAACTCCTTCAGCTCCTATCATCTTAAGCCCAAAAACTAAAATTTTACCACCTACTCAGGCTCACTCCTAGCCTACAACTAGGCCCCGAAACCACACAAACAACATCATAGCAAGCCATTAATCATGCAAACAATGCCAAAACAAAATAGCCCTTAACCCGGGATATTACAGCCTAACTTTCGTTTGTTTGCAAAAAATTCTTTTAAAAATTTCCTTGAATCTGGCATCTGTGAAAGAACTTCTAGAAATGACAAGTTAATATGTAATTTCTTTGGAAGTTTAAGAAATTTACTGAATTGTTCCTCTGTATGGTCTTTCTTTATCGCACTGGGGTATTGCACATGAGGTTGGTACTCTATAATTAGCAGGTTTGGTTTATCATGGCTTACTTCAACCTTACCTTCCTCTACCACATTCTATTGCTTAAACTTTGGTTCATCTAACCCTTCACTATCGTGAGCAATTATTGCTTGAGGTTGCTCTCTTGGGTTAGTTTCGATGTTGCTAGGCAAGTTACCTTGTGGTCTTTTTGAGATCAGCTTAGCAAGTTGCCCTAATTGGTTTTCGATCTCTTGAATTGATGCTTTATGATTTTTAAGTGTTGCTTCATTATTTTGGAAACGTGTTTCTGACACCGCTATGAATTTTGTCAGTATCTCCTCAAGGTTCAGCTTTTTTTCCTGTGGGTAGGGCTGTTGTTGGAAATTTGGGAGGGGTTATTGTCTCTGATTACCTTGACCACCCCACGAGAAATTGGGATGGTACCTCCAACCTGCATTATAAGTGTTACTGTAAAAATTATTTTGAGATAAAAAATTATTACTCATATAGTGAACTTGCTCGTTTTCAGCGCTTGGGTTGTAAGGTGGATATTCTGTATTGTTCATCCCTCCTCCATTCATATCGCATTCTATAACTAGATGTACCTGCGTAGAACCATACAAACCATCAATTTTTATATTTAAAAACTCTATCTGCTTAGATAACATGGTGACCACGTCAAGGTTGAAAACATCGGCTACTTTGGTAGGCTTTGTCCTCATGGCTTGCCACTGATAATTATTCAGTGACATCTCTTCGATTTCTGCGACCGGTATGTTCTATTTCACTGTAAAAAATCAAGGGTCCTGACGGGTTCCTCCTAGTCATAAACTAGAATTACCTTCCAGAAGCAAATAAAAGAAGAATTAGCAAAGTAAAAATAAAATTAAATTGCAGAAAAATAAAAAAATGGCTAAAGTAATAAAAATTGAGCGTTCTTAATATTTCAGTTCCCCGGCAATGGCGCCAAAAACTTGATCGTGTGTCAGAGTCTTAAAAATTTATATAAAGAATGATCGAGCCTAAAAACTAACTATGACAACGATTGAGGTAAGTGCACCTATCGAATAGTATTATAGCTTAGTGGCAAGACTGGATTGTCGAACCCAAAGGAACCAAAATTGCTAATACTAACCTTCTTTTTATTATTTAGCCTAAGAATTAAGAGAATTGTTATCTAATCTAAAATTAACTAACTACTAAGCTAAATATTCTACGACACAACGAAGGAATTGGAGAAATACTTGTGGAAAAAACCAATTGATTAAGATAATACCTGAGGAAGAATCCACCTAGAATTCACTTGTTATCTAACCACGAACTGCATTTATTTATTCACTTGACTTGATCCATAGGATTCCCTAATTTATATTAATACCTCTCTCGAGGCTACTAACGTCTAACCCTAGGTTGGTTAATTGAAATCTCTTTCTAATTAAAACCCCTAGAATTGAATTAACTCGATCTATGGACTCCCATATTATGTTTGACCCTAATCAAGCAGATTTTTGTCATCCTTTCTCTAGGGTTGCGATCAACTTCGCTTAACTATGCTAGATCTACTCTTAGATAGGGTCTATTCCTCCTTTGCCTAAGAGCATAAATGCTTGAATCAATATCCTAAAATATCAAAACAATAATTAAGAACACATAGTTAAGAACAAATCAAGTATTTATCATACAGCTCAGAAAATAATAACAAGATCCGTCTTAGGTTTCATCCCCCTCAGATATTTGAGGAGTTTAGTTCATAATCATAAAAGAATACATCTCAGATGAAAATATAAAACAAAACATAAGAAAACCCTAAAACCCCCTGAAGGAATTGAAAGAGAGATCCTCAGTCTTGAGTATGATTCGACTTCTTGAGATGAATCAACTGGCTTTCTTCGAGTGAATCCCACAATTTGGCCTCTCTGACTCGGCTCCTTGGCCTAGTTGAACACCCCCTAAAGGTTGGACTCTAGGGTGTTTATATAGGCTTTTGGAATATCTTTCTTTGCCTCTAAGTACCCTAATCTGAATGAAACTCTTCTTTGCTACGGCAGGGACACGCCTGTGTGCCACGCCCGTGTAATCTGGGGCCAGACAATGGTCGGGTCTGTTAAGGAGGCACAACTGTGTGTTTCGTTCCCAGGCCATGTATCTTTCATACTTTGGCTGATTTTCTCCGTTTACGGCTGTTTCTCGTTCTTTTCATCCTCCAGTGCTCTCCTGAATGTAAAACATGAAAACAAAGGATTAAAAGAACCTATTTCTATAATTAAAGAGATAAATCATCCAAAAGTATGCTAAAAGTGGGATTAAAATATGCTCATATTATGGTTTATTACTACAAAAATTTGTGACTTAGATTGTTTGAATCTTTAAGACTCTTTAAGTTAAATTATCAATGTATGAATTATTTATGAATTATGATAAGACATTATTGATGATTATGATTTGATGAAATTAATCTTAACTGTGAGTTGAGGATTTTGCTTGAGGATAAGCAAATGCTTAAATGTGGGGATATTTTGATAAACCATAATTTATACATATTTTAACCCCATGCTTAGCTTATATTTTGGATGAATTTTTATTATATTTGATGAATTCGATGCTCCTAATCCCTTAATTTCATGTTTTACACTCAGGAGAGCTTAGGGAGTCGAAAAGAACGATAAACGGACCAAAGCGGGACAAAATGGGCCTACCTTATAAATCAACATGGCTTGGACCAATGAATACAGCCGTGTGTTACGAGCAGGATCAAACACGGCCTGGATCAATGTATATGGGCAGACCACAAGGTCGTGTGTGGTAAGCAAAATCAAGCACGGTTTAAGGAATCGAACACGGGCGTGTCACACGGGCATGTCCCTACCGTATCAAAGTTTAATTCTATTCGAATAGGCCACTTGTGGGCCAAGAGAGGTGCTCCAAAGCCTATATAAACACCCTAGGGGGCAACCTAAAAGGGGACTCTGAATAGAAGGTAGAAAATACTCGAAGACAGCCATTGGAAAAAGCTTAGGAGAAGGATCTCCACCAAGAATGAAGATCTCCCATCAAGTTCTTTAGAAGTTTTTGGGTTTTCTTATGTTTTTTTGTTTTTCTTATTTCAAGACGTTTCCCCCCATTAGTATAAACTAAATCCCTTAGATACCTAAGGGGATAAAACCTAAGACGAATCTTATTATTATTTGATTTATAAGATAAATACTTGTTCTTATTCTTAATTGTGAGTTCTTATTCTTGCTTTGATAATTCAGGTTACTGATTCAAGTTGAATGTGCATATGCAGAGGAGCAAAAGTCCCTGTTTAAGAGTAGATCAACACAATTAAGCGGAGTTGATTGCAACCCTAGAAATAGGGCGACGAAAATCTGCCGGATTAAAGTCAAATCTAATAAGGGAATCCATAGATCGAGTTAAGGCAACAATGGGGGTTTTAATTAGAAAGAAATTTTAATTAATCAACCTAGAGTTAGTTGTTTTTAGTCTTAAAAAAGATATTAACATAAATCAGAGATTTTTTCGAATAATTCAAGTGAATAAATCATATGAATCAAAAGTAATAAGTGAAGTCTAAGTGGATTCTTTCTTAGATATTGCCTATCTCATAAATTTGTCTAAAGTATTTTCCAATTCGTTCTCTTTCACGTTTTTAATTAAGTTTTAGTTTAGAAGAAATCACTCCAATCCTTAGGCTAGATAATAAAAAGATAGTAATTACTATACTCTTGGTCCTTGTGGATACGATATTACTAGTCTTACCATAACTATACTATTGAGCGATAGGTGCACTTGCCTTTATTGTGATCGTAGTTAGTTAGAGACACATCAAGTTCTAATTAATATTATTCAAGTACTAGAGTGTATATGCGTTTTTTAAAAGCCTTTAGCAATTAGTCTTGCCTTAAAGATTTGTGTAAAACCATTAGTATTGCATTATCGTCTAAACACTTATTTACAGTAATAGTATTATAACCTCTAGATAAATTCACCAAAGCGTAAGTATTGTTGGATATTATTGAGTTTATTTGATCATTTACAACTTCTTTCCAAAAGATACATTTTTTGAATTCATTGCTTAGCTAAAGGTCTTTAGATATTCTTCTCCATTAAGAAGCATTTGAGTTTTATTGAACACTTTGGTTCTTTCTCCTTCAACTAAGAGGATTATTGAATTCGTAGAAAGAAATTAAGAGTGTAAAAGTTGCTCTTTTCTATTATTTGACTTATTAATGGCTCAATTGGAAATATATTTTCTTCTTTTTTCTCACCAACTGTAGGAGCCAATTCAATTTGCTTCTCATTCTCTTCTTCACAAGAAACAATGTAACATCCTTAAACGGGGCCTTTTCATTTTGTGTGATTGCGTGTAGATAGTATGGTCGTCATGCTAGTTTAGGGTGATTTAAGGGTCCAGGCATGAGTTAGGGGTAGGTTAGAGCCTTATCAAAAATTTTCTTTTTGAGCAATTAGAAGGGGGAGCTGAATGGGATAGGAGTTAAGGGTGGTTGGTGGTAGGTTTTGACGCAAGAGGAACATTGGTAAAGTGGCAAGAGGGGCACCACTTAAGGCTCAAGGAAGTGACGCCTTAGGGAAGCTGATAGGGACTTGGTTCGAGCTGCGGGTATCCCCTTTTGGTTGTTCTTTTTGATGCCAAGACCAGGAGGTGTTGCATTCAGTTTAGACTCTGGTGGATGAGTATTGAAGGGGTCAACATATTTGAATGAGTGGAGGAGAGAAATTTTAGGAGTGTGATGAATTCAAATTTGTTTGGATGATTGGATGAGAAAGGAGGAAGGAAGATAAAGGGGACGGGATAAGGGTTGGTGTTAGCCGAATTCTTTTAAAGAGTTTGGGGGAAAGGGGACTCTCGATTTTGGCTCTTGGTGAGGGTGCTAAAATTGAGTTGCTAAGGAGTAGTATTTTCGGCATTAAGGTGGGTTTCACTTTTCAGTCTAGTTTTCCTCTCAATCTCTCTTTTACTGAAAAGCACCTAAGCTATTCTCCTCTTTTCTCTTCTTTTGACCATAGCCAAAACTAGGAGACCCTTTGGGGGTGCAACTCTTCTTTTCACTTCTCTTTCACTCTTAAAAGTCGAAACCCCTATTGGTTTTTCTTTTCTCTTTTTCTTTTTGTGATAGCTGAATCCCTACTACCCTTTTTCTCCATCCTTGTCCCAAAGCCGAATCACCATTTCTCCATCTCTTCCATCTTGTTTATTCTTCTTGAAACACCTTGCTAGCCGAGACCTCTTGATTCTCATTACCTTGATTTACTCTTCTTTCATTCACTAAAAGCCGAAGACCACACTTTCTTTTGCTCTTGGTCGAATCTTTCCTGGAAATTCTATTGAGTTGTTTCTTTTTCTCTTGGAAGTCGAATCTTCCTTGCTGTGATTGCTTGTGCCGAATTCTAAAGAAAGGCTAAGGTATGTGGATGATGATAATATGTTCGATCGAATGGCCAGTCCCTTACCCCATTCTCTTTTACCGAATCTCATAAGGTACTTGTGTAGATGCGATCAACATGTTGGCCTAAGTCTGCTAACTCCGGGATCTAATCGATTTTGGTAGGAACTCCCTTCTTAGTGGTTTTATTAATCGATCTATTAGCTACCTATTGTTTTAACCTAGTGGGGTGGAAATCCCAAAAACCACATCTCTCGTAGTGGGTTTTGACGAAGCTTTTAATGGATGCAAGAAATGTACAAGAAGGAGAGGGAAGTCAACCTTCGGGTTCGATCCCTAGGTTCAAGCAGAGTAGTAGGCAGATAGCGGTAATACCTATCAATGAGAGTGTCGACGTAGAAAGTATCGTGTTGCGAGTAATTAGGTGTGTAACTTTTACACATTTCATATGTTTAATATGCTATTATTGTGTCTTGTCAAAAGTCAAGTAACAGTGGAAATCACTATGTTACCCTTATAGGTAAAAGCAAGGACTCCAAGTAAGTCCATTTTGGTGGCTGACATGATTTATCTATATTAAACCTGCATGTGCCATGTTATATCTTCGTAAGTGTTAAGCATTATCATATTGTATTGAAAAGCGTATACATGAAAAATGGGTATGATGAGAGGAGGGGGAAGGTATGATTTATCAAACTGTCACCAGTGGTTAGGTACCACACGTGGGTTGGCCCCACATATCATTATTCTGTGACTAAGTCTCAGTGGTTTGGAACCACCAGTGGTTAGGTACCACATATGCTTATTTTATGACTCGTCCCAGTGGTTTGGTACCACAGTGGGTTGGCCCTACATAACGATATAAGGGATCGTCACCAGTGGTTAGGTACCACACGTGGGTTGGCCCCACATATGATTGTTTGTGACTTCGGTCACCAGTGGTTAGGTACCACCAGTGGCTAGGTGCCACAAGGGGTAGACTTGGGAGACTCGGATGGATACCTAGGTTGGATGGGTTGCATGACATGCATATTTGCATATTAATCTGTGTAAGAGCTTAACATCTTTTGGGATGGGGATTTATACACTGAGTCTCGATGACTCACCCCTTCCGTTACCTTTTTGCAGATAATTCCTACATCTCGGATATGGAGCCGGGGTGGACTCGAGGTGGCCAGGCTCAATATTTTGTTTTTTATGCTTATTTTGGTTTTTTTCTTTAAGTTTGGATTTCAGCTTTGTATTACGGCCACTTAGATGTTACTTTGGGATTATTTATTCGTTTAAATTTCTTTAGAATTTTGTTAAACGTTAAGGGCATGCCTAGTAACCTATGAATGGACGTTTTCAAAACTTGAATAAACTTTTTGGATTTCCTGAAGTTTTACATCGGTAATTAACAAACAAGGGATAACAACAAGGCAACTCTATTTTGCTAAACTAAGTTTCAAAATGTTCTAACAATTCACTCAATCCAAACTCGATTCTTTTATAAATATACAAATGTTTTCTTCCCTGTGACATGCCAGATTCGGTTGTAGCATTTTGATCGGGTTTGGGGTGTTACAAAAAAAGTTAAAAATAAAATTTGTTCTAAGAAAATAAATGTATAGATTCAACACTAACTTTAGAGCTTAAATAAGTTACTCTATATGTTTTGAATTTTTTACATACCAACAAAGCTACTTTTAATACCTCAATGACCTAGCTTTGTTTTATAAGAATGGGGAACTTTATAATATGCTATATACCCCCACACTTTAAAATAATTAACACTTAGTTTTTTTCATTGTTCCATAATTTGTATGGTGGAACTTATAAGCTTTTTAACTATATTAGTAATATGACATACTAGAATGATAGAAATCAGCAAGTGTAAACAATCGCAACAAGTAATAAAGTGACAAGTAAATGTCGAGTTATCGTACCCACAAGGACTGTGAAAAGAATTATTTATGAATGCAATTAAAAACACTTTGGTGAAGAAAAATATTTTGACTTGCAAGAGTGATTAAAAACAAGGATTTTAACATCGTAAAATAAATAAATAAAATAAAATAAAATTTCTCATGCACGATTTCAAAAGATGATTTTAATCAAGATGTCATAATTGTGCTAGGTTAATTACATTTCTTAACTTAGAATTATTAAACTCATGTTTATGTTGTTATGAATAAATCACGAAAACTCGGTAATTTTCTAACTTATGAACATACTTACCTACCAAAATCCATTCATCTCTTGACTATATCTCTATGTCAATTCCACCGATTAAACAAATTTTAGTACACAAATATATTAATGCACATACATACTTATGAAATCAAAATAATCTCTTGTCCATATATCTATGTCAATTCAAACAATTAATTCAATCTCATAAGCACATAAAAGATTAAGTAAGGTAACAATGTATTCCTACCTTGAAGCAGTTTAATCACAATAATCTTGCAAGTTATGCAAGGCAATTTTATCTCTCAATACCGTTGCTAATTTAACCCTTAGCTACCTTAGATGATTAAACATGCACAGATTAAGTATCGTGTCAATTAATTACAATTTCAATTTGTTTAAATAATTAATTCAGTAGTTACCTTACACTTGTAATGCAAGAATAACTTAGTCATGGTTTTACTAAAACAAAAATCTCACCGAGACCTATAACAATACAAAAACTATTTTAATAAATTAAGTAGACGCAATGCAATCAACCTAACACGAATTAAATTTAAGCCATATCAATTAAATTAAACATATTGACATCACAAATATTCAAAGACATGTTCATCATCACAACAACAGAATTAAAAAGGATAGGGAACAAGAAGCAAATTCGATGTTTCTCCGTGGCTTAACTGGTTTGCTCCACTCTTCCTTCTTCACTTGTTCTTGTCAAGCCAAGGCTTCTATGAACACTTGAGTGCTGCTCAAAATGATGGATAAATGACTCCTTTTCAAGAGGTGAAATCTCCAAGAGGACAAAGGAAAACGGATGGGAAATAGAGAAAATTGAGAGAGAAGAGAAGAGATGAGAATGTTGTCGTGTGTTGAAATGAGACGGCAAGGGGGGTTTCTATAGGGTGAGAGGGCTGCTAAAAATATCCCAAATCAGCAGCCAAAGAGCCCTCCCATGGCCAGCCACACATGTGACAAGTTTGAAGCTTTCAAACTTGCTATATTAAGGCTGGGGCAAATCTAAAAAGGCATTAAAAGAGGAGGGGTTTGTTTGCAATTTGATGAAGTCTTTAAGGGCCTTTTTGCAAGCCAATTAATCAGCCAAGAAAGCTGATTGGGTCAGCATGATGGACGGTTTGGGCTGCCCATAGCTTGGTTGGTTCGGTTTTCTCGGTTCAGCTCAACTGGGCCACTTTTCATAATTAATTAATAATTATTTATTTAACCCAAATTAAATTGGATTAAAATTAAAATTAATTATATTATGAATTAATACACATAATTTTGACCGTCTTTAGCTGAAAAATTCATTTGTATTGATGCTTCAAAAATTGCCTCTCAGTTTTGCGCTTCTAATAGTGTCTACCAAGCCAATTTTCATCCTTTGTGCGAATCTGTCGAAAATGATCAAAATTAATCAAAATTTATTATAAAATTAATTAAAATTCATTATGTTAATAATTTAAGTACAAAATAATTATTTTATAATAATTATATATATATTGACAATAATTTTACCGAAACTACATGAATTTGAGTTAAAAAGAGCATGAAAAAGTGTGTATAATTTCGTGTTTCCACATACTAATAATAAAACTTCTCCAAATAGTTTATAAGGCAACATAGAATTTAAAAACATACTATTGACCATATTTATCATGTTCAATTTTTCCTTTTGGCAAAGTCATTTTGTAGGATACATACAGTGCAGTTATATGATGAATTATTTCATTTTCTTCACAAAACAAAGAAAACGAATTTGGATAACATTTACAATCTCTATCACTTAAAAGAATTTTAGTATTTTTCTCTTTTGTTTTTCAACCATTAATTTAAATATATGAAATTTCTCAAAAGTTTCATCTTTTATTCTAATTAAGAAAATATAGGAGAAACGAGAATAGTTATCAATGAATGTTATAAAGCACCTTTATCCTCCTTTAGCTTACAAATCATTTAGTTCACAAATGTAAGAATGAACAAGTTCTAGCAACTTAGAATTTCTTTCAACTTTTGGAAAAGGTTTCTAGTAATTTTTTCTTTTATAAAAATTTCATATTTTTCCTTTGATCCTTTAGAAAGGATATGTAACCTTGTATAAACATTTAATTTAAAGATTGATAATTAAAATGTCCTAGTCTAACATACCATAATATAAATATATGCTCAATGGTATAAATAGAATTAATATTCATATCATTAATACTTAATTTGAACATACTATGTCATGAATAGCCTTTTTCAAATACAAAAAATTTCACACTCAAATTAAGTTTAGATTCGAACATTAGGAAAGGTGGGGAGTTAATTGAATAAGATAGTAAGTTCATGGGCTCTATTGGAAAACTCAAAAAATTTTGGTGGCAGGTTGAAAATTACTTTAGATCTAATTCTAGTTCCATTAAGATGGAACCAGCTGGTTCCTTAGTGGGAGACAAAATGATTAACGATGGACGACTACCTTAGATTATGGAGACCGTGCAAAATTAAGATATATATATATATATGTGAGAGAAAGGATAATTCTACGAAAGGAATCTTTCTCAAATCTACTTATAATTTTCTTCTCATCTGCATCATCTTCTTCTTTGATTGTTTCAAAGAAGAGAAAGTTAAAGAAAGCTTGCATGGGATGGTAAACGTGGGATTCAAGTTTTTAAAGTAGAGAATTTAACAAGTTGGTAAGCTCCTAAGTCTCTTTGTACTCGTGAATTAGAGGAAGGAGAAGTAAGAATTCCTAAAAAGCTTCTGTATAATAATGGATTTGATGTTTTAAGGTTTGAATATCTTTGGTTTAACTGGTATATCTAGTTGTCATGCATAGCTTCCAAGAGAATGAGGCTCTGGTGTTTGGACAAGCTAACAAGGAAGAAGGATTTAAGGTGATTTTCTGTACTCTACCTTTTAGGTGGTTATTGATGTTTTACTGCTTGTATGATTTTTTATCTGTGTTTGTTCTGATTTGTTTAAATTCATGGTCACTTATAAGTATGATGTGAATGCATAATCCTATGTAAGTATCATTAATAGATGTTAGTGGTTGTGAATTGATGTATTGATAAATGGCTTACAATTTGTTATGGTAATAAGTACCTTGAATTACGTGAAAAGTTTTTTTTATTATATACGGAGTACGAAGGGAGTTACATTGGCAAGTTAGTTGAAGATAGGAAAATTTGGCATATTTAAGGAATGGACGGATTGAAAGGGAATTTGGGGAAGTTGGGCGACATCATGGAATGGTTATCTATTGGCTTTATAGGGCGTCATCGTGACGACAGACTATCAACTAGTCCTTCAAGGCGACACCATGTGAATGCTATATAGGTCCTTTGAGGCAACACCTCAAAAGAGGTTTACTAATTCTTTGGAACAAACAATTCATGGTTAGCCATGACACTATCCAGTGATGAACAGGTACACTCTATGGCGAAATAGAGTCTGCCAAGATAGCGAACTAATAAACCCGTCAGGGGAAAAAAATAGAAATTTTTGTATGTCTTTCGCAATGAGCAAATTAACAGGATAATCATGGCGCATATGAGAATTGCGAAAACATGTTAATAAGAGGATCAGCCAAAATACGAAGGCAAGTATAACTGATAGAAACATCTTAATGCAAGTATATGTAAGAGGAAAGGGAAATTCCTTCAAGTTATAGTTGAATTAGTATCCGCCAGTATTAGTTCACGCAGAGTTGACGTATAAGCCATCATAGGTTATGAGGTAATGAAATGATTCTTCAAGTTTAATTCAAATATTTACGTGTAAGGAGGTCACCAGAAATGTGGAAGTCAGCCAAGGACCATCTTGGAAGAAAAGTCCGTCGGTAATTAACTAAAGACTAGGGTGTCCGTCAGGACTAAATAGAATGGAAAAGCCCATAAGGACTATCAGAAGAGGTGATCCACCAAGACAAAATCTGAGAAAGAGAAAGTCTGTAACACACCAAACCCGGCCTATAAGTTTCGACCGGATCTGGTATGCTACGGGTTGTACGTTGAAAACTTTCACTAAGGGTTGGTTCGAAAATCTTAAGTTAATTTGAATAAATAAATATCATATATATATAAAACCTCGTATTCTTATTATTTTGAATAATTAAACCTTTGACAAAATTTCATGAATTTCAATTATTAAAATTACTGAGATGAATATAACTATGGGGCCTTATTACATCATTATTTCCCAAAATAAAGTAAAACTTTATGAAAAATCGAAATAGTCTATAAAATAAAAACTCGATGGCCCCTCGAGTCCGTCTTAGCTCCCGTGTCCACTATCTACTGCTCATCTGAAAGAGTAGAGAAAATGAAAGCATGAGTTACCAAGACACAGTTTATAAATCCCGAACACACTGACCTGAGACCCACAAACACATTATGGGCCTTGGCCCATACATGGAGGCAACAATCATAAATACATGATAAACAATAAATAATGAATAGCCCAACCCATCCTAGAATTCCATCCTCTACACACCAACCCTTACTAACCATCACACCTTGGGGATTTCTACAATCAACCCTCCATCCGCTACACACCATAACGACAGCCGTACTGCCTATTTCTGTTAATCAAAAATCATTAAATGTGGCATAGCCACCGATCACTATGTGACCTAGCATTTATATTTGTGGGATTTCTACCACCGATCACCATGTGACCCATGTTTATATTTGTGGGATTTCTACCATCGGTCACCATGTGACCCATTATGCACTTGCCCTTCATTATCATATTCCCACCCCATGCAGACATACATAAAGAAAACATCATACAGACTTTCATATATTTCGATATACATAGAGAATTCTATGATTGCGTACCTGGCATCCTTGCCTAACCCTTTTAGGGTTTTATTCGACTGTCTACACAGCCACTTCCCGGCCTCTTAGCCCATAACACATAAAGAACAGGTAGAGAGTGTGTGTTACAGATCTACACACCTGGTTACCGTTAGGATGACACTTTCTATGTCGACACTATCAGAAGTTGATACGACTGCTACTTGCCTAAGGTGTTGTTTAGAAGCCGGTCCATAACCCGGTGGCCAGTCTCGAACCGCTGACACCGCACGTTTCTTAAACTTAGGGATTGGGTTTTCAGATCTAGTCCCCTCCTTTGCCTGATCCACATTTGATTCCATTACAAGTCCTTGTCAGAACTACTATATTGAGATAAGGTTAGTAAACCATAACCTATGGTTAGGATTACAGGTCTGATAGTGAATCCAACAGAAATCTAAAGATATTCCCTACCTTGAAATCCTAGAATCAGAGACTAGCGATTTTTAGCTCTTAGATCTAAACGAATAGATTTTCTTCAAAACCCGGAAGGCCACCCAAAGGCCAAAAAGAAAGGAAATATTATCCTCAATTGACAGTCTTGACAACCAAGTGGCCATTCGGCCTTCTCTATTAAAAATCGAAAGAGAAAAATAATGGATAAGAAGAAATTGACACCTACCTTTACAGAGAATTCAACAACCCTAGCAAATCCCCTTTTTATGGAGAAATCGGCACCTAGCCTATTAGAAGAGAAGAAAATTGGCAACTCCTAAGAGATTTCGGCTTATGGAGAAGTTGGCTAAAAAGGAAAAGAATGAAGAAGAGATTTCGGCTTTTGTAGGAATCAAAAGAAAAGTTTTGCAGAGATGGACTAGGGTTTCGACTTTTAGCAAGAAAGTTAACAGAAATAGTAGAGGGAGAGACTGAGAATTTTGGCACAAAGAATGAAGAAAAGTGCAGGGTTCAAATGCCAGAATTGATGAGCTATCCCCCCCATTTATTGAAATTTTGGCACTTACCTAACAAAACTGAAAGTGCCCTTCCTGATAACTAACTCATCTAGGTGATGGAATTTCGGCCAACTCTGCTCTCAGCAGATAGCTCCTAACTTTTTCTCCTTTATGTAAATCTCTTCACACCTTCAAAAGACTCTTAGATAACACCACCTCTTTCTTCTATTATCAGCACAATATTATCATTAAATCCCCCCTAAAAATAAGCCCTAATGCCGTCCATTCCTCCTTGCTCTTTTAAGTGTTGAAATTGGCCTAAAGACATGGGCTCTTTGCGGCCAAACTTGGGCCTCTTTCTACTACTAGTGACGCCACCCTCTAGCTCCCTGGTAGGGTCACTTAATATTGGGCCACCAGCCCATTTTGGTGTTTTAAACACAGATGCTACCTTTTTAACCCTATAGTGGCCAAACAAAATAATTTAACCAAGGCCTCTGCCTAAGCCTGAGCCCAATTTGGACCCTTAACAGTTAAAGTAACACTTTAAACATATCCACACACTAAACGCGTAGGCCCGAAAATTTACGATGTTACAATTCTGCCCCCTTAAAGAAATTTCGTCCTCGAAATTACCTGATCAGAAAAGATGAGGGTATTGCTATCGCATCGCTTCCTCTGTTCCCAAGTTGCCTCTTCAGAACCATTATTCCGCCACATCACCTTAACCAATGGAACCATTTTCCTTCGCAACACCTTGATATCCCGCTCCAGAATTTCCACCAGCTCCTCTTCGAAGAATAGATTATGTCTTACCTCGATTTCCTTCACAGGCACTAGATGAGATGGATCCAAACGGTAACGTCTTAACATAGAGACGTGAAATACATCGTGAATTTGACTTAACACTGGGGGTAACTCAAGCTGATATGCCTGTGGTCCTACTCATTCCAACACCCGGTAAGGTCCGATGAAGCGGGGACTCAATTTTCCCTTTCGTCCAAATCTTAGCACCTTTTTCACGGCGACACCTTTAAGAATACCTTGTCACCTACTGCAAACTCTATGTCCTTACGCTTTAAGTCAGCATAGGACTTCTGTCTATCCACCGCCTCTTTTAGTCTAGCTCAAATCACTTCCACCTTTTCTTCTATCTCGACGACCAAGTCCGGACCCAAAATTTGACGTTCCTCTAATTTCGTCCAACAAGTAGGAGTATGACACTTCCGCCCATACAAAGCTTCGTAGGGCACCATCGGAATACTTGACTGGTAACTGTCGTTGTAAGCAAACTCTGCTAACGGTAAAAACCCTTCTTAACTACCTCTGAAATCAATGACACATCCTCTCAACATGTCCTCCAAGATTTGGATCACCCGCTCAGACTGTCCATCGGTCTGAGGATGGAATGCTTTACTGAAATCCAACTTCGTTCCCAACGCTTGATGCAATGCCTTCCAAAATCGCAATGTGAACCTAGGGTCCCTATCCGATATGATCGATACCGGTACTCCATGCAACCTTACCACCTCTACTACGTATAGCTTAGCCAACTTTTTCAAAGAGTAATCGACCCGCACTGGTATGAAGTGAGCAGACTTCGTCAAACGATCAACAATCACCCAAACCAAATCTTTTTTAGTAGGCGTGAGGGGTAGCCTACTAACAAAGTCCATTGTGATCATTTCCTACTTCCATTGTGGAATCTTTACCAACTGTAATAACCCTAATGGTAACTGATACTCTGCTTTGACCTGCTGGCAGGTCAAACACCTACCCACAAGCTCAGTTACCTTACGCTTTAAATCCGGGCACTAAAACTGCTCTCTCAAATCCCGATACATCTTATTCCCGCCAGGGTGCATAGCGTGTGGACTACCATGCGCTTCTTGTAAAATCCTACGCCTCAACTCAGGATCCCTCGGCATGCACACTCTCCCTTGGAAACATAACAGTCCATCTTGATTAATACTGAATTCTATCGATTCATCACTTGACCCTACTGGAAACTTTTCCTTTAACAACTCATCAGTCCGCTACTTCTCCTTAACCTGATCGACCTATGAGGGTTTCACTTGAAGTTTAGCTAATAACCTTCCATCATCATATAGACTAAGGTGCTCTTAAATCAGAGATTACTTTATGACTTAAAGCGTCTGCTACTACGTTAGCTTTACCCGGATGATACTCGATCGAGCAGTCATAATCCTTTAACAACTCGATCCACCTCCTTTGTGTTAGATTCAACTCCTTTTGGGTCAACTGGTATTTTAAGCTCTTATGATCAGTGAAAATGGCAGATTTCTCCCCGTAAAGATAATGCCTCCAAATCTTCAAAGCAAAAACCACCGTCGCCAACTCCAAGTCATGGGTGGGATAATTTGTTTCGTGCGATCTTAACTACCGAGATGTGTACGCTACAACCTTTCCATCTTGCATCAACACACATCCTAATCCTAAGTGTGAAGCATCACAATAAATCACAAATTCCTTCCCAGCCACAGGCTGGATCAACACCGGAGCTTCCATCAAAATCTTTTTTAACTTCTCGAAACTCTCCTGCTGCTTATCAGACCAAACAAACGAAACTCTTTTCCGTAACAACTTAGTCAACGGTGCACGCAATTAAAGAGAATCCTTCAACAAACCTTCGATAGTATCTAGTCAGACCCAAAAACTTTGAATCTCGACCACAAACTTATGTGGTTTCCATTCCAACATCGCTTCAATCTTTCGAGGGTCTACCCTAATCCCCTCAGCCGACACAACGTACCCTAGAAAAGTAACCTCCTTCAGCCAAAATTCACACTTACTGAATTTGGCATACAACCGATTTTCCCTTAGAATCTACAGAACCATTCGTAGATGTGAGTCATGCTCCTCTCCTGATCTTGAATAAACCAGGATATCATCTATGAACACCACGACGAACCGATCCAAGTAAGGTTGGAACACTCAGTTCATCATATCCATAAATGCTGCTGGCGCGTTGGTCAACCCAAATGGCATCACCATGAACTCATAGTGATCATAGTAAGTCCTAAAGGCTATCTTATGAATATCAGCCTCCTTGACCTTAAGTTGATGGTACCTTGACCTCAGATCTATCTTCGAAAAGACTGAGGCCCCCTTTAACTGATCGAACAAGTCATCGATCCACGGCAACAGGTACTTGTCCTTGATCGTTAACTTATTCAACTGGCGATAGTCAATACACATACGTATTGACCCATCCTTCTTCTTAACGAATAAAACCGATGCTTCCTACGGTGACACACTAGGTCGAATAAACCCTATATCCAACAACTCTTGAATCCGCGCTTTCAACTCTACCATCTCCTTTGGTGCCATTCGATATAGAGCTATTGATACCGGCACTATTCCCAAAAGAAAATTGATTCCAAACTCCATTTCACGATCTAGAGGTAATCCTAGAAGCTCTTCGGGGGAAAACATTAGGAAATTCCTTCATCGTCCTAACGTATCCAACCGTTAGTTCTTTAGCTTCCATAGCGAACAAACATTAAGACTGCCTTACATCCTTTCCTCACCATCCTTTCTACTCTTAGGGCGGTTACCACGTTCGACGGACAGTTCCCCCTTTCTCCTATTACTAACACTTCGTCACCCTCAGGAGTTTTTAACACCATACGCTTAGCTAGACAATCTAGTTTAGCTTGATACTTCACAAGCCAATCCATGCCTAGGATTAAATCAAACTCCCCGAACGGTAACTCCATTAGATCCGTTCAAAAAACTATCCCCTGAACCTCTAAAGGTATTTCCCGATAAAGCTTATTTACCACCACAGAGTGTCCTAATGGGCTTACTACAGTCATCTCCCTAGAGGAAATCTTAGTATCTACACTTAAAGTTTCAGATACCCTCATTGCAACATATGAATGTGTCGATCCAATGTCAATTAATGCAGTATAGGGCAAGCCAGAAATTAAGAACGTACTGGTTATGACATCTAGTACGTCAACTTCCTCTCGACGTCTAACAGCATAGACTAACTCCGGCTGTCTCGCCTTAGTGTTTTCTACTCCTCGGCCTGCTGCTCCACGGCCCCGAATGGAACCATTACCACCTCTAACTGCCCCACGACCTCCTTTGCCAGGTTGAACATTCCCTTGACCCATGGGCCCTCATTGCCTTTTTGCTGCAGACAATTCCTAACTTGATGGTCAAAAAACCCACACATAAAGCACTTTTCACTGCCCACCCAACACTCACATGCATAGAATTTATCACATCGAGCACAATTAGGTGTCTGACTAGCAGCAGTAGGTTTATTATCTCATCTCGGCCCATCTGGCCTAGGTCTTTTTTGAGCACGCCCCGCTGCCTCAAGTGATCCTAAGTTTCTTTTACTTCCACTCCTATCACTACCCTGGTTTAGTTGCCTTGTCCGCTTAACCTCCTCAGCTATCTTCGCCTTTTCCACCAAGACAGCGAATTCCCTTTCCCACTGTGGGGCTACCAATTCCCGCAGATCATCCCTCAGACCATCTTCAAAATGAACACATCGTTCATGGTCTGTGGCTACTATCCCTCTAGCATAAAGGCTAAGGCGTAAGAATTCCGCTTCATATGCAGCCACCGACCTACTCCCCTGGACCAAATTTAGAAATGCCCTGCGATGCGCATCCACATAGCTCGATCCAATGTACTTATTTTGGAACGCTGTTTTGAAGAACTCCCATGTGATGTGGCCGTGAGCCACCACTAGTAGGCTTTATCCCTCAAGAGAGATATAACTCCTTTCAATTTCTCTTCCTCCGTGAGATCCAGATCGTCCATTATGCGTTCAACCGCCTCTAACCAATACTCACCGAGCTCAGGGCTATACTAGAGATTCCCTAAACACTTCTACCCTGTTGCTTCTAAGTCACTCCGACACAGATTTTCGGGCTCCTTTGCCCATACATGCCTCAGCAACTCTCTCTAAAACCCTTAACACCTCCTGAGACACCACATCATCTCCGCCCGTCTGGTCTTGGAATTCCCCTCAAGAGCTGGTGGAACTGGTATCTCATTTCTAGATCCATGATCAGATCCTACCGGTTTCGACACAGTCATCCTTCCCCTGCCACGATAACGCGGTGGACGTCCATGATCCCGTGTACTCATTCTATCGATTAGCGATTATCTGGTTAGAAATTTTATGAATTATTAGTTTTCTTCCACTAATTAACCACGAACAGTCTTATGAATAGTAGGTTTAAAAGTAGTTTTTTCGAGTTCGCAATGAGTTCAATCTTAAGTCAGTATCTCCTAGTTATAGGAGTCACATACATTCAACCATCAACATACAAACAACATCCATGAACTCACATTCATCATGTAATGGTATTTCCGTAATTTTACTACCTAGGTGTATTTTTTGTAATTTTATCCTATAGGGGTATTTTCATAATTTTTTTTCAAAATAGGGTTTCTTGGTATTTTTACAAAATAAGGGTATTTTGTAATTTTACAATCTGGGGGTTTTTTGATAATTTGGCGGTCTAAGGTATTTCGGTAATTGTACAAATAAGAGGTATTTTGGTCATTTCACAAATCAAGGGTATTTTAGTAATTTTACAAATTAGAGGTATTTCAAAAATTTTCAAAACTAGAGGTTATTTTAGTAATTTTACAAAATAGGGTGGCTGGTCCCTTTCGGGTTTTAATTATAAATTTTGGCCCATCAACAAGTCCTCATGGCTAAGGTGAACAGTCACTACGCACCAGGTAGGATTCTAGCGAAGAGGAGGTGAGTCACTAGGACTGCTTAAATACCAAGCTCTCTCTGAATCCAATCCTAGACATGCGTATGCCTATTGCCACACCCTAATCTCGTGGCTTGTTCACAGGTTTGTTTGGTTGGATTAAATCTTATGAATTTAGAGAGCGATTTAAACTAAGCCTAAAGTCCATCAATGTCTAATATACTAGCCTACATCCATCAAGCCCATTAAGCCCTCATGTATATCACAACAAGAGTTTAAAATACTTACCTGCGTGGATCAGGTGCCGGTAAACTCGAAGGCCACATCTTCATCCAAAACATTTTTCTCAATATTCCCAACAAATTTTCAAAACATTACTTAGGCCCATTTCATAGTCCGAGTTTTGAACTGGGCTCTGATACCAAAATATAACACCCCAAACCTAGCCCATAAGTTTCGACCGGATCTGGTATGCTACGGGTTGTACATTGAAAACTTTCGCTAAGGGTTGGTTTGAAAATCTTAAGTTAATTTGAATAAATAAATATCATATATATATATAAAACCTCGTATTCTTATTATTTTGAATAATTAAACCTTTGACAAAATTTCATGAATTTTAATTATTAAAATTACTGAGATGAATATAACTATGGGGCCTTATTACATCATTATTTCCCAAAATAAAGTAAAACTTTATGAAAACCGAAATAGTCTATAAAATAAAAACTCGATGGCCCTCGAGTCCGCCTCTCGACTCCGTGTCCACAATCTACTCGCTTCTTCCGAAAGAGCAGAGAAAACGAAAGCGTGAGTCACCAAGACTCGGTGTATAAATCCCCGAACAATAAATCCCCGAACACACTGACCTGAGGCCCACAAACACATTATGGGCCTTGGCCCATACATGGAGGCAACAATCATAAATACATGATAAACAATAAATAATGAATAGTCCAACCCATTCTAGAATTCCATCCTCTACACACCAATCCGTACCAACCATCACACCTTGGGATTTCTACAATCAACCCTCCATCCGTTACACACCATAACGACAGTCGTACTGCCTATTTTTGTTAATCAGAAATCATTAATCGTGGCATAGCCACCGATCACTATGTGACCTAGCATTTATATTTGTGGGATTTCTACCACCGATCACTATGTGACCCATTATGCACTTCCCCTTCATTATCATATTCCCACCCCATGCATACAAACATAAAGAAAACATCATACAGACTTTCATACATTTCGATATACATAGAGATTTCTATGATTGCGTACGTGGCATCTTTGCCTAACCCTTTTAGGGTTTTATTCGACTGTCTACACAGCCACTTCTCGACTTTTTAGCCCCTAACACATAAAGAATAGTTAGAGAGTGTGTGTTAGAGATCTACACACCTGGTTACCGTTAGGACGACACTTTCTATGTTGACACTATCAGAAGTCGATACGACTACTACTTGCCTAAGGTGTTGTTTAGAAGCCAGTCCACAAGTCGTGGCCAGTCTCGAATCACTGACACCGCGTTTCTTAAACTTAGGGATTGGGTTTTCAAATCTAGTCCCCTCCTTTGCCTGATCTACATTTGATTCCATTACAAGTCCTTGTCAGAACTACTATATTGAGATAAGGTTGTTAAACCATAACCTATGGTTAGGATTATAGGTATGATAGCGAATCCAACAGAAATCTAAAGATATCCCTTACCTTGAAATCCTGGAATCAGAGACTAGCGATTTTCGGCTCTTATATCTAAACGAACAGATTTCCTTCAAATCCTGGAAGGCCGCCCAAACGCCAAAAAGAAAGGAAATATTATCCTCAATTGACAGTCTTAACAACCAAGTGGCCATTCGGCCTTGTCTTTTAAAAATTGAAAGTGAAAAAGAATGGATCAGAGGAAATTGGCACCTACCTTTACAGAGAATTCGGCAACCTTAGCAAATCCCAATTTTATAGAGAAATCAGCACCTAGCCTATTAAAAGAGAAGAAAATTGGTAACTCCTAACATATTCCCGCTTATGGAGAAGTTGGCTAAAAAGGAAAAGAGTGAAGAAGATATTTCGGCTTTTGTAGGAATCAAAAGAAAAGTTTTGCAGAGATGAACTAGGGTTTCGGCTTTTAGCAAGAAAGTTAACAGAAATAGCAGAGGGAGAGACTGAGAATTTCAGCACAAAGAATGAAGAAAAGTGTAGGTTCAAATGCCGGAATTGATGAGCTATCCCCCTATTTATAGAAATTTTGGCACTTACCTAACAAAACCAAAAGGGCCCTTCCTGATAACTAAGAATTAAGCAAATAAAAAGGGAAAAATCTCCACCCCCTATGGCAATTAGAAACTGATTTCTTTACTCCTCTAGGTGATAGAATTTAGGCCAACTCTGCTCTCAGCAGATAGCTCCTAACTTTTCTCTTTTATCTAAATCTCTTCACACCTTCAAAAGACTCCTAGATAACACACCTCTTTCTTCTATTATCAACACAATATTATCATTAAATCCCCCCTAAAAATAAGCCCCAATGTCATCATTCCTCCTTGCTCTTTTAAGTGCCAAAATTAGCCCAAAGACATGGGCTCTTTGCGGCCAAACTTGGGCCTCTTTCTACTACTAGTGACGCCACCCTCTAGCTCCCTGGCAGCGTCACTTAATCTTGGGCCACCAGCCCACTTTGGTGTTTTAAACACAGATGCTACCTTTTTAACCCTATAGTGCCCAAACAAAATAATTTAACCAAGGCCTCTACCTAAGCCTGAGCCCAATTTGGACCCTTAACAGTTAAAGTAACACTTTAAACATATCCATACACTAAACGCATAGGCCCAAAAATTCAAGATGTTACAAAGTCTGCTGAGAACTATCTATCATTGATAGTGTTTTAGTAGAATAATTTAAAGTGGGAAAGTCCTTTAGGATAATCTTGCAAGCACGAGTTCACAATGGAAGAGGGGCGTGTATCAATCAGCTAAATCTCATACCCAAGACTACAAAAGAATGATCTATACCAGGGGTTAAGTCAAAGAAGTCAATCAACGAGGTAATGTGGTAAACATATGTTTAGTTTAGTGCGGAATGAACAAATAAGGATCCACCGATGTGGAGAAAATAATTGCAAGTCCACCAATAGCAATAGTAGGCACCAAACTATATAGGCTTATCTGGTTATCTTCAATAAATTAAACTAGGAAAGATGAAATAGGAGTTTGAGATGAAAAGGGGCAAAGTCAAGTCCCAAACAAAAGTAATATTGGAGGAGTATACTTGCGACTAAATCAGTCGACGTGTCCGCCAACCATCTATACACAGAAAGTATGGGAACCAACAATGCCAACCTAACTGTGGAACCTCCTAAAAGACACAAGGAGTTTTAAGTATGTGCATGAAATCTTACTTCCCCTAAATTTAAAGGTTTTCTATGTCTACTGATGTACAAGATCTCATTAAGTTCATCAAAACTTTTAAATCTACTGCTTTGTGTGTAACGTAGATGAGTGACTCGGGAATCTGTGACGGGACCAAGCCAGACACCACCAAAAATATGTGAAGGGCGTAGTAGTTGTATCATGCATATAGAGGGCAACCCTAGAGGCCACGCCTCGGTGATTAATTTAATATATTAGTAGTAAATACTTAAGTCTCAATAATTATTATAATAATTCGTCATGCCTAATAAGGTGGTACAATTGTAAGAACTTAGTCTTATATGGCATATAATATAATTTAAATTTAAATTTTAAAATCTGTTACTATCTATGAAATTGAGTAATGGTTTTTGGTAGCAAAGGATGAATAATTCAATATTGATTAAGTCGGTGAGTAATCGGATAGAATTTTTGTTAAGTAATTTGGGTTAATTATGACGCTTGGTACCCGGATCCGGTGATCTGGTTGGGTATAGAGTGTTACAAAATGTTTTAAAAATTAAAACATTATCGAACTCTAGTATAAATTTAAATCTATCATTGTACAACAAATTTACGAATATAATAATTTTCCAAATTTTGGGAACATGGAATACATTAAGAATTTTTAACTTTAGCCCAGAAGTAAACTTTATTTCAATGGTTCCTTTGCCAAGGACCTTAGTAGTTACAACTTCCCATTAGGTTTCTCACATCTTTCATATGTCTTGAACTATCTGATGCATCGTAAAGTAACTAAAAATCTGACTAAGATAACTGCACATATCAATTAATAGTATAGCTACAGTAACCAAAGGTATTGTTCCCACAGAGACTAAAAGTACTAGTAATTATCGTCTTTCTATTATTTAACTAATAATTTCAAGTGATTGATTAAAACAAAAATTAACTAAATTAATTAACTACGAGCACAAAAAATAAAAATTAAGAAAATAAACGATTAACAGCCAAGAAGCAAAATAATATCTAGGAATGAATCCACCTAGATTTCATCTGTCGTTATCAATCTAAATTACAGACTTTATTTACTTAGTCTCTTGATCCGTAGAAATCCCTAAATTATGCTAATATATCTTTTGAAAGTAAGAGCAACTAACTTTAGGTTGATTAATAGAAATTGCTTTCTAATTAAAACCACCATTATCACATTAACTCAATTTATGGATTCCTCTAATATATTTGAATCTAATCTGGTAGATTTATATCATTCTATTTCTAAGATTGAATGCAACTTTACTCAATAATGCAAGATCTACTCTTAAATAGGTTCTATTCCTCCTCTGATTTAAGAATATCAAACACGGATCAATAGTCTAGAGCACACATAGTTCAGAATAAGTTCTAGGTATTTCTTGCAGAAAATGAAAATCAAAAGACAAAATTCATCATCGGGTTTATCTCACTATGTATCTAGAAATTTAGTTCATGCTTGCAAATAAAAACATTCAAGATACTGTATAACCAAAATAAACAAAGAAACTCATGATGGCTTCCTAAGAAATCAACTGGGAGTCTTCAATCTTGATGAAAATCTGCTTCAAAATCGACTTCAATGATGTTTTTTGAGTTGTTTTCTTGAATATCCTATGATAGCTCTCTCCTACCTTCTTATTTTTGTCATATATAAGTCTTTAAATGTTCGAAAAACCTAAAAATTGTGTTTTTTCACTATTTGGATTACTAATTTTTGAAATTGACACAACCTGCCGCATGGCCGTGTGGCTCATACAACCATGTGGAAAGGGTCAACCCATATGGCTCTTGTGCCTTGCTCCAATTTTTTTTTTTGGCTCATTTTTTGCTCCTTTTGGTCCCAAATGCTCTCATAAGTATGAAAACATGAATTTAAAGGATTAGGATCATAAAATTCAATGTTAACATCTAATAAACACCCAAAAATGCATTATGTAACATCCTAACATTTGAAGTATTTATTTGATGCATGTTTTAGTGCTTAACTTGTGTATAGTAAAATTTTTTATGTTTAGTATAGTCTTGAGAAGACTTGAGAACTATTCAGAATTAGAATAAATTCTAGTAAGGAGTATTTAATTGAAGTGGATCAAGTGATTTTGAGGTTTAAGTAAATTTAAGTGTCTAAAATTAACATAAGATGAGTAATTAGCAAGGTGGTGTTGGCGCATGAGTAATTGCATGAGGGGAGATGTTCAAATCCCTTGGATAGCAATTAGATGATTTTTATTTTTGCACTTGTATGTCAAGTGTCGGTCAAGCAATACTTATGGTAAGGATGGACTTTTTCATTTATGGAAAGTAGACTAAGGGAATAAGGTAAGTACTAACTTAAGGTATGGAATCAAGAAGTTTTGGTATGATAAGGGGACATAAGGCTTGGATTAAGGGAAGATGTTTTGGAAACTTTTTAATGGCCTATTGTCCATGTATTTGGACGGTTTTTGGGGCTAGGGAGGTTGGCCGAATTTTTGTTAGTAGCTTGATAGGGATTAGTAGCTAGTTTGGTCAATTTCTTTAGCAATATGAGCATTTTTTCATTCTCTCCAAAACCCTTTTCTCTAGCCGAATGTACTTGTAACCAATGGCAAATTTTTGGTTGTTTGGCCATTTCTTTTTGACCAATTAGTATCATTTTCTTCTTTTTCTCTTTTGTGTCGAAACCATGCAACTTTGAAGAAACCTAATTCATTCTCTTTTTCTTTCTTTTGGCCGAATATACACCAACTTCAAGACCCATTTCTTTGTTCATCTTTCATCCTTGAAAATAGATACATAAATTCTCTCTCTATTCTTTTTGTTCTTTCATTCTTTTGAAAAGACTCTCAAATATCATCCTCTCTCATTCTTCATTATGGACGAATGTTGATGGTAAAACCTTAGTCGAACCATTCTTTTCTTTTATTTTAATCTTTTCTCCTTCAAACAAATTCTTCTTTCTTTGTAGTGGTATAGTGGAGTGCCGATTTCTTTTCTACATCTTAAGTGATTATAGCTATTATAGATTGGGTGAAAAAGGAGATTTCATCAGTCAAGGTAAAGGATTTTCAAGGTAAACCAATCACACTTTCAAGTCTTTAGTTTTAAGATTTTTGATAGTTTATTGTTAGGACTAATGTTTCTTTGTCTTTGAAGACAATCAAAATAGGGACGAAAAGGGCAGTATATAGTTTACGGAAGAGGGGTGGTTCTATTAATCCCCTAAGTTTAAGAGAAGGACTGTTTCGGGAATCCAAAATTTTCCACCGGGTTGTGGACCTTCATCCGACGAAAATCAAATATTCGAAGTCGTACGTACTCCCGAACCACTGTTTACTCGGGGTATAGAACCTTTGGTTGGATAGAAATCAAAAATAGTGGTTATTCAAGATTCCGAGGGTAAGATTTAGATCGCTCAATATTAGAATAGTTAATATCAAATTTTAGTGTTCTAATCCTTTATAATGTGTGTTTAGATATCGACGAGCGGGAGAGTGTAGTTCTCACCGTAATCAGGTGTGTAATCTCACACTATATCTCATGGGTTAGATGACTATACAATGGTTAAAGTTGGATCAAAAATCGCAAAGTTGGTGAAATCGAAAAATATGACATTATTGACACTTAGTGTTAAAATCTCAAAATCGATAGTAAGATCGTGAAATTTTGAAAATCGCCCTTAATGGTTAAAATGATAATAAGTGATAAATTTGGGCCATATGTGTTATTTGGAAAATTTGGGCTATATGTGATATTTGACAAATTGGGCCATATGTGTTATTTGGAAATTTTGGGCCATATGTGTTATTTGGCAAATTTGGGCCATATGTGTTATTTGGCAAATTTGGGCCATATGTGATATTTGATAAATTTGGGCCATATGTGTTATTTGGCAAATTTGGGCCATATGTGATATTTGGAAAATTTGGGCCATATGTGTTATTTGGCAAATTTGGGCCATATGTGATATTTGATAAATTTGGGCCATATGTGTTATTTGGCAAATTTGGGCCATATGTGTTATTTGAAAAATTGGACCATATGTGATAATTGAGAGTTTGGGCCACATGTGATAATCGATAAATGGGCCTTAAGTTAAAATTTATAATTGGGCCATTTATGATAATGGATAAATGGGCTATATGTGAAATGTGTTTTAATGGGCCAAAATTCATAAATTATGATATGGTTTTCTTTACAAATATTTTGTAATGCATAAACATGATTGCATGGGTTGGGATCAATGATGAAGAGAAGAAAGGCTTAATGCCAGAAATATAGATAGGTGACTCTGTCACAACGGCGTTGCACGAAATCTAGATCAGTGGTTTTACCACAATTATTTAAATGGCTGTTGCAAACAAATATGATATTGGGCTTAAAGCCTGCCTCGGTGTGATGGCGGGTGGGACTAAAGCTCCCACATGTGTGTCTTGGTTGGGTACGAAGGTGTGTAGCGGATGGAAATCTAGGTTTGGTTATGGGAATTGCATATCATTTGCATTATTATTTTAAATACTAAATTATTATATTTTGAAATGGGCTTAGGCCCAAATAAATGTTTAAATGGTCTTGGCCCAAAGGACTATGGTAAGTGAGTTGCACACTGAGTTCTAAGTAACTCACCCCATTATTTTTTACCCTCTCGTAATAACAATTGATGGAGACTTGGTTCTAGATGACTTCATGTGGTGGCTATACTACAAATGGTGGTTCATAAAACTTTGAGACTTCTTTTATAATTTCTATTAAGTATTATTAATGGCGATGTAATAAGGCCTTTTTAATTATGGATTTTATTGTGTGGATGGATTTATTTATGTTTTAGTTTATTTAAGTTGGATTGATTTTGTTTTTCAGAAATGATTTTCTATAACTCTCGTTTCAAATAAAAGTTTTTCTTATCTAGAAACTTAGAAAATTCTTTTAAAACTTTTTGATGAAATATTCGATTTAATAAATCTAAAGTTTTTATCGATTACTACTTTATATATATCAAACGACAAATTCTTGTGTTTTAAATCAAGCATTTCAAATAAACCTCGATTTTTGATAAAGTAATGTTCTTAACCATTTTGTAATTTGATTTTTACTTTGTTAAATGATTTGAATGTTCGTTAAAATTGTGTGGCATGCTTTGAAATCCGTGCTTAATGCATAGGCCGGGTTTGGGGTGTTACATTTTATGGTATCGAGCCAGTTTCAAAACTTCGGTTGTGGTTTGGGTTCAACAATGATTTTGTTTAAAAACCACTTAAATTCTAGACTTTATGTTTTAAAGGTAGTATGGCACCACGAGCATCCGGCACCAAGTCAAGTAAGTATGTTCAGTAAGCATTTGTTTATTTTTGTGATGAGACCTAAGGAACACTCTAGAACTTCTAGTTTTAAGTGTTGAAAATGATAGAGACCGAGACTATAGGATGCGAGAGAAAACAACTCTATCTCTTATATCTCATAAAATATCATTAATAAACACTGAAATAATATTCTGATTCATAAAACTTGTAATCAGATTAAAGCAAATTAGTTAATATGAGCTCTAAAGGACGTGGTCGTAGATGCGATAGACGTGGTCGTGGTAGAGGCTGAGTTGTTGCGTCTGAAGCACCGGGTCATATACCGAAAATGGATGCACCTGCGTCATTTGAGAGCGAAATTGGATCTCATTATCATGCCAATGAGGATAATGCTTTGACTCAAGCAATGTTGCGAGTCTTAGAAAGAGTAGCTAGAGCCAGAATTGGGCCAGTAATTCGCGGATCAATATCAAAATGACTCAAGTCTAATGGTGCAGAAGTTTTTAGAGGTGTCTCTGGTGTAGCCCCGAATGTGGCAGAATATTTGCTTGAGGCTGTAGAACGAATTATGGATGATTTGGAATGCACCGTCAAGCAAAAACTGAGAGGTGCCGTGTCTTTGTTAAGAGACGAGACGTATCAATGGTGGCTTACTGTCCGAGAAGGCACCAAGGCTGTATTGGTTAATTTGGATTTCTTTAAAGCTGCTTTCCAAGGAAAGTACGTCGGGACAAGTTATGTAGATGCTCGGAGGAAGGAATTCCTGAATTTGGTTCAAGGAAGTAAGACTGTAGCAGCTTACGAGGCAAAATTTCATTGTTTGAGTCGTTATGCTCGTACTATAGTGCAGACTGATCATGAGCGCTGTGTACACTTTAAGGATGGACTGAATGATAAGTTGCGGGTACTGATAGCCCCACAACAAGTGCGGACTTTTACCTCGCTAGTATAGAAAGCTAAGATAGCCGAAGAGCCTAAGATTTTAGAATGCCAGAATCGGGAAAAAGTAAGAGGCAAGAGGGATTTTAAGTATTCTAGTTCTTCTAAAAGGTTTCAAAAGAGGCCACGGAATGATGAGGCAGTTCAAGTTAGGGCATCTGTGACTACCAATCAGATTCGAGAATGTACCGACCGTGGTAGACGACATCCCAAAGAATGTTGGAGGAAAACTGGAGCTTATTTTAAATGTCGATCCAAGGATCATCAGTTTAAGAATTGTCCTCGACGGACTGAAATGACTCAGGAAGCTAATAACCCTGAGGCTCAGCCAACTAGAGGTACTCAGCAGCCACCAAGATGTCGTGGACTGGGTCGTGGTGGTAATGGTAATGGATGTGGACAAGGTGCACCGGGATGAGGTAATGGTGTTAGAGGTAACACAGATGCAAGACAGCCAGGATTGGTCTATGCTGTCAGGCGTCGTGAGGACGATGATGCACTGATGTGATAATCGCATGCGTTCTTCATCTCGATGTACTATTCTCGCTTTGATAGATATCGGATCTACCCACTCGTATGTTGCTAGTGCTATATATGTAAACCTATAAATTAGATCTGAGATTACCGATAGTGAGATGATGGTAATTAGTCCTTTAGGACAGTCGGTAATAGTGAATAAATTATTCAAAGATGTGCCCTTAGAGATTCAAAGAGAGGTATTTCTAGCATACTTGATGGAATTACATTTTGGTGAGTTTGATCTTATTTTGGGCATGGATTGGTTGGTGAAGCATCGGGCGCAACTGGATTGTGCCGAAAAGTAGATGTCAATTAGGACGGTGGATGATAAGGAGATAATAATGATAGGCGAGTGAAGAAACTTTTTCGTAAATGTGGTATCTACTTTGAAGGCAGAAAAGTTGGTGCGAAAAGGGAATAGAGCATTCCTAGCATTCATCAGTGCTTTGGATGCCAAGGATTTATTGGTAGAAGGTGTAAGAACGGTGAAAGAATTTCCAGATGTCTTTTCCAAAGAACTTTTGGGTCTACCTCCAGATCGGGAAGTAGAATTTGGCATTGAGCTTTTACCCAAATCTCCCAATGTCCATTGCTCCTTATAGAATGGCACCAAAGGAGTTAGCGGAGCTTAAAGCTCAAATTCAAGAACTGCTAGATCAGGGATTTATTCGACCAAGTGTGTCTCCGTGAGGGGCACCGGTTTTGTTCATCAAGAAGAAGGATGGGTCGATCATTATGTGCATTGATTATAGGCGCTTGAATAAATTGACGATCAAGAATAGGTATCCATTCCGAGAATCGATGACTGTTTGATCAATTAAGAGGAGCTTCAGTCTTTTCCAAGATTGATTTGAGATTGGGTTATCATCAACTCAATGTGAAGGAGGTAGATATTCATAAGACGGCATTTCGAACTCGCTATGGACATTATGAGTTTTTAGTGATGCCGTTTGGTTTGACTAATGCACCAGCTGCATTTATGGACATGATGAATCGAGTCTTTCAACCCTATTTAGATCGGTTCGTAGTAGTGTTCATAGATGACATTTTGGTATATTCGAGGAATGAAGAAGAGCATGACTCTCATTTGCGCACTGTGTTGAAAATTTTGCGAGATAAGCAACTTTATGCCAAATTCAGTAAGTGTGAAATTTGGCTGAAGGAAGTGACTTTCTTGGGTCATGTAGTGTCAGCCGAAGGAATAAGAGTTGATCCTCGAAAGGTAGAGGCTGTGTTGGACTGGAAACCGCCAAAGTCGATGTGAGATTCAAGTTTCTTAGGTTTGGTGGTTATTATAGACGTTTTGTTGAGGGTTTTCGTTGATTCTTTGCACCTAACTAAGTTGTTACGGAAGGAAGTACCGTATGTATGGATCGATAAACAACAAGAAAGTTTCGAGAAACTAAAAAAGATTCTAACGAAAGCGCCAGTACTGATTCAACCAGAGGCTGGAAAAGAGTTTATTGTTTACTGTGATGCGTCACACACGGGTTTAGGATATGTACTGATGCAAAGTGGAAAAGTGGTAGCTTATGCTTCTCGACAGTTGAGGCCGCACGAAGTCAATTATCCTACTCATGATTTGGAGTTGGCTGCGGTAGTGTTTGCATTAAAGATTTGGAGGCATTATCTATACGGTGAGAAGTCAATCATTTATACGGACCATAACAGTCTTAAGTATCTCTTTACCCAAAAGGAGTTGAATTTAAGACAACGGAGATGCGTGGATTTGTTAAAGGATTATGATTTCTCAATCGAGTATCATCCTAGAAAGGCTAACGTTGTGGCAGATGCGTTGAGTTGAAAGGTTGTATCGGAGTTAAGAGCAATGTTTGCTCATCTCAGTTTGTATGAGGATGACAGTTTGTTAGCGAAACTTCAGGTGAAGCCTCTGTGGTTGGAACAAATCAAGGAAAAGCAATTATCTGATGAAAAGTTGGGTCCTTTAATACAACAATCTGAAAATGGTGTAATAGGAGATTTTGGTTTGAACAAAGAAGGTGTATTGTGTTTTCGTGGAAGGGTTTGTATGCCCGATGATTTGGATTTGAGGCAAATGATTCTTCTAGAGGTGCATAGTAGCCCTTATGCTATGCATCCCGGAGGAAATAAGATGTATCGAGATCTCTGTGAATAGTATTGGTGGCCAAAGTTAAAATGGGAAGTTACTGATTTTGTGGGAAAGTGTTTGACTTGTCAACAAGTAAAGGTGGAACATCAATTACCGTCGGGATTGTTGCAACCAGTAAAGATTCCATTATGGAAATGAGAGCAGATAACGATGGATTTTGTTAGCGGGTTACCCTTAACACCTACTAAGAAAAATTCTGTCTGGGTGGTAGTAGATCGATTAACGAAGACTGCTCATTTTCTACCAGCTCGTACGGATTATTCATTGCAAAAGTTGGCTAAACTGTATGTATATGAAATCGTGAGGATGCATGGGGTACCAGTGTCTATCATATCGGACAGGGATCTTCGGTTTACATCACGATTTTGGAAAGCTTTGCATGAGGCTCTGGGTACAAAGTTAAACTTCAGTACAGCTTTTCACCCTCAGTCAGATGGTTAGTCGGAAAGAGTAATCTAGATTTTGGAAGACATGTTAAGAGGTTGTGTGATTGATTTTAGAGGTAGTTGGGAGGATTTTCTACCATTGGCAGAGTTTGCGTATAACAATAGTTATCAATCCAGTATTCAGATGGCACCCTATGAAGCGTTATATGGTCGTAGGTGTCGTACTCCTACTTGTTGGACTGAAATAGGGGAACGACAGTTGTTGGGTCCTGAATTGATAGCTGAGACAGAAGAAAAGGTAAAAGTTATTTGAGCTTGATTAAAGGAAGCCTCAGATAGACAAAACTCGTACGCGAATCTGAAGCATAAAGATATTGAGTTTGCAGTGGGAGATCAGGTCTTTTTGAAAGTTTCGCCATGGAAAAAGATTTTCAGATTTGGAAGGAAAGGCAAGTTGAGCCCTAGGTTCATTAGGCCGTACAGTGTGTTGAAGCGTGTAGGACCAGTGGCCTATCAACTTGAGTTACCTCCAGAATTGAGTCAGATTCATAGTGTTTTCCATGTTTCTATGTTGAGACGCTATAGATCGGATCCATCGCACATAGTACCGGTAAAAGAAGTGGAATTAAGGCCAGATTTGTCTTTCGAGGAGGAACCAGTGGAAATTTTAGACCGAGATGTTAAAGTGCTAAGAAAGAAGACTGTCTGTTGGTCAAAGTTTTATGGCATAATCACGGAATGGAGGAAGCTACGTGGGAGCCTCGAGGATGCAATTCGCAACAATATCCTCATCTCTTTTAGCTGTAAATTTCGAGGATGAAATTTTCTTTAAGGAGGGTAGAATTGTAACATTCTAAAATTTGAAGTATTTATTTGATGCATGTTTTAGTGCTTAACTTGTGTATAGTAAAATTTTTCATGTTTAGTATAGTCTTGAGAAGACTTGAGAACTATGTGGAATTAGAATAAATTCTAGTAAGGAGTATTTAATTGAAGTGGATCAAGTGATTTTGAGGTTTAAGTAAATTTAAGTGTCTAAAATTAGCATAAGATGGGTAATTGGCAAGGTGGTGTTGGCGCATGAGTAATTGCATGAGGGAGATGTTGAATCCTTGGATAGCAATTAGATGATTTTATTTTTACACTTGTATGGCAAGTGTCGGTCAAGCAATACTTATGGTAAGGATGGACTTTTCATTTATGGAAAGTAGACTAAGGGAATAAGGTAAGTACTAACTTAAGGTATGGAATCAAGAAGTTTTGGTATGATAAGGGACATAAGGCTTGGATTAAGGGAAGATGTTTTGAAACTTTTTAATGGCCTATTGTCCATGTATTTGGACGATTTTTGGGGCTAGGGAGGTTGGCCAAATTTTTGTTAGTAGCTTGATAGGGATTAGTAGCTAGGTTGGCCGAAACCATGCAACTTTGAAGAAACCTAATTCATTCTCTTTTTCTTTTTTTTGGCCGAATATACACCAACTTCAAGACCCATTTCTTTGTACATCTTTCATCCTTAGAAAATAGATACATAAACTCTCTCTCTATTCTTTTTGTTCTTTCATTCTTTTTGAAAAGACTCTCAAATATCATCCTCTCTCCCATTCTTCATTTTGATGGTAAAACCTTAGCCGAATCATTCTTTTCTTTTATTTTAATCTTTTCTCCTTCAAACAAATTCTTCTTTCTTTGTAGTGGTATAGTGGAGTGCCGATTTCTTTTCTACATCTTAAGTGATTATAGCTATTATAGATCGGTGAAAAAGGAGATTTCATCAGTCAAGGTAAAGGATTTTCAAGGTAAACCGATTACACTTTCAAGTCTTTAGTTTTAAGATTTTCGATAGTTTATTGTTAGGACTAATGTTTCTTTGTCTTTGAAGACAATCAAAATAGGGACGAAAAAGGCAGTATATAGTTTACGGAAGAGGGGTGGTTCTATTAATCCCCCTAAGTTTAAGAGAAGGACTGTTTCGGGAATCTGAGATTTTCCACCGGGTTGTGGACCTTTATCCAGCGAAAATCAAATATTTGAAGTCATACGTACTCCCGAACCACTGTTTACTCGGGGTATAGAACCTTTGGTTGGAGAGAAATGCAAATAGTGGTTATTCGAGATTCTGAGGGTAAGATTTAGATCGCTCAATATTAGAATAGTTAATATCAAATTTTAGTGTTCTAATCCTTCGTAATGTGTGTTTAGATATCGACGAGCGGGAGAGTGTAGTTCTCACCGTAATCAGGTGTGTAATCTCACACTATATCTCATGGGTTAGATGACTATACAATGGTTAAAGTTGGATCAAAAATCGCAAAGTTGGTGAAATCGGAAAATATGACATTATTGACACTTAGTGTTAAAATCTCGAAATCGGTAGTAAGATCGTGAAATTTTGAAAATCGCCCTTAATGGTTAAAACGATAATAAGTGACAAATTTGGGCCATATGTGTTATTTGGCAAATTTTGGCGATATGTGATATTTGATAAATTGGGCCATATGTGTTATTTGGAAAATTTGGGCCATATGTGTTATTTGGCAAATTTGGGCCATATGTGTTATTTGGAAAATTTGGGCCATATGTGTTATTTGGCAAATTTGGGCCATATGTGATATTTGATAAATTTGGGCCATATGTGTTATTTGGCAAATTTGGGCCATATGTGTTATTTGACAAATTGGGCCATAAGTGATAATTGAGAATTTGGGCCACATATGATAATCGATAAATGGGCCTTAAGTGAAAATTTATAATTGGGCCATTTATGATAATGGATAAATGGGCTATATGTGAAATGTGTTTTAATGGGCCAAAATTCATAAATTATGATATGGTTTTCTTTACAAATATTTTGTAATGCATAAACATGATTGCATGGGTTGGGATCAATGATGAAGAGAAGAAAGGCTTAATGCCGAAATCTAGATAGGTGACTCATCACAATGGTCAGTTCAGAAATCTAGATCGGTGGTTTTACCACAATTATTTAAATGGCCGTTGCCACAAATATGATATTGGGCTTAAAGCCTACTTCGGTGTGATGGCGGGGTGGGTGACTAAAGCTCCCCACAGGTGTGCTGGTTGGGTACGGGGGTGTGTAGCGGATGGAAATCTAGGTTTGGTTATGGGAATTGAATATCATTTGCATTATTATTTTTAAATACTAAATTATTATATTTTGAAATGGGCTTAGGCCCAAATAAATATTTAAATGGTCTTGGCCCAGTGGACTATGGTAAGTGAGTTGCACACTGAGTTCTAAGTAACTCACCCCATTATTTTTTTACCCTCTCAGGTAATAACAATTGATGGAGACTTGGTTCGGAGACGACTTCGTGGGGTGGCTATACTACAAATGGTGGTTCATAAAACTTTGAGACTTCTTTTATAATTTCTATTAAGTATTATTAATGGCGATGTAGTAAGGCCTTTTTAATTATGGATTTTATTGTGTGGATGGATTTATTTATGTTTTAGTTTATTCAAGTTGGATTGATTTTGTTTTTCGTAAATGATTTTCTATAACTCTCGTTTCAAATAAAAGTTTTTCTTATCTAGAAACTTAGAAAATTCTTTTAAAACTTTTTGATGAAATATTCCGATTTAATAAATCTAAAGTTTTATCGATTACTACTTTATATATATCAAATGACAAATTCTTGTGTTTTAAATCAAGCATTTCAAATAAACCTCAATTTTTCGATAAAGTAATGTTCTTAATCGTTTTGCAATTTGATTTTTACTTCATTAAATGTTTTGAATGTTCGTTAAAATTGTGTGGCATGCCGAAATCCGGGCTTAGTGCATAGGCCGGGTTTGGGGTGTTACACATTAAGAATAAGATTAAAACATGTTACTTTTAGCACTTATCAAATATCCTCACACTTAAACCTTTGTTTGTACTCAAGAAAAATTCTCAACCCACATTCAAGTTAACTTCCCTCAATTTATTGTTTTCACCAATAATGACTTAGGATAATGATGAGTCTAAATTATATAGACTTATTTAGCATCTTTTTAGTTAATATTTGAGCAAATTTTGAGTATATTGTTAGCAAATTATGTGGATTAAATTCATATTAAGACATTGAGCATGATTTTAGCAAGTTTGTAATTTTATTAATTTTTAGAGTTAATTTAGCATAAAATTAAGTTATATTGCTACATGTTTAATAAAGTGTTTAATATATTACAGTGGGACCATGGAATTAAAAGTCACACATGAACAAGTCATATGGACGTCTAGAACATGAATTGGGTTCAGAAATTTGACCTTGACCCAGTTGAAATTGGTTGTTGAAAAGAAATCTAATTGTGTCTTGAATTGGGGTACAAAACCATCCATCAAGGGGAAGAGAAACCCAGATTCGGCAAGCATATGAGTAGCTCAATGAAACACCCCAAACCTAGCCCACGAGCCTTGACCGGATCTGGTATGTTCCCCGGTGTAAACCGTTTCAAATTCTTTTGTTACTTAGGAAAAACTTGTGTGATTTGGAAGAAAGATCATTTTTGGTTGGGCTTGAGTTGAAAACAAGTTTAATTCATTGTTAAAAATCCTTTACTTTAGGTGACAAAACGTTTGGGCTTTATTTTTTTTTTTTTAAATATTTTACTTAATCTTTTAATAAAATAAGGTTTGTAAGCTTAACAAATAAAAATATTCCTACTAAGGCCTTATTACATCAAATAATTCCCAAAATTTAAATTCAAAATACTTAAAGTGAAATAGTCTAAACAAAAGAAATCTGAACTTCACATGGCCTCCTCTAATCATCTGCCGGCCCGGTCCATCACTGGTCATCACCTGAAAAGTAATCCCACAACGGGGTCAGTCAACAGACTCAATGTGTAACCCACACTAAAATTCAATATTTCAGGCATACAATATCATTCATGTTCATAAAGCATTTAAACAATATGATGCAACCCGAACCCAAACCTATATGCCATCCGCTACACTCCACCGTACCATCATCCTGCACACCGTGGGGACTACTAAGTCAACCCTCCATCCGCTACACACCATCGAAGGCGCACATACGATCGGCGTGCTCATCGCCTATATAAAATTCGTGGCATAGCCACTCGATAATTGTGTCATGAGACACCACATTTAGATAATGTAACCGGTTACCACATTCAAATGATGTGACCGAAGTCACCACATTCAGATAATGTGATCGAAGTCACCACATTCAGATAGTGAGACCCAAGTCATCACATTCACTTCCCTTTCTCAAATAACCCAATGCCCCATATTATTCATATAATGCATATCATACTTAAATTCACATTCATGTCACTTTTTACATGTTAAGTATAACATATTTCGTAATCCTAGTAGGAGTAGGAAAACGTACTGAGTACTTTGTACCATAACATGGTACTTTAGCCACATTCTTACACTTTCATATTAACATATATATCAAGTTTAAGCCATATATCTATAAAGATTAGTGTGGGGTACACACGGTACCTTAGCCATATTCTTACACTTTCATATTAACAAATTTAATTTAAAACATAGCCATTAACGTATTAAAACTTAGGGTAGGGTACACACCTGATTCGCTTAACAATTTCGCTTGAAATCCTGAAATTCAATCTATCGCCTTAGATCTTTAACTCCTTAATGCCAATTTGCTTATCACTCAAATCCTAGAAACTTTGCTTTTCTTCTCCTTGTATTCGGCCAAACACTAGATATCTACATAGGTTAGTTTTCGCTTTTAAGATAATAAGAAAATAGATCTATGTACTAAAGTAAGGCTTTAGCCGAATGCTATAGTGCTTACCTGGTGCATGGATCTTAAATCCCCGAAACTCACTATTAATGAATAACTAGGAACATACGACTTATGGTGCACCTTCTTGAAACGGAAATTCGGCTTTTGGAGAGAGAGAATCTAGAGCACAAGCTTAAGAAATTGAAGAAAGGAGGAGTGAATGAATGAATGGCCTCTTTTCCTTTTATAGCCAAAATTACTAACTTAGAATCCCTTACTTGGCCATCACTCTTTTATTTTGATAGCTTTATCTCTTATTTAGTGAAATTCTAAAGGAGTAAAACTCTTCTCTTAAGAGTCCCTATTGCCGTCCATTGCTTCCTCTCTAAGTAATTAAATAAAAAAAATCACTTAAAGCCTTAGCTAGATGCCGTCCACCCCCTTCCCTTGATGAGCCGAATTTAAACTTGTTCTATTGGACTCCTTGTGGCCATACTAGGCCCAAATTATCCACCTAAGTGGCGTCACTCACTGGGCTTTAAGTGGTATCTTCAGGCCACTTTTCCAAGCCTGTTTGTGTGTCAAATTTCACATACTTTTTCTCTTAAGGCCACCTTGCCTTAATTTCCTCTTTTAAACTTTAAAACTCGACATTTCTAAGTCATTTCTAAGTTTTCAAAAATTTTCGTTTGGCTCTTTAAACTTGACATTTCCTTACATTTCCAAGTTTCCCGAAATGTTTACTTTCCTCTTTTGAATCATTTCTAAATCATTTCCTTACATTTCTTAGTTTTCAAAAATGTTCACTTTGAACTTAACATTTCCTTACATTTCCATACATTTCCTTACATTTCCATACATTTCCTTACATTTCCATACATTTCCTTACATTTCCTTGCATTTCCATACATTTCCTTACATTTCCATACATTTCCTTACATTTCCATACATTTCCATACATTTCCTTACATTTCCATACATTTCCATACATTTCCATATATTTCCATACATTTCCTTACATTTCCATACATTTCCATACATTTCCATACATTTCCTTACATTTCCATACATTTCTTACATTTCCATATATTTCCTATCATTTCCATATATTTCCATACATTTCCTTACATTTCCAAGGTTCTAAAAATGGACACCACACATCTATATCATAGTAAACATGCTATTTCATAAAATTAAGCAAAAATGCACACAATGGGATTCGAACCTCTTCCCTTAATGTAATTCACTTGATGCCATAACCCTTGCACCTTAGGTGGCGTCCCTTTCCACTTTTCCACATCACTTCTTGTTTTTAACTTAAAAACCAATAATTTTCCAAAGCTTTCTCTTCCATCCTAGGATTTTAAAAACCCTTAATTCATTTCCAAACACTGCCAAAACCTACTACTCATGAATTATGCACAAACGCATAACCCCTAATCTAGGATGTTACAGTTCTACCCTCCTTAAAATAATTTCGTCCTCAAAATTACTTACTAACAATCGACAATCCATCTCACCAAGACTATGCTTACGCTGCAAGACTGATCTTAATAGAACCATCATACTTTCCAGGCACAATCTCTGAGTTCACGTCCCTCAGAACTCATTTCTAATGATGCACTTTAATCTGATTTAAGAAATTTTATAATTAGCCTTTATTCCACTGATTAACCGCGAAGAAGTTTTATGAAAAGAATTTTAGGAGTGGTTCTTTCGTATTCATACATGCACACAGTCTTCACATTCATACATTCATCAATCAATTATGAACTTTCGTTCATTCAGAGAAATGTTGTAGTTTTCATTGTTGTTGTTTTTCCACTACCCAGGGGTATTTTCGTAATTTTCCCTATAGGGGTATTTTCGTAATTTGTCAAATAAGGTTCCTTGGTGATTTTGTCAAAAGTATTTTGGTAATTAATTTTTTTTTGAAATCCCGGGGGTATTTTGGATATTTTGAAATTATAGGGGTATTTCGGTAATTAACCTGGGTAAATTTATAAATCTTAATAAATCGAGGGTACTTTAAAATTTTTCAAAACTTGAAGGTTGTTTCTGAGAATTTGTTTTCCAAATCAGTGTTATTACAGAAATTTTTGAAGATCGGGGGTCATTTTGGTAATTTTGCAGGTTAGGGGCAATTTCGTAATTTTCCAAAATCAAGGTATTTTGATATTTTGCAAATTAGGGTTTTTTTTTGAACATTTTATGAAATAATGAAATTTTGATAAGAGTTGTGGGTATTTTAAAATTTTCATAAACCAAGGGCATTTTTGTAATTTTATCACTAGGTTATTTTAGTAAATTTGTAAATCGAAATATTTCAGAAAATTTATAAAATAATCTTTTCAAATCAAGAGGGTAATTTAGAAATTTTAAAACTAGGGTTTCCATAAAAATACTATAGTCCCTTTCGGGTTTTAGTTAGGGGTTTAGCTCGTGACTAAGTCCTCTTGGTTAGGGTGAACGGTTACTACGCACCAGGTAGGATTCGAGTGGAGAGGAGGTGAGTCGCTAGGACTGCTTAAATACCAACATCTTACTGAATTCATCCTAGACATGCGCACAACAGTTACCACACCCTAGCTCGGTGACTTAATCACAGGTTTGTTTAATGGTCCTTAAGTCTTATGTATTTGTTGGGGTACACTAGTCCTGGGGTTTAAATACTTATCGACTAATCTACGTTGCCATAAAAGCCCATACATTTCACATATTCAAATCACTTGAAGTCAAGTACTTACCGGTGGATCATGGGTCGGAGACTTAGTGGGCCATGCCGAAAAACCTGCTTAATTTACAAAAATTCTTTTTAGGCTTAACTTTGAAAATGTTTTGGGCCTTAGACCACAGTGAGAGTTTAAAATGGCTCGATACCAAATTGAAACACCCCAAACCCAAATTTCACGAGCCTTGACCGGATCTGGTATGTTCCCCGTGTAAACTGTTTCAAATTCTTTTGTTACTTAGGAAAAACTTGTGTGATTTGGAAGAAAGATCGTTTTGGGTTGGGCTTGAGTTGAAAACAAGTTTAATTCATTGTTAAAAATCTTTTACTTTAGGTGACAAAATGTTTAGGCTTTGTTTTTTTTTTAAAAAATATTTTACTTAATCTTTTAATGAAATAAGGTTTGTAAGCTTAACAAATAAAATATTCCTACTAAGGCCTTATTACATCAAATAATTCCCAAAATTTAAATTCAAAATACTTAAAGTGAAATAGTCCAAATAAAAGAAATCAACTTCACATGGCCTCCACTAATCATCTGTAGGCCGGTCCATCACCGGTCGTCACCTAAAAAGTAATCCCACAACGGGTGAGTCAATAGACTCAATGTGTAGCCAACACTAAAATTTAATATTTCGCATACAATATCATTCATGTTCATAAAGCATTTAAAAAATATGATGCAACTCGAACCCAAACCTATATGCCATCCGCTACACTCCACCCGTACCATCCTGCACACCGTGGGGACTACTAAGTCAACCCTCCATCCGCTACACACCATCATAGGCGAAATATCGCAATGACGTGCTCATCGCCCATATAAAATTGTGGCATAGCCACCGAGATAATTGTGTCATGAGACACCACATTCAGATAATGTAACCGAAGTTACCACATTCAAATGATGTGACCGAAGTCACCACATTCAGATAATGTGACTGAATTCACCACATTCAGATAGTGAGACCCAAGTCATCACATTGACTTCCCCTTTCTCAAATAACCTGAATGCCCCGTATTATTCATATCATACTTAAATTCACATTCATGCCACTTTTCACATGTTAAGTACAACATATTTCGTAATCCTAGTAGGAGTAGGAAAATGTACCTAAGTACTTTGTACCATAACATGGTACTTTAGCCACATTCTTACACTTTCATAATAACACATATATCAAGTTTAAGCCATAAATCTATTAAGATTAGTGTGGGGTACACATGGTACCTTAGCCATATTCTTACACTTTCATATTAACACATTTAATTTAAAACATAGTCATGAATGTATTAAAACTTAGGGTAGGGTACACACCTGATTCGCTTAACAATTTCACTTGAAATCCCGAAATTTGATCTACTGCCTTAGATCTTTAACTCCCTTAATGCCGATTTGCTTATCACTCAAATCCCGAAAACTTTGCTTTTCTTCTCCTTGTATTTGGCCAAACACTAGATCTCTACATAGGTTAGTTTTTGGCTTTTAAGATAATAAGAAAATAGATCTATGTACTAAAGCAAGGCTTTAGCCGAATGCTATAGTGCTTACCTTGCAGATCTTAAATCCCGAAACTCACTGAATAACTAGGGAACATACGGCTTATGGTGCACCTTCGGGAAACAAATTTCACCTTCCTTGTAGTCAACACTAGCAAATCCCGAATGATCTTTCCAAATTTTGGCAAACAAAATATTAATGATATTAGTTCCTATGTTGCGGTTTAAAGAAGAGAATAAATTAATGGCCATAAATTCTTACCCTTAATATTGAATTTGACAGCACCTAAGCTTGAAGCCACTTGATATATTCGGCTATGGCCTTAAAAGGCTTACTTCTGGCTTTTGGAGGGATTAGAAAGAAAAGAGAAGGAAGAATAAAGATGGAGGATTCGGCTAGAGCACAAGGCATTTCGGCTTTGGCTAACAAAAAGAAGAATAAAACTGTAGGAAATTCGGCAGAGAGGGGAGAATCTACTTAAGAAATTCGGCAAAGGAGGAGTGAATGAATAAATGGCCTCTTTTCCTTTTATAGCCGAAATTACTAACTTAGAATCCCTTACTTGGCCATCACTCTTTTATTTTGATAGCTTTATCTCTTATTTAGCCAAAATTCTAAAGGGAATAAAACTCTTCTCTTAAGAGTCCCTATTGTCGTCCATTGCTTCCTCTCTAAGTAATTAAATAAAAAAAATCACTTAAAGCCTTAGCTAGATGCCGTCCACCCCCTTCCCTTGATGACCTGAATTTAAACTTGTTCTATTGGACTCCTTGTGGCCATACTAGGCCCAAATTATCCACCTAAGTGGCGTCACTCACTGGGCTTTAAGTGGTATCTTCAGGCCACTTTTCCAAGCCTGTTTGTGTGTCAAATTTCACATACTTTTTCTCTTAAGGCCACCTTGCCTTAATTTCCTATTTTAAACTTGAAAACTTGACATTTCTAAGTCATTTCTAAGTTTCCAAAAATTTTCGTTTGGCTCTTTAAACTTGACATTTCCTTACATTTCCTAGTTTCCAAAAATGTTCACTTTGAACTTAACATTTCCTTACATTTCCTTACGTTTCCTTACATTTCCATACATTTCCTTACATTTTCATACATTTCCTTACATTTCTATACATTTCCTTACATTTCCATACATTTCCTTACATTTCCTTACATTTCCATACATTTCCTTACATTTCCATACATTTCCTTACATTTCCATACATTTCCATACATTTTCATACATTTCCTTACATTTCCATACATTTCCATACATTTCCATACATTTCCTTACATTTCCATACATTTCCATACATTTCCATACATTTCCTTACATTTCCATCGTTTCCTTACATTTCCATACATTTCCTTTCATTTCCATATATTTCCATACATTTCCTTACATTTCCAAGGTTCTAAAATGCACACCACACATCCATATCATAGTAAACATGCTATTTCATAAAATTAAGCAAAATGCACACAATGGGATTCGAACCTCTTCCTCAAAGTACTTCACTTGATGCCATAACCCTTGCACCTTAGGTGGCGTCCCTTGCCACTTTTCCACATCACTTCTTGTTTTTAACTTAAAACCAATAAGCATCCAAAGCTTTCTTCCATCCTAGGATTTTAAAACCCTTAACTCATTTCCAAACACTGCCAAAACCTACTACTCATGAATTATGCACAAACGCATAACCCCTGATCTATGATGTTACACTCAAAATCAGCTTTTGGAAGATTTATTTGGAGGTCCTTACACTTGGGAAAGAATCATAAATTAGCTTCCAAATATTGCCCAAGAAATCGTCCAACCCTTAACACAAATCAAGCAAGAATCAAGAAAGAAAATCAAAGATAAAATCAGCCATTTTCCACATCTCATGGCCTGTAACAGCTCGATTTTGGGTCTAGTCGAACAGTGATTTTGAGACCACAAATCCAATGAAGAAAGATTCATTTTATTTTATTTTTATGATCCACAGTTTTATGTAATGATTTCGTGAGAATTTCGTTCAAAAATTTTGACGTTTGGGCACTGAATTTAGTAAAAAAGACTAAATTGCAAAAAGTGCAAAACTTGAATTCTATATGTTAAAGGTTTCCAATTTCTATGAGATTTTAAATTAGAGGTCCTTAAATGGTAATTAGACCATTATATTTCATAATAGACAAAAATGGACATGATTAGGTATATTTCTAAATATTTTCATTAAGGGTATTTTAGTAAATTGGTAATTAAATGAATTACAAAGCCAAAATAAAGCCAAAATTTGTCCTTCTTCTTCCTCCCTTGGCTGAATTTTACAAGGAGAAGACACGACTAGGGTTTTTAAGCTTTCCAGTTGATTGTAAGTCTGTTCTTGCCCCGTTTTTAATGCTAGTTACATTTTTAAAGTCATTGTAACCCGATCTATCTATTTCTACCACTAATTTAAGATATGATCAAGGTCTAGGGTTTTACCCATGTTGAATATGTGTTTATTTTGATTTTTGATGGTAGAAAATGCATGTTTGTTGTTTGTTAAATGACTTTTGTTAAATGATTTTCGATAAAAATGTCAAAAAGGACTTATTTGTAAAAGTTATAAAATGAGTAGAAAAATGTGAATAAATGAAAAATGTGGGCTGTTATGTGTATGAAAATAGTTTCAGCTAGGCTTGGGTAATGAAGAAATTGAATGAAAATCATTTTACAAGCCTAGGAACTAAAATGTAAAAATTTGAAAAGTTAGGGGCAAAAATGTAATTTTTCCATAATGTGCTTTTTGGACTGAATTGAATAATGAGAGTATTAAATGAGTTAAATTTGTAATTATAGATTAAGAAAAATGAAGTTCGGTCTAGATCGGGGAAAACCAAAGTGTTTGACGATTAGGTCCATTTTCGCTATTTTTGTATCGAGGTAAGTTTGTATGTAAATAATGCAATGTTATAATTGTATTTATAATGTTTTGTTATTACATGAATTGTATGATTGACTCTATGGATGAAATTGACGAAGTTTCGACAAGCGAGTAAATCCCAATTGAACCTTAGGAATAGATAGAATACAAATGTCATGACATTAGGGTTACTAAGATTACGTGTAAGACTATATCTGGGATATGGCATCGATATGAGACTTTGTATAAGACCATAACTGGGCTATTGGCATCGACACGAGATTATATGTTAGACCATATCTGGGATATGGCATGATACGGAACTGTGTACGAGATTCCCATGTATCCTTTAGCATTACAAATGGTTCAACAGGAAATATTGACGAAATGTTCAACAGGTATGTTGAAGATGAGAAAATGCATGATTATGTTATTAGTTGGTACAGGTATGTGCAAAAACTCAAAGAAAATGGATTTGGTATATGATGAATGATTGGTAAGAATGTGATTGAGTAAGTTGTGCTTATAAGCTTAAATGACGTTTATGTTGATATATGTTATGTTGATATTAAATGACATTTATAGTCATATGACATTTTTGAAGTTTTAATGACATTTATGTTAATATTTGTTAAGTTATTTATATGTCAAATGTATGAATAATGTTTTGTATTATTTGCATATGAACTTATAAGCTATATAGCTTACCCCCTTCCTTTCCCATGTTTTATAGTGTCATTGAGCTAGCTCAGATTGGAGTTCATCGAAGATCCTATCACACTATCAAGCTATCACTTTGGGTATTGATGAATTCAAGTATTTTGAGTTTATCGCATGTATAGGGACTTAGTCATTTTGTTAAATGTGTCATTGTTATTGTAGCCAATGTGTTGGCTTATGATTGTCAAAGGCTTGTTTTGATATTTGGCCATGTAGATTGGTTTATTTGGGCAATCATGGTTGTAAGCCTAAGTATATATATGTGCTAATGTCTTTGGTGATATGATCATGGTGTGCTTGGTGAATGATGGAAATGTGATTTATGATGTAACATCCCGAAATTGGGCCTAGTAGGATTGGGCCCATTGGGCCTTGAGCACGGAAGCATTTAAAATTTTTGGAGAGCAAGAGAATGGCTTTATTTCAAGTTGAACTTATTGGGAGGGTGATTTTGGAAAGTTACGGGTTTCTAGGAAGTTCCGGGTTTAAGTTGGGCCTTAGTAAAATTTTGTGTTTAAGCCTATTAAGGAGAGATAGTAAGTGGCATCAAGGCTTATGGAAATAGGTGAGTAATGTGCTAGCATAAATGAGCATATGGCAAGGAGGTTATGGCATCAAGTGGAGGACATGGAGAGAAGAGGTTCAAATCCCATCAAGTGCAAATTTTTGACTAATTTTTTTGTATTCTTTCCCTAAGTGTCCGCCAAGATGGTATATATGGCAAGGTGGACTTTTTAATTTTGGCAAGGTAGCTAAGGAAATTAGGAAAGGATGAGGGTAGGGAAAGAAATCAAGAGAAAAGGAAAGTATAGGGAACATGTTGGCCCAAAGAGAGGAAAGTGTTTTGGAAAGTTTTGGTTGGCAAAATTTTTGACCTTATTGCCAAGGTATGGACGGTTTTGGTATAGGGAGAGGGGAGCCGATTTTGCTAGGATCATTTTTGCTAAGTTTTAGTGCATGAGAGGTATTTTTCTCTTTGAGCAATTTGTGTCTCTTTTCCAAACTTTTTTTCTCTTTTGTTTTGGCCAAATCTTCTTAATTCTTTTCTCATCAATAGCCGAATTTCAATCATCTTCTCTTCTCCATCTTGCGAGTTGAACACATCTTCTTTGATCAAATTGTGTTCTAGTGTGTGGTCATAAAGCACATTTTTGCCGATTCCTCTCTAGTATTAAGTCAATCGATTGAAGTCGGATCTATTATCATTAAGGTAAAGTGTTCATTTTTGGATTTTTCGTTATAACTCTATTTGGCTATGTTGCAAACCGGATTGAAGTTTTGACTAATCGATTATGTTTTGGGGACGAATTCACTCGATATATTCTATTTGCTAATCCTTCGGATATAGTCATAAGTGATTCAAGTGTAAGTAATACACTGGTATGAAATCTTTTGGAAATCCGAGGCTAACTTTTGGTTGGTATGTGGTTCTTTAGGATATCCGAATAAGGTGTGTAATCCCATGCCCTTCCAAATACATGTTTGAAATGGTGTATAATCTCACATCTCTCTGAATATTTGCATGAATTTTTTTGTGATTCGGTCGAAAGATCAAAAATGAAAATTGGCATATGTGATTACTCAGGCATGCGTATGTTCGTAGCGGTAACCATATTTTGCAATAAAACAGATTTTGGTTAGCAGCAGTGATGTAATTTAGAAAAATCATTAAAAATAGGAAAAATGGAATTAGAAAGTGTTGGAGATATGGATTGAAATATAATTGAGTCTATTTTCTTATGAAAGAAACATAGCAAGCAAAGGATTAGTATATTTTGAGATTTTTAAATTTTAGTGAGACTGGTTCTGATTGACTTCGTGGTTCCCTGTTCTGTTTTAGAAAAATAATTCAAAATTGTACAAAGTGAATTATGAATTATAATTTACATGTACAGATTCCTTAGTGAGTCTATTTTCAATAGAGACAAGTGGGAGCAACATATGAAAACTGTACAATGAGATATTTGGCTTTAAGTTAAGAGAGGTCAGAACCATTGGTCAGTGAAACAAGGGAATATTTAATGAATAAACTGTACTAAATGGATAAGCCAAAAATTCTGGAAAATTTGTAGTAAGAAGATATATGAGTCTAGTTTCAAGGAAAATTTACGGATCTAAATTTTGAGTCTCCTAATGCGAGTTATAGTCAATTTAGTCAATGTAACGCAGATGGATAGTTTTAATTTTTATGCCCCAAATTAGTAGTTTAGTCCGGGGTTGCAAAATTACGAAAATACCCTCGATGGGTAAAAATTACAGAAATACCTTTGGGTTGTGAATTTTATCGAAATACCCTTATGGGCCGAATTACAAAATGCCCTTATGAGCCAAATTACAAAATTTCCCCTAATGGGCCGATTTGATAGATTGCCCTAATGGGTCGATTTGCAAAGTGTTATAATGGGCCGATTTGCAAAGTGTTATAATGGGCCGAATTTTTGTATTGAATCTCTTATATTTGTAAATATCATGATTTACTATGTATGTTGCATTTACATATTGCATGGGATTGGGATATTGATGATCGGAGGAAGTTATTCTGGTGGCTCTGCCACATGTATTCTGGTGGCTTTGCCACAATCTGTATAGTGGCTATGCCATGCATAATTATGAATCTGGTGGCTCAGCCACAAATATTATAAAAAGTAGCTTGACTGCAGCGTTTTTGGTGGCTCATCCACAAATATTATAAATGGCAACTTGCCTGCAAATTGGTGTGTTTGGCGGGGTGGGTTAATTTGATCCCCATAGGTGTGATAGATGGTACGGGTGGTGTGTAGCGGATGGATTATTAAGATTGGTTTGGGATTGCATTACATTATTTGCATTATCATGTTTATAGGCCTAAGGCCCAGTTTGTTTTGTAAATGGGCTTCGGCCCAAGATTATGCTAAATGGGCTCCGGCCCAAGTTATTGCTAAATGGGTTTAAGCCCAGTGGACAACGGTAAGGGGATTATGCACTGAATTCTTGTAACTCACCCCCTTCTTTCTTAATCTTGTAGGTAATGTACCATGATGTGGACTTGGGCCCATAGATGACTCGGTGAAGGCCATACTTTGGAAATAAATGTTTCAAACTTTAGTAAATTAATTTTCTTCTCTATTTCGTTACTTTTATTATTTTGGGTTTTTAAAGTTGTAATAAGGCCTCTAGGATATTTTTATTTTGCTTATGTTTTATCGAGCTTATTATTCTGCTTGAGATACTTTAAGTGGGAATTTTCTAAAAATTCTAAATAAAGGTTTTTCTAAATTTATTAACAAATGGATTTTATACAAACTTTTGCAAATAATTTAACCATGATTTTCTTTCGAATTATCAACGATATTTTCAAAAGTCACAGTTTTAAAACTCACTATTTCAATTATCGATTTATCAATCAACCTTCAAAATGACTAGTATTTTTATCAAATATTTCTAATCAAACTTGTTTTCTTCAATTACACCTATTTTAGTATGCACAAGATCCTTTATACGTTTTTTTTATTGTGACACACCAGATTCGGGCCTAACTTCTGGGTCGGGTTTGGGGTGTTACATTTTATGGTATCAGAGCCAGGTTTCAAAACTCGGTTGTGGTTTGGGTTCAAAAACATTTTCAAAGCCGTTCAAAATTTTAATTTATACATGTATGTTCTGAAGGAAGTATGGCACCACGGGTATCCAGCACCAAGCCAAGTAAGTATATGATATCATTTTATAATTATGATTATTGTGTTATGACTGTAGAAATACTATATAACTTTTAGCTTTAGGAGCTGAAAATATAGAGATTGAGACTTTAGGATACATTTTGCGAAAACGACTTTATTTCCTATACTCCATAAAGTATTTGTTTAATAAACATTGAATAGCATAATGATTCATAAGACTCTTAATAAGATTAATCGAATTAGCAAATATGAGCGCTAAAGGATGTGGACGTAGTGGATGCGACCGTGATAGAGGCCGAGGTGCTAGGGCTGGATCTTTAGCATCGAGGCATCGCCAAAGAGAGGCGCCGATGGCCATGGTGAGACGGGATCTCATGATCGAGATGGGATTGATGAGCTGACTCAGTTAGTTAAGGAGGTATTGGAGGAGGTTAAAGGAATCGGTGAGGCACTTCGAGTTGGGTGCGTGGACTATAAGAAGAAAAGAGATTGTGGTTCTTTAGGGTCATAGTCTTATTCTGTAAAGCGTGTTAAGGCATGTCCAAACTTTCTGGCTTGCGATTATTGCGGAAGGCATCATCCGAGTGAGTGCTGGAGGAGGTTAGGAGCATGTTTGAGATGCGAGTCTAAGGAGCATAGGGCTCGGGATTGTTCCATCACCATTAAGACGGGTATGTTTTGGTTGAATGTAGAATATTTTATGAATGAGTGATAAATACCTATTTGCTTCTGAGGATTAGATATTTGATGATGTGAAGAGTTTCCAAGATTAAGATAGAAAGCAAATTAGTGTTATTAAGATAAGAGTGCGCAGCGAAAGTGTAGTATGCTAGGTTAGGATGTGCGACTGTTCCTATAGTTGAAAATTTCGAGGACGAAATTTTTTTCAGAAGGGTAGAATTATAACATCCCAAAATTGGGCCTAATAGGATTAGGCCCATTGGGCCTTGAGCACGGAAGCATTTAAAATTTTTGGAGAGCAAGAGAATGGCTTTATTTCAAGTTGAACTTATTGGGAGTGATTTTGGAAAGTTATGGGGTTTCTAGGAAGTTCCGGTTTAAGTTGGGCCTTAGTAAAATTTTTTGTTTAAGCCTATTAAGGAGAGTTAGTAAGTGGCATCAAGACTTATGGAAATAGGTGAGTAATGTGCTAGCATAAATGAGCATATGGCAAGGAGGTTATGGCATCAAGTGGAGGACATGGAGAGAAGAGGTTCAAATCCCATCAAGTGTAAATTTTTGACTAATTTTTTTGTATTCTTTCCCTAAGTGTCAACCAATATGGTATATATGGCAAGGTGGCTAAGGAAATTAGGAAAGGATGAGGGTAGGGATAGAAATCAAGAGAAAAGGAAAGTATAGGGAACATGTTGGCCTAAAGAGAGGAAAGTGTTTTGGAAAGTTTTGGTTGGCAAAATTTTTGACCTTATTGCCAAGGTATGGACGGTTTTGGTATAGGGAGAGGGGAGCCGATTTTGCTAGGATCATTTTGCTAAGTTTTAGAGCATGAGAGGTATTTTTCTCTTTGAGCAATTTGTGTCTCTTTTTCAAACTTTTTTTTCTCTTTTGTTTTGGCCGAAATCTTCTTAATTCTTTTCTCATCAATAGCCGAATTTCAATCATCTTCTATTCTCCATCTTGTGAGTTGAACACATCTTCTTTGATCAAATTGTGTTCTAGTGTGTGGTCGTAAAGCACATTCTTGCCGATTCCTCTCTAGTCTTAAGTCAATCAATTGAAGTTGGATCTATCATCCTTAAGGTAAAGGGTTCATTTTCGGATTTTTCGTTATAACTCTATTTGGCTATGTTGCAAATCGGATTGAAGTTTCGACTAATCGATTATGTTTTAGGGACTAATTCACTTGATATATTCTATTTGCTAATCCTTCAGATATAGTCGTAAGTGATTCAAGTGTAAGTAATACATTGGGTATGAAATATTTTGGAAATCCGAGGCTAACTTTTGGTTGGTATTGTTCTAGGGGCAACGAAGACTGGTTCTTTAGGATATCCAAATAAGGTGTGTAATCCCATACCCTTCCGAATACATGTTTGAAATGGTGTGTAATCTCACTTCTCTCTGAATATTTGCATGAAATGTTTTTGATTCGGTCAAAAAGATCAAAAAATCAAAAATCGGCATATGTGATTACTCGGGCATGCGTATGTTCGTAGTGGTAACCATATTTTGCAATAAAACAGATTTTGGTTAGCAGCAGTGACGTGATTTAGAAAAATCATGAAACATAGGAGAAAGGGATTAGAAAGTGAAGGAGATATGGATTTAAAGCTAATTGAGTCTATTTTCTTATAAAAGAAACATAGCAAGCAAAGGATTAGTATATTTTGTGATTTTTAAATTTTAGTGAGACTGGTTCTGATTGACTTTGTGGTTCCATGTTCTGTTTTGGAAAAATCATTAAAAATTGGACAAAGTGAATTATGAGTTATAATTTATATTTACAGATTCCTTAATGAGTCTATTTTCAATAGAAGCAAGTGAGAGCAACATATGAAAACTATACAAAGAGATATTTTAATTTAAGGTAAGAGAGGTCAGAACCATTGGTTAGTGAAACAAGGGAATCTTTAATGAATAAACTGTACTAAATGCCTAAGCCAAAAATTCTGGAAAAATTGTAGTAAGAAGATATATAAGTCTAGTTTCAAGGAAAATTTATGGATCTAAATTTTGAGTTTTCTAACGCGAGTTATAGTCAATTTAGTCAATGTGATGCTGATGGACAGTTTCAATTTTTATGCCCCAAATTAGTAGTTAAGTCTAGGGTTGCGAAATTACGAAAATACCCTCGATGGGTAAAAATTACAGAAATACCTTTGGGTTGTGAAATTTACCAAAATGCCCTTATGGGCTGAATTATGAAAATGTCGTTATGGGCCAAATGACGAAATTTCCCTTATGGGCTGAATTACGAAATTGCCTCTAATGGGCCGAATTACGGAAATGCCCTTAATGGGCTGATTTGATAGATTGCCCTAATGGGCTGATTTGCAAAGTGTTATAATGGGCCGAATTTCTGTAATGAATCTCTGAATTAATGATTGTTGTTTATATTTGTAAATATCATGATTTACTATGTATGTTGCATTTACATATTGCATGGGATTGGGATATTGATGATCGGAGGAAGTTATTCTGGTGGCTTTGCCACATGTATTCTGGTGGCTCTGCCACAATCTATATAGTGGCTATGCCACTCATAATTATGACTCTGGTGGCTCATCCACAAATATTATAAAAAGAAGCTAGACTGCAGCGTTTCTAGTGGCTCAGCCACAAATATTATAAATGGAAACTTGCCTGGGAATTGGTGTGTTCGGCGGGGTGGGTTGACTTGATCCCCACAGGTGTGATGGATGGTACGGGTGGTGTGTAGTGGATGGATTATTAAGGTTGGTTTGGGATTGCATTACATTATCTGCATTATCATGTTTATAGGCCTAAGGCCCAGTTTATTTTGTAAATGGGCTTCGGCCCAAGATTATGCTAAATGGGCTCCGACCCAAGTTATTGCTAAATGGGTTCAAGCCCAATGGACAATGGTAAGGGGATTATACACTAAGTTCTTGTAACTCACCCCCTTTCTTTCTTAATCCTTGTAGGTAATGTAGCATGATGTGGATTTGGGCCCATGGATGACTCGGTGGAGGCCATACTTCGGAAATAAATGTTTCAAACTTTAGTAAATTAATTTTCTGCTTTATTTCGTTATTTTTATTATTTTGGGTTTTTAAAGTTGTAATAAGGCCTCTGGGATATTCTTATTTTGCTTATGTTTTGTCGTGCTTATTATTCTGCTTGAGATACTTTAAGTGGGAATTTTCTAAAAATACTAAATAAAGGTTTGTCTAAATTGATTAACAAATGGATTATATACAAACTTTTGCAAATAATTTAACCCTGATTTTCTTTTGAATTATCAACGATATTTCCAAAAGTCACGGTTTTAAAACTCACTATTTCAATTATCGATTTATCAATCAACCTTCGAAATTAGTTGTATTTTTATCAAATATTTCTAATCAAACTTCTTTTGTTCAATTACACCTATTTTAGTATGAATCACAAGATCCTTTATACGTTTTCTTCATTGTGACACACCAGATTTGGGCTTAACTTCTGGGCCGGGTTTGGGGTGTTACATATGACATGAATGTGAGATGTTGGCAATGAGGTCTATTGATGAGATGATAAAGTGGTGTACAATTAGGTATCTTGAAAGTAGTCAATTGTGGCTTAATAAATGTTGTGAGTATAATAGAGGTTGATATTTTATTGGCATGTTGGTCAGAATTGTGGATGTTTTGGTTGCCTAAGTATGTGATAAATCATAAAAGTAACACATTTTAATCCCACTCTTAGCGTGCTTTTGGATGTTTATTGATATAATTTGGTGAATTCAATGATCCTAATCCTTTAAATTTGTATTTCTATACTTAGGCATAGGGAAGCAAAAGGAGTGGAAAATGGGCCACCTTAAGGATCCACACAGCCAAGTCAGAACCACACGGGTAGAGCACATGCCCGTGTGACTCACACGGGCTGGATACATGCCCGTGTGCCAGCTCGTGTCAATCGCGATTCACTCAAATTCACACACGGCCTGCGCACTCTCACATGGGCTAAGCGCACTCCTTTGTCCCTGCTGCACCCTGCTATGTTTGTACTTGGAAAAATCCAATTTTTAGGGTTTCTGAGCCTTCTAAAGTCTATAAATATGAACCAGAGGAAGACCTAAAGGACAGATAGAGCACGCAGAATAGATCAAAGTAATTACTCGAAGGAAGCCGTTGGAATCATCTCGGAAGCGGATTCACTCCAAGATTGAAGATCTCCATCAAGTTCTTGAAAAGTTATTGGGTTCTTTAAGTCTTGTTTTTTTTTCTTATTCCTAAGATGTTTTCTTTCCACGTTATGAACTAAATTCCCTAAATACCTAGGGAGGATGAAACCTAGATTAATCTTATTATTCAATAAATCTGAATTACATGATAAATACTTGATCTTGTTCTTAATTATGTGTTCCTAATCCTTGTTTTAATGTTTTTAGGAATATTAATTCAAGTTTAATGTGCTTATTCAGTAGAGCAAAATTCCCTGTTTAAGAGTAGATCCAATATAATTAAGCGGAGTTGATTGCAACCCTAGAAATAAGGTGACATAAATCTACCGAATTAGAGTCAAATCTAATAAGGGAATCCATAGATCGAGTTAATGCAACGATAGGGTTTTAATTAGAAAGACATTCAATTAATCAACCTAGAGTCATTTTTTAGTCTCGAAAGAGATATTAACATAATTTAGGGATTTCTACTGATCCAGTCAAGTGAATAAATCATTTAATTCAAAGTCAAAATAATATGTGGAGTCTAGATGGATTCTTCCTTGGGTATTGTCTTTATTCATTCGATACTCTCTTCACGCTCTGTCGCGTTCATAGTTAATTAGTTAGTTAAATTTTAGATTAAAAACAAATCCTTTAATTATTAGGCTAGATAATAAAAAGATAGTTATTACTAGTAATTTTAGTCCTTGAGGATACGATATTATGGACTCACCACATCTATACTATTGTTCGATAGGTGCACTTGCCTTTGTCGAAATATTAGTTAGTTTCGAGCCCATCAAGTTTTTGGCTCCGTTGCCGGGGACTAGAATATTAGGAACGCTTAATTTTTATTACTTTATCCATTTTTATTTTTATTTTACTAAATTTTCTTTTATTTGCTTCTGGAAGGTATTTTAGTCTATGACTAGAAGGAACCCGTCAGGACCATTACTTTTTTATAGTGAGATAAAAAGTACCACTTGTAGAAATCGTAGGGAAATAAGGCAAAGTCTACAATACATAGAGGAAGAGCAAGAGATCAATACCAATATCGTCGAGGAGATGGCTGATAATAATTTGCTACCCCTATGGTTGTCGAAGATTCTACTCCTCGTACTATGTACGACTATGCTAAGCCTAATTTGATTGGGCCTAAATCGAGTATTGTGAGGCCTACTGTTGCTACAAATAACTTCAAGCTGAAGCTGAACACTATACAGATGATCCAACAATGTGTTCAGTTTGATGGCTTATAGGATGAGGATCCAAATACTCATTTAGCCAACTTTTTAGAATTTTGGGATACTTCCAAAATAAATCGCACTTCTAATGATGTCCTTCGCCTTTGTTTGTTCCCTTTTTCCTTGAGAAACAAAGCTAAACAGTGGTTGAAATCGTTACCACGAGGTTCCATCGCTACTTGGGAACAAATAACCGAAAAATTTTTGTTAAAATATTTTCCGCTGGCTAAAACAGCAAAGTTGAAGAATGATATCTCTTCTTTTGTGCAGATGGATTTAGAAACGCTTTACGATGCATGGGAGAGGTACAAGGACTTGTTGAAAAGGTGCCCTCACCATGGGTTACATCTATGTTCAAACCTTTTATAACGGTTTGAACCCCTCAACTAGGCAACTGATAGATGCAGTCATCGGTGGAACCTTGAATAACAAAACCCCTGAAGCAGCTTATAAGTTTATAGAGGAGATGTCACTGGAATAACTATCAGTGCCAAGTAATGAGAACAAAGCTAACAAAAGCTGCTGGCATTTTTAACCTCGATGCAGTCACCATGCTATCAAACTAGGTAGAGCTCTTGAATAAAAATATTAATGGTTTATGTGTTTCTACGCAGGTATATCCGGTGATGCAATGTGACACAAATGGAGGAGGGATGCACACCACAGAATATCAATCCTACAACCCAGGCACTAAGACTGAACAAGTTCACTATCTGAGTAATAATTCTAGACCTTAGAATAATCCCTATAGTAACACTTATAATCCAAGTTGGAGGAACCATCCCAATTTTTCATGGGGTGGTCAAGGAAATCAAAGACAACAACCCCCTCCAGGCTTCCAACAACAACCCCACCAACAAGAGAAAAGCCAAACCTTGAAGAGATGCTAACAAAATTCATCTTGGTATCAAAACCCATTTTCAAAACACCAGAACAACACTCAAAAACCAACAGGCATCGATTTAAGGGCTCGAAAACCAAATAGATCAGCTTGCTAAGCTGACCTCAGAACGACCACAAGGTAGATTGCCAAGTAATACTAAACCTAATCCAATGGAGCAACTTCATTCCATCATGGTGTACGATGATGAAGGGTTAGTAGAATTTGAATCTGAACCGAGGCAAGAACTTGTGGTAAGTAAAGGTAAGGGTGGGGAAAGTCACAATACACGAAAATCGGTAAGTAAAAAGCATGTACCCCGTGTACCATACCCTAACGCAACGAAGAAAGACCATACTAACGAGCAATTTGGTAAATTTATTAAACTCTTAAAAAAGCTACATATTAACTTACCGTTTATTGAAGCTCTTTCGCAAATGCCCAACTCAGTCAAATTTTTGAATGAGTTTCTAACAAACAAACGGAAGTTAGACGATGCGTCGCACGTGGAGTTAAATGTATTCTGCTCAGCCATTTTATAAAATAAACTACCCAGCAAATTAAAGGATCCAAGGAGTTTTACTATTCCTTATTTAATTGGTAGTTTAGATGTTAATAATGCTTTGGCTGATTTAGGGGCAAGTATTAACGTCATGCCCTATAAAATGTTTAAGCAACTAGGTCTTAGGAAACCTAAACACACTAGGATGAGTATTCAACTCGTAGATAAAACTATTAGATTTCCTAGGGGAATTGTTGAGGATGTGCTTGTAAAAATTGATAAATTTATATTCCTAGTTGACTTTGTTGTTTTAGATATGGATGAGGACAGTGACGCACCATTAAACTTAGGGTGACCCTTTTTAGCAACTGCTAATACTAGAATTGATGTTGGTACAGGTGAGCTCACACTTCGTGCAGGTGACAAAACAATCACTCTTTAGGCTCAAGACTCGGTTAGGAAATCAAGTAATAAAGGTGAGTACATAAATTCTATTAATAATCATTCGGTCCAACCCTCTTTTCAGGAAGCACCTCGAAAAAACACAAATGAGCCACGTCCTAGTTCTCGTGCCAACAATGAAATAATTCATGAGGAGCGAAGGCTTCAGATCGGTGAAATAGACGAATGGAGGACAAATGCCAAGGAGAAACCAAGAACACACGAAGCAAAACCGAGGCAACTCTATGACGAGCTTAAAGGTGAAGCAAACTACTTCAAGGTTGGGGACCAGGTACTATTAGATGAAACGAACCCTCGAATGACCACCTTAGAGCTGAATATAAATGGAGCGACTCCTTTTACAATACTCAAGGTCTTTCCATATGGAACAGTTAAGGTAACTCACTCTAATTTTGGCACCTTCATGGTAAATGTCACTCGACTCAAACCGTATGTTGAAAATAGAATTGATAGCAAAAAAGAAGAGTCTCAACTCTGCGAACCACCATAACCGAGCGGATATAAGGTAAGTCTAGCTTGAGACGTTAAACAAGCACTTCTTGGGAGGCAACCTGAGCACTAACCCTACTAATTAGTTTTTTTTTTCACTTTCGTTCATGTTCTAATGCAGGTTTTTAACCCACACGGACTAGACACACGGGCATGTCCCTGGCCGTGTGGATGTAGGGACTTAGTTTTTAAAATTTAAAGAAATCGACATGGGGCTCCATGGGCACGACACACGGTCGTGTGTTCGAGCACACGGACGTGTCCTAGGCCATGTGAAAATTGGAGCTCAATTTTTCAACATTTAAATTTAAAACAAGTCAGGGGGCTCCATGGCCAAGAACCACGGCCATGTGTCCGATCACACGGGCGTGTGGGAATCCCACATGGGCGTGGGAGAAGCGAAGGACTTCACACACGGTCATGAGACATGGCCTAGACACACGAGCGTGTCTATGGCCGTGTGAAAACTAAGCCTCTCAAAATCGTGACGAACACGGGCTAGGAGATAGGCCACACGATCGTGTCACCTATTTAAACACAATTTCCTTTTTTTTCTTCTTCCTTCTCCACCAAAATTCACCCCAAACCCTAGCCGCTGCTCCCCTACTTCCAGCCACCTTCGATTCTCCCCTCCCATTGCTTCTCCTTTCCCTTTTTCCCCAACCCGAAACCCCCTTCTTTCTTTTCTCTTCTCCCTTTTCCTTTCCTTTATGCTGCCACCCCCTCCCTTGAGCACCCTATAACCATCCCCAAAACCACTGTCCCTCTTCGCCCGATGCACCATTACCCAGTCGACCGCCATGCCTCCATCCACCACCCCACCGTCGGTCACCATTTTCTTCCCCTCTATTTTTGTTCATTTATTTTATTTTATTTTATTTTATTCTATTTTATTCTTTATTTTTTATTAATATTCTCTTTATTATCAATTTTAGTTAGATTAGACTTTTTATCATTCTCTTTATTTAATTATTTTATGTTTCTTTCCTCTTATTATTTATTCTTAATATTTTGTTATTTCTATTTTCTAGTTAAGTTTTCTTATTATTTTTGTTAGCTAGATAATTTCTCTTTTCTTCATTTATTTGCTATCTCCTATTACTCTTTACTAACTCATGGTTAATATTAAATTTTTAGTTAGTTTTATAATTATTATGAAGCATTCTTAGTGCATTGTTTTTAATTTCCTTGCTCACTAGTTCTTAAATTATTAGGTGGAATGATGTGTTCCTAGTTCTTAGCATTAGGATTATTTATTTATTTCTGATTCTTGTTACAAGAATATAATGATTCTTTATTATAGTAGCAGTACGCTATTATTTTGGATTACTAGGATCCTACATCCTTGACTTTGGTGATACTTGATTTACTAATTGAAAATCTTTTACGTTTCAGGCATCATGACAAATACGCGAGGCAAGACCAAGGTCGCCGTCCCCGCTTTGAAAAAGCGAAAGGTCTCAGTGTGACCTCCTCGAACGCCTCTGCTGAAGTGCGCCACCCCTACCTCAGATTTATCACGGACCCACCGATGGACCTCTTTCAGCTCCTTCGAGCATGACCCCTAGGTTTGGGCCGCTACATCGATTGGGCCACGTTGGAGCAGATCCACCTCGCTGACGAGGTTCGTGCCCTCATTATCACAACACCATGGGATTGTTTCTTCAGTATCGCCAAGCCCACTTATGTGGAGATTACCTTAGAGTTATGCTCGACGTTTCACCTTCAGACCGTCATGTCAATCCATGATGAGCCAGCACCATCGTTTTTCGCCTCGGCGGTTTGGTGCACCACATGAGTGTCCCAGAATTTGGTGCTAGTTTGGGACTTATATGGAGGATTTCATGAGCGCCAAGGACTTCCTTCAGCTCTATCGTCATATTCACTACTTGCCCTTGCGCTGTTGGAATGATATCGATTCCCTGACGACCTATGATCCTAGTCGCTCGAAGGTGACTTCCCTCTCTCCTACCCTAAGGTATATTCACGCACTCCTCACTCACACTTTGACATGTCGAGAGAGAGCACTGGTGTCGTGAGCACACACGATGCCTAATACATATGGAGCATGGCTCACGGCCATATCATTCCCCATCTAGTTTGGGCCTTACGTGACTCGCCTCGCTTGACACTTCGGTCTTCTCACACCGGAGTAGTCCTCCTCGCTTACACTAGTTTGCCAGATGTCCCCTCATGGCATCTTGAGTATGCTACATATAAGGATGATAGAGTGACGCCATGGTTTTGATCCTCCCCAGTATCAATTGTCTTGACCTGATGATCAAGATAATCCTGAGGACATTGCTGAGGATGTTCCCCTTCCTCACGAGGATCCACCACACCCTCCACCACTGAGCCACCGACCCCCTTCTTCTGTTGCTACTTTGACCGACATATCTGAGCAATTCACTCACTTCGAGTGGCAGTGTTATCTGTGGTTCAATAGTCTCGAGGCCACCTTATAGCAGATATGCCACCATCTCCATATTTCACCTTCGACACCGCCACCTCGCGACGCATCTAATGATGAGGACCTTTGAGTCCATTCATGTTATTTTTATCTTTATTTTTATTTTTATTTTTATTTTTATTTTTGTTTTTATTTTTATTTTTATTTTTATTTTTAGTCTATTTCCCTTATGTTTCTTATTATATTTTCAAAAACTTATCTTTTATATTCTGAACTATAATTTAGCTTTTATAATTATTCCTAATCGAGTAATCCCTTAATCGTCTTCCACAGTTGTGTTTATTTTCTTATTAGTTGCTCAGAATTATACACTTCACTTTGTTATATCTACAAATTTCATGTCAACTATTCCACGGATTTCATCGAAAATTCAGGAAGTTTCACTTCTCACCCTCTCTTATGATATTCTTATATTTTTGTCATTATCTATTTTGGTACATTGAGGTCAATGTACATATTAAGTGTGGGGAGGTTAATTATAGTATTATTAGAAAACCCCTGAATTATGTCTTGTTTTTAAGTAATTTTCTCATATTACTATTAGAATGAAACTTCTATTGACTTATGATTTTCTTTGATATGTTTTGGATTAAGTCATAGATAATTGTGCATTGATCGTTTATACTTTAAGACATTAAAGAATCAAGCATGATTAGTCCATTTTCAGAATTAAAAATTTGTTAGGTTGTTTCCCTAAATTTAAATATTACTTTGAAGTTTGAAATTTGTAAGGTTGACATCAAAAACCATAATTTTTGTGAGATTTTGATCCTTTTAAAGCATATACTTTTCTTGCTGACTTTATTGTTGGTTATAAGTGTGTCAATATTGACTTGTTATTCTAGAACTTGCTTCAATTATGCATGTCGAGACCACACCCTTGATTTGATATATGAGATCATAAAGGCACCTAGGTTTTAACCCACTTACCCCAAAAAGCCTACCTTTATAATTAACCCCTAGTGAACCCCTTTGATCCTAATAAATCGTTTCTTGATTTACCCTTAATATTAACCCAAGACCCATTCTTTTTGATTCATTGAGAATTTTTGTAACATCCCAAACCCGGCCTAGAAATTAGGCCCGAATTTGGCATGTCACAAAAAAAAAAAAACTCGTTTGAAAATTTCAGCCTCTTTGTTAAAACCCAAAACACTTAAGCAAATGTTAACTACTTGAAAATGTAATTATCTTTTAAGATAAACCTTTTTGGTGGCGAAAATGTATTTGAAATATACGATTTTCAAATAAGTGATGTTTAGAAAGAGAGTTTCAGAAGTATTTTGAAATCGTCACGGAAATGTAGATAAAATACAAGTATTTTTGAGAGATTGATTGATGAGTCAACAATCAAGGTAGTGAACTTTAAAATCGTGACTTTTGAAAATATTGTTTGATAGTTCGAGAAAATAACTTCCGTGTTAAAATATTTATAAAGTTTATTATGAAATTCATTTGTTAATCGATTTTAGAAAACCTTTATTTAAGTTTTAGAAAAATTCTCATTTAAAACAAATTAAGCAAAATAATAATTATATCAACCATAAAGCAAATAACAAAATACTCTAGAGGCCTTATTACAACTTAAACCAATATAGCAAAATAATAAAATAAACGAAAATAGAAATTTAAAATTTAATAACACCATTTCTAAAGTATGGCCTCCACCGAGTCATCCATGGCCCAAGTCCACCTTACGGAGCATTACCTACAGGGTTAAGAAAGAAGGGGGTGAGTTACAAGAACTCAGTGTGAAATCCCCTTACCGTTGTTCACTGAGCCAAAATCTCATTAAGCAATTATTTGGGCCTAAGCCCACATACAATAATAATAATGTAATGAATATAACATGAATATGAAATGCAATTCCCAAATCAAACCTAGTTTTCCATCCGCTACACACCACCTGTACCAACCAACACACCTATAGGGAGCATTAGTCACCCACCTCGCCAACACACCAAATGTAGGCATTAAGCCATTTATAGCAGATTATTTGTGGACAAGCCACCAGAATAACATAATTTACGTGGTATAGCCACCAGACAGATTGTGACAGAGTCACCAAATATGTGGCAGAGCCACCAAAATTATGTAGCAAAGCTACCAAAACTTCTCTTCATCATTATCCCATCCCATGCAATTCATATATATGCATCATACATATCAAATCATGATATTTACAATTATAATAACAATAATTAAAAATTCAGAAATTTATGACAACAAATTGGCCCAATAACACTTTGCAAAATCGGCCCATTAGAGCAATATATCAAATCGGCCCATTTTATCACATATCCATTCGGCCCATTTAATCACATATCAATTTGGCCCATTTAGTCACATATCAAATTGGCCCATTTAGTCACATATCAATTTAGCCCATTTAGTCACATATCAAATTGGCTCATATGGCAAAATATCAGATCGGCCCATATAACAAAATATCATATTGGCCCATTAATCAATATGTCCAATCGGCCCATAAGGCAATATGTCAATTCAGTCCATTAAGCAATATCATATTTTGGCCCTTTAGGGGCATTTTGGTAATTTGATAATCTTACCCACTAAGGGTATTTTGGTAATTCGGCCCATAGGGGCATTTTCGTAAATTCGTAATTTTACCCACTAAGGGTAATTTGGTAATTTCGCAATCCAGAGTTAACTACTAATTTGGGCATAAAAATTTAAACTGTCCATCTGTGTCGTACTGACTAAATTCACTATAACTTGAGTTAGAAAACTCAAAATCTAATTCCGTAAATTTTATTGAAACTAGACTCACATATCTTCTTACTAAAGTTTTTCCAGAATTTTTGGCTTAACCATTTAGTACAGTTTATTCCTTAAAATTTCCCTTGTTTCACTATCCAACGATTCTGACCTCTCCTTCCTTAATTTCAAATATCTCATTGTACGGTTTTCATATACTTCTCCCACTTATTTCTATTGCAAATAGGCTCACTAAGGAATCCATACATATAAATTATATCCCATAATTCACTTAGTAAAATTTTATATGATTTTTCCAAGATAGATCAGGGAACCACGAAATCATTCAGAACCAGTCTCACTAAAATTAACAAATCTCAGAATATAAAATTCCTTTTCCTTCTCCGTTTCTTCCTTATCAAAATAGACACAGTAAGATTTTATTTGATATCTCAATCACTTTCTAAATCCATTTCTCTTATTTTTCGTGATTTTTCAAAAAAACATCACTGTTTCTAACTGAAACTGTTTTATTACAAAATATAATTACCACTTTGATCATACGCACGCCCGAGTGATTACGGATGCCCATTTTTTGGTTTTCTTCGGTATTTTGACCGATTCATAGAATATTTCATACAAACTTTTAGAGAAGTGTGAGATTACACACCATTTCAGATATGTATATGGAAGGTACGGGATTACACACCTTATTACGGGATCCGTAACACGATACTCTTCGCGGCACCTAAAAGTACAATCGGTCATTAACAATCCGTATCACTTACCAACAATCTGAGTCTCTTATTACGAGGGATAGATCGAGCGATTTAGTCCCTAAAAAATATAATCGATTAGTCACAACCACTATCTCATTAAGCAAAATAACCAGTCAACGAAAAGATCCAAAAAGAACCATGATGAATCCCTTACCTTAACGATATTGGTTCTGGTTTCAAATGATTAAACGATAACTTTGGAAACTCCAAGTTTCGGCCTTCCACAATATTTCTACAGATAAGAAAAGTGATTTCGTATGAGAGAAGGTATGGTGATGGTTTCGATCAATGTGACCATCCCACACCAAGACATAGATTCGGCATTAAGAGAAAGAATAAAAAATAAAATGTTGAAATGGATCGCTTACCGATTAATCAAAGTATGAGTAGCAATATGGTTGAGAAGAAAATATGTATGAGATGAAAGATTCTGCTATAAAGAAATAGTGGACTCAATATTCGGCTATGGTGAAAAAATATTAGAGGGGAAGTGATTCTTGAAAGATTTTGCAAAAAGAAAAGAAGAAGAAGAAATAGAAAAATGATGGATTAGTTTTGGTTTTCAAAAAGGATGAGTGAACAAAAGAAATGGTCTCAAAGTTTGGGGTACAATCGACAAGAAGAAAGAAATGGAGTTTGCACTCTCCAAGTTGTGTAGATTCGGCAAGGAGAAGAAAAGGAGTTTGGGGAGAAAAGAAAAATGATACCAAAACATCAAGCACCAAATTGGCTATCATCCTAGCCCCAAGCCGCCCACATTCATCCCCCCTAGGATAAGAGTTTGGCCACCCAAACTTTCCAAAACACCACCCACGAAATAAGCCTCTTGTCCCCCTTACTTACCTATTCCTTTTTATTCCTTTCCCTAACCTCAACCTTGCCTTATTCTTTTAGCCACCTTACCAAAAATAATGAAGTCCACCCTTGCCATAAATACTCCTTGACCGAAAAATTAAGGAAGGAAAGAAAAAAAATAAAAGTCACAATGCACACAAAGGATTCGAACCTCTTCCCTCAAGGTAATACATGTGGCGCCATAACCTCTTTACTAATAGCTCACTTATGCTAACCATTTACTCATTTATTTCCATAAGCATTAAGGTCACTTACTTTCTCTCCTTAATAGGCTTAAACACCAAATTTTTCCTATAGCCAAACTTGAACCCGAAGCTTCCTAGGACCCCGTAAATTTCCAAAATCACCTTCCTAATAAGTCCAACTTGAAATAATGTCATTCTCTTGTTCTCAAAAATTTTAAACACTCCTACGCCCAAGGCCCATTGGGCGCAATTCTTCTAGGCCCAATTTTGGGATGTTACAATTTTTATCGAGATTTGATATGAACAGTTGCCTAACTATGTTCTTTATTTCAGTTATTAAATTTTGTACGTGAAAAAAAAAAGTTGGAAATATATTCATTATTAGTTCTATGTTATTTGAGCTCAAAAGGTTAATTTCACATTTTGAGAAGAAGCTCGTGTTATTAGTGATAAGTTTTCAATTGATGTAATTATTCAGTATTAGTTCATTTTTTCTAGTTAGGTAATTATTCTAACCCTCTAATTCAGCCTTTATACACACCTTTAACCCAAGCCCCATTACAACCATTTTTAAGACCTTTTGATTTGTGTATCATCTCATTTTATAGTGGTGGAGATTTGAATTTCATGCAAGCCTATGGTAATAACTTTTCATGTTTGAATTTTGAGTGCTTAATTTGAACCTTAAACACGTTGAGTGATTTGAGTGAATCTTTAATCAGGATGTCAATTCTTGTCGGTTTTGAATTAAAGGTGATTATGTAGGTAAGGGGAAACACCTATGTTTTTGTGCTATAAAAATTTGTGACTTAAATTGTTTGAATCTTTAGGACTCTTTTAGTTAAATTATCAATGTATGAATTATTTGTCAATTATGATAAGACATTATTAATGAGAATTATGAATTGAGGAATTAATTTTAATTATGAGTTGAAGATTTTGCTTGAGGACAAGCAAACGCTTAAGTGTGGGGATATTTGATAAATCATAAAAGTAACACATTTTAATCCTATGCATAGCATGTTTTTGGATGTTTATTTATATAATTTGGTGAATCTGATGCTCCTAATCCTTTAAATTTGTATTTCTATACTTAGGTGAGCACAAGGAAGCAAAAGCAGTGGAAAACGGCCCAAAACTGGACAAAACGGGCCACCTTAAGGATCCACACGGCCAAGCCAGAACCACACGGGTAGGGCACATGCCCGTGAGACTCACACGGGCTTGTCACATGCCCATGTGCTAGCCCGTGTCGATCACGATTCACTCAAATTCCCACACGGCCTGCGTACTCTCACATGGGCTGAGCACACGCCCGTGTCCCTGCCACACCCTGCTTTGTTTTCACGTAGAAAAAGCCAATTTTTAGGGTTTTTGAGCCTTCTAAAGTCTATAAATACGAGCCAGAGGAAGACCTAAAGGACTGACAGAGCACGCAAAGTAGATCAAAGTAATTACTCAAAGGAAACCACTGGAATCATCTCAGAAGTGGATTCACTCCAAGATTGAAGATCTCCATCAAGTTCTTGAGAAGTTTTTGGGTTCTTTAAGTCTTGTTGTTTTCTTATTCCTAAAATGTTGTCCTTCCACGTTATGAACTCCCTAAATACCTAGGGAAGATGAAACCTAGATGAATCTTATTATTCAATAAATCTAAATTACGTGATAAATACTTGATCTTGTTCTTAATTATGTGTTCCTAATCCTTGTTTTAATGTTTTCAGGAATATTAATTCAAGTTTAATGTGCTTATTCAGTGGAGCAAAAGTCCCTGTTTAAGAGTAGATCCAGCATAATTAAGTGGAGTTGATTTCAACCCTAGAAATAGGGTAACATAAATCTGCCGGATTAGAGTCAAATCTAATAAAGGGAATCCATAGATCGAGTTAATGCGACGATAGGGGTTTTAATTAGAAAGAAATTTCAATTTATCAACCTAGAGTAAGTTTTTTTTAGTCTCGAAAGATATATTAACATAATTTAGGGATTTCTACGGTTCAAGTCAAGTGAATAAATCATTTAATTCAGATTCAGAATAATAAGTGGAGTCTAGGTGGATTCTTCCTTGGTTATTGTCTTTATTCATTTGATACTCTCTTCACTCCCTGTCACATTCACAGTTAGTTAGTTAAATTTTAGATTAAAAACAAATCCTTTAATTATTAGGCTAGATAATAAAGAGATAGCTATTACTAGTAATTTTAGTCCTTGAGGATACGATATTACGGACTCACCACAGCTATACTATTGTTCGATAGGTGCGCTTGCCTTTGTCGAAATATTAGTTAGTTTCGAGCCCATCAATATGTTATGTTTTATGCCTTTGAATTGGTGAAGTGTGTGTGTGAATAAGGGTGGCAAATGGCTTGGTAAATAGCCTTTATTTTTTCCACACGGGCATGTGTCTAGGTGTGTGTGACACACGGTCTACCCTAGGGGCATGTGTTCCGGCCGTGTGTCCCCTGCAACTTAATTTTTAAAAATAGAATGTCTAGAATTGAGCACACGGGAAGAGACACAAGCGTGTGTATCAATCGTGTGTGCTACAAAGGTGTGTGGAACGACCGTGTGGCACAAGTCAGAGAGCACCCTAATTTGAACATGGTCTGAAGCATAGGCGTGTCCCTTAGACCACACAGGCGTGTCCCTTAGACCACACAGAGGTGAGCCCTACATCTAGCAAAAATTTTCTAAGTTTTGTAAAAATTTCTAAAGTTCTCGGTTTAGTCCTGAACCACCTCCAAAGCATGTTTTAGGCCTTGTAGGCTCGTATAAGGGACTTTATGATTGAATATGAATGGTTTTAATTTGGACGCAAATTTATGACTTGGAATTGTGTGAATGCTTGTGTTATAAGTCTGGTAATGCCTCAAACCTTGTTCTTGCATTGAATATGAGTAAGGGGTGTTACATGACCGCCAAGAAAGGAAGCATATCAAGGGATCGTTCAAGCTATTTTTAGCAAACTCTCATGTCACCCTTCTACTATAAATACCACTTCTAATTCTTATATCAATCATCCATCAGTCATTCATTCAATATTCATTCTTCACTTGTTCATTTCCTCTTCTCTTCATGCATAAAACCATTCATTCTCCCCATTCCCCTTAGCTACCAATTCCTTGAGAAAATTCTCTCTTGTTTAGCCACCTTAAGGAGCACTTTGTGAAAGAGCAAACACAAGTATCGAAGGAAACCTTTACGACTAATTTTGAAGGACTGCCAAAATCATTCAGAGTTCTTTCTTATCTTTAATTTGTTCTTAGTTATTCAACATGTTTACAAATTATTTTACTTTTTTTCATTAACAATGATAGCTTAATTTTTTCCAGCTAGAATGATTATAGTAATTTGTCGAAGTTCATTGAATTCATGTTTATGATGGCTATTCCTCAATCGTTCATGCTTTCAATTAAACCCATGCATGTATTTCATTCATTAAAATGTGATGCCTTAGAATTAGTTGATCAATCCTAGCCAGATGACAATTAATGGACTAAATAATTGAAAGATGAATGCTTAATTTATATCCTTGCCCGATTAATTTAAAGGTTTGTAATAACTCGAGAGAGCTCTATTACCTTGCATAACTTTTAGATTTGTATGATTAAAGTGCTTCAAAGCTAATCCGTCCATGTTATTTCACATAACTCCAAGAAACCCTTAGTTGAATATGATCATGGTAGTATGCATATTATTCTAAGTAAAAGATTCCAAAAGGATTTAAACTAGTTTCAAGTTAATGAAAGATCAAGTTGTCATGGAATACTTTCCGGACATTGTTAAACATGATGAAAAATGAATTAACTTGAATATTGTAATTATTCTAACTCATTCATGTTATTATTGTTGAAGTTTGTGAATTTGGTACTAAACCATCTTATTTCATTCATTGCATTTAAGATTAATTCATTTTCATTTAATTAATTTAATTTAATTAACACCTACCAATCAAAATTATTGTGTTTTCTTCCCAACTTGTAATCTAATTTTGCAATTATTTGATTAACATATACAGTCCTTGTGGAGACGTTAACTCTTATACTTACTTATTACTTGATGAAGATTGTGTATACTTGTACAAACCTACACATTACAGATAATATACAGATAATCATGCTTTGAAATTCACACTAAAATGACACTAAATAGCACAAGCAATCCAAGCAAAGAATTTTAAGCTTTAAAAACATTAGGCATCTCCTCTATCTCAATATTTACTTGAAATGCAAACTCAACAAGAAATAATATTCTCACTAAAGATTCACTCAAAGCACTCAAAGTGTTTAAGGTTAAGGAAATATGCACTCATTAGTCGAACAAGAAATGATATTACCATAGGCTTTCTTGAAAATCAAATCTCCACCACTATAGAATTAGATAACACTTCAATCAAGAGGTCTTTACAAGGTTGTAATGGGGCTCAGGTTAAGGGTATGGAAAATGTCAGAAAAGTTTGTTACAATTAAGCGTTGAGTTGATAAGTTACCAAACTAAAAAAAAAAAAATCAAATGCTGAATTAAAACAATTTACACCAATAAGAAATAAAGAATAAAAATGAGCTTTTCAACACAATATGAAACTAACTATTCAAGCTCAATAATTTTTTTTTTTCAATTTATTAATTTTCTTATTTTTGATTTTTTTTAAGAACAAAGTAAAATTTAGCAATACAAATGATGCAATATAGTTAGGCAACTAACCAAATCAAACTCGAAAAAAAGGGAGTCAATAAAAGGATAATTTTACAATAGAGATATGGGTTACGAGTTAACATAAATGGGGTGAGAAAAAATATGTGTTAGGATCAACGCTGTTTACTATGGAATAATATAACATGTAAGTTGATTAAAGGTTAGGTGGGTTAAATCCTAAGTGCCTCTATCATCTCAATATAACAAATCAATAATATGGTCTCAACATTTATAACTGAAGCAAGTTCTAAAATAACAAATCAAGTTGACATACTCTCAACCAAAAAAAAAAATAAGCTTGAATAAATATATGCTCTATAGGCTCAAAAGGTTACAAAAAATTATGGTTTTGGTGTCAAACTTGCAACTTTAAAATTTAAAAATAGTTCTTTAGTTTAAGGAGACAACCTAAAACAATAATAATTGAAAAACAACTTATCATGCTTGACTCTGTCGTGACTTAAAGTATAAATCACCCAATTCACAAAAAATCACAAATTATTCCAAAACAAAATCAATACAAACTCCAAATTAAAATAAAATTTAACTTCCATGATAGGCATGAGAAAATTACTTAAACACAAACAATAATTCAGGGAACTTATCGTATAAAAATATAAACAGCCCCCCACACTTAAGATATACATTGTCCTCAATGTACAAACATATATAAACAAAATAAGTACAATATCATAGGAGAGGGAGAGAGCTAAAACTATCTTGAATATGGATGAATTCGCTAGAATAGTGAAAATCGAAATTGTAGGAGATACTAAATAAAGTACATGTTTCCGAGCAAAATAATAAGAAAATAGACAAAAATAAATAAGATAAAGAGATAACAAGCTAGAAAAAAACAACTGAAAAAATAATAGAAATAACCGTTCATAATAAATGAAAAATAAAACATATAAGTCTGAAAAATAAAATAAAAACAACTAACAAAAATAAAAGAACAATTGGAAATAAAATTTTAAAAAAATAAAAGAAAACTAGAAAAATCAGTGATTAGCATTCGGTGGTAAGTCTAAATCATGAGGTGTCACATCGGGTGGAGAAATATGGAAATGCTAGCACATCCGCTGTAGATACGCCTCCTCAATGCCATTGAACCGTGCTGACTGTTGGTCGACGTGCTCCAAATGTAACTACTCAAGTCAATCGATCTATTATGACTGCTACTGTTGAAGGCGATAGATATCATCGAGTGTAACCGAATGCACAGGCGTAGTAGTAGAATGGTTGGCAGAAGGACTGGGAATGGGTCTTGGTGGTAGTGGAAGGTTATCATCTAGATGCTCATCGTCATCATGCTAATGATTCGTATGCAGTAATACATATTGATCACCGAAGGGACCGAGCTGACGAGTGACCATCCTCATATGTTTCATTACACTCAAGCCTTGTGGTGTCATGTCCCCAACCAAAGTAAGATTACCATTCTGCTGAGGGGTCTCGAGGAGGTCGAAGTAATGAGCCAAGTGTATTACATATGGACCCATACAGATAGGCCCTCTTTGTGATCGCTCACTCTAATAACGAGAACATTGGCTACAAAGTGGGCTAGATCAATTGGATATCGCATGTGTGTACTCCATAAAAAGTGCCTACAACACTCGTACTCTCTTTTTGACTAGTCAGTGTGTGAGATAAAATAGCATGATTGTAGCATAGGGCCAGAGGTAGGCATCGAGCCTTGGATTGGCTTAGGTTGTATGGAGAGGAAACCTTAAAGATGTCAGACCAACAGAGTGAAGCTGATCGATGGATGTGCCTCGAGAGGGTGGAGAACTCAGGCGTGGCTAAGAAATCATCAGAATATAGGCAGAGAGCGACTCCAAATTCTACAATACTCGCGATACCCCCAAGATAGAATGAAATCACTTGTGGTTCATCCATCGATGATAGCATTGTCTGTAGGAAGAATGTGGAGAAAAACTCTAAAGTAAGCTCAGCATATGTCGGCTCCATGATTACAAAAAACTGCTCCCATGGGTTGCGTCTAGTAGAATATGAACTAGTACAAATAAACCCACAATCTGAAGGGTTACCCAGTCGATGCACTAACACAAACCTAGTGCTCTGCCTTCAGATGATAGTACCTCTCCTCATGGGATGGATGGTCGAAGGTCAGGTATCGGTGGCAGGTGGTTACTGTCGGAGAGGAGGAAGATGAGGTCCTAGTAGCCTTTCGCTTCTTGAACTGATTGGGTACCTTACTCTTGCCTTGTGTGTTCGACATCATGGACGTGACATAAAATATAACAACCAAATATCAAAGACCCAGAAAAATCATCATCAAACAGTAACAAACCTAGCAGATAAACAAATTGACATACAATATAAAATAAATTAGCACACAATATATCTCATGGTGAACACCAAATCACATAACTACTATACCTAAAATCTACTCCTAATATCAACTAGAACTAATAGTAATTAGGCATAACAAAACTTAATTAAACTAAACTAATAATCTGAGATGAACAACAGTGATAATAATAAATATAATAAACATAATAAACACAATTCTAATAATAATAAAATAAATATAATACTAATAACAATAATAAAATAATAATAATAATAATAAATAAATAAATAAAAGGGGAGGATAAACGGTGGGGGTTTACAACAACGATGGTGGAGCACCCGGTGGCAGTCGTGAAACGGTTAAAGGACGAACAAAGATGTTGGATCTGTGGTCAACGATATTATGTTGAGAAAAAAGATTAAATTAGATGGTGTTGGGTGTGGATTCGTAAGGGGGAAGGGAGACGACTAGGTGGGAGTGGCGTAAGGAACTCAATAATGTGGCGATAGAAATTTATGGGAAAGGGAAAGGAATCGACGACGAATTAGGGAAGGAGAGAGGTGTCTCTCTCACCGATACACCAAGTAAGAAATGAAAGGAACGACAGTGGCGAGGTTGAGGTGGGAAGGAAAATGGGTGGTTGCATGGGAGCCAGTGGATGGATCGACGAAGGGAGGAGAGGACCAGCGGTAAGGTAGGCAGATCGATGGTGCTAGAATGGCTGGAGTGGGTTACGGGGGCTATGGTTTTTGGGTAGATAAAATGGCAATAACAAAATTAAAAAGTAAAAAATAATAATAAGAAGAAACCCTAAACTAGAATAGAAGATAGAGTTATGTAACTGGCCCATGTTGGGTCACACGATCGTGTCTGGAGACCGTGTAAAGCCTCTTAGCCCATTTGTAACAAAAAAAATTGAAATAAATAAGCTTAGTTTCCACACAGCCTAGGACACACCCATGTGTCAAGGCTGTGTGTGCCAAGCCATTTGTGATGCTTGTTCACTTCTCCCACACCCGTGTCCAAGGCTATGTAGGTGGCATGTCTACCACATGCCCATGTGCTCAATCGTATGTCTTACACGGCAAAGTCTATATGCCATGTAACTCACTGATGTTGTGTGTGTTGAAAATTAGAAAATTTAGCTCTAGTATGCACATGCCTATGTATCCAGGTCGTGTGTCCCATATAGTCGTGTCTCCAGGTCGTGTGGATTACCTAAAACTGTGTGGTTCCTTTTTTTTAGTTTTTAATATTTATTTCATTTTTTTAAAGTAAGAAAAATAAATATAAATATACTATTTTTTTAATTTAAATAACATGAAATTAAAATAAATAAATAAAATAAAAGCACTCTGGTTGCCTCCCAAGAAGCGCTTATTTAGAGTCTAAGCTCGACTTCCCTTTTTCGAGCTAATGATTAAGGCAGATCTTGGAGACAGAGCTCCTTTCTCTCATTATTAATATCACCACCAAAATACAGTTTGAGATGAAAAATGTTTACCTTGAATGTGTCGTAATCAGGGTGTGTTACCTTAATGATTCCGTATAGAAATACGCTTTGTACCACAAATTGGTTTGACCTTCTTGACTTAAGTTCTGAAAGGAACATTCATGGATTTGACTTGTCTAGCAATACTTTATCTCCAAATTTGAATTGGTTCATTGTCTTTACATGCATGCTATGGCATTGCTTAGTTATTTCTTTGACCGTTCTTGGGTTTTCATCAACCTTTGTTCGCCATTCATCTAATTCATCAAGTTGCACCAATCGTTCTCCACTCGTCCCTTGATTTTTATCACCTTGAGACGGATATTATTCGAACAAGTATTCATTAGTGAATTCTTGCAAAGAATGTCAGGCCATATGATTACTAACACTAATAGAATAACGATGTAACACCCCTTACCCGTGTCCGATGTCAGGATAGGATCGAGGCAATACCGTACTTAACCTTACTTAAACATGCATTTTCGGGCTATAAAATTTCATTCCAACATAAAATTGTTCCTTCTTAATCATAGCATGTACATTATGGGCCTACGAGGCCTAAACTTACTTCCGGGAAGTTTTAGAGTTCATCCGAAACTTTGGTACTCTTTGAAAATTTTTACTCAAACAAGGGTCACACGCCCGTGTGACATGGGACACGCCCGTGTGGGCAGGCCGTGTGATCTCACGCGCCCATGTACCTAGCCCATGTGGAATTTATTTTCTTTTCAACCTACAGGAAATTTCACACGACCGGACACACACCTATGTCAATAGTCCGTGTCCCTCCCACAGACTAGACAAGCTCGTGTCCTTCACCCATGGAGCTCTCTATTTATGACGTCATCAAACCCTTAATAGCACATGGCCAAGGCACACACCCATGTGGTGGCCCATGTGACGAATCGAATTCTCGTAATTAAAATGCAGGGGGCACACGGCCTATCAACACACCAATATGGGTTGACCATGTGTCACACATGGCCTAGACACATGTCCGTGTGTTTACCCATGCCTCTTTGCCACCCTGAAACTTAAACTCATTCATTTCATCATAAGAAGCACATAATATGACAATATCAAACTATGAAGAACCCTTAAATTATCATTCATTTCATCCACAATTTACTCAATACCTTGCATGAACATTCATTTCATTATATCCATCAAACTAGGAACATGAACTTGACAATATTGGCCAATTCATCATGGCCATTTACAAAAAAAAATAATAATAATAATGTGAAGCAATAATAGCCAACCCTTTGGCCTTCAAACATAACATGACACAAAATGTAACACCCCAAACCGGTCAACACACCACGACTCGAATCTGGCATGCCACGAAGGTAAAACATGTTGATGAATATCAAGTTACCGATTGAAAACTAAAGAAAACCCTTTTGTTGTTCTATGTTTGTAGAAACCAGGTGCATGGTTAGCTAAAAACTGAATGCATTTGAGTGTAAAACTTAAAATTTAAAACCATTTAAGTGGTTGAAAACATTTGAGTTGTCCTTTATTCCCGAGTGTTTGTATTACCCGATGGTAAAGTTTTGAAAACCATTGCGTTTTGTAGTTTAGAAAAAAACCTTGCGCTCATGTTATTAAATTAATCAAGTAACTTACTTAACCATGATCGAAATCAAATCCAAAACATATAAATAATTCAAAACATAATTTAGAAGGTCTTATTACAAACCCAAATAATAAAAATGAAATATGAAATAAACCCCAATTTAAAAAAAATCCAAGTAAAACCAAATGTGCTTAACGCATGGCCACCTCAAGTCCATCCGGCTCCTCATCCGCGATCTACGAATCACCTGAAAGGATAAGGGAGAAGGTGAGTCACTAAGACTCAGTGCATAAATCCTCCTCCCGGATAAAGCAACATCCTTACACAAATCATAACCAAGCAATACATATAATACACCCAAACCTAGCCATCCATACTCCGTTTCTACCCCGTGTGGTACCAAACCACTGGTGGTGCCAAACCACTGGTGACCCAAAGTAACGATATCCAATAAAAATGTGGTGCCAAACCATTGGTGACCCAAAGTCAAGAAATATCAATAATCCAAGTGTGGGCCCAACCCACATGTGATACCAAATCACTGGTGACAATCCCGATAAATCGACTGTGGGGCCAACCCACTGTGGTGCTAAGCCACTGGGACGAGTCGCTATGAGGTGCCAAACCTCTGGTGACCCAAAGTCACAAAATAATCTGTGGTACCAAACCACTGGAGGTGCCAAACCTCTAGTGTCCCAAAGACACGGATATCAAATCTTCCCCCTCCTCTCATATCACCCATCACAATGCAAAACTTATGCAAATCATGCCATCATGCTTTATTATGAATCATATAGCATCTATATATCACAGATCATGGTATCTAGCATCATATAGCAAATCATATCAAAATGGACTTACTCGGATCCTTGCTCATACCCTTTACGGTATCAAATCAAGATCTACACAATTTTGGCTTTTAACATATTTAGGTTATTAATATATTTACTTAGTTAAAAAGTGTATAAGTTACACACCTATCACCAACGCAGGCACTAAATCTCGAAGACCCGATCTACCACACTAGATCTCCCTGATCCTACATTCGGCGAAACCATAAGACCATTAACAAGGCCATTCGGCCATACCAATAAATCCCGAAGGGTGAGATTACGCATAAATAACACCACCCTTACCTTTTCGCCTTACGAAAACAACACCAAATTATGCAAGACTGATTCTCCCCTACATTTGGCCAACAATAAAACTTAGTCTTAATAGCCTTCGACTTTTCAACCACTTAAAGAATGATGAACCAATGTAGATATCCTTACCACTTGACTTATCGAATTCGATTGTTAGGGAATGGAGGCTTAGATCGACTGCTTCAAATCCTGGAGAACCTAGGAGAAATCGTCCTTAGATGATTAGAAATCTATTACCAAATGCCGAAATCCGGCTTTTACTCCTATGATAGTCGATAGAGAGAAAAGAAAATGAACAAAAGGTATTCGGCCAAGACACTTACCCCTGCTCAAAATCGATTGATGAAGAATTGAAGAAGATCCACCCTTGTTGCTATTCGGCCAAAATAAGACAAGAGGAAAACAAGGAGATTTCGGCACAGAGTATGGTGGATGGAAAAGAAAAACAATCAATATTTGGCTAGAGTGGAGAAAGAGAAGGAAAAGTGAAAAAAAATAGGAGAGGGAGGATTCGCAAAGAAGAAAAGAGGAAGATGTGGTTTGAAGTAGTTATGAAAAGAAAGAGAATGAGAGATGGAAGAAAGAAAGGTTCGGCCAAACACTTGAGAGGAAGAAAGAAAAAGAAGAGAAGAAGATGTCAAGTGAGGGCTTTCGGTTTTGCAAAGAAGGAAAAGAGAGAATGTTAGAGAGGGTTTCAGTTTGTTTCTTCACCGAATGCACCAAGGTTTACTAGCCAAAAATGTCACCTAGCTCCTCCCTAAGTCTCTCAATCGGTTACTCCTCTCATACCAGAGTCTAGATTTCGGCAAACCTCCCTGACTCACTCCTCGGCCAATCATTCAAATGAGTTTGAATGGATCAAACTTCTAAATCCCTCTTCTCCATCTTATCGATAGAGTTTGTCTTTGAGCACAACTCTTCCCCTTAAGGCCAAAACAATAAGCGAAAAGTGGAATTTTTTTTTCGAACTGAGCTCTTCCTTCCTCAGTATGTGGCATCAATCACAGGCCCTAAGTGGCACCTCCTTGCCACTTTTCCAAGCCAATCTTGTGCTTAAATCCCCATGAATTATACTTAACCCCTAGCTCCTTCCACTCCCTTTACTTAAAACAAAAATTCCTACAACTCGGGCCTACTCTAGACTTATAACTAAATCTTACAACACCTCCAATAATAATACAATAGTCCATACTCATGCAAAACAATTCAATCACAAATAACCCCTATTTCAGGATATTACAGTTCTACCCCCTTAAAAATAATTTTGCCCTCGAAATTACCTGGTCAAAAGTGTAACACCCCAAACCCGGTCAACACACCACGAATCGAACTGGTATGTCACAGGAAAAGGGTTTTGAGAGGTTTAGGTTTAAGTTTAAAAGTTTGAGGAAAACACTTCGCTAAATTGTGCATTTGAAGAAAAACTTGAGTAGGTTTGATTGAAATCGATGATGTATTTGAAAACCCAAAATTTTAAAACTTACTCCGATGGGTAGGTAAAACAGGTTTATCTCGTTAAGAAGTTTAAGTTATCTCTCATTATTACTATCACATTTTTGACTTAGTAGAAAATCAAGTTTAAGTTAGAAAAACATTTGAGTTCTTTTTATCCCAGATTATGGTGTGATACCCGATGGTACAGCTTAAAAATATCGCTTTTGTAGTTTTGAAATCGTTGTCTTTCCAAATTTTAGCACATGTTAACCCAATTAATTTGTTAAGGCATATTAAAATCTACTTTAAGCATAAACATATCAAAACATAATTTTAAAAGGCCATTTACAAACCCAAATATAACAAAATAGAAATAAATCACTAGTGTACCAAATTTTATAAAGAGTCTAAGCAAATCTTTATTTAAGCATGGCATGAGCATCTCGAGTCCATCCGGCCCATGTCCGCTTCTAAGTGTCACCGAAAAGTCAAAGGAGAGAGAGTGAGTCGCAAGACTCAGTGTATAAATCCTCTCCCAGCATGCCAACACACATCATAACAAAATAATGCAAGTAATGCACCGATCCTAGCCAACCATATCTCCTTTTCTACCCCTGTGGTACCAAACCACCGGTGGTGCTAAACCACCGTGACCCAAAGTCACGATATCCATAATGTGGTGCCAAACCACCGGTGACCAAGTCACAATAATCCAATGATGGGGCCAACCCATCGTGTGATACCAAATCACTAGCGACGATCCCAGATCTCATAAGTGGGGCCAACCCACGGTGGTGTCAAACCACGTGGACGAGCCGCAATGAGGTGCTAAACCTCCGTGTCCCAAAGACACAAGCAGATACTAAATCACCGGTGACCGCAATACAACCGATGATGGGGCCAACCCATTGTGTGATACCAAATCATCGGCGCCAATCCCAGATAATCAATCGTGGGGCCAACCCACCGGTACTAAGCCACTGGGGCGAGACGCCGAGGTGCCAAACCTCCGTGACCCAAAGTCACAAAATATGTGGTACCAAACCACCGGAGGTGCCAAACCTCCGTGTCCCAAAGACACAAGGTCCCAAAGACACGGATATCATACTCCCCTCCTCTCATATCACCCAATAGCACATCATACTAAATGCAAAATCGCAATCATGCTATCATGCTCACATGCTTATTATGGCATCTCAACGAATATACACCCATAATCATGATATCATATATCATCACATATTTCATAATGAAATGGACTTACCCGAATCCGTATCCATACCTCAATGGGTACCAAAATACTCAACCACACTTGTTTCATTTACACTACAAAGTTATCACATTACTCAGTTAAGAAAGTGTGTTGGTTTACACACCGAAATAGCAAAGGTTAAATCCTAAGAACCGGCCTAAGTCCCTTGATCACCTCGACAACCCCGATCCTATAATCGGCCAACAAAGGATTAATCATCATACCATTCGGTCATAACCATTTACACAAAAAGGGTTAATCTTCGATCTCTTACCGCCTTGAATCGTTACCAACCAAGTCTCGAACCAACAAAGGGTTCCTCCACTAATCGACTACACCATAAAAGAGAACAATAAATCCTTTTGAAACCTTATACTTAATCAAAACTAACCAAATAGACCATGAGCCACCATTTCACCATCACTTACCAAACAATTGAATCCAGATAAAAGCTTTGCTGACTGCTTGGAATCTCGAAAGCCCTATAATGAGATGTTTAAACAAATGATTAACTCCAACCAAAATCCACATAGGCCTATCCAACCCGAAATCAACATAGACTAGAGAGAAAGAGAAATGGCCATTCGCCAAGAACTTACCCTTCCAACGCTTGAAAACAAAACCCAAAATGATCCACACCACACCTCACAATCCGCCAAGATCAAGAAAAATAGAAGAAGGAAATTTCTATGAAGGGATGATGGTTCTACTAAAGGGTTTGGGAAAAGCAAAGTAAAAGATGAATAGGGGTTACTTTGGTTTTGAAAAAAATAAGAAATGAGGAAGGTGTTTTGGAGGATGAGTTTTGCCATCGATCTTCAAGAAAAGGAGAAAGAAAATGTGGGAAGAAGATGCTAATTTCGGCTTAGCACAATGAGAAGAAGAAGAAAGAAACAAGGCAGAATTTTGGCACACAAGTGTTTGGGTTTTCGCTCCAAGAGAAGAAGAATATGAGCAGAAAAAGGAGAGTAAGAGAAGCTAAATTCGCTAAATGTTGAAGAGAAGACAAAAGTGGTTTCGCTTTAACACAAATGAAAAGAAAAGAAAGTGGGAGAGGCATTCGGCTACCAAAGAGAAAAAGCAACCTTTTTGGCAAGAAGTAACCTTGGACTTTCGGTTTAAGGGAAAGGAGAGGAGAATTAACCTTGAAGTTTTTCTTTTGGCTAGCTTTTGACTAAAAGAGAAATCAGCTTGTTTTGGCAAAAAGAAAGAACTTGGTTTGCAATTCCCCCTATGACCGAAAATGCACACCTACCCAATGCCAAAATTCTAACACTCCCACTCTCTCACAACACTTACCAACCGCCAACCTCCCCAAAATCTCCTCAAACCGCCAACCTCCCCCAATCACTCCCAAGCCACTAATTCAAATCACTATGACCAAGTCTTCCTCCATAATTTGCTCTCCACCCACCATTCAAATGAGAAGACTTAGTCCAAGGCGAGTTTGAACCGCCACAACTCCTCCCTCCATGCCAAAATGGGAGCCAAAATGGGGATTTTCGCAGCTTGAACTCGGGACCTCACCCCTTGCAATTGACGCCATACACATGCTCCAAGTGGCGCATGCTTGCCACTCCACCAACTCCTTTCTTGTGCCACAACTCAACAAATAATATATATAACCCCAACTCCTTCAACTCCTCTCACCCAAAGGCTTAAAACTAAAATTTTCCCACCTACTCAGCTCACTCCTAGCCTACAACTAAGCCTCAAAACCACACAAACAACAACATAACAAGCCATTAACATGCAAACAATGCCAAAATAAAATAGCCCTTAACCCGGATATTACGGTTCTACCCCCCTAAAAATAATTTCTACCTCGAAATCACCTCGTCAAGAGTTGCGGTATTGTTGCCTCATCATATCCTCGGTTCCCAAGTAGCTTCTTCCACGCCATGATTCCGCCAAAGAACCTTAACCAAAGGCACGCATTTTCCTATGCAGTAACCTTCACATCCCGATCTAAAATCAGATAGGCTCCTCCTCCATAGACAAATCTGGTTTACCTCGATCTCTTCATCATCACCACGCGCGATGGATCTGAGCGATATCGCCTAAGCATCGAAACGTGGAACACGTCATGAATCTGACTTAGCTCAGCTGGCAACTCGAGCTGATATGCAATTGGTCCCACTCGTCTCAGTACCTTATACTACCCAATAAACCTCTGACTTAGCTTTCCTTTCCTCCCAAACTTTAATACTTTCTTCCACGGCGAGACCTTTAGAAAAACTTGATCCCCACAAGAAATTCAATATCTCTCCGCTTAAGATCTAGATAGGACTTCGCCGTCCAAGCTTCCTTCAATCGAGCTCAATCAACTTAACCTTGTCTTCGCCTCAAGAACTAACTCGTCCCAACAACCGACGTTCACTTAACTCGTCCAACAAGTAGGTGAGCGACACTTCCTACCGCATAATGCCTCATATGGTGCTATCTTGATGCTTGCTTGGTAATCGTTGTTATAGGCGAACTCACCTAACGGTAGATACTCCTCTCAACTACCCTCAAGTCCAATACACAACCTCGTAACATGTCTTCCAAGATCAGATAACCCTTTCCGATCGCCCATCGATCCGTGGATGAAATGCCGTCTTGAAATCTAACTGTACCCGAGCTCGATGCAATGCTTTCCAAAACCTTGACGTGAATCTCGGATCCCTATCGAGATGATCGACATCGCACCCCTGCATCCTCACTATCTCGACACATACAGACTTTGCCAACCTCTCAAGTGAGTAATCCACCTCACCGAATAAAGTGAGTGATTTAGTCGACCGATCCACAATTACCCAAATCAATCCTTCTTGCTCGGTGTAGCGGTAATCCACCGATTTAAATCCATAGTTATCCTTTCCCACTTCCATCGTGAGATCTTCACTAGTCAAGCAACCTGACGGAATCGATGCTCACCTTGACTCACCGACATGTCGACACTTCCCTACAAACTCGCTACTTCCTTTTTCGCATCTTACCACCGAATCGTTTCTCCGAGATCCCTATACATTTTGCTACCTCCAGGATGCATAGCGTAGGGTCGCTATATGCATCCTGAAGAATCTTCGCTTTAACTCAAGATCTCTCGGATACAAGCTTTCCCGAAAACACAAAGACTCCATCACCAAACATCTAGAACCCTCCAAACCATCGTTCGCACTTGTGTCCTCTGCGCACTCGTAACCTCATCCAACAACTGTTTTCTCGATCCGCTCAACCCAAGTAGGCTTAACTCGCAGCTCCGCCAGATACTCCCTGTCGTCATACAAACTCAAGTGGGCAAACAATGCTCTTAAATCAAACCACCTTGCGACTCAACGCGTCGCCACCACATTAGCCTTGCCTTGATGATACTCAATTGAGCAATCGTAGTCTTTCAAGAAGCTCAATCCATCTGCTACTGCCTCGATTCAAGTCTTTTGAGTCAAGGTACTTCAGACTCTTATGATCCGTGTAGACTATCGATCTCTCTCCATACAAGTAATGCCTCCATATCTTCAAGGCAAAAACTACATAGCTTAACTCCAGATCGTATGTTGGGTAATTTACCTCATGTGGCCTCATCTGCTTTGGGACGCGTAAGCCACAACCTTCCTTCCCGTGATCAAGACACAACCCAAACCCAGTATGTGATGCATCGCATATATCGTGAATTCCTTACCACCTCGGGTTGAATTAGAACCGAGCTTCACCAAAATCTTCTTCAACTTGTCGAAGCTCTCCTCATCGCTTCTCCCAAATAAACTAACCCTTTTCTCAATAATTTAGTCATCTGAGTGCGATCAATGAGAAACCCTCTACAAATCTTCTAGAGTACCTCGCTAAGCCCGAAAACTCCGAATCTCGCCATCGACTTAGGCGGCTTTCAATCCAAAACCGCCTCAATCTTACGAGGATCCACTCTAATCCCTCACCGATACTACATGACCCAAGAACGCCACCTCCCTAAGCCGTAACTTGCATTTATCGAACTTCACATAAAGCTATTTCTCCTCAAAATCGCAACACCACCCGAAATGCGCATCATGTTCCTCCTCGCCCTTGAATATACTAAGATGTAGTCGATAAAACCACTACGAACCGATCCAAATACCGTTGAAACACCCTATTCATCGATCCATGAAGGTCAGCCATTTAGTCAACCCAAACGGCATAACTAAGAACTCAAAGTGCCCATACCGAGTACTAAATGCCGCCTTCTGATATCCGCCTCCTTCACCTTTAACGGTGATACCTGCACCTTAAGTCGATCTTCGAGAAAATCGACGCGCTTCACTAATCAAACAAGTCATCTATCCGAGGCAGCGGATACTTGTTTTTGATCGTCAGCTTATTCAATTGGCGGTAGTCTATACACATCTGTATAGTATCGTCTTTCTTCTTAACAAAGAGTACCGGCGCTCCCCAAGGCGAAACACTTGGCCTAATAAAGCCTCGATCCAACAACTCCTGGATTTGAGCCTTAAGCTCCACTAACTCTTTAGGTGCCATCCTCAGACGGAGCAATGGATACCGGCGCGATTCAAGTAATGATCTATCCCGAACTCTACCTCCCGATCCGTGGCAAACCCAAAGCTCCTCAGAAACACATCAACAAATTCTCTAATCGTCTGCAATCTGTCTCCACAAAGAGACTTTTAGCTTCCAAAGCATACACATGAACCACATATGCTTCAAATTCTTTCTCGACCATCTTCTGGCTTTTAGAGCAGATACTACATTGGATGATAATTCCTCCTATTACCGATCGTAACTACCTCATCACCCTCAGCGTGTTTCAGAACCATGCGCTTAGTCACAAGATCCAACTTCGCCTTGGTACTTAACCACCACCATCCCAAGAATCGATCGAACTCCCCAAAAGGCGCTCCATCGAATCGCCTCAAATACCACCCCTTGAGTTCTAGAGGTACGCCTCTATACGCTTTATCTACAACTACAGAGTGACCTAAAGGGCTTATTACGGTCATCCGCCTAGAAGATATCTCGAGTCTAAATCCATGGTCTTCACTATGCTACTTGCAACATATGAATGTGTTGAACCCACATCAATCAAAGCAAGAAATGGAGAACCAAAGATTAAAACGCATCTGCGTAATGACGCCCAAAGCGTCCGCCTCCGCCTAAGGCTCGCAAAGATACACCAACCCCTACCGTCTAGCCTTAGAACTACTCGCACCGCCTTGTGCTCCACGGCCCCGACCGTAACCATTACCTCATCTCGCCATTACCTCGGCCCTCTGCGGTGGTGGTCCATTATTCCTATATCGAGTACGGCCCGACTCTCCGATCAATCCTAGCCAACTTGCGCGGACACCCTCACACGGTGGTCCAAATGAGCCACACTCAAAACAAATTTCTACCATCACCCAACATCCTCCCAATGAGCCTTTCCACAACGGTTACATCACGGCGGTCCTTGCCTAGCAACAACAAACCTACCCGACTAATTCGCCCACTCGGTCTAGCCCTTTTCTCGACACCCGATGACCCGTAAGTTCCAAAACTCCTTTTGTGTCGGTTCCTATCCATACCTTGCCTCACGGACTCTTTAATGCCCTCGCTACCTTCGCTTTTCAACCAAAATCGCAAATTCACGCTCCTGTCATGCAATTAACAACCTTAATTCGCCTCGCAGCCATTCTCGAAACGAACGCACCTCTCATGTTCAAGAGCCACCATACCCTCGGCATACTCGACTCACACACCTCGTAAACTACGCCTAGCAGACTCGACGATTTGCTCCCTCGAACTAACCTCAGAAATGCTTTCCGCTGCTCATTTATGTAGTTAGCTCCCACGTACTTCTTCTGATAAGCAGCCCGGAAATAGTCCCAAGTCAGATCTTCTGCTGCAATACCGTCTCCGAACCGTGAGCCACCATCGGCATGACTCATCTCGAGAAGTGATACGATCCCCTTTAACTTTTCTTCAGCAGTTAGGTCTAGATCGTCCATGATCCGCTCTGTCGCTTCCAGCCAATATTCAACAGTGCTAGGAGCAACACCCGAGACACCCCGAAAGAATTTAGCCCCATTTGCCCGAAGTCGCTCAGGCACAGATTTCCTAGCTCCTACACCTCCACCTACTCCAGCTACCCTTTCTAACACTCACAAGATCGCTCGTGACATCTGCGGCCATCCCCACCGCTCTTGAAACTCACCACCTCCAACGGTGGCGAATCCAGATCTCGCTCTCGACCTTCTACTGTAACTCACGGGTTCGAAACCGCCATCCCACTGCGACCTCGCCCACGCACCACGCCCACCTCGGTACTCATGACTAAATCTCGTCTGATTTAAAGAATTTTATGCATCAGTAATTATTCCACTATTTAAAAGCAAAGTCTTATGAATATTGCTTATTAAAGAAGTTTCGTTTTCGCGAGTCCACAGAGTCCTATCAGTTTTAGTCTCTAAGGTAATCTTACTATCACTAGCCATTCAATCACATCTCATCAATATCATTATCACAAACAATAGTACTTACCTACCTGGGCGGATTGGTGCCGAGACTCGGTGCCATGCCTTTCACACCATACTTTTAAAACAAAACACTTAAAATAGACTTTTGAAAATATTTTGGGCCTCAGCCCACAAATGAGCCTTTGAACTTAGCTCTGATACCACAATTGTAACACCCCAAACCCGATCAACACACCACGACCGAATCTGGTATGTCACAGGGAAAAAGGGTTTTGAGAGGTTTAGGTTTAAGTTTAAAAGTTTGAGGAAAACACTTCGCTAAATTGTGCATTTGAAGAAAAACTTGAGTAGGTTTGATTGAAATCTAATGATGTATTTGAAAACCTAGAAATTTTAAAAACTTACTCCGATGGGTAGGTAAAATAGGTTTATCTCGTTAAGAAGTTTAAGTTGTCTCTCATTATTACTATCACATTTTTGACTTAGTAGAAAATCAAGTTTAAGTTAGAAAAACATTTGAGTTCTTTTTATCCCAGATTATGGTGTGATACCCGATGGTACAGCTTAAAAATATCACTTTTGTAGTTTTAAAATCGTTGTCTTTCCAAATTTTAGCACATTTTAACCCAATTAATTTGTTAAGGCATATTAAAAATCTACTTTAAGCATAAACATATCAAAACATAATTTTAAAAGGCCATTTACAAACCCAAATATAACAAAATAGAAATAAATCAGCTAGTGTACCAAATTTTATAAAAAGTCTGAGTAAATCTTTATTTAAACATGGCATGAGCATCTCGAGTCCATCCTGGCTCCATATCCGCTTCTAAGTGTCACCTAAAAAGTCAAAGGAGAGAGAGGAGTCGCAAGACTCAAAGTATAAATCCTCTCCCTGTTATATCATGCCAACACACATCATAACAAAATAATGCAAGTAATGCACCCGATCCTAGCCAACCATATCTCCTTTTCTACCCCTGTGGTACCAAACCACCGGTGGTGCTAAACCACCGGTGACCCAAAGTCACGATATCCATAATGTGGTGCTAAACCACCGTGACCCAAAGTCACAATAATCCAATGATGGGGCCAACCCATCGTGTGATACCAAATCACTAGCGACGATCCCAGATCTCATAAGTGGGGCCAACCCACGGTGGTGTCAAACCACAAGGACGAGTCGCAATGAGGTGCCAAACCTCCGTGTCCCAAAGACACAGCAGATACTAAATCACCGGTGACCGCAATACAAATTCGATGATGGGGCCAACCCATCGGGTGATACCAAATCATCAAGGCGTCAATCCCAGATAATCAATCGTGGGGCCAACCCACCGTGGTTCTAAGCCATCGACGAGACGACCGAGGTGCTAAACCTCCGTGACCCAAAGTCACAAAATATGTGGTACCAAACCACCGGAGGTGCCAAACCTCCGGTGTCCCAAAGACACAAGGTCCCAAAGACACGGATATCATACTCCCTCCTCTCATATCACCCAATAGCACATCATACTAAATGCAAAATCGTGCAATCATGCTATCATGCTCACATGCTTATTATGGCATCTCAACGAATATACACCCATAATCATGATATCATATATCATCACATATTTCATAATGAAACGGACTTACCCGAATCCGTATCCATACCTCAATGGGTACCAAAATACTCAACCACACTGTTTCATTTACACAACAGGTTATCACATTACTCAGTTAAGAAAGTGTGTTGGTTTACACACCTGAAATAGCGAAGGTTAAATCCTAAGAACCGGTCTAAGTCCCTTGATCACCTCGACAACCCCGATCCTATAATCGGCCAACAAAGGATTAATCATCATACCATTCGGTCATAACCATTTACACAAAAAGGGGGTTAATCTTCGATCTCTTACCGGCCCTTGAATCGGTTACCAACCAAGTCTCAAACAACAAAGGGTTCCTCCACTAATCGACTACACCATAAAAGAGAACAATAAATCTTTTGAAACCTTATACTTAATCGAAACTAACCAAATAGACCATGAGCCACCATTTCACCATCACTTACCAAACAATTGAATCCAGATAAAAGCTTTGCTGACTGCTTGGAATCCCAAAAGCCCTATAATGAGATGTTTAAACAAATGATTAACTCCAACCAAAATCCACATAGGCCTATCCAACCCAAATCAACATAGCACTAGAGAGAAAAGAAATGGCCATTCGCCAAGAACTTACCCTTCCAACGCTTGAAAACAAAACCAAAAATGATCCACACCACACCTCACAATCGCCAAGATGGAAGAAAAATAGAAGAAGAAATTTCTATGAAGGGATGATGGTTCTACTAAAGGGTTTGGGAAAAGCAAAGTAAAAGATGAATAGGGGTTACTTTCGCTTTGAAAAAAATAAGAAATGAGGAAGGTGTTTTGGAGGATGAGTTTGCTCTCGATCTTCAAGAAAAGGAGAAAGAAAATGTGGGAAGAAGATGCTAATTTTGGCTTAGCACAATGAGAAGAAGAAGAAAGAAACAAGGCGGAATTTCAAAGACACAAGTGTTTGGGTTTTCGGTTCAAGAGAAGAAGAATATGAGCAGAAAAAAGGAGAGTAAGAGAAGCTAGATTCTGCTAAATGTTGAAGAGAAGACAAAAGTTAGTTTTGTTTAACACAAATGAAAAAGAAAAGAAAGTGGGAGAGGCATTCGGCTACCAAAGAGAAAAAGTAACCTTTTTGGCAAGAAGCAACCTTGGACTTTCGGTTTAAGGGAAAGGAGAGGAGAATTAACCTTGAAGTTTTTCTTTTGGCTAGCTTTTGACTAAAAGAGAAATCAGCTTGTTTTGGCAAAAAGAAAGAACTTGGTTTGCAATTCCCCTTATGACCGAAAATGCACACCTACCCAATGCCAAAATTCGGCACACTCCCACTCTCTCACAACACTTACCAACCGGCCAACCTCCCCCAAAATCTCCTCAAAACCGGCCAACCTCCCCCCAATCACTCCCAAGCCACTAATTCAAATGACTATGACCAAGTCTTCCTCTATAATTTGCTCTCCACCCACCATTCAAATGAGAAGACTTAGTCCAAGGCAGAGTTTGAACTGCCTACAACTCCTCCCCTCCATGCCATCAAAATGGGAGCCAAAATGGTGGATTTTTGCAGCTTGAACTCAGGACCTCACCCCTTGCAATTGACGCCATACACATGCTCCAAGTGGCGCATGCTTGCCACTCCACCAACTCCTTTGTTATGCCACAACTCAACAAATAATATATATAACCCCCAACTCCTTCAACTCCTCTCACCCAAAGGCTTAAAACTAAAATTTTCCCACCTACTCAGGCTCACTCCTAGCCTACAACTAAGCCTCGAGACCATATAAACAACAACATAACAAGCCATTAACATGCAAACAATGCTAAAATAAAATAGCTCTTAACCCGGGATATTACAAAAAGAGTTGGGGGTATTGCTGTCCCATCACATCCTATGGTTCCCATGTAGCTTCCTCCACTCCATGGTTTCACCACAGCACCTTCACTAATGGGACCTACTTCTTACGCAAAACTTTCACATCTCGATCCAGGATCTGTACTTGTTCCTTTTCCATAGTCAAATCAAGACTTACCTCAATTTCCTCCACTGCTACAACATGCGATGGATTTGAACGATAGCGCCTGAGCATGGAGACATGGAACACATCGTGTATCTAACTCAGCTCTGCTGGCAACTCAAGCTGATAGGCTACTGGTCCCATTCATCTCAACACCTTATATGGTCCAATAACCTTGGACTCAACTTGCTTTTCCTTCCAAACCTCAACACCTTCTTCCATGGCGAGACCTTCAGAAAGACCTTGTCACCCACGGCAAACTCTATATCTCTCCGCTTGAGATTAGCATATGACTTTTGCCTGTTCGAAGCTTTCTTCAGACGAGCCTGAATCATCTTAACCTTATCCTCGATCTCTGCAACCAACTCTGGTCCCAACATCTGATGCTCACCTAATTCTGTCCAGCAAGTAGGTGTGTGACACTTCCTACCATATAACGCCTCATATGGTGCCATCTTAATACTTGCTTGATAACTATTGTTGTATGCGAACTCAACTAATGGTAGAAATTCTTCCCAGCTACCTCTGAAGTCCAAAACACAACCCCTTAGCATATCCTCTAGGATTTGTATAACCCTTTTCGATCGCCCATCGATCAAGGGTGAAAAGCTGTGCTAAAATCCAACCTCGTTCCCAAAGCCTGATGCAAAGCTCTCCAGAACCTCGATGTGAACCTTGGATCCCTATCCGAGATAATTGATACTGGCACCCCATGCAACCTCACTATCTCGGCCACTTACACCTTAGCTAACTTCTGAAGTAGATAATCAACCCCTACCGGTATGAAATGAGCTGATTTGGTCAAACGATCGACAATCACCCAGACTGAGTCTTTTTTACTAGGCGTAAGGGGTAGCCCACTGACAAAGTCCATGGTAATTCTTTCCCACTTTCATTGAGGAACCCTTACCAAATTTGAAGTAAACTCGACGGCAATGATGCTCGACTTTGACCACTGCACGTCGACTTACCCACAAACTCGGTCGGTTTTGCTTACTCGCCACCGTAACTATTTCCACAAATCTGGTACATATTGTCGCCTCCGGGATGCATAGCGTATGGGTCGCTGCTATCGCGTCTGAAGAATCCTCTGCCTTAACTCGACATCCTTCGGCATACACACTCTCCCTTGGAAACACAATACTCCATCACTAGACACACTATAACCCTCTACACCACCATTCTGAACTTGTAACCTCCGAGCATTCAAGCCCTCATCCATTAACTGTTTCTCCTTGATCTGCTCAACCTAAGTCGGCTTAACCTGCAATTCCGCCAAAAGACTCCCATCGTCATACAAGCTAAGACGAGCAAACATCGCTCTTAAGTCCGCTACCACCTTATGGCTCAACGCGTCTGCTACCACATTAGCCTTGCCCGAATGGTACTCAATAGAGCAATCGTAGTCCTTCAACAGCTCAATCCATCTGCGCTGTCTCAAGTTTAAATCTTTCTGAGTCAGAAGATACTTCAGACTCTTGTGATCTGTGCAGACTATCGACTTCTCTCTATACAAATAGTGTCTCCATATTTTCAAAGCGAAAACCACTGCAACTAACTCCAAGTCATGTGTCAGATAGTTAACCTCACGTGGTCTCAGCTGTCGAGACGCATATGCCACTACTTTCCCTTTCTGCATTAGCACACATCCCAAGCCAGTATATGATGCATCACAATAGACCGTGAATATTTTTCCAGCCTCGGGCTGTACCAAAACCAGAGCTTCCGTCAAAATCTTCCTCAACTTGTCAAAACTCTCCTGCTATTTTTTTGACCATACAAATGGAACTCCTTTCCTCAATAGCTTGGTCAACAGTGCCGCGATCAAAGAAAATCCTTCCACAAATCTCCAGTAATACCCCGTCAGACCTAGAAAACTCTGAATTTCAGCCACCGACCTAGGCGGTTTCCAATCTAACACCGCCTCAATCTTGCGAGGGTCCACTCTAATCCCTTCAGTGGACACTATGTGACCTAAGAAAGTCACCTCCCAAAGCCAAAATTTGCACTTACTGAATTTGGCAAATAGCTGCTTTTCCCTCAATATCTACAACACTACTCACAAATGCGTATCATGATCCTCCTCCGTCCTTGAGTACACCAATATGTCGTCTATAAATACTACGACAAATTGGTCCAAGTACTACTAAAACACCCGATTCATCAAGTCCATAAATGCTGCCGGTGCATTCGTTAACCCGAACGGCATCACCAGAAACTCGTAATGTCCATACCGAGTATGAAATGCCGTCTTGTGGATATCCGCCTCCTTCACCTTTAGCTGATGATACCCTTAAATCAATCTTTGAGAAAATTGATGCCCCCTTAAGCTGATTGAATAAGTCATCTATCCTCGGCAATGGATACTTGTTTTTGATCGTCAGCTTGTTCAATTGGCGGTAGTCTATACACATCCGCATTGTACCATCTTTCTTTTTGACATAAGAGTACCGGCGCTCCCCAAGGTGAAACACTTGGCCGAATGAAACCTCGGTCCAACAACTCCTGAATTTGGGCCTTTAGCTCTACCAATTCCTTCGACGCCATTCTATACGGGGCAATAAACACTGGCGCAGTTTCGGGTAATAAATCTATACCAAATTCAACTTTCCGATCCGGAGGCAGACCCAAATGTTCCTCTGGAAATACGTCAGCAAATTCTTTTACTGTTCGGACATCCTTTACAGTAACCTCTTTAGCCTCCAAAGTACACACCCAAACCAAAATCGCCTCACAACCCTTCGTGGCCATCTTCTCAGCCTTTAACACTGATACTACATTGGATAGTAATCTCTTCTATTACCTATCATCACCACTTCCTCCCCCTTAGCCGTTTTCAAAACTATGCGCTTAGCCGCGCAATCCAAACTTGCTTGGTACTTAACCAGCCAGTCTATCCCAAGAATTAGATCGAACTCTCCAAACGGTAGTTCCATCAGATCAGCTACAAACACTACCCCTTGGAGTTCTAGGGGTACATCCTTATACAGCTTGTTTACTTCTATAGAGTGACCTAGAGGGCTAATTACTGTCATCTCCCTAGAAGTAGTTTCAAAGTCTAGGTTCATGGTCTCTACTATGCTACTAGCAATATACGAATGCATCGAACCCACATCAATCAAAGTAATATACAATAATCCAAAGATTAAGAATGTACCAGTTATGACGTTCGGTGCGTCGCCCTCCTCTCGACGCCTCGCTGCATATACCAACCCAGGCTGTCTTGCTTCAGTGTTGCCTACACCTCTGCCTAGTGCTCTGCGGCCACTACCAGAGCCGTTACCTCCCCTACCGATACCACAACCCCTCTGCGGTGGGTTAATATCCCGAAATTGGGCCTAGTAAGATTGGGCCGATTGGCCTTGCGCTTTAGGAAAAATTTGAGTACTATCTTATTGATTGTGTTAGCTCGAATATAATTTTGTTGTATGCCTAATACAGTCTTGAGAAGGCTTGAAATTAATTGGTTTAGAATAATTTTTAGTATGGAGAATTTAGTGAACTGGATCAAGTGATTATGATGCTTAAGTTAATTTAAGTGTTTAATGTTAGCATAAATTGAGCTAGTAGTAAAGTGGTGTTGGCGCATGAGTAATTGCATGAGGGAAAAGGTTCGAATCCTATGAATGACAATAAGGTGACTTTTATTTTTGCATGTGTATAACATGTGTCAGTCAACTCTAATTAAGGTAAGGTTGGATATTATCATTTTTGGATAGTAGACCAAAGGGAAAAGGCAAGTTAGTAGTTATGGTATGGAATCAAGAGGTTATGGAAGGATAAGGGGACAAAAGGCTTGAAGAGTGGGTAATGTTTTGAAGCTTTTCCATGGTCATTTGACCATGAACCTAGACAACATAAGGGGCTAAGGGGGTTGGTTTAATTGTGATAGGAATTAAGGGAATGATAGGGAAGAAATGAGGAGGAAAAAGGGGGATTATGTTGGCATGTGTGTTGGTCAAATTTTGTAATGGGATTAGGGGATGATAGTTGGCCAAAACTTAACAATTTGTGCATCTTTTCACTTTTCTCCAAAAGCTCTCTCCTTAGCCCAAACTCTCTTAAAGGTTTGGGTGTCTATTTTGTTGAGTTTCTTTTGTTTGGTGCAAAATTCTAATGCCATCAAAGTGCCATATTGGCCATTTTCTTTTGACAAAATTTGTTCCATTCTCTCTTAAATCTTACCCTTTTCTTTCATAAGTTGAACCACATCAAAATTTACCATTCTCCATTTGTACACTTTGGTCGAATCATACTAGCACCACAGGGCATTTCTCATCTTTTTCTTTTCCTTTCTCTTCTTTTCTTTCTCTTTCTTAACCAAACCATCTTCCACCATAGCGAAACCACCATCTTTTCTCTTCTCTTTTGTCCAAGCCGAAATCACCATTTCTCTTCTTCTAAATTGATAAGGTCAATCTCCTAATAGTTCAAGTAAGGGTGAATCAATCTCCGTATTACGAGTAAGGATTTTCTATCAATCGTTCTTCTTTCTTTTCTTTTGGATTAGTCGATTTTAGAAATCTAATCCTCTTATTTTTCTCTTTGGTCGAATCTTTGAAGGGGATTTTGGGGATTCTTTTTGTAGCCAATGATTAAGGAGAGATCATTTGGGATCATTCAAGGTAAGTGATTGATAACATTCAGCCATAGGCCATATTATGGGTTTAAATGGTGACCGATTGTGCATTATGATTTTTAGGGGCTAATCGGCAGAGGTAACAGAGGCTTCGGGATTCTAGATCGCTTTGGTAAGGATACTTAGTAAGTTTAGATCTACTCAGATTCGTTCAATAGTCAAGGCTAATTATTTGTAGGTACCGATGGGTGGCCGATTGCAAAGGGAACTCAGAGTGTGATTCGGGATTTGGTAAGAGACCAAATTGGCATTTAAGGAGAAGGAAGAACCACGTTTCGAAATCGTGTTAGATTCGAGTGGTTCAGGATTTCGCTAATAGCCAGGTGTGTAGTTAGCCTACTATTTTCCGGGTTTATGATTGTATGTGATATTTGTATGTGTGTTATGAATGTGCTAACTAGTGCAATGGAAATTGTGATGTGGATACCCTCAAGGGGTATGTTGATAAATCGGTAAGTACCAAATCTGATGAAATATGACTATTGTTATGAATATGTGATAATATGCGAAATAACATGTACATGCATGGAACTATTTTATGTTGCATGTGCATGGGTGGGATATGAAAGAAGGACAGGGTGTACTTCGAGTACGTGGTTTGATGAATGGCTCTGTGCCTCATCGTGATTGATATAGGCTATGTGCCATATCGTGGTTATTGATGGCTTTGTACTCATCGTGGTTTTGATGATAGCTTCGGCTACATCGTGGATTGGCGCTGACTGAGGTCGCGTTGTGGACTAATTGCGATTAAGTTCGCGTGGACCGCATTTGTTTCCATATTGGAGTAAAAAAGAGAGGGTGATTTAAAAATCACCTAGTGTGTGGTAGGCTGGATACGGGGGTGTGTAGAGGATGGACCCTAGGCTGGGTTGGGTTTCATAATTGCATAATTGTGTATGTGAATTAATGTGGTAATGGGCCAAGCCCAGTATGTAGAAACATGTGGTTAATTACCCTATTATAAGAATGTGATATGGTTATGGGCCAAGCCCAATAAGTGAAATTTTGTGAATAATGTTGCATTAATATCTGACATGTGGGTAAATATGTGGTTTGACATGTGGGTGGAATTCAGTGGACTAATTGCACACTGAGTCTGTGTGAATCACCCAAATTTTTACCAACATTGCAGGTGATGCATAAAGCTTGGACCGGGTTGGAGTGGATACGAGGTGGCCCATGCGGAAGATGATTTAATTGATTTACAAATTTTATATTATCGATATTTGGGAATTTATTTGATGTAATAAGGGCCTCCTAAAGTATTTAAGGATTTTATGATGTCTTGGTTGGATTATGCGTTTAAATTATTATTTCAAAATGTTCTTATTTTCGCAACTTACATCTTTAGAATACATAATAAAGTTTTCAAATCGGATATTTTATAACAACTAAATTTTTTATGGGCTTTTAATTATACAACGTTTTTCCAAAGACAATAAATTTATCGTTTTCACCTTTAAGTCAAATTCTTTTCAAAAGTTTTTCAGCGATGACATACCAGATCCGGTCAAGGCTCGTGGGTCGGGTTTGGGTGTTACAATTTAGTATCGAGCCGATTCAAAACTTCGGCTTTGAGGGTTTTGGGCCCAAAACATTTTTTTAAGATGGGCTTTTCAAAGATTTGAGCTTTCATAAATTTTTCAGCTTTTATTCTAGCATGGCACCAGATCTCAGGCCAAGTCCGCCAGGTAAGTACCTCTGACTATTGAAGTGATTTGTATATGTGAATGTTATGGGCATAATTGGGCTCATAGATTAGAAGATTAGGGCTATTGAATCCTAGGGCTAGTGCACTCAAACACATGCATAAGACTTAAAGGACAATCAAACAAACGTGTGAAGTAAGTCGCCGAGTTAGGGTGTGGCAACCATTGTGCGCATGTCTAGGATTCGTTTTGATGGGAGCTTGGTATTTAAGCAGTCCTAGCGACTCACCTCCTCTTTACTTGAATCCTACCTGGTGCGTAGCTACGGTTCACCCTAACCAAGAGGACTTATTTACGGGCTAAACTGATAATTAAAACCCGAAAGGGACTAGCCATGCAGTTTTATAAAAACCCTAGTTTTTAAAATCACCATATTACCCCTTTGATTTGTAGATGAGAATTTTTGAGAATTTTTCCAAAATATCTTCGATTTACAAAATTACAAAAATGCCCCTGTGTTGTAAATTACTAAAATACCCCTTAGTTACTAAGATTTTCAAAAATACCCTCGACTTATGTTAAAATATTCTTGCTTTAAAAATATCGAAACCCTATTTTACAAAAATACCACCTGATTTGGGAAAATTTATGAAAATGCCCTCGACTTCCAAAATTACCAAATAACCCCGATTTTTGAAATTTTTGCAACACCTCGATTTGGAAAACAAATTTTCAAGATAACCCCGAGGTTTTGTAAATTAAAATGCCTTTGATTCAGTAAAATATTTTGAATTGACCTCGATTTATTACCAAAATACCCTTATAGGAAAAATGACGAAATTACCCATGGGTAGGGAATGATCAGGAATGCCCAAAGTAGTGAAGTGAAAGTTGTGAATGAATGTGTCACTATCGAGATGGATGAATGTGGATGTGAATGTGAATCTCTGAATTAGAATAGTGAACTTGAACCGAGACTTTGTTTGATCGAAAGAACCACTATTAAACTCCTTTTCATAAAGCTGTTCATGGATAAGCGATTGGAACAAAGTACTAATGCATAAAACTTTTAATCGATTAAATCACGACATTAGTAATGAGTTCTAGTGAACGTGGTTGAGGTAGAATGTCAGTATCGAAACCAGTAGGGTCTGGCCATGGGTCAGAAAATGATGTCTTCTTGCCAAAGATGGTATGAGAGGATCAAGATCGGTGGAGGAGATGATGCAGTATCGTTGGCCATGTTGCGAGTGCTAGAGCGAGTGGCAGGAGCTAATGTGAGCAATGGAGCTCAAAATCAGTGCCTAAAAGACTTAAGTCAAACGAAGCTGAGATTTTTAGAGGAGTGTCTGGTGTAGCTCCGAACATGGCGGAGTATTGGCTAGAAGCAGTTGAAAGGATTATGGATGATTTGGATCTAACGGCGGAAGAAAAATTGAAAGGTGTTGTCTCGTTGCTCCGGGATGAAGCTTATCGATGGTGGCTCACTGTTAAACAAGGTACCCTTGCAGATTGAGTAGATTGGGAGTACTTTAAGGTTAAGTTCGAAGGAAAATATGTTGGAGCTAGTTATTTAGACTCGCAAAGGAAGGCGTTTCTAAATTTGGTACAAGGAAGTATGTCGGTAGCGGAGTACGAAGCAGAATTTGTATGGTTAAGTCAATATGCTAATGGAATCGTGGCCACTGATTACGAATGGTGTGTCCAATTTGAAGATGGATTGCGGGATGAGCAGCGAGTGTTGATCGCTCTGCAGAGAGAATGAGATTTTGCAATTCTAATAGAGAAAGCTCGGATAGCTGAAGAAGTTAAGAAGACTGTGAGCAAAATCGAGAAAAGAATAGGAACCGAAATAAGAGAAGTTTTTGATCGTTGGAATCATCTGAAGGTTTTCGAAAAAGACCAAAGATTGAGAATTTTGTACGTGCACCTATACCAGTAGCTGAGAATCGAAGTCGATTATGTGCTCAATGTGGGAGAGCTCATGTAGGAGAATGTTGGGGAAATAGCAAGGAATGTTTCCGGTGTGGGTCTAAGGCTCATTTGGTTAAGAAATGTCCTCAAGTGATGGATAGGGCTCGAGGCCAAGGACGTGGAACACCAAGCAGAGGTGCTGAAGGTTCGGATGCAAGGCAACCAAGGTTGGCTTAGGCAATCAGTCATGGCAAGGAGAAAGTTGGCCCAGATAGGATCGGGTATGTTCCCTAATCCTAGAATCTCTTTATTGCCTTGATTATTATAGAGATAGCTCGTGTTTGTATGCTAGTGAAGTGTAGGGAACCTTGAATGCGAACCTTGAGATAGTATCTAAGAAATGTGCTAGTTTTATTAAATCAGAGTCTTGTGATGAGTAGAGTAGTGTGGTGAGTTAGGATGGACAGTTGTTCATTAGTAAGTAATTTCGAGGACAAAATTATTTTTAAGGAGGGTAGAATTGTAATATCCCGAAATTGGGCCTAGCAGGATTGGGCCGATTGGGCCTTGGGCTTTAGAAAAATTTTGAGTATCATCTTGTTGATTGTGTTAGCTCGAATATAATTTTGTTGCATGCCTAATACAGTCTTGAAAAGGCTTGGAATTAATTGGTTTAGAATAATTTTTAGTATGGAGAATTTAGTGAAGTGGATCAAGTGATTATGATGCTTAAGTTAATTTAAGTGTTTAATGTTAGCATAAATTGAGCTAGTAGTAAAGTGGTGTTGGTGCATGAGTAATTGCATGAGGGAAGAGGTTCGAATCCCATGAATGGCAATAAGGTGACTTTTATTTTTACATGTGTATGACATGTGTCGGTCAACTCTAATTAAGATAAGCTTGGATTTTATCATTTTTGGATAGTAGACCAAAGGGAAAAGGCAAGTTAGTAGTTATGGTATGGAATCAAGAGGTTATGGAAGGATAAGGGGACAAAAGGCTTGAAGAGTGGGTGATGTTTTGGAAGCTTTTCCATGGTTATTTGACCATGAACCTAGACGGCATAAGGGGCTAAGGGGGTTGGTTTAATTGTGATGGGAATTAAGGGAATGATAGGGAAGAAATGAGGAGGAAAAGGGGGGATTATGTTGGCATGTGTGTTGGCCGAATTTTGTAATGGGATTAGGGATGATAGTTGGCCAAAACTTAACAATTTGTGCATCTTTTCACTTTTCTCCAAAAGCTCTCTCCTTAGCCAAAACTCTCTTAAAGGTTTGGGTGCCTATTTTGTTGAGTTTCTTTTGTTTGGTGCGAAATTCTAATGCCATCAAAGTGCCATATTGGCCATTTTCTTTTGACAAAATTTGTTCCATTCTCTCTTAAATCTTACCTTTTTCTTTCATAAGTTGAACCACATCAAAATTTAGCATTCTCCATTTGTACACTTTGGCTGAATCATACTAGCACCAAAGGGCATTTCTCATCTTTTTCTTTTCCTTTCTCTTTCTCTTTCTCTTTCTCTTTATTTTTCTTAACCGAAACCATCTTCCACCATAGTCGAAACCACCATCTTTTCTCTTCTCTTTTTGTCCAAGCCGAAATCACCATTTCTCTTCTTCTAAATTGATAAGGCCGAATCTCCTAATAGTTCAAGTAAGGGTGAATCAATCTCCGTATTACGAGTAAAGATTTTCTATCAATCGTTCTTCTTTCTTTTCTTTTGGATTAGTCGATTTCAAAAATCTAATCCTCTTATTTTTCTCTTTGGCCGAATCTTTGAAGGGGATTTTGGGGATTCTTTTTGTAGCCAATGATTAAGGAGAGATCATTTGGGATCATTCAAGGTAAGTGATTGATAACATTCGGCCATAGGCCATATTATGGGTTTAAATGGTGACCGATTGTGTATTATGATTTTTAGGGGCTAATCGACAGAGGTAAAAAAGGCTTCGGGATTCTAGATCGTTTCGGTAAGGATACTTAGTAAGTTTAGATCTACTCCATATTCGTTCAATAGCCAAAGGCTAATTATTTGTAGGTACCAGTGGGTTGCCGATTGCAAAGGGAACTCAGAGTGTGATTCAGGATTTGATAAGAGACCAAATCAGCATTTAGGGAGAAGAAAGAACCATGTTTTGAAATCGTGTTATATTCGAGTGGTTTGGGATTTCGCTAATAGGTATGTGTGTAGTTAGCGTACTGTTTTCCGGGTTTATGATTGTATGTGATATTTGTATGTGTGTTATGAATGTGCTAACTAGTGCAATGGAAATTGTGATGTGGATACCCTAAACTGGTATGTCGATAAACCGATAAGTACTGAATCTGATGAAATGTGACTATTGTTATGAATATATGATAATATGCAAAATAACATGTACATGCATGGCACTATTTTATGTTGCATGTGCATGGGTGGGATATGAAAGAAGGATAGGGTGTACTTCGAGTACGTGGTTTGATGAATGGCTCTGTGCCTCATCGTGATTGATATAGGCTATGTGCCATATAGTGGTTATTGATGGCTTTGTACTCATCGTGGTTTTGATGATAGCTTCGGCTACATCGTGGATTGGCGCTGACTGAGGTCGTGTTGTGGACTAATTGCGATTAAGTTCGCGTGGACCTCATTTGTTGCCATATTGGAGTAAAAAGGAGAGGGTGATTTAAAAATCCCCTGGTGTGTGGTACGCTGGATACAGGGGTGTGTATAGGATGGACCCTAGGCTGGGTTGGGTTTCATAATTGCATAATTGTGTATGTGAATTAATGTGGTAATGGGCCAAGCCCAGTATGTGGAAATATGTGGTTAATTACCCTATTATAAGAATGTGATATGGTTATGGGCCAAGCCCAATAAGTGAAATTATGTGAATAACGTTGCATTAATATCTGACATGTGGGTAAATATGTGGTTTGACATGTTGGTGGAATTCAGTGGACTAATTGCACACTGAGTCCGTGTGACTCACCCAAATTTTTACCAACATTGCAGGTGATGCATAAAGCTTGGACCGGGTTGGAGTGGATACGAGGTGGCCCATGCAGAAGATGATTTAATTGATTTACAAATTTTATATTATCGATATTTGGGAATTTATTTGATGTAATAAGGGCCTCCTAAAGTATTTAAGGATTTTACGATGTCTTGGTTGGATTGGCGTTTAAATTATTATTTCAAAATGTTCTTATTTTGACAACTTACATCTTTAGAATATATAATAAAGTTTTCAAATCGGATATTTTATAACAACTAAATTTTTTTATGGGTTTTAATTATACAATGTTTTTCCAAAGACAATAAATTTATCGTTTTCACCTTTAAGTCAAATTCTTTTCAAATGTTTTTCGTAGTGACATACCAGATTCGGTCAAGGCTCGGGGGCCAGGTTTGGGGTGTTACAGGTGGTGGTCCCTCATTTCGGAACTGAGCACGACCTTGACCCTTAAACTGAATCCTGGCTAACTTACGTGGACAGTCCCTCACACGATGATCCAGTGAACCGCACTCAAAACATCCCTTTCCACCAGTCCAACATCCTCCTCAATGAGATTTCCCACATCGATTACACTGCGCTGGTCCCTGATTAGTAGCAGTAGGCCTTCTAGATTGATTCGGCCCACTCTGTCTAGCCCTTTTCTACGGATTACCGGTTGACCCCGATGATCCAAAACCTCTCTTGTGTCTATTCCTATCCCGATTCTGTCTTACAGACTCCTTTAGCCCTTCAGCTGCCTTGGCTTTCTCCACCAGCACAGCAAACTCTCGCTCCTACTGTGGAGCGATCAGCAATCTCACTCATCTCTCAATCCATCCTCAAACCCGACACATCGTTCATGTTCAGAGCCACGATGCCCCTATCATATCGGCTCAAACTTAAAATTTTGCCTCGTACTCGAGAGCGACTTACTCCCTAAACCACCTCGAAACGCCTTCCGCATCAATATAGCTGGTCTCAACATACTTTTTCTGATAAGCGGCCTTAAAATAGTCCCATGTGAGATCATCAACTGCTGCACTATCCCGAACCGTGAGCCACCACTGGTATGACTCATCCCGAAAAAGCGACATTATCCCTTTCAGTTTTCCTCAGTAGTCAGATCCAGGTCATCCATGATTCGCTCCGTTGCCTCTAACCAATACTCAGCTGTTATTGGGCGCCACACCAGATACACCACGAAAAAACTCAGCTCCATTAGCTCGGAGTCGCTCAGGTACCGACTTTCGAGCTCCCATGCCTCCACCTGCTCCAGCCACTCTTTCCAAAACCCGCAAGATCGCTCGTGTGATCTGCATCATCCCCTTCGATCCTCGATATTCCACATCGGTAATGGTGGTGGCATTTCATTTTTGGACCCTTGACTAGACCTAATGGGCTCCGACACGGTCATTCAGCCTCTACCACGGCCACGCACATTACGACCACGTCCCCTAGAATCCATGTCTATGGTTGCGATTTATCTGTTTAAGAGATTTTTATGAATTAGCTTCTGTTTCACTGATTACCCACGAATAAGTTTTATGCAGAGAAATTTAGTAGTGGTTCTTTTGATCATCACACAGTTTTCAGTTCAATTTCCTACCCTCATTCCACTAACCGAGGTATTTCCATAATTAGCCTATCAGGGTATTTTAGTAATAAAATAGAGTTAATTTGAAAACCTTTACAAATCATAGATATTTCAAAAAAATTTCAAAAAAAACGGGGCGTTTTGGTAATTTCATAAACCAGGGGTATTTTCATAATTTTCATAATCCAGGGGTATTTTTGAAATTTTTTTTTCAAAATATGGTTCAAGGTGATTTTACAAAACAACTGTATTTTGAAAATTTTCAATTCAAGGGTACTTCGAAAATTTTCCCATACTGAGGGCATTTTGGTAATTTTACAAGTCAAGGGTTTTCAAATCGGGGGTATTTTGGTCATTTCTTAAATCAAGGTTAATATGGCCATTTCAAAACCAAGGTTTTAAAGCGTTTCAAAACAAAACGGCTGGTCCCTTTCGGGTTTTAGTTATGAAGTTTAGCCTGTGAATAAGCTGTCTTAGCTGGGGTAAACCGTCACTACAAACCAGGTAGGATTTAGGTGGAGAGGAGGTGAGTCACTAGGACTACTTAAATACCAAGCTCCCCCTGAGTCCAATCCTAGACATGCGCACAACGGTTGCCACACCCTTAGCTCAGTGACGTACTCACAGGTTTGTTTACTGGATCATTAAGTCTTATGTACTTGTGTTGGGGTAAGATATTCCTAGGGTTCAATAATTTCTATTTTACTAATCTACAATCCTGAAATACCCATTTCCCCCACATATAAATCACACAACAGTCAGAAGTACTTACCTGGGCGGATTAGTGCCGAAGACTCGGTGCCATGCTTCTCAAACCGTATATTACGAACCAAGAACACTTCAAAAACCTTTTTTTAAAATGTTTTGGGCCCCAGGCCCACAGTCGAGCCTTTGAACTTGGCTCTAATACCAAAAATGTAACACCCCAAGCCCGGTCAACACACCACGACCGAATCTAGCATGCCACGAAGGTAAAATGTGTTGATGAATATCAAGTTACCGATTGAAAACTAGAGAAAACCCTTTTGTTGTTCTATGTTTGTAGAAATCAGGTGCATGGTTGGTTAAAAATCGAATGCATTTGAGTGTAGAACTTAAAATTTGAAACCATTTAAGTGGTCGAAAACATTTGAGTTGTCCTTTATTCCCGAGTGTTTGTATTACCCGATGGTAAAGTTTTGAAAACCATTGCGTTTTGTAGTTTAGAAAAAAACCTTGCGCTCATGTTATTACATTAATCAAGTAACTTACTTAACCATGATCGAAATCAAATCCAAAACATATAAATAATTTAAAACATAATTTAGAAGGCCTTATTACAAACCCAAATAATAAAAATGAAATATGAAATAATACCCAATTTAAAAAAAATCCAAGTAAAACCAAATGTGCTTAACGCATGGCCACCTCAAGTCCATCCGGCTCCTCATCCGTGATCTACGAATCACCTGAAAGGATAAGAGAGAAGGTGAGTCACCAAGACTCAGTGCATAAATCCTTCTCCCGAATAAAGCAACATCCGTACACAAATCATAACCAAGCAATACATATAATGCACCCAAACCTAGCCATCCATACTCCGTTTCTACCCCGTTTGGTACCAAACCACTGGTGGTGCCAAACCACTGGTGACCCAAAGTCACGATATCCAATAAAAATGTGGTGCCAAACCACTAGTGACCCAAAGTCACGAAATATCAATAATCCAAGTGTGGGGCCAACCCACGTGTGATACCAAATCACTGGCGACAATCCCGACAAATCGACTGTGGGGCCAACCCACTGTGGTGCTAAGCCACCGAGGCGAGTCGCTATGAGGTGCCAAACCTCCGTGACCCAAAGTCACAAAATAATCTGTGGTACCAAACAACCGGAGGTGCCAAACCTCTGGTGTCCTAAAGACACGGATATCAAATCTTCCCCCTCCTCTCATATCACCCATCACAATGCAAAACTTATGCAAATCATGCCATCATGCTTTATTATGAATCATATAGCATCTATATATCACAGATCATGGTATCTAGCATCATATAGCAAATCATATCAAAACGGACTTACCCGGATCCTTGCACATACCCTTTACGGCATAAAATCAAGATCTACACAATTTCTGGCTTTTAATATATTCAAGTTATTAATATATTTACTTAGTTAAAAAGTGTGTAAGTTACACACCTGTCACCAACGCAGGCACTAAATCCCGAAGACCCGATCTACCACACTAGATCTCCCTAGTCCTACATTCGGCCAAACCATAAGACCATTAACAAGGCCATTCGGCCATATCAATAAATCCCGAAGGGTGAGATTACGCATAAATAACACCACCCTTACCTTTCCGCCTTACGTAAACAACACCAAATTATGCGAGACTGATTCTCCCCCTACATTCGGCCAACAATAAAACTTAGTCTTAATAGCCTTCGGCTTTTCAACCACTTAAAGAATGATGAACCAACGTAGATATCCTTACCACTTAACTTACCGAATTCGATTATTAGGGAATGGAGGCTTAGATCGACTGCTTCAAATCCCGGAGAACCTAGGAGAAATCATCCTTAGATGATTAGAAATCTATTACCAAATGCCAGAATCTGGCTTTTGCTCCTATGATAGTCGACAGAGAGAAAAGAAAATGAACAAAAGGTATTCGGCCAAGACACTTACCCCTTCTCAAAACTGATTGATGAAGAACTGAAGAAGAACCACCCTTGTTGCTATTCAGCCAAAATAAGACAAGAGGAAAACAAGGAGATTTCGGCACAGAGCATGGTGGATGGAAAAGAAAAACAATCAATATTCGGCTAGAGTGGAGAAAGAGAAGGAAAAGTGAAAAAAATAGGAGAGGGAGGATTCGGCAAAAGAAGTAAAGAGGAAGATGTGGTTTGGAGTAGTTATGAAAAGAAAGAGAATGAGAGATGGAAGAAAGAAAGGTTCGGCCAAACACTTGAGAGGAAGAAAGAAAAAGAAGAGAAGAAGATGTCAAGTGAGGGTTTTCGATTTTGCAAAGAGGGAAAAGAGAGAATGCTAGAGAGGGTTTCGGTTTGTTTCTTCACCGAATACACCAAGGCTTGCTAGCCAAAATGTTGCCTAGCCCCTCCCTAAGTCTCCCAATCGGTTACTCCTCTCATACCAGAGTCCAGATTTCGGGAAACCTCCCTGACTCACTCCTGGCCAATCATTCAAATGAGTTTGAATGAATCAAACTCCTAAATCCCCTCTTCTCCATCTTATCTGATAGAGTTTGTACTGAGCACAACTCTTCCCCCTTGGCGTTAAAATAATAAGCAGAAAGTGGAATTTTTGCTGCTCAGGATTTGCTGCTTGAACCTGAGCTCTCCCTTCCCTGTATGTGGCATCAATCACAGGGCCCTAAGTGGCGCCTCCTTGCCACTTTTCCAAGCCCAATCTTGTGCTTAAATCCCCCATGAATTATACTTAACCCCTAGCTCCTTCTGCTCCCTTTACTTAAAAAAAAAAAAATTCCTGCAACCCGGGCCTACTCTAGACTTATAACTAAATCTTACAACACCTCCAATAATAATACAACAGTCCATACTCATGCAAAGCAATTCAATCACAAATAACCCCTATTTTAGGATATTACACAAAATGATCAAGTTCCTATACATGTCATACTCAAAATGAATAAATTATACTATACCAAAAGAACGGATGATAGTTTGATCCGAGCTCCGACGTTCTATGAGTCCTGAGCTCCTTGGTGACACTACAAGGAAAAGGAAAAGAGAAAAGAGAGGGGTAAGCATACAGCTTAGTAAGTTTGCATGAAATTCTAAAGCAACATAATTGCTCAAACCAAATTCATCTTTTTCATGAAACAATAGCAACATATGTCTCATGTAACACTCCAAACCCGACCCATGCGTTAAGACCGGATCGACATGTCACATAAGAAAAACACGTTAAATCATATTTATTCGTACTAAAACACGTGTTAATCGTTGTAATCAAGAAAAGAAAGTTTGATTTGAAATATTTGATAGAGTATTACAAACCTAGAAGGTTGATTGATAAATCGATGATTTGAACTAAAGATCTTATAAACCATGACTCTTGAAAATATTGTTGTTAAGTCGAGAGAAATTTTTCGAGTAAAAATAATTGTAAAAGTTTGTTATGAAATCCCTTTTGTTAGTCTATTTTGGAGAATCTTTACTTAAGTTTTTAGAAAAATTCCTATTTAAAACAATTCAAACAAAATAAAATTTCGTCAATATATGAAAATGTAGCACATGTAATAAGATGTTCACATATAAATAGCAACCATTAATCAAGTAATTTATTCCAATAACTCGGCCCATTTAAGCAATAGTAATTTGTCCCATTAAGGCATCTAGCAAATCGGCCCTTTAGGGGCATTTTCGTAATTCGGCCCATAAGGGTATTTTCGTAATTCGACCCATAAGGGCATTTTCTTAATTTTAACAACTTTAATGTCGATTTTTGTCAAATCTTTCAAAATAGTATACTTAAAGCAAATTTGTCGTTTTATGCCAATTTTACGATTTTTAAGCCTTGTAATAATAACAATCTACTTTTCGACATGTTACTGAATTATAATTCTACGGGAATACGGTGTGAGATTACACACCTAATTACGGTAAGTATTAAACTCTCTTAATCGTCGGCACCTATGACAACATAACACTCGATAAATCTAACGGACGAGATTTTTATTAATCCAAAACTAAACCAATCGATCTTTAATAATTACTCTCAAAATCGTGAACGACCATGATTTGTCGATTCTCACCGGATGATGGTCCACAACCCGGCGAAAAATCTCGAACCACCGATACTGCCCTTTGCTTGAACTTAGGAGTAGGAATTGCAAATCCGCTCCTTTTGTGTTCTCCAATCGCTTTCCCTTTCAAATCGGTACTACTAGCCTCCATCGAATAAAATCTTAGTCAAAACAATATTATGATTTATATATATATCGATTGTCTAAGGAAAAAGGGTTCGACTTACCACTATTTTTGTAGAATCAACGAGTGAATAATAACAGGCGATTTAGTCCCTATAACAATCGATTAGACAAATCTATCATTCCGTTAGCATACTAACCGATCAACGAAAAAGATCAAAATGAACCATAATGAGTCCCTTACCTTAATGGTTATAAAATCGGTTCCCAATGACTGTACAATGGCTACGGATAAGTCAAAGATTCGGCCTTCCACTACAACACTACGAAAAAGTATTGGTCACAACATGGGAGTGATGGAGAGAGAGATGTTTTGATAAGAAACAAAGTAGACTAACCGAATAATGATGAACACATATATTCGGCTAGGAAGAAAAACAAAAAGAAATGAAAAGAATAAAACCATTTACCTATTCGATCAAAGAAGTGAATGCCAAAATGAACGAGAAAGAAATAACGTAGAAGAGATGAAGATTTCCAAAGTTTGGCTATGGAGGGAAATTAAGCAAGAAGATTCGGCTATGAATTAAAGAGGAAGGAAGAAGGGTTGAAGATTTTGTGAAAAGAAAGAAAAAAAAGAAGGAGAAAGGGTGCTATCTAGTTTTGGTTCTCAAAGGGAAGATGAGTGAAAATAATTTGGACACAATGGTTAGGTGGTTTCGGCAAAACAAAGAAAGAAAAAATACTCACCATTGGCTTTAAAGTTTCGGCAATAAGAGAAGAAATTGGATAAAAGAACACAAAAGAATGCTAAAAGGAATTAGGCCTAACAAGCACCAAAATTTTACCAAAAGTCTAATGAAAATTAGGCTACCACAAAACCCCTCCCAAACAGTGTATACCATACCAAAAGGATCAAAAATTGACCATAAAAACTTTCCAAAACATTCTCCCCAAAATCGGCCAACATATCCCCCTTCTTGCTCCTTTTCTTTCATTTCTTTCCTTACCCTTATCCTTACCCTATTTCCTTAGCCACCTTTCCAAAATTAAAAAGTTGTTCTTGCCTTAAATACATCTATGGCCGACACTATGGTTCAATAGCACAAAAAAAAAATCAAAATTTGTACCAAGTTGGATTCAAACCTTTTCCCCTAAAGCCCTTCATGTGACGCCACATCCTCTTTACCATATGCTCATTTATGCAAGCAATTTACTCACTTACTTCCATAGGCATTGATGCCACTTACCTTCTTCCCCCTTAAGGGCTTAAACACAAAATTTTTACTAGGCCCAACTCAACCCTAAGCCTTCTTAGGACCTTAAAACCTACACAATTAATATTCTAACTAGCCTAACAAGAAGATATGATGCAACACATAAAATTTTGAATTTTAGGATGTTACAATTCTACCCCTCTTAAAGAAAATTTTGGCCTCAAAATTTACCTGATTAAAAGAGATGAGGATATTGCTACCGAATCGCATCTTCAGACTCCCATGTAGCTTCCTCCGATCTGTGATTACGCCATAATACTTTGACTAGCGGAACTGACTTCCTTCTTAGCACCTTAACATCCCGATATAAAATCTGTACTGGCTCCTCTTCAAAAGACAAGTCAGGTCTTAACTCAACTTCCTCTACTGGCACAACATGAGATGGATCCGAACGATAATGCCTTAACATCGATACATGGAATATACTATGTATCTGATTTAACTCCAGAGGTAACTCAAGCTAATAAGCCACTAGCCCAACACGTTTCAGTACACGGTATGGTCCGATGAACCTAGGGCTCAATTTACCCTTCCGTCCAAATCTAAAGATCTTCTTCCAAGGTGAGACCTTCAGAAAGACCTGATCACCCTCCTCAAATTCTATATCCTTACGCTTCAGATCCCCATACGAGTTTTGTCTATTCGAAGCTTCTTTTAACTGAGCTCGAATTACCTTTACTTTTTCCTCCGTCTGCGAGATCAACTCAGGACCCAAAAATTGTCGCTCCTCCAGCTCAGTCCAACAAGTAGGAGTGCGACACCTACGACCATACAGTGCCTCGTAGGGTGCCATCAGGATACTGGATTGATAGCTATTGTTGTATGCAAACTTCGCCAAAGGTAGAAAATCTTCCCAACTACCCCTGAAATCGATCACACATAACCATCTGATTGCAGATGAAATGCCGTGCTGAAATTTAACCTTGTACCCAAAGCTTCATGTAGAGCCTTCAAAAATCATGATGTAAACCTAGGATCCCCATCTGATATGATAGAAACTAATACCCCATGTAACCTCACGATCTCTGCTACATACAATTTGGCCAACTTCTGCAATGAATAATCCGTACGAACAGGTAGGAAATGAGTAGTCTTCGTTAATCGATCCACTATCACCCATACAGAATCTTTTTTAGTAGGCGTTAAGGGTAATCCACTAGACAAAGTCCATCGTTATCCTTTCCCATTTCCATAATTGTATTTTCACTGATTGTAGCAACCCTGACGGCAATTGATGTTCCGCCTTCACCTGCTGACATGTCAAGCACTTACTCACGAAATCAGTAACCTCCCATTTCAACCTTGGCCACCAATACTGCTCTTGAAGATCTCGGTACATCTTATTTCCCCCGAGATGCATAGCGTATGGACTACTATGAGCCTTACGCAGAATCATTTGCCTCAATTTTCAATCCTTGGGCATACAAATTCTCCCTCGAAAACACAATACTACATCACTATTCAAAGCAAAATCCCCCATCTCACCACTTTTCACTTGTTGAAGTCGAGAACTCAACGCTTCATCTATCAACTGCTTTTCCTTAATCTGGCTTACCCAAACAGGCTTTCCCTGAAGTTTGGCTAACAGGCTACCATCTTCATAAAGACTGAGATGAGCGAACATCGCTCTCAAATCTGATATCACCTTACGACTTAATGCGTCTGCCACTACGTTAGCCTTTCCTGGATGATACTCGAATGAGAAGTCGTAATCTTTCAATAGTTCTATCCACCTCTACTGTCTTAAGTTCAACTCCTTCTAGGTAAGGAGGTACTTCAGACTCTTATGATCAGTATAAATAATCAACTTCTCATCGTACAGATAATGTCTCCAAATCTTCAGAGCAAACACCACTGCAGCTAACTCCAAATCATGAGTGGGATAGTTCACCTCATGCGGCCTTAATTGATGAGATGCATAAGCCACCACCTTTCCACCTTACATCAACACACATCTCATACCCGAGTGTGACGCATCACAATAAACAATAAACTCCTTACCAACCTCAGGTTCAATCAATACTGGTGCTTCCATCAGAATTTTCTTTAATTTCTCAAAGCCCTCTTGCTGTTATCTGACCACACAAATAGTACTTCCTTACGCAACAGTTTAGTCAGGGGTGCAGCAATCAACGAAAACCCCTCAACAAACCACCTATAATACCCAGCCAAACCTAGAAAACTTTAGATTTCTACAACTGACTTCGGTGGTTTCAGGTCAATACAGCCTCTACTTTTCGAGGATCAACTCTAATTCCTTTGGCAGACACAACATGCTCTAAAAAGGTCACTTCCCTCAGCCAAAATTCACACTTACTAAATTTGGCATACAGTTGCTTCTCTCTTAATATCTGTAATACTACCCACCGATGCAAATCATGCTCTTCTTCATTCTTCGAGTATACCAAGATATCATCTATGACCACCACCACGAACTGGTCTAGATAGGGTTGGAAGACCAGGTTTATCAAGTCCATAAATGCAGCTGGTGCATTTGTCAACCCAAACAACATCACTAAGAACTCGTAATGTCCATAACGAGTTTAGAACGCAGTCTCGTGAATATCCGCCTCCTTGACCTTAAGCTGGTGATACCCCGATCTCAAGTCTATCTTCGAGAATATTAAAGCTCCTCATAGTTGATCGAACAGATCATTGATTTTTAGCAACGGATACTTATTCTTGATCGTCAACTTATTCAATTGCTTATAATCGATGCACATACGCATCGACCCATCCTTCTTCTTAACGAATAAGACCGGTGCTCCCCACGGTGACACACTCGGTCGAATGAATCCGTGATCCAACAGCTCTTGAATTTGAGCTTTAAGCTCTGCTAACTCCTTCTCCTTTCAATAAGGAGCAAAGGGCACCGGGGCCGTTCTTGGCAACAGCTCAATGCCAAACTCTACCTACCGATCCAAAGGCAATCCTGGAAGCTCATCAGGAAAGGCGTCCAAAAACTCTTTCACCGTTCTGACACTTTCTACCATCATCTCTTTGGCATCCAAAGCACTGATAAAGGCTAAGAATGCTCCATACCCCTTTTGCACCAACTTTTTTGCCTTTAAAGCAGATACCACATTAGACAGATAGTTTCTTCTTTCACCTATCATCATCACTTCCTTATCCTCCAAAGTTCTTGGCACCATTTGCTTTGCAGCACAATCTAAGTTCGCACGGTGTTTTACCAACCAGTCCATGCCCAAAATAAGGTGAACTCACCAAATGGCAGTTCCATCAAATCCGCCAGAAGTATTTCCCATTGAATTTGTAAGGGCACATCCCTAAACAACTTATTTACTATCACCGACTGTCCTAAAGGGCTAATTATAGTTGTTTCTCTAGCAGCAATCTCAGATCTATTGTTCAGATTTCCAGATATAGCACAAGCAACATACGAATGGATGGATCCAATATCTATCAAAGCAGTAACAGGTATATCAGCTATGAAAAACGTACCTGTTATGACATAGGTGCATTGCCATCCTCTCGATGTCTGACCACATAAACCAACCCTGGCTACCTTGCCTCTGCGTTACCTCTATTACCGGTACCTCTACCCGGTGCACCCTGAGTTTGTCCCACGCCATTACCACCTCGACCTGGCCCACGGCCTCTCGGTGGCTGCTGAGTGCCTCTAACTTGCTGCACGCAACATCGTTACGATCACCCTTAGTCTGAGCAGGCTGTCGAGGACAATCCTTAAATCGATGCTCTTAGGAACCACATCTATAACAACCACCGGTCTCTTCCAGCATTTACCTGGGTGAATTTTCCCACAATCCGTACATGGTTGTAACTGATTAGTAGTAGCTGGTGCTCTCACTCGAGCTGGCCCCTCATTCTCGGGCCTCTTCTGAAACCTTCTAGCAGGAACTGAGTACCCAGAATCTCTCTTATTCTTTCCCCTATCCTTGTCTCGGTTTAGCCTCTTCAGATATCTTGGCTTTCTCCACCAGTGTGGCAAAATTCCTCTCCTTCTGTGGGATTATCAGTACCCGCAATTCATCACGCAACCCGTCCTCAAAACGCACACAGCATTCATAATCAGTCGGCACTATTCCCCGAGCTTACCGACTAAGACACAGAAATTTCACCTCGTATGCTGCCACGACTTACCTTCTTGGACTAGATTCAAGAATTCCTTCCTTCAGGCATCCACATAGCTAGCCCTGACATATTTTCCTTGAAATCCAGTTTTAAAGAATTCCCAGGTAACCTGATCAGCCTGAGTGCCTTCCCGGACCGTGAGCCACCATTGATACGCCTCGTCTCTTAGCAAAGACACCACTCCTTTCAGTTTCTGTTCAGCGGTGCAATCCAAATTGTCCATGATCCGCTCCACTGCCTCGAGCAAGTACTCTGCTACATTAGGGGCTACACCCGAGATACCCCTAAAAACCTCAGCTCCATTCGATCTGAGTCACTCCGATATTGACCCACGAGCTGCTGACCCAGTTCTTGCCCCAGCAACCCTCTCCAAGACTCGCAACATTGCTTGGGACAGAGCGTCATTCTCTCTCATAAGATCATGTAACCTAGCTTCAGTCACAAGTGACGCAGGTGCGTCCATTTTAGGCATATGTCCAGATGCCTTAGACATAACTCTAGCACCTCGGCCTCTACCACGACCACGTCTACCATGCGTCCACATCCTCTAGCGCTCATATTTTCTATTTCAATTTAATCTGATTAAGAGTCTTATGAATCAGTATGTCATTTCAGTGTTTATTAAAAATATTTTATGAAGTATAGGAAGTAAAATTATTTTCACAAAACGCATCCTATAGTCTCAATGCCTATAGTTTCAGCTCCTAAAACTAAAAGTTCTAGAGTGTTTCTATAGTCATACCATAATAATCATAAAATGATAACATGTACTTACTTGACTTGGTGCCGGATACCCGTGATGCCATACTTCCTTTAAAACATGCATTTATAATTTAAAATTCAATAGCTTTGGAAAACATTTTTGAACCCAAACCACATGGAGTTTTGCAACTGGGCTCTGATACCATATAATGTAACACCCCAAATCTGGCCAATGCGTTAAGACTGGATCTGACATGTCATATGAGAAAAACACGTTAAATCATATTTATTCGTACTAAAACAAGTGTTAATTGTTGTAATCAAGAAAAGCAAGTTTGATTTGAAATATTTGATAGAGTATTACAAACCTAAAAGGTTGATTGATAAATTGATGATTTGAACTAAAGATCATATAAACCATGACTCTTGAAAATATTATTGTTAAGTCGAGAGAAATTTTTGAGTAAAAATAATCATAAAAGTTTGTTATGAAATCCCTTTTGTTAATCTATTTTGGAAAATCTTTACTTATGTTTTTTAAAAAATTCCTATTTCAAACAATTCAAACAAAATAAAATTTTGTCAAACATAAAGCAAAAATAAAATACTCCAAATGCCTTATTACATAATAAAAACCCAAAATAGTAAAGTGAACGGAAATAGAAATCTAGAGTTTGAAATAAAACACCATTTCTGAAGTATGGCCTTCACCGAGTCATCCATAGCCCAAGTCCACATCACTGAACATTACCTACAAGGGTTAAGGAAACAGGGTGAGTTACTAGAACTCAGTGTATAATCCCCCTTACTGTTGTCCACTAGGCCTGAACCCTCCATTTAGCATCATCTTGGGCCTAAGCCCATTTATAAAATAGAATATATATATATATGCAATGTATGTAACCCAACCATCCATCCAACACACCCCCGTACCAGCCTATCACACCTGTGGGGATCAAGTCAACCCACCCCGCCTATCACACCAAATCACAGGCAAATTGCCATTTATCATAATTTATTGTGGCCAAGCCACCGATATCATACGTAAACATTATAATAATCATTTTATTGTGGCAATGCCACCAGGCTACACTTCTCTTCATCATTTTTCCCAACCCATACAATATATGAAAATGCCTCATACATAATAATATGTTCGCATATAAATAGCAACCATTAATCAAGTAATTTATTCCAATGACTCGGCCCATTTAACCAATAGAAATTCAGCCCATTAAGGCATTCTAGCAAATCAACCCTTTAGGGGCATTTTTGTAATTCAGCCCATAAGGGCATTTTAATAATTTTAACAACTGTAATACCGAATTTGTCAAATCATTCAAAATAGTATACTTAAAGAAAATTCCTCATTTTATGCCAATTTTATGATTTTTAAGCCTTTTAATAATAACAATCTACTTTCCAACATGTTACTAAATTATAATTCTACAGGAATACAGTGTGAGATTACTCACCTGATTACGGTAAGTATTAAACTCTCTTGATCGTCGACACCTATGACAACATAACACTCGATAAATCTAACAGGCAAGATTTTTATTAATCCAAAACTAAACCAAGTGATCTTTAATACCTACTCTCAAAATTGTGAACGACCACGATTTGTCGATTCTCACCGGATGATGGTCCACAACTTGGTGGAAAATCCCGAACCGCTGATACTGCCCTTCACTTGAACTTAGGAGTAGAAATCATAAATCCACTCCTTGTGTGTTCTCCAATCGCTTTCCCTTTCAAATCGGTACTACTAGCCTCCATCGAATAAAATCTTAGGCAAAACGATATTACGATATATATATATCGATTGTCTAAGGAAAAAGGGTTCAGCTTACCACTATTTCCGTAGAATCAACGAGTGAATAATAACAGGCAATTTAGTCCCTATAACAACCGATTAGACAAATCTATCATTCTATTAGCATACTAACCGATCAACGAAAAAGATCAAAATGAACCATAACGAATCCCTTACCTTAATGGTTATAAAATCGGTTCCCAACGATTGTACAATGGCTATAGATGAGTCAAAGATTTGGCCTTCCACTATAACACTACGAAAAAGTATTGATCACAACATGGGAGTGATGGAGAGAGAGATGTTTCAATAAGAAACAAAGTAGACTAACCAAATAAGGATGAACACAAATATTCGGCTAGGAAGAAAAAGAAAATGAAATGAAAAGAATAAAACCATTTACCTATTCGATCAAAGAAGTGAGTGCCAAAACGATTGAGAAAGAAATAACGTAGAAGAGGTGAAGAATACCAAAGTTTGGCTATGGAGGGAAATTAAGCAAGAACATTCAGCTATGAATTAAAGAGGAAGGAAGAAGGGTTGAAGATTTTGTGAAAAGAAAGAAAAGAAAAGAGGGAGAAAGGGTGCTATCCAGTTTCGATTCTCAAAGTGGAGATCAGTGAAAATAATTTGGACACAATGGCTAGGTGGTTTCGGAAAAAAAAAAGAAAGAAAAAATACTCACCATCGGGTTTAGTGTTTTGGCAATAAGAGATGAAATTGGAGAAAAGAACACAAAAGAATGCTAAAAGGAATTAGTCCTAACAAGCACCAAAATTTTACCAAAAGTCTAATGAAAATTCGGCTACCACAAAACCCCTCCCAAACCGTGTATACCATACCAAAAGGATCAAAAATTGACCATAAAAACTTTCCAAAACATTCTCCCCAAAACCGGCCAACATATCCCCCTTCTTGCTCCTTTTCTTTCATTTCTTTCCTTACCCTCATCCTTACCTTATTTCCTTAGCCACCTTTCCAAAATTAAAAAGTCCCCATTGCCTTAAATACATCCATGGCCGACACTATGGTTGAATAGCACAAAAAAATCAAAATTTGTTCCAAGTGAGATTCGAACCTTTTACCCTAAATCCCTTCATGTGACGCCACATCCTCTTTACCATATGCTCATTTATGCAAGCAATTTACTCACTTATTTCCATAAGCATTGATGCCACTTACCTTCTTCCCCCTTAAGGGCTTAAACACAAAATTTTTACTAAGGCCCAACTCAACCCCGAGCCTTCTTAGGACCTTAAAACCTACACAATTAATATTCAAACTAGCCTAACGCAAGATATGATGCAACATATAAAATTCTGAATTTCAGGATGTTACATCTCAAATGCTTAAACATACTTACTCACATTCATTCTTACCCATCTCATATCACATTATGATTTAGTAACTTGTACTTACTCATAGTACCTGTATCACTTAATCACATGACTTAGCACATATGCTAACATAAACATAAACTCAAATCTTTGTCATTCTTATTATGAATGAAACTTAAGGTCATCCATATACAGATTTGGCTCTATACCATTTCACATACTTAACTCTTTTGCCTATGAACTAATCAGATTATCGTAGGATATTCGAACTCATCATGCATAAATCTTGATGCCATCGCCATATCCCGGATATGGTCGTACATGGTATCACCCCTTGATACCGATGCCATATCCCAGATATGGTCCTACACGGGATCTTATAGCTCGATGTCGATGCCATATCCCAGATATGGTCCTATACGAGATCGTACATGAATGTCGATGCCATGTCCTAGACATGGTCTTATACGAGATCTTCTTTTGGTGCCGAGGCCATATCCCAGACATGCTCTTACACGGGACCTTCTTTATTCAATGCTAAACATAGGTGACCTCATTATTTCAATCTTTATTAGGGATTTCACATAATTTATTTTCACCATTTCCTCATCGACGCTTCATCGCTCGATTATTCATAGCAATAACACACATTGTCGTAATATTAAGTAGTTTCAAACATCAAAACATTATGAAACTTCAACTTCATACAAACTTACCTCGATTCTCAAAATGTGTATCGATGCTCGATTTAGTCCTCGATTTTGTTATTGCCTCAATTTTGATCCGAGCTTCTCATTTCTTAATCTATAATAACAATTTCATTTGTTAAATACACACATTAACTAAATCAACTCACAATTCATATTTTAACAAAATTATAATTTTACCCCTAAACTTTTACATAATTACATTTTTACCCCTATGCTTGTAAAATGATTTTCATTCAACTTTATTGTATTTCAAGCCTAGACTAATCATATTCTCAACTATAGCAACCTTCAATTTCTACTATTTCATTCATGTATGACTATTTTCATAACGTTTACAATTTGGTCCTTACATGCATTTTTCATGAAAATCACTTAGAAAAGGATGTTTATCATACATCAAACTTTCATATTCCTCCATAAAACATAAATTTACATGCACGTCACACATGAGTAAAATTTTAAACATGAACCCTAGCTCAAAATATAGCTAGAAATAGCTAAACCGAGCTATGAGGGTTTCAAAAATACGAAAAACATTAAAAATGGGGCTAGGATGCACTTACTATCAAGCTTGGAAGTTAAAGAAACCCTAGCTATAGAGAGCTTGAGAATTTTGGCTATGGTGAAGAAGATAGACATCAATTTTGGCTTTATTTTCCCTTTTAATTCTTTTATTAAACAAATGACCAGAATGCCCTTAATGGTCCTTTCTTGAGATTTTTCCTTCCCATGTCCATTTTTTTCCATCATCAACCATAATGGTCTAATTTCTAAATAAGGACCTCTAGTAATTTTTATAATTCTATTTCATACTTAAATCTTCTAGAATCTCATATTTTCCATTCTTTTCAATTTAGTCCTAATGGACAATTTAATCACTAATTAAAAAATTTTCTTCATGAGATTTTCACACAATAATGGAATCACCTCATAAACCTTATAGAAATCATAAAACTCATATTTCTACTTCAGATTTGTGGTCTCGCACCACTATTCTGACAAGGCCCTAAGTCGGGCTGTTACAAATGAGTATCGTCTCACTCAACAGGAACTCTAACAAAATCACTTGCTTGAAGAGTAACCTATTCATCACTTACACTCAGCACAAGTTCATTATTACCCGCATTAATAATAGTTCTAGCAGTGGCCAAAATAAGTCGACCTAAGATAACTAGAACTTTAATAGCCTCATCCATGTCCAATGTAACGAAATCAACAGGGAATGTAAATTTATCTACTTTCACAAGTACATCCTCAATAATACCCCTAGAATACCTAATTGGTCAATTAACTAATTGAATGCTCATCCTAGTGGTTTTTGGTTCCCTGAGACCAAGTTATCTGAACATTTTATAAGGTATGACATTTATACTAGCTGTAACACCCCTTACCCAAGTCCGACACGGGATCGGATACGAGGCATTACTATACTTAATCTTACTTAATCTTATAATTTTGGGCCACAAAATTTTGTTACATCTTAAAAACTTTTCTTTTCAATCATAATGTGCATATAATGGGCTTACGGAGCCCTAATTGTATGTTCGGAGGAATTTAGAAATTTATCCGAAAACTTAAAAGCTCTTAAAAACTTTTTGCCTAAACAAGGGCCACATGCCCGTGTGGTCCAAGGGACATGCCCGTGCCCTAAGATATGCCCGTGTTTGACACCCGTGGTCAACACTGACTTTTTTTCACACAGTTGAACACACTCCCGTGTCTATAACCCGTGTCCTTCACATGGCCAAGACACGCCCGTGTCTCCTACCTGTGGAACTCTTTATTTGTGACGTCATTAAATCTTGAATAGCACACGGCCAGGGCACACGCCCGTGTGCTGGCCCATGTGACGAATCGCATTCTCGTAAATTGGTGCAGGGGACACACGGCCTCTTAACACACCCATGGGGCTGACCGTGTGTCGCACACAGCCTAGACACATGCCCGTGTGCCTACCCGTGTGCCTACCCGTGTGGACAATTTGAGGCTATTTTCCAAGCCAATTGCCACTTGAAACATCAGCACACTTATACCATCTCAAACAACTCAATTATTCCACCTATTTCCTAAACTTAAATGCATAAACTTATCATCATGAAAGGATACATAACTTAATAAATGTTAACCAATTTCTAATGGCCATATACACAAGAATGCATAATTTTAGTAACCAAGCCTTTTGCTCACAATATGACATGACCCAAATGATCAAACTCTTACACATGCCATACTCAAAATAAAACAACTTGGTTATACCAAAATAATGATTAATAGTGTGTTCCGAGCTCTGACGTTCTGCGATCCCCGAGTTACCTTGGCGATACTACAAGGAAGAAGAAAAAGAGAGAAATAAGCATTTAGCTTAGTAAGTATGCGTGAAATCTTATGTAGCAACATAATAACTCAAATTAAACTCATTCATCATAAAATAAGAATACATAAATCTCAAGTGCTTAAGCTTACTTACTCATACTTACTCTTACTTATACTTACCCATCACATTAGGGTTACCTTAATGGTATTTACTCATGGTACCTGTATCACTCATTACATAGATTAGCATTTTTGCTAATATAACATGAACATCAAATCCTTACCTTCCTTAACTTAGGTAGAACTCTTTATCATTCTTGAATATCTTAACTTAATACTATTTTATTTACTTAGCTTCCTTGTTACTTCTTTCATGCTTGACCCTTTTACCCGCTGAGTTACTCGGAATATCAAAGGATACTCAATCTCAACAAACATGTATCTTGATGCCAATGCCATATTCCAAATTGTAACACCCTGGTTTAGGGGCTAGGCAATTCGGGTATAATTCTAGTGTTGGAAGGTTTTTGGGTGTTTTTGGATGTGTTTTAGAGGTTTAAGAATGCTCGGATTGAAGGGGAAAGGCTTTGGAAAATTTTTGATTTTTAGGATATAAAGGGGAAATAGGGCAGGAAGGACTTAAAATAATTTTATGGAGTTTAGGACACAAGAAAGGATCTGGTAAAGTGGCGTGGAGGCGCTGCTTGGGGGCTTTGGAAGGTGACGCCTAAGGGAGCAGGGTTATTTCTTTGGGGCAAGAATTTTTGTTTTATTTTTTTTGTGCGTCAAGGGACTGGGCTAAGTATGCCTTAAAATTAATGGTGTGGCTTGGTGGACATGGAAGTCCAGCTAGCAAAGTGGCACTCATGCGCCACTTAGGCGTCAAGGAGAGCAAGTATACCGGTTCGAGTGGGGCAAGACATTTAGGCGTTTTATTTTTGTTAGTTGGTGATGGGCAAGTAAGAAAGATTTAAAGTTAAATGTGGGGCTTTATGGCATGAAAGTCTTTGTGGCGAGTGGCCAGGGCGTTGGGGAAAGGTGTCAAAGAGTTGGTCCTGTGTTGAATCAAGGAGTGGCGTTTGGAGTTTTATTTTTTTCCTTTTCAAGAGCTTGGTAAAGTGGTGGACGGCACATGGGGAGCTTCAAATAGGATAAGATTAGATTAGTGTTTAGCTTTTTAAATTCAGCTGGTGGGTAGTTTGTTTTATTTATTTATTTTTGATAAACATAGGATTATTTTATTTAGTTTACAATTAGTGATAATGGTTATATTTTTTGATTTAATAAGTGATAAAATATGGATAGATAGTGGGGGAGTTGGCTAATTCAAAATTAATTTGAATTAGTGGCCTGGAGCTTTTGAAGTGGCAGCCGAAATTGGGAGTCTTCAAGGGGGAAGCATGTGCCGAATTGGCTATTTAATGGGCAGCCTTCTTTCATAAATTTCTTTTGACCTTTGCCGAATCCTTCTAGTTATCTTTAGGTGCATTTCGATCACCAAACATTAACCCTTGCGATTTCTCCGCTGGCTTTTTAGTCAAATATTTCTTTTGTCTTCTTTTAATCCTTGATAGTCGAAACCTTTAGCCTCCACCCACTTTTATTTTATCAAGTTTGAAGCCAAACCGGTGAAGTGGGTGTCTTTGTCGACATCTAAAGATTGTAGGTAAGTATTCTAGTTATTTTGGTTAGTGGGCAAAACCGAATGGTTGGCCTTAGTTTTGGGTATGGCCGAATATCTCTAGGGCCAAGTTGATGCTCTGTTTTGTGTTGTTTGTAGACGGCACCAAGGAGATTAAAAAGGGGATTCTCTCAAAGTTAGACTCATCAAGGTAGGGTGGTGGGATTCCGGCAGCTTCAGGGTTAGTGCGCTTTGAGATTCAAGTTTACTTTCGTAGGGATGTTAGTAAGTGACTTAGATTCGTTAATAGTAGATTATGACTTTGTTGATTAATCGTGTGGTTCGATTAAGTATCGTCGATGGATGCGAGTGCCGATCAAGAGGGAAAGGAAGGTCACCGTCACGAAGTTTAAGAAAAGAGTCGCTCTCGCTGTTCGGGATTGGCCACCGGTGTGGGCGAGAGCGAGAGAGAATGATAGGCGATAGCGGTAGTCTCGCTAAACGATAAGCGTCGGGATCGAGGGTTTAGAGCTTGATTATAAGGTGTGTAGTTAGCCATTGTTTCCGGGATTTGCGTGATATTTGCCTGTTTAATATGTTTGCTAACAAGTGCAGTAAATGTGAAATTGATACCCTTGAAGGGGGTATGGTGATGACCAGGTTAGTAGCAAATTGGTTAAAATGTGATAATTGATTTTTAATATGTGAGTATGCCTATAATTGTGAATATCATGCACATGCATCATCTCCGCATTATATTATGTTACATGTGCATGGGTGGGTTTTTGAAAGAAGGTACGGGTGTACTTCGAGTACGTGGTTGATGTCAGCTTTGTGCTACATCGTGGATTGGCGCTGACTGAGGTCGTGTTGTGGATCTTTACGATTTAGTTCGCATGGTTACCTTGATTGATATCGGCTTTATGCCATATCGTGGCTTGATGGATTGCTGTGTGCTCCATCGTGGTTTGATGTTAGCTATACGCTACATCGTGGATGGCATTGGTTGCCTTTTTGGAGGAAAAAGGAGAGGGTGACTCGATAGTCCCCTGGTGTGTGGTAGGTCGGATAAGGAGGGTGTAGCGGTTGGACCTTAGGATTGGGTTGGGTTTCATGTTGCATTGTTCCGTTATGAGATGCTATGGAAATGGGCCAAGCCCAATATGACATGTGGATTGGTATGTTATGTGAACATACGTGGAAATGGGCCAAGCCCGATGAATCGTGGATTAATGAGAAAAGGGCCGAGCCCAAGATTTGAATGTGGATTGAATGTGGGCTAAGCCAGTTGTGGTAATGTCTAAATGATTATATTTATATGTTGCATTTGATAATTGGGTTGATTTGTGGCTAGCATGTGGGTGGATATCAGTGGTTTTAATTACACACTGAGTCTCATATGACTCACCCAATTATTTATCCAACATCGCAGGTAACAGAATGATCGGACCGGGTTGGAGTGGATACAGGGTGGCCCATGCAAAGGACGTTTTAAACATTTTCTTTATGCATTTTAATTTGAAGTACTTGAATTCATTATTTTTTGTAATAAGGGCCACTTTTATTTAAAGTGTTCTATTTATGATTATTGAAGTTTATATTATACTTAGATATATCTTTTCCAAATAGTTTATATTATAATAAAACATAATAAAGTTTTAATTCAAACTAAGCTTATATTATTTAATAGTTTTAATGGAATTACTTCCCGGAAATAAACAAGATTTTCAAGTTTTATTCTAAAGACAAAGATTTTCAACATTTTTTTCCGCAGTGACATAACCAGATCCGGTCAAGACTCGTGGGCCGGGTTTGGGGATGTTATAGTTTGGTATCAGAGCCCGGTTCAAAACTCGGCTTTGAGGGTTTTGGGCCCAAAAACTTTTTCAAAATGGGCTTTTCAAAATATGGGCTTTTATTTCAGGTTTTTCTGGCATGGCACCTGTACCTCCGACCCGAAGTCCACCAGGTAAGTACTTCGGACTTTTGAAGTGCTTTACTATTATGAACTGTTATGGGCTTAGTTGGGCTCGTAGAATAGAATGATAGGGCTATTGGACCCTAGGACTAGTCTACCCAAACATATGCATAAGACTTAAGGATTATTAAACCCACCTGTGAAGCAAGTCGCCGAGTTAAGGTGTGGCAACCTTGGTACGCATGTCTAGGAGTGGTATTCAGTAAGAGCTTGGTATTTAAGCAGTTCTAGCGACTCACCTCCTCTTTACTCGAAACCTACCTGGTGCGTAGCTACGGTTCACCTTAACCAAAAGGACTTGTTCATAGGCTAAATCAATTATTAAAACCTGAAAAGGACTAGCTTTACTGTTTTAAAAACCCTTAGTATTAGAATTTTCAAATTTACCCTTTTTGGTTTGTAAACCCTAAATCTGGTTTTGAAAAAAAAATGTTTTTTTCGATTTACCAAAATTACCAAAATGCCCTAGTGGCAAGATTACAAAAATGCCCCTGTATTATAAAATTACCACACTACACTCAACTTTTGTTAAAATGATTTTCACTTTGCAAAATATTAAAATCTCTAGTGTTCAAAATATCAATATACCCCGATTTGGGAAAATTTACAAAAATACCCCTGTGTTGAAAATTACTAAAATGCCCCTGACTTTTAAAATTTTTGAGTTAACCCTAACTTTAATAAAATTCTCTCACTTTGCAAAAGTATCCAAATTTTTGTATTTCAAAATAATACCCCGACTCTTGAAATTTACAAAATTACCACGTTGACAAAATTACTAAAATACCACTTGGTTTCCAAAATTCTTTGATTCTAATTTGACAAATTTTCAGAAATGCCCTCTCGATGTGGAAATTTCAAAATGTTTTGGTTTATTAAGTTTTAAAATTTCCCTGGTTTATTACGGAAATGTCCATGTAGGGCAAAATGACAGAAATACCCCTGGGGTAGAAACGGGCAGAAAGGTCCGAATAGTGAATGTGTGTGGTAGATACCACTTGAAGGTGCCCTATTGAGGAAGGAATGTGGCTTCATTGTGAAATGAAGGTGGCTCTATTGATGAGTGTGAAAGTGATTCTACGAATTAGAATAGCAAATTTGAACTGGAACCTTGTGTGATCGAAAGAACTACTTCTAAAATCTTTCATTCATAAAATATGCTCATGTTAAATAGTGGAACAATTACTAATGCATAAAACTTCTTAATCGATAAATCAAGACGATAGAGATGAGTTCTAGGGGCCTTGATGAGAGGTAGAATGGCGAGATCGGGCCGATAGGGTCAGCCATGGGTCGAAAGTGAAGTCCGCCAGCCATGAGACGTGAGGAGCAAGATCAGACAGAGAAGATGACGCAGATTATGGGCCATGTTATGAAAAGCTAGAGCGAGTAGCGGGAGTTAGTAGAGAAATGGAACTCGGAAGTCGATGTCGGAAAGGCTTAGATCGAACGGAGCCGAGATCTTTAGAGGAGTGTCAGGAGTAGCTCCGAATGTAGCAGAGTATTGGCTAGAAGCAGTCGAAAGAATCATGGACGATTTGGACTGCACCAATGAAGAAAAGCTAAAAAGCTGTTTCGTTGCTTGCAGACGAAGCTTATCGTTGGTGGCTCACTGTCAAACAAGGTGTACCGGCAGATCGACTGGATTGGGATTACTTTAAGGCTAAGTTTGAAGGGAAGTACGTAGGAGCCAGTTATTTGGACTCGCAAAGGAAAGCGTTTCTAAATTTGGAATAAGGAAGTAAGTCGATAGTCGAGTGACGGCGAAATTTGTGCGGTTAAGCCAGTATGCTAAGGGAATTATGGCCACTGATTATAAGAGGTGCGTCCGGTTCGAGGATGGATTGCGAGATGAACTTCGAATGCTGATTGCTTCGCAGAGGGAGAAAGACTTCGCGGTGCTAGTGGAGAAAGCTCGGATTGCTGAAGAGGTTAAGAAGACTATAAGAGAAAACTGGGAAAAGAATAGGAATGAGAAGAAGAGAAATGTTGGGCCATCAGTATCGTTGGGTAATGCCCAGAAAAGACCAAGGACCGAGAACCCTGTAAGTGCACTTGTACCAGTGGATCGAAATCGTCCTTGTGCTCGGTGTGGAAGACCTCACATAGGAGAGTGTTGGGGAAATAGTAAGGAATGCTTTCGGTGTGGATCTAAGGCACATCCGGTTAAGAATTATCCTCGGCGACGAGGGTCGTGGTCCAAGCCATGGAAGGAATGGTTCTAGTCGAGTCAACCAAGGATGTGATAGCGGGTAAGCTCCTTTGCTTTGGTACATGCTTTGATTGCTTTGCTTGCTTGTGAATTAGCCTTTTCGTGTTGCTAAGAGAGTGTTTTGAATTTTGAGTGCGAACTTAGAGACCGTGTCGGAAGTATGATAGATTAAGATCGAGTCTTGTGACGGCATAGAATAGCGAGTTATGGTTGTTCGGTAATAAGTAATTTCGAGGACGAAATTATTTTAAGAAGGTAGAATTGTAACACCGGTTTAGGGGCTAGGCAATTCGGGTATAATTCCGATGTTGGAAGGTTTTGGGTGTTTTAGATGTGTTTTAGAGGTTTAAGAATGCTCGGATTGAAGGGAAAGGCTTTGAAAAATTTTTGATTTTAGGGTATAAAGGGGAAATAGGGCAGGAAGGACTTAAAATAATTTTATGGAGTTTAGGACACAAGAAAGGATCTGGCAAAGTGGCGTGGAGGCTGCTTGGGGGCTTTGGAAGGTGACGCCTAAGGGAGCAAGGGTTCGAGTCTTTGGGCGACAATTTTGTTTTATTTTTTTTGTGCGTCAAGAGACTGGGCTAAGTATGCCTTAAAATTAATGGTGTGGCTTGGTGGACATGGAAGTCTAGTTGGCAAAGTGGCACTCATGCGCCACTTAGGCGCTGAAGGAGAGCAAGGGCGCTGGTTCGAGTGGGGGCAGTAGCATTTGGCGTTTTTATTTTTGTTAGTTGGTGATGGGATGAAGTAAGAAAGATTTAAAGTTAAATGTGGGGGCTTTGTGGCATGAAAGTCTTTGTGGCCGAGTGGCCTGGGGCATTGGGGGAAAGGTGTGCAACAGGTTGGTCCCAGGTTCGAATCAAGGGAGTGGCGTTTGGAGTTTTATTTTTTTCCTTTTTCACAGACTTGGTAAAGTGGTGGACTGACATGGGGAGCTTCAAATAGGATAAGATTAGATTAGTGTTTAGCTTTTAAATTCATTGGTGGGTAGTTTGTTTTATTTATTTATTTTTGATAAACATAGGATTATTTTATTTAGTTTACAATTAGTGATAATGGTTATATTTTTTGATTTAATAAGTGATAAAATATGGATAGATAGTGGGGAGTTGGCTAATTCAAAATTAATTTGAATTAGTGGCTGGAGCTTTTGAAGTGGCGACCAAAATTGGGAGTCTTCAAGGGGAAGCATGTGCGAATTGGCTATTTAATGGGCACCTTCTTTCATAAATTTCTTTTGACCTTTTAGAATCCTTCTAGTTATCTTTAGGTGCATTTCGATCACCAAACATTAACCCTTGCCGATTTCTCCTTTGGATTTTAGTCAAATATTTCTTTTGTCTTCTTTTAATCCCTTGATAGCCGAAACCTTTAGCCCTCCACCCCTCTTTTATTTTATCAAGTTTGAAGCCGAACCGGTGAAGTGGGGTGCTGTCGACATCTAAAGATTGTAGGAAAGTATTCTAGTTATTTTGGTTAGTGGGCAAAACCGAATGGTTGGCCTTAGTTTTGGGTATGGCCGAATATCTCTAGGGCCAAGTTGATGCTCTGTTTTGTGTTGTTTGTAGACGGCACCAAGGAGATTAAAAAGGGATTCTCTCAAAGTTAGACTCATCAAGGTAGGGTGGTGGGATTCCGACAGTTCAAGGGTTAGTGCAGTTTTTGGGATTCAAGTTTACTTTCGGTAGGGATGTTAGTAAGTGACTTAGATTCGTTAATAGTAGATTATAACTTTGTTGATTAATCATGTGGTTCCGATTAAGTATCATCGATGGATGCGAGTGCCAGTCAAGAGGGGAAAGGGAAGGTCACTGTCTCGAAGTTTAAGAAAAGAGCTGTCTCGGCGGTTCGAGATTGGCCACCGGGGTGTGGGCCAGGAGCAGGGGAGAACGATAGGCAGATAGCGGTAGTCTCGCTAAACGATAGCGTCGGGATCGAGGGTTTAGAGCTTCAGATCATAAGGTGTGTAGTTAGCCATTGTTTACGGGATTTGCGTGATATTTGCCTGTTTAACATGTTTGCTAACAAGTGCGATAAATGTGAAATTGATACCCTTGAAGGGGTATGGTGATGACCGAGTTAGTAGCAAATTGGTTAAAATGTGATAATTGATTTTAATATGTGAGTATGCCTATAATTGTGAATATCATGCACATGCATCATCTCGCATTATATTATGTTACATGTGCATGGGTGGGTTTTTGAAAGAAGATGCGGGTGTACTTGATGCGTGGTTGATGTCGACTTTGTGCTACATCGTGGATTGGCAATTGGCCGAGGTCGCGTTGTGGATCTTTGCGATTTAGTTCGCATGGTTACCTTGATTGATATCGTCTTTATGCCATATCGTGGCTTGATGGATTCTTGTGTGCTCCATCGTGGTTTGATGTTAGCTATCGCTACATCGTGGATGGCATTGGTTGCCTTTTGGAGGAAAAGGAGAGGGTGACTCGATAGTCCCCCGGTGTGTGGTAATTTGGATAAGGGGTGTGTAGCGGTTGGACCTTAGGATTGGGTTGGGTTTCATGTTGTATTGTTCCGTTATGAGGTGCTATGGAAATGGGCCAAGCCCAATATGACATGTGGATTGGTATGTTATGTGAACATACGTGGAAATGGGCCAAGCCCGATGTCAGTGGATTAATGAGAAAAGGGCCGAGCCCAAGACTTGAATGTGGATTGAATGTGGGCCAAGCCAGTTGTGGTAATGTCTAAATGATTATATTTATATGTTGCATTTGATAATTGGGTTGATTTGTGGCTAGCATGTGGGTGGATATCGGTGGTTTTAATTACACATTGAGTCAGTATGACTCACCCAATTATTTATCCAACATCGCAGTAATGTAATGATCGGACCGGGTTGGAGTGGATATGGGTGGCCCATGCAAAGGACGTTTTAAACATTTTCTTTATGCATTTTAATTTGAAGTACTTGAATTCATTACTTTTGTAATAAGGGCCACTTTTATTTAAAGTGTTCTATTTATGATTATTGAAGTTTATATTATACTTAGATATATCTTTTCCAAATAGTTTATATTATAATAAAACATAATAAAGTTTTAATTCAAACTAAGCTTATATTATTTAATAGTTTTAATGGAATTACTTCCTAAATAAACAAGATTTTCAAGTTTTATTCTAAAGACAAAGATTTTCAACATTTTTTTTCCAGAATGACATAACCGATCCATCCAAGACTGTGGGTGGGTTTGGGGATGTTACACAAATCTGATCTTACATGGGATCTTCCTTAGGTGTTTCCTTTTGAAACTCACCATTTCCATGTCTTGACATGGTCTTACGCGGTATCCTTGCCATATGAACTCACCAATGCCATGCCTTGGCTTGGACTTACATGGGATCCTTGCCTTATAGTAACTTATCAATGCCATGTCTTGACATGGACTTACATGATATCCTTGCCTCATAGCAACTTATCAATGACATGTCTTGACATGGACTTACATGATATCCTTGCCTTATAGTAACTTATCAATGCCATGTCTTGACATGGACTTACATGATATCCTTGCCTTATAGTAACTTATTAATGCCATGTCTTGACATGGACTTACATGATATATTTGCCTTATAGTAACTTATCAATGCCACATCTTGACATGGACTTACATGATATCCTTGCCTTATAGTAACTTATTAATGCCATGTCTTGACATGGACTTACATGATATATTTGCCTTATAGTAACTTATCAATGCCATGTCTTGACATGGGCTTACATGATATCCTTCATTCCTTAATGCCGATGCCATGTCCCCGACATGGTCTTACATGGGCTTTCCTTGTCTCATGTTGTGACATAGGTATCTTCGCTGTTCTGAACCTTCAAACAGGTTTTTCATTTACTTGCTCTTATTGATTTCCTTATTAAGGCATTATTAACCAATTTCATGAGAATAATAAGCATTTCAAAATATAATAGGAAATTTAAACATATTAATACATGAAACTTTAATTTCACACAAACTTACCTCGGTATTCCAAAATATGTGTAAATGTACAATTTAGTCCTCGACTTTATTCTTGCCTCGATTTCAATTTGAGCTTCGTATTTCTTGATCTATAATAAAAATTTAACTTGTTTAATACTTACATTATCTAAATTGACTCATAAATCATACTTTGTCAAAAATTACATTTTTGCCCCTAAACTTTCTCAAAATTACACTTTTGCCCCTAGGCTCATAAAATGATTTTCATTTAACTTCCTTATATTTCAAGCCTAGCCGATTCATTTTCATAACTATAGCAGCCTTCAATTTCTACTATTTCACCCATTTATGACCATTTTTATTACTTTTGCAATTTGGTCCTTACATGCATTTTTCATGAAAATCACTTAGAAAAAGATGTTTATACTACATCAAACTTACATATTCTTCCATAAAACATCAAAATGCATGCATGTCATACATGGGTAAATTTTTAAACATAAACCCTAGCTCAAAGTATAGCTAGAAATAGCTAAATCGAGCTACGAGGGTTTCAAAAATACAAAGAACATTAAAAACGGGCTAGGATGCATTTAGCTTGAAAGATGAAGAAACCTTAGCTATCGTTCCCTTATGATTTTCAGCCAAGAAGGAAGAAGATGGACATGATTTTGGCTTGCTTTTCCCTTTTAATTCTTTAATTTACCAAATGACAAAAATGCCCTTAATGATTATTTCTTGAGATTTTTCCTTCCTATGTCCATTTTTTTCCATCTCAACATATAGTGGTCTAATTGCTAAATAAAGACCTCTAATAATTTTTATAATTCTATTTCACACTTAATGTAACACCCCAAACCCGGCCTAGAAGTTAGGCCCGAATTTGGCATGTCACATGGAAGTGTTTTTTTTTTCTTTTCAAAACTATCTTTGCGATTGTTAAAAACTTGTTTGAGAATTATAGCCTCTTTGTTAAAACCCAAAACACTTAAGCAATTGTTATCGACTTGAAAACGTAATTATCTTTAAAAACCTTTTTGGTTGCGAAAACATATTTGAAATAACAATTTACGAAAATATGACGTTTGGAAATAGAGTTGCAGAAGCATTTTGAAAACATTAAGAAAACGTAGATAAAATACAAGTATTTTTGAGAGGTTGGTTCATGAGTCGACAATCAAGTAGTGGACTTTAAAATCGGGACTTTTGAAAATGATGTTGAAATTTTAAAGAGAATCGAAGTTTAATTATTTGTAAAAGTTTGCTATAAAATCCATTTATTAATCAATTTTGAATACCATTATTTATATTTTTAGAAAATTCCTTTTAAACAATTTAAGAAGAATAATAAAAACATCCAAAACATAAAGCAAAATAAAAATAGTCCAGAGGCCTTATTACAACTTTAAAACTCGAAACAATAAAAGTAATCAAATAAAACAGAAAGGTAGTTTACTAATATTCGAAAATGTCCAAACCCGTCCACATGCATAGTCATAAGGGTCAAAATTTTGCGAACCATACTTTCCATAGCATTCTCCATGAAATAAGCCACTTGTTCCCCTTACTTGCCTTTTCCTTTTGATTCCTTTCCCCAACCTCAACCTTGCCTTAATTCTTTAGCCACCATACCAAAAATAAAGAAGTCAAACTTGCCATAAATACCTCTTGGCCGACACTTAAGGAAAGAGTGCAAAAATATTTGTCAAAAATTACACACAAACGGATTTGAACCTTTTCCCTCAAGGTACTTCACTTGATGCCATAACCTCTTTACCAATAGCTCATTTATGCAAGCACATTACTTATTTATTTCGATAAGCTTTAAAGCTACTTGCCATCTCTCCTTAAAGTGCTAAAATACCCAATTTTTCCTAAGGCCCAATTAAACCGGAGACTTCATAGAAACCTTGTAACCTTTCAAATTCACTTAACTAATCAGTACAATTTGCAATAATGCCATTCTCTTGTTCTCAAAAATTTTTAAACACTCCTACGCCCAAGGCCCATTGTGTAATATCCTAGATTAGGGGTTATGCATTTAGAGCATAACTCAAGTGTTAGTAGGCTTTAAGTGTGTTTGGAGGTGTTTTAAGGGTTTTGAGAACCCTAGGATATTGAAGAATGCCTTAGAAAATTTTTAGAATTTAAGTCTAAGAAGGTGAAAGCTTTGGAAAAATATTGGAATTTTAAGTCTAAAGGAGAAGCTAGGTGAAGGAGGTCTTAAAAGAAATTGTGGGGAGGTTGTGGCACAAAAGAACTAGCAACAAAGTGGCAAGGGATGCCACCTGGAGTGCTGGGGAGTTTGCGTCAAAGGGAGCTTCAGGGGGAGGAGGTTCGAGCAACGTAGGAAGCATTAGAGACTTGTATTTTTGCGTCAAAAAGGGGAACTAGAACAATAAGGCTTTAAGGGGAATTCGTGAGGGATTTATGCCACAAGAAATCATGTGGTAAAGTGGCAACGAGTGCCAGGTGCAGTGACAAGGGCCTTGGTTCGAATCACGTAGGCAGCATATAGTGGGGTTTTATTGTTGGACTTTTGGCGTCAAGAAGGAGAAGTTGGGCTAATGAGGCCTTAAGGAAATATGTAGGGGTTCTTGGACATGAAAGTGAGCTTGGTAAAGTGGCTGCAAGGCGCCACTTAGGGCCTTGGGGCATGACACCATGAGCAAAGGGAAAAGGGGCCTAGGTTCGAGTCTTGTGGACAGCAAGGGGAGTGCTTTTATTTTTTTTTGGCGTGTGACGTCAAGAGAGAAGGGAGAAGAGATGGACGGCTTTGGGACTTTGGAAGGTAAGGATAAGCTTAGTTTTTCTTTAAATTTTTGGCTAAGGTAGGATAAATGTTGTTTTATTTATTTCATTTATTTTTAAAGGAGTAAGATAAGAGATATTATAGGGGTGTGATAAGGGATTATGTGATTGATTATTTTATTTTTATTTATTAAGGTGATAAGAGAGAAATATGAGGATTTGATAAGGAGTTGATAAGGTGGCCGGCCAAGGGACTCTCTTGGTGAATATTTTCGGTTTTGAAGAGGTGGTAGGGTGTGCCGAATTTAGTCTTTGTGTGTGTTAAATTCTCCCTTTTTCATCTTTGTGTTCTGCCGAACTTTTGCACCTTATTTTTTCCCTTTGATAAAAGTCGAAAGTTAGAACCTTTTTGTGATTTTCTTTCTTCTTTCACATCTTTTCTTTTCTTTTGCTTGAGCCGAAATCACTCTTAAACATAGCCATTGCCGAATTTTATTAAGTCTCATACTCCCTTCATCTTTTTGTTAAAGGCCGAATCTCAAGGCTAGTCTTTCTTCTATTCCATTGAAGCCGAATCTTTAAGGGGCTATCGACTTTTCTCTTGTAGTCTCTTCAAGCGACATAGTGGTAAGTATGATCTTTCTTAGCAATCGATTTCTCTTCTTCTTCAGTTAGTATGTCAAAATCAAGGGTTGGCTTGGTATTTTGGTTGGCCGAACCTTAAAAGGGCTTTGATCTAAGGTTAGTCGAATATTCATAAGCCATGATCTAATGTTTCTTTTGTTTGTGCCAACGACAGGGATCATTAATGGAGGTCTTTTGGGATTCTTGTAGCCAACGTTGGAAGAAGTATTTGAGTAACCAAGGTAAGTAATGTAGTTTCGGCCAAGGGATATATCCATAAGTGCTCATGTGTTAAAGCCGAACCTAACCCCTAACATACAGGGATTTCGTCAACTTCATAGACAAGTGGTAATTCGGGATTTTGGTAAGCAAGGTAAGTGATTCATGGTATTCGGCCATAGGCCATATTTGGTATTTAAGTTAGCCGATTCTAACTTTGATGTTTAGGGGTAAATCGACAGTGGTTAAGAGGAGCTTTCGGGACCTTGATCCAATTTTTGGTAAGATTGTTAAGTTGTGATTTGGACATTTGTTTAAGAGTTTGTATTAATGGGTTTTGATTTAAGTGTTTGTCGATGGACATGGATGCCAGTCGAGAAGGTAAAGGGATAGTCCCTATCCCGAAGTTTAAGAAGAGATCGATTTACTTGGTCGGGATTGGCCACCGGTATGGGCCAAAGATCGTATCAGGAGAGTAGGCAAATAGCCGTAGTGTCGCTTAGTGATAGCATCAGTATCGAAAGCGTAGTTCTCCAAGTGATCAGGTGTGTAGTTAGCCTACCGTTTTTCGGATTTATGATTGTATGAGATATCTGTTTGTGTGCTATGAATGTGCTAACTAGTGCAGTGGAAATTGTGATATGGATACCCTCAAGGGGTATGTCAATAATCTGGTAAGTACCAAATCTGATGAAATGTGATTATTAATATGAATATGTGATAATACGTTTGATGAACATGCCCATGCATCATTATATTATATCATTATTTTATATGGCATGTGCATGGGTGGGATATGAAAGAAGGACAGGGTATACTTTGAGTACGTGGTTTGATGAATGGCTCTGTGCCTCATCGTGGTTGATATAGGCTATGTGCCATATCGTGGTTACTGATGGCTTTATGCTCATCGTGGTTTTGATGTTAGCTACGGCTACATCGTGGATTGACGTCGACTAAGGTCGCGTTGTGGATTATTTGCGATTAAGTTCGCGTGGACGGCATTTGTTGCCTTGTTGGAGTAAAAAGGAGAGGGTGATTCAATAATCCCCTGGTGTGTGGTAGGCTGGATACGGGGGTGTGTAGAGGATGGACCCTAGGCTGGGTTGGGCTTCATAATTACATAATTTGATATGTGAATATATGTGAAAATGGGCCAAGCCCAACATGTGATATGAATAAATGTGGAAATGGGCCAAGCCCAGTATGTGATGTGGATTAATGTGGTAATGGGCCAAGCCTAGTATGTAGAAACATGTGGTTAATTACACAATTATAAGAATGTGATATGGTTATGGGCCCAGCCCAATATGTGAACTCTATTGATGTGAATATGGGCCAAGCCCAATAAGTGAAATCCTGTGAATAAGTTGCATTAATATCAGTTATGTGGGTAAGTATGTGGTTTGACATGTGGGTGGAATTCAGTGGACTAAGTGCACACCGAGTCCATATGACTCACCCAAAATTTTTATCAACATCGCAGTGATGCTTGGACCGGGGTTAGAGTGGATACAAGGTGGCCCATGTAAGAAGTTTTGCTTGTTTTAAGTGTTTTATATTTCCAAGATTTATGAATTATTATTTAATGTAATAAGGGCCACTTAAAGTATTTGAATTTCACTATGATTCAGCTTGTATTTATAATTAAGTTAATATTATGTATGTTTTATTTTAAAAGCTATTTTGATCTCAAAGGTCATATCGAGTTTTGAATCCAGTATTTTATAACAATTAAGTTTTAATGGGCTTTCTAATAGATAATGTTTTACAAAAGACAATAAATTTATATGTTTTACTCTTAAGTAAGAATGTTTTCAAACGTTTTCTGCAGTGGCATTTCAAATTCGGTCGTAGTGAATGGGCCGGGTTTGGGGTGTTACAGTTTGGTATCAGAGCCAGGTTCAAAACTCGGCTTTGAGGGATTTGGGCCCAAAAATGTTTTTCCAAAATGGGCTTTTCAAAAATATAAGATTTTATGAACTATTTTAGGTTGATTCTGGCATGGCACCTGTATCTCCGACCCGAAGTCCACCAGGTAAGTACCTCTGATTATTGAAGTGATTTATATGTGAATGTTATTGGCTTATTTGGGCTCGTAGATTAGAATATTAGGGCTATTGAACCCTAGGGCTAGTGCACTCAAACACATGCATAAGACTTAAGTGCAACTAAACAAACTCAGGTCTAAGTCACGAGTCAAGGTGTGGCAACCATTGTACGCATGTCTAGGAGTGGATTCGGTAAGAGCTCGACTCACCTCCTCTTTACTCGGATCCTACCTGGTGCGTAGTGACGGTTCACCCTAACCAAGAGGACTTATTCACAGGCTAAACCGATAATTAAAACCCGGAAGGGACTAGCCATATTGTTTTATAAACACCTTAGTTTCTAAATTACCCCTTTGATTTGTAACAAAATCTATTTTTGAAAAATTTCTCGAAAATTTTTTTCTGGTGTGCCAAATTACTAAAATGCCCTGTGTTGTAAATTACTAAAATACCCTTAGTTTTTAAGATTTTCAAAATACCTCAACTTTTGCTAAAATGTTTCTACTTTACAAAATACCAAAACTTCGCTTTACAAATATCAAGATACCCCGATTTGGAAAATTTACAAAATGTTCTCGACTTCCAAAATTACCAAATAACCCCGATTTACAAATTTTGCAACACCTCCGATTTGGAAAACAAATTTTCAAGATAACCCCGAGGTTTTGTAAATTCTAAAATACCTTTGATTTGTAAAATATTTTTGAATTAACCCCGATTTATTACCAAAATACCCTTATAGGAAAAATGATGAAATTACCCCAGGTGGGGAATGATCAGAATGCCCAAAGTAGTGAAGTGAATGTTGTGAATGAATGTGTCTCTATCGAGATGGATGAATGTGAATGTGAATATGAATCTCTGAATTAGAATAGTAAACTTGAAACTAAGACTATGATTGATCGAGAGAACCGCTATTAAACTCTTTTTCATAAAACTGTTGCGGATAAACAGTGGAACAAAGAACTAATGCATAAAACTTTTTAATCAGATTAAATCACAATGTTAGTAATGAGTTCTAGTGGACGTGGTCGAGGTAAAATGATGATCGTAACCAGAGGGTCCGCCATGGGACAAAAATGATGTGCCCGCCGCTGGTAAGCGGAGGATCAAGATTAGACTGGAGGAGATGGAGCAGTATCATTGGCTATGCTGTGAGTGCTAGAGCGAGTCGTGGGAGCTAATGTGGGCAATGGAACTCGAAAATCAGTGCCGAAAAGGCTTAAGTCAAACGGAGCTGAGATTTTTAGAGGAGTATCTGGAGTAGCGTCGAATGTAGCGGAGTACTGGCTAGAGGTAGTTGAAACAATTATGGATGATTTGGATCTAACTACTGAGGAAAAGCTTAAAGGTTCTGTCTCGTTGCTCTGCGATGAAGCTTATCGATGGTGGCTCACTGTCAGGCAAGGGACCCCTGCAGATCGATTGGATTGGGAGTATTTTAAGGTTGAGTTTGAAGGAAAGTATGTGGGAGCTAGTTATTTAGACTCGCAAAGGAAAGCGTTCCTGAACTTGGTACAAGGAAGTAAGTCGGTAGCGGAGTATGAAGTAGAATTTGTGCGGTTAAGTCAAGATGCTAAGGGATCGTGGCTACTAATTACGAAAGGTGTGTTCGATTCAAGATGGATTATGGATGAGTCATGCAGTGTTGATTGCTCAGCAAAGAGAAAGAGACTTTGCTGTTCTAGTGGAGAAAGCTCGGATAGCTGAAGAAGTTAAGAAGACTGTGAGGAAAAACTGAAAAAAGAATAGGAATCTGAATAAGAGAAGGTTTGGATCATCGGAATCATCTGAAGGTTTTCATAAAAGGCCAAGGATTGAGAATTCTATACGTGTACCTGTACCAGTTGCAGAGAATCGGAGTCGTCTATGTGCCCAATGTGGGAGAGCTCATGTAGGAGAATGTTGGGGAAGTAGCAAGGAATGTTTTCGGTGTGGATCTAAGGCTCATTTGGTTAAGAAATGTCCTCAAGTGATGGATAGGGCTCGAGGCCAAGGTCGTAGAACCCCAAGCAGAGGTGCTGAAGGTTCAGATGTGAGGCAACCAAGGATGGCTTAGGCAATCAGTCGTAGCAAGGAGGAAGTTGGCCCAAGTAGGATCGGGTATGTTCCCTATTCCTAGAATCTATTTATTGCCTTGATTGATAAAAAGTTAGTTCGTTCTTGTATTGCTAGTAAAGTGCCTGAAAACTTGGGTGTGAACCTAGAGACTGTGCCTAGGAAGTGTGATAGTATTATTAAAATCAGAGTGCGCAGCAGTAGAGTTGTGTGATGAGTTAAAGATACACGATTGTTCGATAGTAAGTAATTTTGAGGACGAAATTATTTTTAAGGAGGGTAGAACTGTAATATCCTAGATTAAGGGTTATGCGTTTGGAGCATAACTCAAGTGTTAGTAGGCTTTAAGTGTGTTTAGAGGTGTTTTAAGGGTTTTGAGAACCCTAAGATATTGAAGAATGCCTTAGAAAATTTTTAGAATTTAAGTCTAAGAAGGTGAAAGCTTTGGAAAAATATTGGAATTTTAAGTCTAAAGGAGAAGCTAGGTGAAGGAGGTCTTAAAAGAAATTGTGGGGAGGTTGTGGCACAAAAGAACTAGCAACAAAGTGGCAAGGGACGCCACCGAAGTCTTTGGGAGTTTGCGCCAAAGGAGCTTCGGGGAGGAGGTTCAAGCAACGTAGGAAGCATCAGAGACTTGTATTTTTGCGTCAAAAAGGGCAACTAGGACAATGAGGCTTTAAGGGGAATTCGTGAGGGATTTATGCCACAAGAAATCATGTGGTAAAGTGGTAGTGGAGCACCAGGTGCAGTGACAAGGGCCTTGGTTCGAATCACGTAGGCAGCATATAGTGGGGTTTTATTTTTGGACTTTTGGCGTCAAGAAGGGAAAGTTGGGCTAAGGAGGCCTTAAGGAAATATGTAGGGGTTCTTGGACATGAAAGTGAGCTTGGTAAAGTGGCTGCAAAGTGCCACTTAGGGCCTTGGAGCATGACGCCATGAGAAAAGGGAAAGGGGCCTAGGTTTGAGACTTTTGGACGAGAGGGGAGTGCTTTTATTTTTTTTTTTTTGGCATGTGACGTCAAGAGAGAAGGAGAAGAGATGGATGGCTTTGGGACTTTGGAAGGTAAGGATAAGCTTAGTTTTTCTTTTAATTTTGGCTAAGGTAGGATAAATGTTGTTTTATTTATTTCATTTATTTTAAAGGAGTAAGATAAGAGATATTATAGGGGTGTGATAAGGGATTATGTGATGGATTATTTTATTTTTATTTATTAAGGTGATAAAAGAGAAATATGAGGATTTGATAAGGAGTTGATAAGGTGGCCGGCCAAGGGACTCTCTTGGTGAATATTTTCGGTTTTGAAGAGGTGGTAGGGTGTGCCGAATTTAGTCTTTGTGTGTGTTAAATTCTCCTTTTTCATCTTTGTGTTTTGTCAACTTTTGCACCTTATTTTTCCCTTTGATAAAAGCCAAAGTTAGAACCTTTTGTGTAAAGAATTTCTTTCTTCTTTCACATCTTTTCTTTTCTTTTGCTTGAGCCAAAATCACTCTTAAACATAGCCATTGCCAAATTTTATTAAGTCTCATACTCCTTCATCTTTTTTTAAAGGTCAATCTCAAGGCTAGTCTTTCTTCTATTCCATTGAAGCCGAATCTTTAAGAGTCGTCGACTTTTCTCTTGTAGTCTCTTCAAGCGACATAGTGGTAAGTATGATCTTCCTTAGCAATCGGTTTCTCTTCTTCTTCAGTTGGTATGCCAAAATCAAGGGTTGGCTTGGTATTTTGGTTGGCCGAACCTTAAAAGGGCTTTGATCTAAGATTAGCCGAATATTCATAAGCCATGATCTTGTGTTTCTTTTGTTTGTGCCAACGACAGGGATCATTAAAGGAGGTCTTTTGGGATTCTTGTAGCCAACGTTGGAAGAAGTATTTGAGTAACCAAGGTAAGTAATGAAGTTTTAGCCAAGGGATATATCCATAAGTGTTCATGTGTTAAAGCCGAACCTAACCCCTAACATGTAGGGATTTCGTCAACTTCATAGACAAGTGGTAATTTGGGATTTTGGTAAGCAAGGTAAGTGATTCATGGTATTTGGCCATAGGCCATATTTGGTATTTAAGATAGCCAATTCTAACTTTGATGTTTAGGGGTAAATCGACAGTGGTTAAGAGGAGCTTTTAGGACCTTGATCCAATTTTTGGTAAGATTGTTAAGTTGTGATTTGGACATTTGTTTAAGAGTTCGTATTAATGGGTTTTGATTTAAGTGTTTGTCGATGGACATGGATGCCAGTCGAGAAGGTAAAGGGATAGCCCCTATCCCGAAGTTTAAGAAGAGATCAGTTTCTGCCATTCGAGATTGGCCACTGGGTGTGGGCCAGCGTCAGAATAGGAGAGTAGGCAAATAGCCGTAGTGTTGCTTAGTGATAGCATCAGTATCGAAAGCATAGTTCTCCAAGTGATCAGGTGTGTAGTTAGCCTACCGTTTTCTGGGTTTATGATTGTATGAGATATTTGTATGTGTGTTATGAATGTGCTAACTAGTGCAGTGGAAATTGTGATATGGATACCCTCAAGGGGTATGTCAATAATCTAGTAAGTACCAAATCTGATGAAATGTGATTATTAATATGAATATGTGATAATACGTTTGATGAACATGCTCATGCATCATTATATTATATCATTATTTTATGTGGCATGTGCATGGGTGGGATATGAAAGAAGGGCAGGGTGTACTTCGAGTACGTGGTTTGATGAATGGCTCTGTGCCTCATCGTGGTTGATATAGGCTATGTGCCATATCGTGGTTACTGATGGCTTTATTCTCATCGTGGTTTTGATGTTAGCTACGGCTACATCGTGGATTGACGTCGACTAAGGTCGCGTTGTGGATTATTTGTGATTAAGTTCACGTGGACGGCATTTGTTGCCTTGTTGGAGTAAAAGGAGAGGGTGATTCAATAATCCCCTGGTGTGTGGTAGGCTGGATACGGGGGTGTGTAGAGGATGGACCCTAGGCTGGGTTGGGCTTCATAATTGCATAATTTGATATGTGAATATATGTGAAAATGGGCCAAGCCCAACATGTGATATGAATAATGTGGAAATGGGCCAAGCCCAGTATGTGATGTGGATTAATGTGGTAATGGGCCAAGCCAGATGTGGAAACATGTGGTTAATTACACAATTATAAGAATGTGATATGGCTATGGGCCAAGCCCAATATGTGAACTCTATTGATGTGAATATGGGCCAAGCCCAATAAGTGAAATCCTGTGAATAAGTTGCATTAATATCTGTTATGTGGGTAAGTATGTGGTTTGACATGTGGGTGGAATTCAGTGGACTAAGTGCACACTGAGTCTGTATGACTCACCCAAAAATTTTTATCAACATCGCAGGTGATGCTTGGACCGGGGTTGGAGTGGATACAAGGTGGCCCATGCAGAAGAAGTTTTGCTTGTTTTAAGTGTTTTATATTTTCAAGATTTATGAATTATTATTTAATGTAATAAGGGCCACTTAAAGTATTTGAATTTCGCTATGATTCAGTTGTATTTATAATTAAGTTAATATTATGTATGTTTTATTTTAAAAGCTATTTTGATCTCAAAGGTCATATCAGAGTTTTGAATCCGATATTTTTATAACAATTAAGTTTTAATGGGCATTCTAATAGATAATGTTTTACAAAAGACAATAAATTTATATGTTTTTACTCTTAAGTAAGAATGTTTTCAAATGTTTTCCGCAATGGCATTTCAAATTCGGTCATAGTGAATGGGCCAGGTTTGGAGTGTTACACATTGGGCCCAATCCTACTAGGCCCAATTTTAGGATGTTACAATTCTACCCTTATTAAAGAAATTTTGTCCTCGAAATTTCCAACCATCTACTAAATGCATCGCTCAAATCACACCACTAAGCTTTCACTGCGCACTCTGATCTTAAAAAAACACAATGTACTTTTAACAAAATCTTGAATCCTCTTTCACACAACCAAACATCTAACCACAAAAGCAAATAGTTGTCTACCATTTATACTTAGAATTTTCTACATTCAATCATCATGTCCAACCAAAACATACCTGACTTGATTGTGATGTAACAATCCTGAGCCTTATGCTCCTTAGACCTGCATCTCAAGCATGCTCCTGACCTCCTCTAGCATTCCCCCAGATGACACCTTCTGCAATGATCGCAAGCCAAAAAGTTTGGACGTGCCTTAGCACGCTTTACGAACGAGACTGTAATCCAAAAAAAACCACGATCTCCTTTCTTCTTACAGTCCACAGACCCAACTCAAAGTGCTTCACTAATTTCCTTAACCTCCTTCAATACCTTCTTAACTATCTGTGTCAGCTCATCAACCCCAACTCGATCATGAGATCCCATCTCAGCCACTGGCGATGCCAACGTCTCCCTTTCGAAAACATGCCTCGGTGCAAAGATCTAGCCCTAGCACCTCAGACTCTACCACGTCCACGTCTACTGCGTCTGCGTCTTCTAGTGCTCATGTTCACTAAGTCGATATAATCTGATTAAGAGTTTTAAGAATCATTATGCTATTCGATGTTTATTAAACAATATTTTATGGAGTATGAGTAGAAAAGTTATTTTCGTAAAATGCATCTTATAGTCTCAATCTCTATAGTTTCAGCTCCTAAAGCTAAAAGTTCTATAGTATTTCTACTATCATACCACAATAATCATAATATGAAAACATAAACTTACTTGACTTGGTGTCGGATACTCATGGTGACATACTTCCTTTGGAACATATATTTATAAATCAAAATTCTAAACAGCTTTGGAAAACGCTTTTAAACCCAAACCACGGTCGAGTTTTGCAACTGGGCTCTGATACCATAGAATATAACACCCTAAACCCGTCCACATGCATAATCATAAGGGTCAAAATTTTGCCAACCATACTTTTCATAGCATTCTCCATGAAATAAGCCACTTGTTCCCCTTACTTGCCTTTTCCTTTAGATTCTTTTCCCCAACCTCAACCTTGCCTTAATTCTTTAGCCACCATACCAAAAATAAAGAAGTCAAACTTGCCATAAATACCTCTTGGCCGACACTTAAGGAAAGAGTGTAAAAATATTAATCAAAAATTACACACAAAGGGATTTGAACCTCTTCCCTCAAGGTACTTCACTTGATGCCATAACCTCTTTACCAATAGCTCATTTATGCAAGCACATTACTTATTTATTTCTATAAGCTTTGAAGCTCTTTACCATCTCTCCTTAAAGTGCTAAAATACCCAATTTTTCCTAAGGCCCAATTAAACCCGAGACTTCATAGAAACCTTGTAACCTTCCAAATTCACTTAACTAATAAGTACAATTTTCAATAATGCCATTCTCTTGTTCTCAAAAATTTTTAAACACTCGTACACCCAAGGCCCATTGGGCCCAATCCTACTAGGCCCAATTTTGGGATGTTACAATTCTACCCTCCTTAAAAAAATTTCGTCCTCAAAATTTCCAACCATCTACTAAACGCATCGCTCAAATCACACCACTAAGCTTTTGTCACAAGACTGATCTTTAAAAAAAACACAATGTACTTTTAACAAAATCTTGAATCCTCTTTCACACAACCAAACATCTAACCACAAAAGCAAACAGTTGTTTACCATTTATACTTAGAATTTTCTACATTCAATCATCATGTCCAACCAAAACATACCTGACTTGATGGGGATGTAACAATCCCGAGCCTTATGCTCCTTAGACCTGCATCTCAAGCATGCTCCTGACCTCCTCCAGCATTCCCCTGGATGACGCCTTCTACAATGGTCGCAAGCCAAAAAGTTTGGACATGCCTTAACACGCTTTATGGAATGAGACTGCGATCCAAAAGAACCACGATCTCTTTTCTTCTAACAGTCCACAGACCCAACTCGAAGTGCTTCACTAATTTCCTTAACCTCCTTCAATACCTTCTTAACTATCTGTGTCAGCATCAACCCCAACTCGATCATGAGATCTCGTCTTAGCCACTAGTGATGCCTACATCTCCCTTTCGAAACATGCCTCGGTGCCGAAGATCTAGCCCTAGCACCTCGGCCTCTACCACATCCACGTCTACACGTCCGCATCTTCTAGCGCTCATGTTTACTAAGTCGATATAATCTGATTAAGAGTTTTATGAATCATTATGCTATTCGATGTTTATTAAACGATATTTTATGGAGTATGAGTAGAAAAGTTATTTTCGCAAAACGCATCTTATAGTCTCAATCTTTATAGTTTCAGCTCCTAAAGCTAAAAGTTCTATAGTATTTCTACTATCATACCACAATAATCATAATATGAAAATATAAACTTACTTGACTTGGTGCGAATACTCATGGTGTCATACTTCCTTTAGAACATATATTTATAAATCAAAATTCTAAACAGCTTTGGAAAACGCTTTTGAACCCAAACCATGGCCGAGTTTTGCAACTGGGCATACCATAAAATGTAACACCCCAAACCCGTCCACATGCATAGTCATAAGGGTCAAAATTTTGCCAACCATACTTTTCATAGCATTCTCCATGAAATAAGCCACTTGTTCCCCTTACTTGCCTTTTCCTTTAGATTCCTTTCCCCAACCTCAACCTTGCCTTAATTCTTTAGCCACCATACCAAAAATAAAGAAGTCAAACTTGCCATAAATACCTCTTGGCCGACACTTAAGGAAAGAGTGCAAAAATATTAGTCAAAAATTGCACACAATAGGATTTGAACCTCTTCCCTCAAGGTACTTCATTTGATGCCATAACCTCTTTACCAATAGCTCATTTATGCAAGCACATTACTTATTTATTTCTATAAGCTTTGAAGCTACTTACCATCTCTCCTTAAAGTGCTAAGATACCTAATTTTTCCTAAGGCCCAATTAAACCCGAGACTTCATAGAAACCTTGTAACCTTCCAAATTCACTTAACTAATAAGTACAATTTGCAAAAATGTCATTCTCTTGTTCTCAAAAATTTTTAAACACTCCTATGCCCAAGGCCCATTGGGCCCAATCCTACTAGGCCCAATTTTGGGATGTTACCTTAAACCTTCTAGAATCTCATATTTTCAAATCCTTGCAATTTAGTCCTAATGGACAATTTGTTAACTAATTAATAAAATTCCTTCATGAAATTTTCACACAACCATGCAAATACCTCATAAGCCTTATAAAATCATTTAAACACATATTTCTTCTTCGAATTTGTGGTCTCGCACCACTATTCCGACTATGCCCTAAGTTGGGCTGTTACACTAACACCCAAATGAGGCAAAACTTTTTCAACATTTAAGCTACTAATAAGATAAAGAATAGTATAACTCCCTAGATCCTTAAGCTTGGTGGGTACTTTGTTTTGGAGAATGGTCCAGCAATCCTCATTGAGCTCCGTAGTTGACAAGTCGTCTAACTTCCTTTTATTTATTAACAGCTCCTTTAAAAACTTTGCATACTTTGGCATCTGTGAAAAGGCTTCAACAAAAGGTAAGTTACCATGCAATTTTTTCAAAAGTTCAAGAAATTTACCATATTGTTCTTTTATTCAGGTCTTGCTTGAATACTGTTGGATATGGAATTCGCGATTTGTATTCTCTGACCATCGGCTTACGCTCTTTCTTGTTTTCCTCAACCCCATCATTTTTCTCAACAAATACTAGATTTACCTTCTTTTCAGGCTCAACTAACTCTTCCACGCTTCGAACAGTAATTGCGTGGACTTGCTACTTTGGGTTGGTTTCAGTGTTACTAGGTATGCTACCTTGCTATCTCTTTGAAACCAGTTTAGCAAGCTACCCAATCTGACTTTCAAGCCCTTAAATTGATGCTTGCTGATTTTTCAGAGCTTTCTTAGTGTTTTGAAATCAAATTTTGGACACCGAAATAAATTTAGCTAACATCTCCTCAAATTTTAGTTTTTTTCTTGCTGATAAATGTATTGAAAACCCAAAGGGGTTGTAACCTTTGATTACCTTGACCACCCCAATTAAAATTTGGATGGTTCCTCCATCTTGAATTATATTTATTGCTATACCGGTTATTTTAAGGTCTAGAATTATTACCCATAAAGTTGACTTGCTTGTGCTCCATGTTAGAACCGAAAGGTAAACATTCTGGATTTATTATCCCTGCTCTAGTTGCATCACATTGCATTACTAGATTCATCGTGTTATTGTAACTCAAACCATCAATATTAAAAACACTGACTACTTTAATCAGTTTTGTTCTCATGACTTGCCACTAATAGTTATTTAGTGCCATCTTCTCAATAAACTCTTGGGATACCTTAAGTGTCTTAGTATTCAATGTTCCACCAACTGCTAAGTCAATTAGTTGCCTAATCAAGGGATTCAAACTATTGTGAAAGGTTTGAACTTGTAACCACAAAGGTAACCCATTATGAGGACACATTCTTAAAAATCCTTAAATCTCTTCCATGCATCATGTAATGTCTCAAACTTAATTTGAGAAAAAGAAGAGATGACGTTCCTTAACTTAGTTGTTTTAGCTAGTGTGAAGCACTTCAACAGAAACGTCTCAGTCATCTGATCCCAAGTTATGAAAGAACCCCGTGGAAGCGAATTCAACCACTATTTTGTCTTGCTCCTTAAATAGAATAGGAACAAGTGTAAGCATATGAAATCATCAGTAATGCCATTAAGCTTAAATATGATGCAAATCTCTAGAAATTTAGTCAAATGAGCATTTGGATCTTCATATTATAACTCATCAAACTGGACATATTGTTGTACCATCTGAATTGTGTTTAGCTTTAGCTTAAAATTGTTTCAAGCAATAGTCGGTCTGACGATACTCCATTCAGTCCCAATCAAATTTGGCTTAGCATAATCATACATAGTATGAGGATCATGAGGTTGCTAATTATTTTGATTATTTTCCATCTCCACAATAATATCCTTTTCCTCTTGATCATCTACTAAAATCTATTGACTTTGCCTTGCTTCTCTAACTTTTCTCTGATTTATGCGAGCAGCTTTCTTGATCTCACTAATAAAAACTAACGGTTCAAACGAATTTCCTCTAGTCATAAACTGAAAGAACTTGTTAGAATGAAACAAACAAAAAATTAGAATGTAAAAATTAAATTAAAAACAAAAATATTAGAATTAAAATAAATAATGGCTAAATTAATAGAAATAAAGTTTTCCTAATATTTTAATCACCGGCAACAGCACCAAAAACTTGATCCGTCGTAAACTAACAAAACATCTGACTAAGGCAAGTGCACCTATTAATTACTAGTATAGCTACGAGGAGCAAAGATATCTTTCCTACGAAGACTAAAAGTACTAGTAATTACCATCTTTCTATTATTTAACCAATAAATTTGAGTGATTGATTAAAACTAAAATTAACTAAATTAATTAACTACGAACGCAACAAAGAACAAATCAGGAAAATAAACGATTAACAACCAAAAATAAAATAATACCCAGGAATGAATACACTTAGATTTCATCTATCATTATCAATATAAATTATGCACTTTATTTACTTAGTATCTTGATCCGTAGAAATACCTAAATTATGCTAATATCTCTTTCGGGAGTAAGAGCAACTGACTCTAGGTTGATTAATTAAAATTTCTTTCTAATTAAAACTCATATTATCGCATTAACTCGATTTATGGATTCCTCTATTAGATTTGACTCTAAGATGATAGATTTATGTCATTGTATTTCTAGGATTAGATGCAGCTCCACTCAATTATGCAAGATCTACTCTTAAACAGGGTTTATTCCTCCTCTGATTTAAGCACATCAAACACAGATCAATAGGCTAGAAATATTAAACCAAGAATTAAGCACACATAATTGAGAACAAGATCTAAGTATTTATTATGTAAAATAAAAATCAAAAGAAGAAATTCATCATAGGGTTCATCTCCCTATGTATTTAGAAATTTAGTTTATGCTTCCAAATAAAAACAAAGAAACTCATGACGACTTCCTAAGAAATCAACTGGGAGTCTTCAATCTTGATAGAAATCTACTTCAAAATCAACTTCAATGGTGTTTTTCAAGATGTTTTCTTAAGTATCCTATAACAGCTCTCTCCTACCTTCTTATTTTTGTCATATATATGTCTTAAAATTCCCGAAAACCCAAAAATCTCATTTTTCTACTATTTAGATTGCTAATTTGCAAAATTGACACGGTCGACCACGTGGTCATGTGGCAGATCAAGTGGCTCATATGACGGTGTGGAAAGGGTCAGTCCGTGTGGCTCCTGTACCTTGCTTCGATTTTTTAGTTTTCACTCCTTTTGCTTCCAAATGCTCTCTAAGTATAAAAACATGAATTTAAAGAATTAGTAACATAAAATTCACCACAAACATCAAATAATAACCCAAAAATACATTAATAATGAGATTAAAACATCTTACATTTAGCATTTATCACTATCATTTATATTGCACACATGAATATTAGCTCAAAAATCCAATCACCATCCAAAGGTTTAGTTGCTGTAGCCATATGAACTTTAGTCGCTGTGCTAATTTTCATTTTAGTTACAATTGCAACAAGTTCCTTCATATCTTAGGTAACAGCCAGTTTGTAGATTTGAAACGTAAAGATATTGGATTTCAGATCAGCGACAGAGTGTTTCTAAGAGTACTGACTTGAATTACCATCAAAGTTAGAACAGGTTTATAATGTATTTAAGTTATTTATGTTGCGATCAGCTCATTCGTATATAATTTCTCAGACAGATGTTGAGATTTAGTCAAAAAGTCAAATAATGAAGAACCTATCAGAATTTTAGTTCGAGAGTTTAAAGGTTTGTGAAACAGTATCCTAACCTATTCACAAGTAAGATTTTCGGGGACGAAAATCCCTAAGGGGGAGACTTGTAACAACCCATTTTAGTCAAATCAGAACAATGGTCTCGGGACCAAAAATTTGATGGCAAAATTATTGTTTTAATGTCTACAACATGATAATGTGATTGTGTGAAAATTTCATTAAGAAATTTTATCGTTTAGCTGGTCAATTTGATAAAAATGACTAAATCGCATAAAGTATAAAACTTGAGTTCTATTAGCTAAAGGTTCTAATAGCTATATAACCTTAAATTTAAGGTCCTTATGTTGTAATTACACCATTATTAGTTTGAGTGGACAAATATGGACAAGTATTAAATGATTTTTATGTTATAAAACAAAGGTTAAATTAGTAATTAATGAATATTGGTTAATAAATAAAACAAAAGCTTTAATTCATTCATCTTTTCCAGTCAAGACTAGGGCTAAGAAAAGCCATTGTTGTGGTCAAATATTTGGCCATTGTTCTTGCTTGTAAGTAAGTCCAATTTTGTCCCATTTTTAATGATTTTTATGTTTTTGTGATTGTTGCAACTAGTACTGGCTAGCCCACGGACTAATTTGCAAAACTGTTAAAGATTTTGAATGATGCCTTTGATGAATATGTATGAGTTTTGATGTTTGATGATAGATTAATAATATTTATTATGAGTTATACAAGTTTTGTTAAGTGATTTTGAGTAAAAATACAAAATAGGAATTAAATTGAGAAATGTATAAAGTTAGTGGTTAAAATGTGAAATAAATGAAAATATGGCTGTTAGGGGCATAATGGTAATTTGGCTAGCATGGGTCTATTTTGAATTTCATTAATTTGTGATTTTATGAAATAAAGACTAAATTGTAAAAAATGTAAAATATGTAGGGCAAATGTGTAAAAGTGTTTTAAAGTGTGTTTTGGATTGAATTGAATAAATAAGCTGATTTTGATTACTTATAGATCAAGAAAAGAGGAATTGGACTTAGATCGGGGCAAAAGCAAAATAATTGAATAGTCGATCCATTTCGTCATTTCTGTACACGAGGTAAGTTCGTATATTTGAACTTAAATGTATTTATTCAATGGATGGATGGTATTGAGATTGTATTTATCCCATGGTTAAATGTGTAGAACTTAATTTAAATGTACGGTTTAAGTGGACGAGTTACTGAATAAGACTATAGATGGGCTATGGCATATCGGATAATAAGACCATAACTGGGTTATGGCATGTGAATGTAAGACCATGGCAGGGCTATGGAAATGTATGTGTAAGACCATAGTTGGACTATAGCATTGAAAAAATCAACATACTCCTACCGTAAGCATTTATAAACTCGAAGTGTTTTGATAAGTGAAATGGTGAGAATAGATATGTATCAATACAGGTATGTACGAAAAACTATTCGAATAATAAGTTAATGGAAGTTGAGAACTTCATGTTAACTTAGTGATTGATGCTTTAATGCACTTTAAGTCATCCATTTAGAAATGTTAATGAATGATGAGATTATTTCATATTTACATACGATTTTACTAAGCTTTATAACGTACTTTGTTTATTTGCTTCTATGTTTTATAGTATTTCGAAGCTAGCTCGGATCCGAGAATCGTTAGGGACTTCATTACACCATTGAACATCTATTTTGGTACTTTTGAAGTTGTGTATAGATGGTATATGGCATGTCTAAGCTTGTATCATTTTGGTATGTTTAATAGAAATGGATTTGACTATTTAAGTTAGCTTGTGATGATGAATTTGTTGATGTTTAAAGATGTATAAATGGCTTTGTTTTGAGTTTTGTAATTGACCTATATTGAGTGAGTGAGGTTGAATTGAAAATACATGTTTGAAATGGTTTAATTAAATAAGTTATATATGTGAATTATGTCTACTAAAGCAAGATGAGTTGATAGGTACTTGAATTGATAAATGGTATTGAATTGAGTATTAAAATGGTTGAAATAGATATAATATGATTGTTTATTGATTAATGACTTTTTGCTACATATTTGTGTCTTAAAATAGTACCATTTGAGCTTGTGTAGGTATGTACAAAATGAATGGCAAAATAGCTTGGTAAATAGCCTATTTTTGTCCACACGGGCAGAGACACAGGCATGTGTCTCAGCCGTGTGTGACACATGGTCATGTTACACGGTCTTGTGTCCCTTGGTGTTGAATTAGAATCAAGTCAGTATGCTCCACACAGCCTCACAAATGGGCATGTGACTTAGACGTGTGGCATAAGTCAGTATACCCTATAGGTTTGGCACGGCCTAGCACACGGGCGTGTGTGGGCACTTCGAAGGGCACACGGGCATGTATGTTGGCTGTGTGACCCAAGTCAGCAAGCTCACTTGTTTGGACACGGGGCAGGACACGGGCTAGGACACGGCCATGTGCTCCCATTTTGAATGTTCACATGGCCTGTGACACGGGTGTGTCTGGTGGCCATGTAAGACACACGGCCTGACCATACGGACGTGTGTCCCCTGTTTTAGAGAAATATTTACTAAGTGTTGAAAAATTTCCCGAGTATCCGATTTATTTCCTAACCACTCTCAATGCATGTTTAAGGCCTCATAGGCCCGTTTATGGGACACTATGATTGTTTATGATTGTTTAAAAGTGTTGTAAGTCCGGTAATGCTCCATAACCCTATTCTGGCATTGAATACGGGTGAGGGGTGTTACATTTATTGGCATCAAAGCTACGGTTTAGTCGATTCTCAGACTAACGTAGCGTATGTGAGTCTAGCTATACATGCTATATATATAACCTGTAATAGTGTGCTCTCTCCTAACTTTAATGAGATTTGTTTTACTTAGACAAAGATGTTTTCAATCGAGCTAGTTACGATGATACTAAAATGATATTTAAGCATTTGAGCAAAAATGTGTCTATGATGAGTTGAAACTCATAAAGGTACGAATAAAAGTTCCTAATATGGTGTTGATGATAAATGCTGTATTATATATGTGAATATATTATAGTCAAATTTTGAGGCTTTACAATCTTCACCCCCTCACTAGTATATTGTTATACAATGAAGTTTACAATATTTAGATTGGATAAGCTCACAAGTGTGAAACTAAAGAGTTTAGTGGTGGACTAATTCTTAATGCGGTTAGAGATGAGAAAGGGTTAGTAAGTAAAAATAGTTCCATAAGAGATATCAGCTTGTTAGGAAAATCATTCAAATTGCACGATGATGCTATTAAAGAATGAGTTAATCTCAACTAATCGACTCATTCAGGTATAATATCTAAAGAATGTATTAACTTGAAATTCTTCTAAATTGATTTTCGCTAGTGAATGGAATAAGGTAGGATTAGTGATGATTGTAATAGTTAGTGGAATCATGTTTGAATTGTAAAGATATCCGAGTGCAGTGGTTATTGTTGAGTAGAATATGACGAATTCTTCTGGGTATCCTATGTGTTCATCCATTCTCAGGTATATATGTAGCACTTCATTTTCGGAGGAGATTTTTGTCTTATGAGAACACTAACTAACCATATTGTTAGATGAAAGCATTGTGGTTTAGTTGGTTTATGATCGAAATTGCTTTATCTTTCTTTGGTATTCTATTCCATTACATTTGGTAGAAAATTTGATGGTAAAATCCATATGATACTAGTATTTTTTTTTTGTACTGGTTGTTACTCTGCTTTATATATATGTGGAAATTATATTGCTTCTGTCACAATTGATTCCAGTTAGTACGAGTGGTGTTTTTCTTCTGGATTTTCTCTAGGATATCATCGAGATCTTTATCACCCAATATGGGTTGTATTCTCGAAAGTTCAGTATAGCTTCACATATTGGATTTCATTATCTCAGTTTTTTATCATTCTTACTATTTAATATATCAAATATGGCTCATCTGTAAAGGATATTCAGTAATCAAAATGATTATATTTATTATGGTTATAATTTTTAGTCTGATCATGGGAGCATGGTGATGCTGATCTCAGATTTTTCTAGTTTTCGTGAAAGAGGTTGACATCGGCAAAAGTATAAACGGTGAAAGCTCAAGCTCAAATTTGTATAATGGTTTTCTTTTCTCAAGTAAGCTTGATTAAGGTTAATGAGTTAAATCGGGATATTATGATTTGTTGAGCTGATGCAGTTTGTAAAGATCTTTGACTATTTTGTTGAGGGAATTATGAAAGATTGTATATTTGAGTTGTTCTAACAACATGAAGAAGAGATTACTTTGAAATGCTATTATCTGATAGATAAGATCGATTCAGTTGCTTCAAATCTGAGTGGGTTAAATAGTTGAAGAATAATTTAAATTATATGCATTTAAGTTTATCCTCGGTATGGAAATAATTTTGTGCATTCACGGGTAAATAGACTGGCAGTTTGAATGAAGAATTCATATTCTAGAAAACATGATACAGAAATATATCTATTAGATTTGTTTTAATTGAATAACGTTATTCTGTGTTACAGTTGTTCTGATTGATAATGTTAACGTGCTTGAGAAGTTTGAATGGTCTGATACTTGTTAACAAAGTTTTAAACAGTTGAAAGCATTGTTAACCGAAACACTAGTTCTGGTTCAACCTGAATCGGGTAAAGAATCTGTGATTTTTAGTGATGTGTCATTGAACAGATAGGGATGTGTTCTAGTACAAGAATGTAAAGTGGTAGTTTATGCTTCCAGACGGTTAAAGCCATATTAAAAGAATTATCCAACACGCGACTTAGAGTTGGCTGTTGTTATGTCTGCGTTGAAAATTTGACGACATCATTTTTTCAACAAAAATGTCACATACTTACTGATCACGAAAGTTTAAAGTAGCTGATGTCACAAAAATATTTGAATCTGAGATAGTGTTGATGGCTCAAGCTATTGAAAGATTGTAAGTTAGTTATTGAATAACATTTTCAAAAACCAATATAGTTGCCGATGCTTAAGTGAAAATTTTTGTTTACTTTGTGAATGATGGTTACATGATTGACCTTGAAATGATGGTACAATATTAGCTAAGTTAAAAGCTAAACCAATGTCTTCATTGCAAATCTGAGAAGCTCAGAAATATGAGAGTGAATTGCAAGCAAAATGATTACAGTGTGAATAGACTTCTAATTCTGAATTTTAGGTTGCACCTGATGACTATTATTATTATTCTGAGATAGAATTTGTGTATTAAAGAACCCAGAGCTTATATAGAAAATTTTGCACGAGGCTCACAGTGGTAACTTGTCTATTCATCAAATGAGTAATAAGATATACAGTGATTTGAGGTGGATGCACTTGTGGTCGATTATGAAAAGTGATATTTCTAATTTTGTGTTCAGATGTTTGATTTGTCAACAAGTTAAAGCCGAATATCAAGTGCATTTAGGACTATTATAGCCAATAATGATACTGGAGAGGAAATAAGATAGAGTTATGATAGATTTTGTATCGGGATTACCCTAAACTCTGAAAAAAAGATGCTATCTAGGTTGTTCTTGATCGGTTGACGAAATTTGCACATTATTCCAATACGTATAGATTTCTCACGTGGCAGATTTGCTGAGTATGTGTTTGTGAGAATGTCAGATTACACAGAGTGTCAATCTTCATTATTTCGGATAGAGATCCAAGGTTTATATTACGATTATGGAGAAAGTTCCAAGAAGCTCTGAGTACGCGATTGTATTTTTGCACTACAATTCATCCTCTGATCGATGATAAGTATGAGAAAGTGATTAGATTTGTGATGATATGCTTCGTTACTATGTTTTAGAATTCAAAGGTAACTGGAAAAAAAATGTTTACTGTTGGTTGAATTCATGTATAATAATAATTTTTAGTTGAGTATAAAATGGTACTGTATGAAATTTTAACTGGTTGTAAATGACGAAATTTGTTATATTGGACGGAGCTCAGTGCGAAAAAGGTATATGAAGTTTAATCGATTCGTGATTCTGGGGAAAAAGTGAAAGTAATTCGTGAAAGTTGAAAGCAGCTTCAGATTGACATAAATGGTATATAGATTTGAAACATAAAGATATTGGATTTCATATCAAGGACAGAGTGTTTCTAGAGTATCGCCCTTGAAGGGATTCTTCGTTGTGGTCGCAAAGAGAAGTGGACTCTATGATTTATTGAGCTATATTAGTTTATTGAGAGAGAGGACCAGTGACATACCGACTTGAATTACCATCAAAGTTAGAATAGATTTATAATGTTTTTCAGTTATTTATGTTGCGATCAGGTATTCGTATATAATTTCTCTGACAGATGTTGAGGTTTAGTCGACATGTCAGATAACAAAGAACCGATCAGAATTTTAGTTCGAGAGTTTAAAGATTTGAGAAACAGTACCCTAACCTATTCACTGGTAAGATTTTCGAGGACAAAATCCCTAAGGGGGGAGAGTTATAACAGCCCGTTTTTGGTCAAATCATAATAGTGGTTTTGGGACCACAAATCTAAGGTCAAAATTATTATTTTATTATTTTAATGTCTACAACATGATAATGTGATTGTGTGAAAATTTCGTTAAGAAATTTTATCGTTTAGTTGGTCAATTTGATAAAAAAGACAAAATCACGTAAAGTGTAAAACTTGCGTTCTATTAGCTAAAGGTGTCTAATAGCTATAGAACATTAAAGTTAAGGTCCTTATGTTGTAACTACACCATTATTAGTTTGAGTGGACAAATATGGACAAGTATTAAATGATTTTTATGTTTTAAAACAAAGGTTAAATTAGTAATTAATGAATATTGGTTAATAAATAAAACAAAAAGCTTTAATTCATTCATCTTTTCCAACTGAAACTAGGGCTAAGAGAAGCCATTGTTGTGGTCAAATATTTGGCCATTGTTCTTGCTTGCAAGTAAGTCCAATTTTGTCCACTTTGTAATGATTTCTATGTTTTTGTAATCGTTGTAACTAGTACTAGCTAGCCCAGTGACTAATTTGCAAAACTGTTAAAGATTTTGAATGATGCCATTGATGAATTCGTATATTTTTTATGTTCGATGATAGATTATGAATATTTATTATGAGTTATACAAGTTTTGTTAAGTGATTTTGAGTAAAAATACAAAATATGGATTAAATTGATAAATGTGTAAAGTTAGTGGTTAAAATGTGAAATAAATGAAAAATATGGGCTACTAGGAGCATAATGGTAATTTGGCTAGCATGGGTCAATAGTGAATTTCATTAATTTGTGATTTTATGAAATAAGGACTAAATTGTAAAATATGTGAAATATGTGGGGCAAATGTGTAAATATATTTTAAAGTGTGTTGTGGATTGAATTGAATAAATAGAAAAATAAATAAGCTGATTTTGATTACTTATAGATCAAGAAAAAAGGAATTCAGACTTAGATTGGGGAAAAAGAAAAATAATTGAATAGTCGGTCCGTTTCACCATTTCCGTACACGAGGTAAGTTAGTATATTTGAACTTAAATGTGTATTTATTCAATGGATGGATGGTATTGAGATTGTATTTATCCCATGGTTAAATGTGTAGAACTTAATTTAAATGTACGGTTTAAGTGGACGAGTTGATGAATAATAAGGCCATAGCCAAAAGAACTTGACGTCCCAAAACCTCTCTTATTCTTGCCCCTATCCTTTTCTCGGTGTTGCCTCTCAAAATGTTTCACTTCTTCGACAATGTTTTCTTTTTCGATCAGAATGGCAAAATCTCTTTCCCGCTGCAGAGCTATCAGTACCCGCAGCTCATCCCCCAGACCATCCTCAAACCAAACACAATGCTCATAATCGATTGCGACTATACCCCGAGCTTAACGACTTAAACGCAGAAATTTCGCCTCATATTCTGCACGAATTTATTCCCTTGAATAAAATTCAGAAATGCCTTCCTCTAGGCGTCCACATAACTTGCCCCGACATATTTTCCCTGAAACACTATCTTAAAGAAGTCTCAAGTGATACGATCCGCTTGAGTACCTTCCCTCACTGTGAGCCACCACTGGTATGCCTCATCACGCAGGAGAGACACTGCTCCTTTAAATTTTTCCCCTACTGTGTAGTCTAGGTCATCCATAATTCACTCAACGGCCTCCAACCAGTACTCAGCTACATTTGGGGCCACACCAGAAATGCCTCTAAAAACTTTGGCCCCATTTGACCAGAGTCGCTCAGGAATAGATTTCTGGGCTACCAATCCAGTGCTTGCTCTAGAAACCCGTTCCAAAACTCGCAGTATAGCTTGGGACAATGCATCATCCCCTCCAGTTCGGTCATATGACGCTGTTTTGATCACTGGTGAAGCAAGTGCTTCCATCTCAGGCATATGCCCTGATGCTTCGGATCCATCCTCAACACCTTGGCCCGTACCTCGGCCACGTCTACCACATCCACGTCCTCTTGTACTCATGTTACTGAAACGAGTTAATCTGTTTAGAAATTTTATGAATCAGTATATAATTCCAATGTTCATTAACAGATGTTTTATATAAAGCAAGTATAAAAGTTGTTTTCGCGGATCAAATATCCTATTGTCTCAGTCTCTACAGTCTTACCTCTTTAAGCTAACAGTCTCAGTATACTATCACTAACTCTAGTAGTTACTTTCTAAAACCATTTCATCAGATTATCAAACAAAGTCAGAAGACTTACGGATTTGGTGTCAGATACTCGGGTGCCATACTTCCAAAAGGACATATATTTTCTAAACCATATTTTAAACCAATTTTTGAAAAACATTTTTGAACCCATTCCACAGCCGAGTTCTGTAACCTAGCTCTAAAACCATAAAATGTAACACCCCAAACCCGGCCTAAACATTATGACCGGATCTAGCATGTCACATAGAATGGTTGTTTTAAACTTGCGCTTTCATTAAAAGTTTGTAATCTTTTGAAACTTCGAGCTTTGTTGTTTATGAAAAATCCAATTTAATTTTTTTAGAGTTTTCATGTAAAAACATTATTATTATTGTTTCTGAAGATTTTGTTTATACAAAATCTGATTCATTGAGTTGCAAAAACGTTAGATTTTGGAAAATAGTTATCAAAGTTTTTATGAAAACCCTCATATTAATACATAAATTAATAAGCATTAACGGAAATGAAAGTTTAAAAGAAACCTTAAGTCCAATGGCCTTATTACAAAATATAAAACCCAAATTTAAATAAATCTCAAAGTAAGGTAAAACAAAAGTTTACTAAAATCTCGATGTATGGCCACTACGGAGTACCTCACAGCTCCAAATCCTCAGTGTTGGGGATCACTTGCAAAATTAAACAAAGGGGTGAGTTACGAGAACTCAGTGTGTAATCCCTCAATCGGCCACTAACTGGGCCCTAGCCAACAAAAGCAGACTGGGCCTTAGCCCAAACAGAAGCGAACTAGCCTGAGGCACAAACAAAATGAAACTAGGCCTTAGCCCTATTAGCATGGTAAAATAGATAATACATGCAATGCATCCCAACCCAACCTAATAATCCGTCCACTACACACCATCCGTACCAGCCCAACACACCTGTGGGGATTTCTCCAATCAACCCTCCATCTACTACACACCTCGATGGCGATCCACGTCATTATCGCTAAATTTGTATGGCCCACCGAATAACAGAATACATGTGGCATAGCCACTATACAGATTGTGGCAAGGGCACCGGAATATGTGGCAGAGCCACCAGATTACACTTCCCCGATCATCATCATTATCCCAATCCCATGCACATATCATGACATAATAATCCGTGTATGCAGTATGTCAAGTCATAGTCAATCATATACATATATCATACATATCCTTGAACCCGCCATTAGGGGTATAACGATCATTTACCCTCCGGGGGTATTTTAGTAATTTACCCTCTAGGGGTATTTCGATAATTTTGCATTAGCGGCCTTTCCAAAGGCCTTCTGTCGCCTTGAGCGAAATGGGACCCTTTCTGGGTATCTACTGAGCTTTTGCGCCAAAAATCCATTTTGGGCCCACATTCACATATGGCCCATTTCGTATGATTTTAGTCTCGTGTTTCCAAATTCAACAACCGCACTTACCCTTGAATAGTTTTCTTACAACTTTGTCCAAGTGGGCCGAATAACCCATTGGGCACTAAGCCCGTTTGGATCGATTAGGCCCGTTACCGCCTCAATTTCGCAAGAGTGCTCATAACACTCTCTATGCCTTACCATCGCTATTCATATCCCGATTTGCCACTACGAGCGCTCGCACGCTCGTGTGGACACAGATGCCGATTCTCTAAATTTTTGGCTTTTGGTCGAATCACAGATCATTGCAACTATGCATTTCAAAGAGTGTGGATTTACACACCTGATTTGGAATATGAACACCGGCACCTTCCGAATCACCTAAGGCACACAAGACTACCAGTTAGTCTCAAAACAACATCTTCCAATATTGTGATTGCTAAAGCACTCTACCTTCCTTACCCAAAGATCCGAAGATTCCACTGCAATGAAGGATTGAATAAACACCCTTTCACTTCACACACACTGAGTCCCTTGAAGTGCTGCAACATCCTACCTAAAAACATGAGAGCCTTTCGGCTCTAATAAACATCAACCCACAAGTAAAGTCTTACCACCACTATTCGCCTAACACCCACCTACCAATCAACTTCCGAAAACCAAAGCTAAAAGAGTGATGAGTGGTAGCAAAGGATTTCTTGATTCGGCCCTTACCCAAAAGAGAACAAAAAGGAGTTAGAATAAATACGGTTGGTTAAATTTGGCTTAGCCAAGAGAAGAAGAGTGAAGAACCAAAAGAGAAGGAGACATTACTTTTGATCAAGGAGAAGTCGACTGGAAGAAAAGATTCGGCCCCCCAAAAGTAAAGCACCAAGCAATCGACCACAAGGATCAAAGTAAGTAAGGTGGCTATTGATCAAAGAAAAAGAAAAAGTAAATACTTAGAAGGGGCTCGGCTATTTTGTGCACAAGAGAGAAAGATGAGGAAGGTTCAGCTATTAGCAAGATGTAGAAGCAAATGACTTCAAATTTTTTGAGAAGAGAAGGAGAGAATGATTTTGGCTATCAACAAAACAAAGAAAAGGAAAAAAATGACCTGGAACGCCTTAAGGGTAGAATGCACAAAACATCGAAACAAAAGAAAGAAAAACTAAGGGGACCAACTAAAGGAATTCGGCACAACACCCTCAAAACCGAAAGCACACTACCCATAACCACCCATTTGATCGAAACCCCCTTGCACCATCCCTTTTCGCCAAACTCCTCACTCTCCCCAAATGCCATGATTTTCTCCTTGATTTGCTCCACCAAGCCCTCTCCATCACCCATTCAAACAGGTTGACCAGTTCAAATCTTTCCTTGGTAGAGTCCTAAGCCAACTCCACCTCTTCTCCACCTTGGGCACACAAATAAACCCATAATTTGCATGCCATGGGATTCGAACCCCACTTCCCTTGCTACACAAGTGACGCCAACTCTACTAGGCCACCTTGCTCTTTTTGTTAACATAATACCAACAATTACCCTTAAATCCTACTTCCACTAGCTCCCCCTTAAGTGCCCAAAACCCAAAATTTTACCAGTGCTTAAACTCGACCCCAGGCCTCCCTAGGGCCCTTAAACACCCTTAAACAACACATAAAACTAGTATAACAAGCAATTACACACACATTAAAGACCCTTAGATTTTAGGATGTTACAGTTCTACCCCTTTAAAGAAATTTTGACCTTGAAATTTTACCTTGTTAAAAGAGATGAGGTTATTGCTGTCGAATTGCCTCCTCAGGTTCCCAAGTGGCTTCCTCCGAACCGTGATTCTGCCACAACATTTTAACCAGCTGAAATATACTTTCTCCTCAACACTTTAACATCCCGATCCAAGATCTACACGAGTTCTTCTTTAAATAATAGGTCAGGTCCAACTTCAATTTCTTCCACCGGCATTATATGAGATGGATCTGAACAGTAGCGCCTCAGCATCGAAACATGGAATAAATTATGTATCTGATTCAACTCTGGGGGTAACTCAAGTTGATAAGCAACTGGTCCCACATGTTTCAACACTCAATAGGGCCCGATGAATCTGGGGCTCAACTTGCCCTTTCATCCAAATCTTAAGACCTTCTTCCAAGGTGAGACTTTCAAGAAGACACGATCCCCCACTGAAAATTCTATCTCCCTACGCTTTAGATCTGCATACGATTTCTATCTATCCGTGGCTTCTTTTAACCGGCCCTAAATCAGCTTAACCTTTTCCTCTATTTCTGAGATCCATTTCGGACCCAACAACCGTCACTCACCCAATTCTGTCCAACAAGTAGGGGTACGACACCTACGACTATACAATGCCTCGTAGGGTGCCATCTGAATGCTGGACAAGTAGCTGTTGTTGTACACAAATTCCGCTAAAGGTAGATAGTCTTCCCAACTACCTCTGAAGTCTATTACACAGCCCCTTAACATATCTTCCAAGATCTAAATTACCCTCTCCAACTGACCATCAGTCTGCTGGATGGAACGCTGTGCTGAAATCTAGCCTTGTACCCAAAGCTCCATGCAATGCCTTCTAGAACTAAGATGTAAATCTAGGGTTCCTATCTGATTTGATAGACACTGTACCCCATGTAGCCTCACAATCTCTGCTACATAAAGTTTGGCCATCTTCTGAAGTGAGTAGTCCGTGCAAACCGGTATGAAGTGCGCGAACTTAGTCAACCGGTCAATGATTACCCAAACTAAATCTTTTTTAGTAGGCGTCAGGGGTAGCCCACTAACAAAATCCATCGTTATCCTCTCCCACTTCCAAAGCGGAATCTTCATCGGTTGCAGCAAACTCGAAGGTAACTAATATTTCGCCTTCACCTGCTGACAAGTCAAACACTTGCTCACAAAGTTGGTAACTTCACGTTTCAACCCTGGCCACCAAGACTGTTCACGTAGGTCTCAGTACAACTTGTTTCCACCGGATGCATAGCGTATGGGCTACTATACGCCTCTTGCAGAATCATCTATCTTAACTCAGAGTCCTTCGGCATACAAACTCTTCCATAGAAACATAATACCCCTTCACTGTTCAGCCCAAAATCCACCGTTTCATCATTTTTCACTTGCTAAAGCTGAGAACCCAACGATTCGTCCAATAATTGCTTTTCCTTAATCTGATTAACCCAAGACAGTTTTACCTGAAGTTCTGCCAACAAACTACCATCCTTATAAAGGTTGAGATGAGCAAACATAGCTCTCAACTCACACACCACCTTTTGACTTAAGGCATCTGCTACCACATTGGTTTTACCCGGGTGATACTCGATCGAGCAATCATAGTCCTTCAGCAACTCTATCCACCTTCGCTGCCTGAGATTTAACTCCTTCTGGGTAAGGAGATACTTCAGACTCTTATTATCCGTATAAATAATCAAATTTTCCCTATACAAGTAGTGTCTCCATATTTTCGGTGCGAACACTACAGCGGCTAGCTTCAAGTCATGAGTGGGATAGTTTACTTATGCGTCCTTAGTTGACGAGATGCATAAGCCACTACTTTCCCTTCTTGCATCAACACACAACCCAAGCCTGTATGTGATGCATCACAATAAAAAACAAATTCTTTCCCTGCCTCAGGCTGAATCAACATTGGCGCTTCAGTCAGAATCTTTTTCAGTTTCTCAAAACTCTTCTGCTGTTTATCTGACCATACAAACGATACTCCCTTACGCAATAACTTAGTTAGGGGTGCAGCAATCAACGAAAACCTCTCAACAAACCTTCTGTAATACCCAGCCAAACCTAAAAACTTCAAATTTCAGACACTGACTTCGATGACTTCCAATCCAATACAGCTTCGATCTTTCGGGGATCAACCCTAATCCCCTCAGCAGACACAACGTGCCCCAAAAAGGTCACTTCCTTCAGCCAAAATTCACACTTACTAAATTTGGCATACAGTTGCTTCTTTCTTAATATCTGCAGCGCAACCCGTAGATGAGAATCATGCTCCTCATCCATTTTTTAGTACACCAGAATGTCATCTATGAATACCACCACGAACCGATCTAGATAGGTTCAAAGACCTAGTTCATCATATCCATAAAAGTGGCTGGTGCGTTCGTTAACCCGAATGGCATAACTAAAAACTCGTAATACTCGTAATGAGTTTGGAAAGATGTCTTGTGAATATCCGCCTCTTTGACCCTCAACTGATGATATCCTGATCTTAAATTAATCTTCAAGAAAATCGAAGCCCCTCGCAGCTAATCGAACAAATCGTCAATCCTTGGTAGCGGTATTTGTTCTTAATAGTTAACTTGTTCAACTAACGTAGTCAATGTACATATGCATTGACCCATCCTTTTTCTTCACGAACAATACCAACGCTCCCCACGGAGATACACTTGGTCGGATAAATCCACGATCCAACAGCTCTTGAAGCTGAGCTTTTAGTTTTGCCAGCTCATTTGGCGCCATCTTATAAAGGGCAATGGACACTGGAGCCATTCCCAGAAGTAGCTCAATGGCAAATTCCACCTCGCAATTTAGAGGCAATCCGGAAGCTCTTTAGGAAAAACATTCGGAACTCTTCATGGTTCTAACATCCCTAACCGACAATTCCTTAGCACCGATGCACTAACAAAAGCTAGAAATGCCTCATACCCTTTTTGTACCAACCTCTCGGCCTTTAACGCTGAAATCACATAGGATAGATAATCCTTTCTTTCTCCTATCACCATCACCTATTTGTTCTCATAAGTCTTTAATACCATACGCTTAGCAGCACAATCTAGATTTGTTCGATGCTTAACTAGCTAGTCCATGCCTATAATAAGGTCAAACTCGTCGAGCAGTAGTTCTATCAAATCCGCCGAAAATACCACTCCTTGAACTTCTAGAGGCACATCCTCAAACAACTTGTTAACTACCACAGATTGTACTAGAAGGCTAATTACAGACATTTCTCTAGCAACAATCTCATGTTTTATACCCAGAGTCCCAGATACAGTACAGGCAACATATGAATGGGTAGACCCGATATCAATTAGAGAAGTAAAAGGGCACATCAAAAATAAGAAACGTACCGGTTATGACGTCCGATGCGTCGCCATCCTCCCGACGTCTAACCGCATAAACCAACCCCAACTGCCTTGCATCTGTATTTTTAGCACCTCTAGCCGGTGCTCCACGACCCCGTCCAAACTCATTTCCCCCTCTGGCTAGACCACGACCTCTCGGTGGCTGCTAACCACCTCTCACTGGCTACACAAATCCCTGACCTACCATCTACACCCTAACAGGCTCCTGTGGATAGTCATTAATCAAATGATCCCAAGACCCACATTTAAAACACCCAGTAGATCTTCTCTAAATTCCCCCGGATGTGTTTTCCACACTGCATACACGGTCACCACTGAACCACAGCAACTGGCATACTAGCTCGAGCTAGCCCATCTAACATACGCCTCTTTTGGAAACCCCCAAAAGAACCTGACGTCCCAAAACATATCTTATTCTTGCCTCCATCCTTTTCTCGGTGTTGCCTCTCAGAACGTTTCACTTCTTTGGTAATTTTTTCTTTTTCGATCAGAATGGCAAAATCTCTTTCCCACTATGGAGCTATCAATATTCGCAGGTCATCCCTCAGACCATCTTCGAACCATACACAACGCTCATAATCGATTACGATTATACCCCAAGCGTAACGACTTAAACGTAAAAATTTTGCCTCATATTCTGCCACGAATTTATTCCTTTGAAACAAATTCAGAAATGCCTTCCTCTGGGCATCCATATAACTCGCCCCGACATATTTTCCCTGAAACACTGTCTTAGAGAAGTCCCAAGTGATACGATCCGCTTGAGTACCTTCCCTCAGTGTGAGCCACCACTGGTATGCCTCATCACGCAGGAGAGACACTGCTCCTTTCAACTTTTCCTCTCATCGCGCTAGGTCATCCATAATTCGCTCAATCGCCTCCAACCAAGATTTCGGCTACATTTGGGGCCACACTAGAAATGCCTCTAAAAACTTTGGCCCCATTTGACCAGAGTCGCTCAGGAATAGATTTTCGGGCTACCGATCCAATGCTTGCTCCAACAACCCGTTCCACAACTCGTTGCATAGCTTGGGACAAAGCATCGTCCCCTCCAGTTCGATCATATGACGTTGTTTCGGTCACTAGTGAAGCAGGTGCTTCCATCTCAGGCATATGCCCTAATGCTTCGGATCCATCCTCAGCACCTTAGCCCCTACCTCGGCCACGTCTACCACGTCTATGTCCTCTTGTACTCATGTTGCTGAAATGAGTTAATCTGATTAGAAATTTTATGAATCAGTATATAATTCCAATGTTCATTAACAGATGTTTTATGTAAAGCAATTATAAGAGTTGTTTTCGCGGATCGAATTTCTTATTGTCTCAGTATCTACAGTCTTAGCTCTTTAAGCTAACAGTCTCAGTATACTATCACTAACTCTAGTAGTTTCTTTCTAAAATCATTTCATCATATTATCAAACAAAGTTAGAAGACTTACAAATTTGGTGCCGGAGACTCGGGTGCCATACTTCCAAAAGGACGTATATTTTCTAAACCATATTTTAAACCAATTTTTAAAAACATTTTCGAACTCATTCCATAGCCTAGTTTTATAACTTGGCTCTGATACCATAAAATGTAACACCCCAAACCCGGCCTAGACGTTATGACCGAATCTAGCATGTCACATAGAATGGTTGTTTTAAACTTGCGCTTTCGTTGAAAGTTTGTAATCTTTTGAAACTTCGAGCTTTGTTGTTTATGAAAATACAATTTTTCATGTAAAAACATTATTGTTATTGTTTCAGAAGATTTTGTTTATATAGAAATCCAATTCAGTGAGTTGTAGAAAACGTAAGATTTTGGAAAATAGTTATCAAAGTTTTTAGGAAAACCCTTATATTAAGACATATAATAATAAGCATTAACGGAAATGAAAGTTTAAAAGAAACCTTAAGTCCAATGGCCTTATTACAAAATATAAAACCCAAATTTAAATAAATCTCAAAGTAAGGTAAAATGAAAGTTTTCTAAAATCTCATTGTATGGCCATCACGGAGTACCTCATAGCTCCAAATCCTCAGTGTTGGGATCACTTACAAAATTAAGCAGAGGGATGAGTTACGAGAACTCAGTGTATAATCCCTCAATCGGTTACTAACTGGGCCCAAGCCCACAAAAGCAGACTGGGCCTTAGCTCAAACAGAAGCGAACTGGCCTAAGGCCCAAATAGAATCAAACTGGGCCTTAGCCTTATTAGCATGGTAAAACAGATAATACATGCAATGCATCCCAACCCAACCTAATAATCATCACTACACACCACCGTACCATTTCAACACACCTGTGGGATTTCTACAATCAACCCTCCATCCGCTACACATCTCGATGGTCACACACGCTTATCATCAATTTGGCGAAGCCACTAGAATAACAGAATACATGTGGCATAACCACTATACAGATTGTGGCAGGGCCACCACAATATGTAGCAGAGCCACCAGATTAAACTTCCCCGATCATCACCATTATCTCAATCCCATGTACATATCATGACATAATAATCCGTGTATGCAGTATGTCAAGTCATAGTCAATCATATACATATATCATACATATCTCTAAACCCACCATTAGGGTATAACTATCATTTACCCTCCGGGGGTATTTCGGTAATTTACCTTCTAGGGTATTTCGGTAATTTTTCATTAGCGACCTTTCCGAAGGCCTTCTGTCGCTCGAGCGACACGGGACCATTTCTGGGTCTCTATTGAGCTTTTGCGCCAAAAACCTATTTTGGGCCCAAATGGGCCCACACTCACGTGTGGCCCATTTCACATGATTTCATTCTCAAGTTTCCAAATTCCACAACCGCACTTACCCTTGAATAGTTTTCTTACAATTTTGCCCAAGTGGGCCAAACAACCCATTAGGCCCGCTAAGCCCGTTTAGCTCAATTAGGCTCGTTACTGCCTTAATTTTGCGGGAGTGCTTGTAACACTCTCTACGCCTTACCACCGCTACTCATATCTTAATTTTCCACTATGAGCGCTCGCACGCTTGTGTGGGCACAGATGTTGGTTTTTTGACTTTTCGGCTTTTGGCCGACTCACAGATCATTGTAACTATGCATTTCAAAGAGTGTGGATTTACACACCTAATTTGGAATACGAGCATCCGGCACCTTCCGAATCACCTAAGGCACACAAGACTACCAATTAGTCTCAAAACAACATCTTCCAATATTGTGATTACTAAAGCACTCTACCTTTCTTACCCAAAGATCCGAAGATTCCACTGCAATGAAGGATTTAATAAACGCCATTTCACTTCACACCCACTGAGTCCCTTGAAGTGCTGCAACCAAAAGAAGAAGTGTTAACTATAAAACTTTTATCCCACTTAAAAACATGAGAGCCTTTCATCTTGAATAAACATCAACCCACGAGTAAAGTCTTACCACCACTTTTCGGCCTAACACCCACCTACCAATCAACTTCCAAAAACCAAAGCTAAAAGAGTGATGAGTGGTAGCAAAGGATTTCTTGATTCAACCCTTACCCAAAAGAGAACAAAAAGGAGTTAGAATAAATACGGTTGGTTAAATTTGGCTTAGCCAAGAAAAGAAGAGTGAAGAACCAAAAGAGAAGGAGGCATTACCTTCGATCAAGGATAAGTCAACTAAAAGAAAAGATTCTGCCCCCCAAAAGTAAAGCCCCAAGTAATCAGCCACAAGGATCAAAGTAAGTAGGGTGGCTATCGATCAAAGAAAAAGAAAAAGCAAATGCTTAGAAGGGGTTTAGCTATTTTGTGCACAAGAGAGAAAGATGAGGAAGGTTCGGCTATTAGCAAGAAGTCAAAGCAAACAACTTCAAATCTTTTGAGAAGAGAAGGAGAGAATGATTTCAGCTATCAACAAAACAAAGAAAAGGAAAAAAATGACCTGGAACGCCTTAGGGTTAGAATGCACAAAAAGTCAAAACAAAAGAAAGAAAATCTAAGGGGAACAACTAAAGGAATTCGGCACAACACCCTCAAAACCGAAAGCACACTACCCATGACCACCCATTTGATCGAAACCCCCTTGCACAATCCCATTTTCGGCCAAACTCCTCACTCTCCCCAAATGCCATGATTTTCTCATTGATTTGCTCCACCAAGCCCTCTCCATCACCCATTCAAACAAGTTGACCAGTTCAAATCTTTCCTTGTAGAGTCCTAAGCCAACTCCACCTCTTCTCCACCTTAGGCACAAAAATAAACCCACAATTTGCATGCCATGGGATTCGAACCCCACTTCCCTTGCTACACAAGTGACGCCAACTCTACTAGGCCACATTGCTCTTTTTGTTAACACAATACCAATAATTACCTTTAAATCCTACTTCCACTATCTCTCCCTCTTAAGTGCCCAAAACCTAAAATTCTGCCAGTGCTTAAACTTGACCCCAATCCTCCCTAGGGCCCCTAAACACCCTTAAACAACACATAGAACCAGCATAACATGCAATTACACACACATTATAGACCCCCAGATTTTAAGATGTTACAGTGACAGGGCGTGTGTCCCTCGTTTTAGAGAAAAATTTAATAAATGTTGAAAAATTTCCTGAGTATTCAATTTAGTCCCTAACCACTCTCAATGCATGTTTAAGGCCTCGTAGGCTCGTTTTAGGGACACTATGATTGTTTATGATTGAATTGTATTTGAATTGATAAATTGTATATGGAATGTATGTTTAAAAGTGTTGTAAGTCCAGTAATACTTCGTAACCCTATTCTGGTGTTAAATATGGATGAGGGATGTTACATCTTATGTCACAACCCATGCTCGTCCCGCCTGCCCGATCCGGGTATAGAGCGTCACAAATGTACTTATACCTAATAATGGCTAACTTAATTCCTATAAAAAATCTAATAATAAAATCAATAATAATTATTACAACTAAGGGTTTTAAGCTACAAAATGTTTAATCCTTCAATTCATTTCTATCTCTAAATAGACTATTTATTTACAAAGATTTTCTTGAAATTTTGCTAAAGGCTGTCGATTATAAAAGTCCATATTCTAAGGAGGTATCTAACTTCTGGTTATTGATCCTGAGGTGAAGCTTCCAATAGTACCCTCTTTATATGTGCATGACTTGATCCTATAGCGATCCTCGATCTCCACTTGGTCCTTCCTCTGAGTCCTCAATCCACCTTGTATATCCTATGATCATTATGCAAACTTCAGTAAGTTCAAATGAACTTAGTGAGTTCCTTTATTGTACTATAAATTAACCTTATCACACGAGGGCAAAAATATAAAATAAACATAAACATAAACAAAATACTCTTTACTTGCTCATGGAAAGTTTACTTCGTTAGGGTGGTAGACTTCACCCGATCCTATGAGTTACATGGCTCATTAAGAGACCATCCTTTGATCAATCTTTTCACTCGACCATGTACCAGATACCTTGCCATATCTACGAACCTATGCTTCTCAACTATCCTCTTAAAGGTTCTTGGGACATTCCTTCCTTGGCAGACTTCTTCATGCTAGTCCTTGATGGTCTCTTTCTATCTACACCTTAGTCCCGAAGGACTAGTTGTCATTTTTGTATTGTGCTATCTTATCACTAACCTCATCACTCTAGCAATCTCATTCTTATTCAAGCCTATAGATAACTGTGGAGGGATTACTTCCAATAATCCATCTTATCCCCATGCCTAACCTAAGACCTCACCTGTCCCCACAATGAACCAATGACTTATCGTCATATGGCTATATGATCCTACCATCTCATTTGCTCGTTTCTCATTACAACTATCATTATGGCAGAGTTTTGGCATCAAACTTTCTTCCTTACAAGGGAATCCACTTCCCTCATATTTCTTATTTGCACTCTTATTGGTGGCTCTTGATTGCTGATCCTATCTTGTGATCCTTAAAAAATTCCATTCATTTCTATAACAAGACCTACACTTCCCACTTTCTCTATATCTTGTTGGGTCTTCACCCAAGTCTTATTTCTTACAACTTTCATCATTCTTGGTAGATTTCTTATTATTCGCTTTCCATACTTACACTTTCTTTTACTTTTCCCCCAACTGCGGGGTTTCTTATACTGGTAGTTGATACCTATACCATGCACTTGAGATTCGAGTGGCCTCTCCGCGTTTGTGTCTTGGCGGACTCTATGAAATGCCGTAGCCTAGCTATGATCTTATACCCTTCTTATCTCGATCCCTTGTCTCATCGAACTTACCTGTGTTTACTATTTTGATGGACTTACTTCATGTTTACTGTCTCGGGGGACTCTATCCATTTCGTGTTTACTATCTTGGTGGACTTACTTTATTTCGTGTTTACTATCCCGACAGACTTCATCTCTATGGATGCCATGGAGCCTCTCTTCCATGGTCTTACTCCGATCCGTCATCCTAATGTACTATTTTATGATACCTTAGAGTCTTTCATCCATTGTCTTACTTATCATATCTAACTAACATAGAATCTTTCATCTATTGTCTTATATTGTTTACCTTATACCATATGCCATGGTGCCATGGCATCTTTCATTCATAGTTTTACACTGCATACCACACACCATACTTCCATAGCATCTTTCATATATTTTCTTACACCATATACCATTATCACGGTGTCGCCCCGAAGGACCAGCTGATACCTCATCAGGTAAATACCATTTCATGATTTCATTTCCTGAATCCTCCTTTCATTACCTCATTTACACCTCATAATCTTGATGTTCGAAAACTAAGGTGTTCCCTTTGCAAGGTCTAGAGCTTCACCCGAGGCAGTAACTAATGGGTCCTCTCCCTATTCTCATCCTAACTTCATCTAACCCCCTTGAGATTTTCCCATAATCATGCAATGCATGAATATATCGTCATAATTCATGCTTATGCAAACATGGCATGCGTAATAACGTAGACTAAAATAGCGAGTTTGGAGTCTAGAACTCACCTAAATCTTTTCTTTCCCCTAGCTTATCCCTTCTCTCGAGCACTGGAGCTTCCATCCTCCAAGCAGTAGTTTACAACTAAAAATAATCATGGGTTATACTTAACATTCTTAACCTTAACCCATTTTTTAAAAACATACAGAACCTTTAAAATGTTTCTGAAGTCCTTAACTTATTCTACATATACGGAAGGGTTAAGAACCATACCAGTTTGTTGGTTTCCCTACTTTTCCAGCTCCATCCCCATGAAGTCTGCTCCATGTAGAACCTTCCATGGTTACTCCTTCGAGCTACTGAAGAAAATGAAGAAAGGGAGAAATGAATCAGAATCGGAAGAAAATCATCCATGGGAAGCCATCTCCCAACTATTTATAGCCCTTCCTGCACCAATTTCAATCCTAAGAGAATCGTCCATAGCTAATTATGATGTTTCCTGCTAAGGAACCGATTGATTTCATTCTAACCGAACCATAGTTAGATCTCAACCATGTCCAATTCGATTTCTAGCTTCCCCATTTCTTCTAGTATAGGCCTCCAACTTGCAATCTCTTTCAATTTGGTCTCTTAATTATTCTTATTTCTGGGTTAATAGGAATCGGTGTTACACCTTATTCAACAAAATTAGCTTTTTGTTCTTACAAAACCAGAGGCAATCTAGCTTCAAGATTTCTAAATCTATAATATGTAATAAATGTCCATTCTTTCTGTAATAAAAACACATTTTATCAATCCTTTTCATGGTTTTTTTTTTTAATTTCTTCTTTTGAATTCAAGGCCTTTTTTATGTCTTTTCAAAGCATTTCTTCACATTCAAACCAAGAAAAGTAAGTAAAATTCTCAATCTCAATTTCCAAGTTATAAACTTTTGAAATTTATAAGATTCCAAAAAAATGTCATATCTTCATCTATATCCATTCTAAGAAAAATGCTAGTTGGATAATATTTCACCCACTTAGAGTGAATAAGGAATCTTGTTCACTTAATTTAAAAGCAAAGGTTAATCACAATTCATACATTTGGTCTACTATAGGTTTTGTACTAGTCATGTTATATTCAAAATATGACAATGCAAGAAATTTATATGCTCTTTTCATCTTATTTCCATAGGAGCTTTCAAGTGTAATCCAAATTTCTCTTGACGAACTCATTTTTTTAAAGGTCATATAGTCTATCTATGAGGGAATTTAGTATGTATCCACAATGAAAGCACACATTTTCTTAGTGTTTGCTTGTTTCTTTTACTATAGCATTAGAATTTATGGTCTCTTATAGTAATGGTTGGGGGATTCAAATCAAGAATATATATATATATATATATATATATATATAAGATCTTCTATGTAGTTAACAAAAACACCATCTTTCTTTCCACCTTATGTAATTGGTTCTATTGAACCTATCTAGCTTGAACATCTATTGGTATTGATAATGAACTTTTGACAAAAATAAAAGTAAGAAAAAAACATAATAAGTAACAAATTAAGACTTTGAAGCCTGAAAATACTTTGATAAAGTTTTTATTAGGCTTCTAGGATACAACAAAGCCATAAATAACCAAATCAAGAGTGAAAATGGAATACAAAAATAGTCCTTATATAAGATGTGTAAAGGTGCAAATTAAAGTAACATGTTACTTGCCATGTAACTCCTGACACTAGATATGTTATTTTGTAGCACTTTTTTTCAAAATGTCGAGTTCTTTGAACATAACCGTTCAAAACATTTTAAGGTGAGGCGGAAAAATGTAAATCTATCTAGTAAAATGTTGTGCGGTGTAATTTGCTCATAAACAACTTCAATAGACACTTTGAATTCGCCTAAACGGATGCAAGATGGAGCATAGAAAAATCTCAGCAATTCATAAGGTAGGATAAAAATTGTAGGTCACCGGGGCAAATCTATTGTTATGAGAATACAAATAATAATTATAATAAACTAAAAAATTTTGCACCATTAAACTTAAGTCCGCAACAAGATTTCTTTAATAATATATATATATAAGAAATCAATAAATAGTCACCAGTCTAATGGGCTAATCATTTGATCCAATTGTTTAAATAACAAAAATATATTATATATTTTATTTTAATTTTTATTTATATTTATATTTATATTTTCCTTAATAATGTGGTATTATTAATTTCCCAAATTACTAACAAATATTTTAGTACTAGCTAAGAATATTAAAGTAACATTAGTCATATGAGTTACTCAATCCAATCATTAAGAAATTAAGATTTAGTTTACACTATAACTTTACTTGCTAGAACTAGATATGATAATAACAAATTTCAATTTAATTCTTTTAAATAAATTCGAATAAGTTAATGTCTTATATATGGTCCTACATCACCTAAGTGTTAAATTTAAGCTAAAATGTATGTGGAATATTATGTCTTTTATCTTTCTATGAGAAACCTAGCCATTGTCTTTCTTTTGACTCCATTGTCGTCATCCGACACCATCTCCACCCTTGAAGGGCAACCAACATCTCTCCCCCTCCTCTTCTCTACTATTGGTTCTCCTCTTACTAACACCACACTATTCCTCTCAAATCTTGTCTTTAAGATTCAGAAGAGTCCTCCTCTGATCCTTGGTTGTTTCTCCATCCAATCGTCATGGGAATGTAGTCATTTGTCTCTCTTGTCCTGCCAAGATACTTGATTGCTCGAATCTCCAACAAAGATCCTAAATAAAGGGAACTGAGCAAAAGTCTTAAAGGTTTTAAGAGAACTCATAATAGGCGATCACATAATCGTTGAATAGTCAATAGCCACCTCTCTTCATCGCTTTCGTTTTTGTCCATGTTGTTGACGGGCCATTTTTCTAGCATGAAGAAGTTTGATTCGTTGGAATAAAAAGTCTTAGCCATGGGTCTAGGCTTGATATGGCCTCACGTAAGGTGGCCTATGGTTGGCTGAGTCCTCAGCAACTCGGGTTCTTTTATCCTTTGTGACCTTGTTGCTCAAGTTTGTGGGAACTCGTTTTGTCGAGCTTCCATTACATATGTTGTTTTAGGTTAGAAATATTTCCATTGTCATAGTAACAAGAAACTAAATAGATGTTCTCCGTATTTGGATTCTCCCATTGATGATTGAATATGCTGAAGAATACATGCCGAAGTCTCTCATTACTCTCAGTTTACTAGCGAAAGGCCAAATTCAAGCAATGAAAAAAAAAAAAAATTAAAGTCAATAATTTGACGTTGGGTTAAATCACTTTTGGGGCCTAAACTTGAAAACTTTTCGCATATTGGGGCTTAAAAATATTTTTATATTGGGCTTGAATTTTGTTTTGATCCAAGTTAGGTCGGGCTTGAACTTTTTCTTGTCCAAGTTAATCTTTAAAAATCTTAAAAGTTCAAGCTCTAATGTAGGAACAACTGTTAAATTCAATTCTCAATATGAGAATAATTATCAAGTTTATGAATTAATTTAGTAAAAAAAATTCAAGCCCCAATATAGAAAAATTGTCTGAATCCTGCTTTAATATAGGAACAATTACTAGATTTAGAGTCTAACTTGACCAAAAATTAGTTCAAGCCCTAATGTGGAAATGATTAAAAAGTTCAAACCCTAAATAGTGGTTTAACCATTTGATGTTTTGTAATTATTTTGCAGCAGCCCCCGGTCGAAGGCAAAAGGATTGAAGTTGTAATGGAATTGCCTCTGTTCTAACTAGGTTAGGAAGAATTAAGGAGGCCCTGGCAGGGACCGACTTGTTCATCCAAAATTATGGAAGTTTTATCTCTTCAATTAATGTTCTAAAACGTGTTCTGCAAAATGTTAGCTTTTTGAATTTGCATGAAAAAAGCCTGGTTATTTTATTAATAATATAATTTAAGTGACGGCCAAGACATTACAAGGCTACTGAATTCAAATGACTAGACTGCAGAAAAAAGTGTAGGCAAGCATGGTGTCCACGTGAAACCCACAAAGGCTTAACAAAGCCTCTCCCACCCACCAAAATATAGTAAGAGATGGAGCAGCAAATGGTGCGGGAGTGAGTGGGACAATGGTGGCCGCCAAATCGATGGTCGGCTGGTGTTTGACAAAATGCCCATGTAAATCTAAATGGAAAGTCTCCTCTTTTCCCACGACGCAATCCATGAGCAAGTGTGCACCATAGCAGCGTACACGTCCCTGCAACCACAAAGAAACAGCTTCAACCCGAAAAAAAGAAGGAAAAAAAGAGTGGAAACAACACGTTTATGGAGAAACAAAACATCAAATTAATGAAATTTTCTTCTCTTTTTAATTTCAACATCTAGACTTGCCCTAAAATCTATGCACCGTGACGAATTGGATGATGCAAACTTCTACTACTACTTCTTTATTATTGTTTTAACTTAATTCTTAATTTAATCAATCTTTTTTCAAGAATTTCTCCAACATTTATTTTAAAAAAGAAAATTCCATATATCGTAAATAAATAAATAAAACCCACTTGTTTGCCTTGTGTGTCATTGTTTAAGAACTAATCACCAAACTATATCTCCTAGTCATTGTTTCCTAATTAAACATCATCTCTTTAATTCTTTTTCCTTTTCTTTCATGAAAAGAAAATCATGATTTGAAATACCCCAAAAAAAATTGTAATTGCCCACATTTGAATTATTTATTTATAAAGTATACTATTTTTAAAAAATGATTTTATGAAAATTAATTGGATAAATTTTAATTTTTTTTTAATTTATATTGGAAGTTAATTAATCGAATAATTAATTAAGTTGTGGCCTACCTATTTAATCTTCGAATGAGGCATGCAAGCAATTAGAGGAGTGGCCACCCTTGCTCTCCCCACTTCCATTGGATAAATTTATATACCCAACTTCCATTGAGCCCTAAGGACAACTAAAACAACTACAAAAAGAAACCTTAATCCTTGCTATAAACTTCCCTTTAAGACTTAAGTAGTAGTAATAGTGGTGGGCACTTGCGTAACATTTTAAAATGCCAAAAACTTTTCGATGATAACGTTACATAAACTCTCACTACAACATTTCTTCCCTTAAAATATCCGTATGGATAATTTGTTCACTTTTCACTTTCTTTTTTTTAATAAATATTGCTCTGACACTTTGTTTATTTTTTAAAATATTCAATATCTAGCATAACATAGACTTAAGTTAATGTTAAGACCAAACATTTATTTATTATTTATTTTACTTGTTATAAGAAAAGAAATGTCTTTGCATTGATAAAATATAATAACATAAACGCAGAAGAAACCTCGAGAGTCCTTGTATGACAACAAAACAAAATAAAACTAAAATAAGAATGAAAGCAAATGAACTGATTTACAATTTATGTTAATCTTGTACCAGACCTGTACTTGCAATTTTGCAAGGGTTAATTAATTAGATTGTCTATGAACTATTTTTATAACTAATGTACTCTATCAGAATTGAATTTTAAGAGTAGGGACCAAAATATCATGAATAGTTTATATATATAAAGCTAAGCTCTAATCTTGAATCTTCAATTGAAAATGAACCAATTATCAACTGAAAACCAATGTATATACATACATATATAGCATGTAATATGTTAGGTAGGTAGCAATGTCCAAGTGAGTGAGATTAAAGAAAAAAAAAATAAGAAAGATGATGGCATGGCTAGCAGGTGGAAGCTTTTATACTGAAAAAGCAGATCATGCACATGTGATGTAAAAATAAAGAGGAAAAAAAAAACATTACCATGATGGGTTACATGTCAATACTGAAACATAAAAGAACACTTGTTGTTCATGCAAAAAGATTGGTTTCAAAGTCCCTAGGAAAAGACCCTTTCCAGGGTTTGAAACATTCACATGCTTGGCAAAAAGCCAATAGACATGCTTGTTTGAATCCACTAACTATCCCACATGTCTTGAGGCAATGGTAATGACACGGTAGCAATTATACTGCACCTTTCAAAATAATAACAAAAGGATATGCATCTTTCAACATTTTCAAGTAATTAGGGTCTTAGGAAAGGCTAATAGTCATAGATCCTACTACAATTTATCTGATCAGTCGAATTCCAATGTTTCACAATAAATTCAACTTTCTCTATAAGTGAAAATATTACTCAGCCTATCATCGACTTGTTTAATTAAGGTTCTAACTTTAGCATGGACAGAGAACTCTTTGATTAAGTGCCAAAAAGGAAAAAAAGGATGACAAGTATGATTGCTCATATAGAAAAGCTATAGTAGAGGCCCAATCTTAGTTCAGTTGCCCTATAAAAGAGACCCGAGCTAAGAGCTGAGATAAGTTGCCCTAGGAATCAAGTTGCAGCATACTTAGTAGTTTTTTTACTTTGTATTTATCTTTATCCTTGTAGATAAAAAAAGGTGCAATATATGTGAGATATCTATCTCTTGGGGCAACACACTTAAAAGATTTCAAGATAAAAAAGTTGAATTCCAAATATGATTTTTGAAGAGTCCTTATCCTTATCTTTCAGGCAACAAGTTTTGGAGAGTCCTAATCCAAGCATCATGATACTTGCAATTGAAGATAATTCTTAGAGATAATATTTAAGGCTAGTTTTTCATTGCTTTTAAATGATTTAAGATTTAAGTGTTTAATATTATTGTAAAAGTACTTTTGATAAATAAAATTTTCATTTTAGACATGATATTATAAAATAAAAATATGTATTTAAATAATGTTTAAATTTATTAATATTATGATATTTTAGTAAGAATATAAAAATAATTTTTGTAACTAACTATTAATATTTTGATATATTAAATATAAATTTTAAATATTTGTAAACAATTAATATTAATTATTTGTAAAATTAAATTTGAACATATAATATATTTTTAAATATTATTAAAATATGACCATTACAAATTTAAATATATAATGCTATATATTTGAAATAAATTTTAATAGTAAAATAATTGTATCTCCAATATAAATATTACATAAGATGCATTGAAATATAAAAATGGTTAAAATGTTATTTAGCTCTAAAACATTTTTCCAAAAATAAAAATAAAAATAATATTTATTCCTTTTTTGGTTCAAAAGCATTTTTAAAAGCGAGTTAAAATTAGCTTTGCTTACCAAAAGCGTTTTTTACCCTAAATGCAGTTTTGGTAAGCAATAAAAACAAACCTTAAATAAAATTCTTAGAGATTCAAAAAGCCTTGCAAGATAAAATATCAAGACAAAGATTTTGAATTTAGATGCTTTTTACTGCATTTTACATGGAATTAAGGTTGATGAACTTAGAGAGGGAGCATATACAGTTATTGTAATGAACTATTCTGTAACTTTGAGTGATTAGTGGATAGTCTTTTGTGTGCGAGAATTGTATTTACCTTTGAATGATTGATTAATTAATAGTCTTTTGTATAAAATGTTGTTCGAGAATAAAATGTTGTTCGAGAACAATTCATATTAAAGATACAAGAGTGAGACCGTAATTATCTAAAAATTAAAATGAATTGGACTTGAATCATTATTTGTATCCTGAATTTAATAATAGAAATTTTCTTTAGACAATTGGTGTACTGAATTACATCATCAATTTGATTTCGTTCATTACTTTGGCTTAACCACCACATTTCTCCTCAACATTTTGGTCAAGTCACACCAATCTCATGGTTTCAGAATACCCCTCATAACGAATTATAAATATATTTTATCAATCAGATGTCAGAAAGTTACCTTCAATTCATATGATTCTTTTCTTTATCTTTTTATGAAGAGAATGACAAATAGTTTACTCTTTGGTGTGATATTATCATAAAAACACAAACGTGCTAGACAATCAACAAATCTAATGCCAACAAAGTACATCCACAGATAATTAAAAACCAATAAGAAATAATCATTGACAAATGCATTAAATTTCATTGAATTTAGTTTGGTCCATGGAGAAGCAAAACATATTTTCTTTTACAACAATTAGGGGAGAATAAAATTTAGTTGGATTCAAAAAAAATTGAATTTTGAATTATTTAAATTGAATTAATCGAATTAATCAAATTAATTGAATCAACTCAATTCTTTTAATTTTAAGTTTAAATCGAGTTAAATTTTTAAATTTGAATAGCTTAAATATTTTGAATACAAATTATATTATTTTAAATTTTAAATTTATATTCCCCAAACCCAAAACCAAACCCTTTTACTTTACCCCATTTCCGCCCCGAAGCCCATCTGCCCCAGCCGACCAGCCCCACCATTTTCCCAATTTCCCCCAAATCAAACCCTCCAGGCTCTATTGTCCATCTATTCAAACCCCCAAATGTCAAGTCTATTCTTCTTCTTAAAAAAACTAAATTAAACCTTAAATCCATTATTCTTCTTCATCAATTCATCCAGCTTTCTTAGGTTAGGCAAATCTCTCATCATCTCTGGTCTCTGATCGCTCCGAAAATGGAGTTCTTTCTGGCGACGCCGCTCCCAAAACTGGTATTCCTTTGGTACACTGCAGGTACAATGCGAAGCGTAGACACTGGCATCGTACTAAGCTAGGGTTCTAAGCTTCATGTGCTTTATTTGTAGTTTTGTACTCAAGCAAAGCTCTGTTTTTTTTTTTTTTTTTTTTGTTTATTTCATGACATTTTAATTTGGCCTTGAACGTTTTTATGTGATTGTTGTTGACTATATTTAATAGTTGTTTCGATTGTTGTCTATCTAATATTTTAATTTCGAGCTTTGAATTTTTATGAAACTGAATCATTATGTTATTTGGAATTAATCTAACTGAGATTATTCAATAACGCTGACATTGTTGAAGTCAAATCTTTTCATTTATTTGCTTTGATGGCATTAAAATTTTAGACTCGTGTTTGGCTGTTTGCAGTTTATGTTGCCATTACATTGCTTGGGGACTAGAGAGTCTGTAAAACTTAGATATAGCATGAATTGGAACAATTGAGTATGGTATTTGGTTTAATATGTACGGTATGGTTTTAGTTTTTATTTTTATTTTTAAATTTAACTTAAACAAATATATTCGATTTGTTTTCATTCCATTAGATTCGAGAAAATTTTAAATTGAGTTAAAGATAATAAAATAAGATTCAAAACTCAATTAAATCAAATTTTTTTCATTAAATTCGATTAAATATTCACCTTAGCAACAACCAGAATGCATCTATTGAGATTGTTAGCATATTACAATGTGCCAAAACTCCACTTCCAGCGAGCCAAGTTCATTGAGGGCAATAGCAGATTGGACAGCAGCTATGAGGTGACTTACTTCAAACGCAAAAAAAAAGCAATAAACTGAAAACAACCAATAAATAAAAAAGTATAAACAAATTAAGATTCATTTGCCATACCACATTAATAGAAAAAATTACGCGACTTTGTCTAATAAGTGTATAGTAATGTGAAGAGAAATGGCAGTACAGAGTTATTTTCCATAATTCTACCTATAACTATTGCTTAAGGATCTTACTTGCCATTTTAGTCAAGAAAGAACAAGATCACAAGGGCCTCAACCTGATGAAAACTTGAAAGTTTGAACTGACAAAATTGCCAAGGAACAGGAGTTAGAGATCGAAAACGATGCTGCAAAAGAACTGCTTTATTACTAAACACGACAAGATTAACAGAACTTCAACTATGGAATCACTATTACTGCTATCACAACTACTGGCAGAGCTGCTCAACCGCCGCCACAATCTGCGCCGGCTGAACTACAGTCCATTCCTCCAATGTTCCAGCATATGGTGTAGGCACATCCTGTGAAGATAAGCAGATGATTGGAGCATCCAAGTAATCATGGAAATTCTCAGTGATGGCAGCGGTCAAGCTAGCACCAATACCACCTGTCCGCATGCACTCCTCCACAATAAGAACACGATGTGTCTTCTTAACTGAGTTACCAATGGTGTAAAGATCAAATGGTTTCAATGACCTAATATCAATTACTTCAGGATCATAACCCTTGTTCACCAAAGTTTTTGCTGCCTGCATCACATGATACCTCATCCTTGAATAGGTTAGAATAGTGACATGTTCTCCAGGCCTTACCATCTCAGCTTCCTCAAGATTACAGATATAATCCTCATCTGGGATTCTCTCCTTGAGGTTGTAAAGCAAAACATGCTCAAAAAGTATAACAGGGTTCTCACTTCTGATAGCAGCCTTCATTAATCCCTTGGCATTGTAAGGGGTTGAACATGCAACCATTTGAATTCCAGGTATTGGAAGAAGATAGGACTCAAGGCGTTGAGAATGCTCTGCACCAAGTTGCCGTCCAACACCACCAGGTCCACGAATAACTATTGGTATGGTAAACTGGCCACCAGACGTATAATGAAGCATACCACAATTGTTTGAGATCTGATTAAAAGCTAGGAGGAGAAATCCCATGTTCATACCCTCAACAACTGGTCTCAAGCCAGTCATAGCAGCTCCGATTCCCATGCCAGTGAAAGAGTTCTCCGCAATAGGGGTGTCAAGAACCCTAAGGTCCCCAAACTTCGTAGCTAGTCCTTTGGTCACTTTGTAGGAACCTCCATAGTGACCCACATCTTCACCCATGACACACACACGGGGATCCCTCTCCATTTCTTCTTCCAATCCCTCTCGTAGAGCTTCAAAAAGTAAAAGCTCATGCCTGGGATACAATATAGATCCAGTTACATATATCACTCCAACAATTTTTCATAAAATAACAAAACAAAAGACATGATTGTGACAAGTATGAATATAAAAAAAATTAATGATGAACATATCTCCATTGCAACACACGAAACAGACATATATACATGCAAGCATACACCCAAGAATCAAGTGACACCCATTCAACCTTTGACGCATATGCCTCTGACAATTAGTTGATGATAGTAGACAGACTGCAATGAATCAGTCATTTTAGAAAGACCTACTATAAGCCAACAACAACAGTGATATGGAAAAACAAATTCACCTGTGAAAGAATGTACCTTTTTTTTTTTTTTTTGAACATAAAACTGTACTGATGTTAGAAAGAGGTTAATGCCTGAATGGTATAAAATGCATGAACATTACCATAATATGAGCAAGACTTGGTTAAGCATGCATCTCAACTAAAGTTGCAGGATTGCAATGAAAAGAGGAAAAAAAATGTTCGTCAAAACCAAGGCATGAACTGAAAAAAAAGACTAAGTTATAAAATAATAAAAAAGAATCAAAATATCAATGCAAGCTTTGGGTTATGTCATTAGGCAGAAAAGTAAGAAAAATTGAGCAATACAATGCTAATACAACAGTAATAATATCAACATATTTCATATTTAACAAAATTAGAGCAATTAACAACAATGTTACACTAATTCAAAAGTTAATTCTGAACTCTAAAATCGAAAATAATTACCCTGGTTTCGAAGATGACGACGCTGCGGAGCTATCTTCTTTGGTCTAAAAATATCAAAATACAATTAAAATTAGTAACATCATAGGAAATGACACTAAGACTTTTCAAAACGTAGAAAACGAAGAGACAGAGAGGGGAATAAAAAGGAAGCATTACCGCAACTGCATTGGCAATAAATTGTTGAGCCCTTCGACCTTTAGGGTTCAAATCCAAGTTCATGGTTCCATCAGATCTGACTACCACAAAGCTCGGCGCTTTCCTCACTGAACCAAAACAGTATTCAGAAACAATTTTTTTAAAAAAAAATTGAAATGAAACTGAAAAAAGAAAAAAAGAACAACGAACCGGAGAAGGATCTACGAGGAGAAAAAGAAATTTTTGGAATCGAAAGAATTGGAGTGTAATGATGATAACGCAGCAGCCGCCCCAACTCCTTGGAAGATGGCAGCCATTGAATTTGCACTTGCAGCGGCGAAAGTAAAAAAGAAAATGAAATTTATTTAAAACAAAATGGAAATAAATTAAACAAGAAGAGTGAAATTTATACGAGAGGAGTTAGACAACTAGGCGGAGAATTTGAGGGTCTTTTATTGATTTTTTTTAAAAAAATGTTAGGCGATTTAGGATACCCTACAAGAAAGGCTCTTTTTTTTTTTTTTCATTATTTATGATAATGGGCTAATTTTTTAATTATTTATTAAAAATAGTTAAATTTCACGAAATCGTATTTATTTTAGCGAGTTTTCAAGTGATGTATTAATAAAATATATTTTTAGAGAGCGTTTTATCCTCTCTCTTTTTTTAGAGTTAGGATTTTCTGCTTGGCTTTAGAGTTTTTAAGGAAAAAATTAATTAAATTAGAGTTTATGATTAATTAATTAAATTAATTATTAATTTAAAAATTAATTAAATTAGGGTTTAGTTTAGTTTAGGGTTAATTAATTAAATTATGTTTTATTTTTTAAATAATATTGTATTTAGGGTTTTGGAAAAAATATATTAGTAATATAAAAAATTTTATTTTTTTCTCAGTAGTATCTTAAAAAATAATTTTGAGAAGACATATCTGAACAAATAGTGTCCAAAACGCTTCAAGCAGGATGCACTATCAGCAAGATTAATGAAAAAAGATCACACGTGAACGCTCTTTTTCTACAGTAGTATCTGAAAAAATAATTTTGAGAAGACATTTCTAAACAAATAGTGTCCAAAATGCTTCAAGCAGGATGTACTGTCAGCAAGATTACTCAAAAAAGCTCCCACGTGGATGCTCTTTTTTTACAGTAGTATTTGAAAAAATAATTTTGAGAAGACGTTTCTAAACAAATAGTGTCAAAAACGCTTCAAGCAAGATGCACTGTCAACAAAATTACTGAAAAAAGTTCTCACGTGGACGCTCTTTTTCTACAATAGATCCTATTTGGCCTTAGACTATAAATGAGCCAAATTTCATTCTCGGGTTGCATAAGTTATAGCAAGAGAAATTAAGGCTAAAGTAGAATAGAAACTGAAGATGAGTGAACGTATTAGTGTTTTTATTTACTATGATGATGAGGTCCATGACATTGAGAACGGTGTTGTTTTTTTATCCGAGAACACAGCGTGACTAGTTTTTAACCAGAACATAGATTTGACAGCCCTTCGTAAAAGAATTAGGCGTAAAATCTTTAGAAAGACGCCAATGAAAGTTTTGTCTATTAAGTAATGATTTTGTGCTTTGGTTGATCCCGTGAGATATGACTCATTCAACATCAAAGGTCCTCGTAGCTTGGAGACAATGGTGCAGACTCATCTTGCTAGTGGATCACCTTATCTTGAGTTATATGTACAATTTTCATCGCTAAATGATGCATTTGCGGCTTCAACATCTGCTGTTGTTCGAGAGGAATACACGACCTCTGCCCGACACTCCGTTAGTGGGTAGCAAAACACAGGAGCGCCTGTGTTTGGTAGCAGTACAGAATACACAACCTTTGCACGACACTCCGTTAGTGGATTGGACATGCACCTCGGTGAGTCGATGTTTGATACTGGAAATATGTACTGGGGAATGACATCAACTCGTGGTGGTTGGCAATCCACATCTGATTGGGGACGTTATGAAACGTCTACAATAAGGGATGATGTACTCCCTACAACATCCACCGGCGAGGGGACCTCATTCGTTGTAGATGGTGGTGGGTCGGATGATGAGTCCGATGTGGATTCACCTTGAGTGCCCGTGTAACACCTCTAACCCATATCCGTCGTCGAATTAGGATTACGAGGCATTACCACACTAAATACAACTTCCAAACATTCACTTATTCACACAGATCATATTCGCATAAATAAAGCATATGGTTGATTAAAAATTAAATATACATTATTAATCATAAAACAAAAGACAATTTTCTTGCATATAATATTATTTAAATGTTAAATAAACTCGCCTCAAAACCATACAAAATTTGCTTCAAAATATACACCTAAATTATATACCCATCACATCATAACATATATGTTCAAATCCAATATAATTATTAAACACTTAATTATTTAATAATTTACTTGCACTTAATAGACCAAACAAAACACATCACAAAACTTAATGTCCAAAATCATATATGATATAAACAATTAAACCAATTTATTGGCACATTTTTCTACATTAAATTTGAACCATTCAAGCTTAAAATATATAAACACATGACCAATCATCTTGCCTTTAATCCGACTAATCAAATTTATTTATTAAAAGCTAAACCCAAAACATACACATTTCATATAACTAACTTTAACCGATTTTATGAGAACATTATTTACTAACTATAAGTCTATTTAAAAGACAACTATGTATCATTTTAAAAGACCATAAATGCATAGTTTCCTATTACCAGCTTTTGCATATGTGCACACCAAATGAGCCATTTCTGAAAATTCATAGAAATCATATCATTGTATAATTAATAAACCGAATCAATCTTACTCACATATGTGCGAATCAAACATTTATCGTATATCCCTCAAACTCATATAACATACTTATTACCTAACTAACATTCATTACTTAGCTTATTGCCTAAATACATAACCATATGCCTCATATTTATAAAAACATGGTATTTCTTCTCGATTTGCTAAACCATGATCAAATCTAAAGACTATCAAAACATATCAACTTTTACTCATTAAAGCATGCCATTTCAAATCAATACAAAACCACATTTCCTAATCAAATTTTCATAGCCAAATTATATATAACCTCAAACCATCACATACATATTTCATTTCAAAATCAAATACATACTTACTTTATAAACAATATTCAAACATGTTCATATTACAATTTAGACATCTCAATATTAAATCATTAACTATGCATAACCTAAATTTATTCATCAACCTCATATTTCAAGACTTTAATACCTAACATAACCAAATTTATCACATACCTGTAACATGAATATCTCATTCGAATGCAAGCTCAAATCATGATCAAATGTAGTCAAACACTCATTCAAAAGCACATAAAATACAACTTAAACAAAATGACCATGGACAAGCCATTTTTAAACCAACCCGAACTCAAGCATGGAAATTAAGCCATTTTCGCATGGCTATAATAATTACAATTTCAAAACCAACCAAACTAATACTAGACTATACATGCCATAGATTCAAAATTCAAACTTAGTAAATACCAAAACAGTCAATAGTGTGATAGACTCCTCCAACGATCCCCGAGCTCATAACCCATCTTCCAAAATCTATAAAACGAAGAGTAAACATACACACAGTAAGCTTTTGCAGCTTAGTAAGTCATAAGCAAACAATAATCATATGAACATTAACACTAAATCAATTAGCCAAGTCAATCCAAACCATAATTAAAGATACATATATCACACTCACAAGTTTATATGTTTTCAAATATACATTAGCATTTAACATCATATAGCTAAATGCAAAAATACTCATAAACATATATAATTATCACTTTTAAATATCACAACTATATCAATAGGCCGAATCACTTATATTATCACCAATACATAATAGGCCTAATCACTTATATGTTCAAATATGCTAACACATAATTCATATTTCACATAACTTTAAATCATCAATTCAAGCATACAATTTACCTTAACTTCATAGCATAGTATGAGTACATACCTGAAACTTTTAATTCATTTTCACACCTGGTCTTTACTTCACATTGCCCGTTGAACCGTTCGGAATTAAAAGGATACGCGGATAATCAGAAAGATCGTACAACGCCAACATCCCGTATGTGGTCTTACATGTAATCACATATCGATGCCATCGTCCCGCATGTGGTCTTACACTAATCAAATACGATGCCAATGTCCTGCATATGGTCTTACACGTAAACACAAGTCGATGCCAACGTCCCTGCACGTGGTCTTACACGTAATCACATATCGATGCCACCGTCCCGTGCAGGTCTTACACTTAATCGATATAATGCCAATGTCCCGCATATGGTCTTACACGTAAACACAAGTCGATGCCAATGTCCCAGACATAGTCTTACACGAAAACACATATCGATCGAATCAAACTCGTAACTTATCTTCCAAGCTTAATCACAATCGACCAATGCACATATATATTCTTAAAATTCAATTCAACACATAACAAATATATATATATATATTTTCAGTTTAACAACACTTGTATGCTTATAGACTTACCTCGGATATCGACGGATGAAATAAACGGATATTCGATTATTATTTTTTATTTTTCCCAATCCAAACCCGTTTCCTTCGATTCTTAATCTAAACATATTCAAATTAAACTTATCTAAACATAACTCCATTCAATTTAATCCAAAAACACATAAATGGAAAATTTACCATTTTACCCCTAACATTTTATACTTTTTGCAATTTAGTCCCTATACATAAATATGAAAAATACACCAAGTTTCCATATACCCATTCATAGTTGAATATTCATGTATATTATACAAGCCTATATTTTCAATTATTTCACATTTCTAACCATAAAAATTCTATCTTTTCAATTTAATCCCTAATTCATTTTTTTTGTCAAAAATCACTTCATAAAACTTGTATATCTTTAAACAACCATCAATAATCTTGCAAGAAAAATCAAAATAAACACGTATTCAACAATGGAACATTTCAAAAACATTACCAATTTTAGAAATTGAGGTACGGGCTAGCTATATTGAGCTGCGACGAGCTCAAAAACATAAATATCATTAAAAATCGAGTAAAAATCGTACCTTAATTAGAAATTAAAGCTTGGCCGAATGTTAAAGCCATCAATGGCTTTCTAAGTCTTCAAATTCGGCTGGTGAAAAAGGAATGAAAAAGATGACACTTTGTTTCTTTTATTTATTATTTGTTTTGTCATTATTAACTAACTAACAAAAATAACCTTTATACAACTTATTTATTACACCAAATGCCAAGCCATCATATTCCACTATCTCTTTAATGGTCCAATTACCAATTAAGGACCTTTTACTTTAATGTTCTCTAGCTATTTGGCATTTTTAGCTAATAGAACACAAGTTTTATGCTTTACACGATTTAGTCCTTTTTACCAAATTAACCACTCAAATGGTAAAATTTCTTTAAGAAATTTTCACACGAACATTGTAAATATTAATAAAATAATAAAATAAATATTTTGACTTGGTTAAGTGGTCCCGAAACCACCCTTTCCTATTAGACTCAAAAATGGGCTATTACAGCCCGACCCCGATGGTGCAGAAGTTGCATTATTTTCTGAACTGAAGCATGTTCCAACCATACTTGAAGATGTTGAAAGGGGTTCAAATGAAGAAGAAGAAGATCCGCGATTCAGGGCGTACTCGCCTCCAGCCCACATGCATAATGTAAATATATCTCAAGATGATGCATTGGTGTTTCCAAATCTACCACACAGAAGGCGTGACCGTACAAGTTCGTCATTGGATTTGGGTGAATTGGAAGTTGGTAAGGAGTTTTCCAATAAGGATAGTTTTCTTGGTGCTTTGAAACAACATAGCATCATGAACAGGGTTAACTACAACGTGGTTAAATCCAAATTCGATAAGTTTGAGGCCAAGTGTGTAGTGCAAGACGGTACATGTTCATGGAAAATCATGGCCTCGTTGAGGAAAAAGACAGGCTTGTGGGAGATTAAAAAGTACAAAGGTCCACATACATGTGTTGGCTGTACAATATCACTAGGTGTTTAGGGTTTTGAATAATACTATTATTACATAATGTTGCATTATTTTCGTTGACAGGTGTTTCACAAGATCATCCCAAGATGGATTCAGATATGTTAGCTATCTTAGTACTATTGACAGTGAAGGTGGATCTTAGGACTTCGGTGCCGGTCTTAATTGCCAATATTCATAGCCAATTGAAGTACATGCCCTCTTACTGCAAGGCTTGGATAGCTAAGTAGAAGGCGTTGAAAAAAATGCATGGTGGGTGGGACGCTTCATGTAATGAAGAGTGGCAGTGGTGTCAGGTGCTGAAGAGATATGTCCTAGGTTGTATAATAGACCTTGAAATGACACCCGCGCACTACAACGATTGATTGCTCCTTCGATGCCAAGTGTTCAAGCATATGTTCTAGAGCTTTAAGCAATGTCGAGACGCATTTCTATTGTAACACCCCTAACCCGTATCCTTTGCCGAATTAGGGTTAAAGGTGTTACCAGACAGATCAAAAACTTTTACAGACATTTCATAACACAATTCATAAATCACAATCAAAGAGTCCCTTGGTTTGGTCAATGAGACCTTAATCATGCTTTAGAATAGAGTCGGGACTAAACTGAACACATACTAACATTCTGGAAAATTTAAAACTTTTCTAAGTTACAGAGGCCACACGCCCGTGTGGGCAGGCCGTGTATCTCCCAGGCTACTAGACACACCCATGTGTCATGGTCGTGCCAAACAGAGCATGTATACTGACTTAACCACATGGCCACCAGACACACCTATGTGTCATAGCCGTGTACACTTAGGCTAGCTACTGACTTATTCACACGGCTACCAGGCACGCCCGTATGCCATGGCCATGTACACTTAAGCTAGCTACTGACTTATTCCTACGGCCACTAGACACGCCCGTGTGCCGCAACCGTGTATGCAAAATAGGTCATTTGCAAGGCCAAAATGCCACCCATACTTGGGTCAACACCACAAGCAATATACCAATTCATTTCATGCATAATTGTCATCCAAAAACATGTCAAACTAATCAACAAAGCTTTGCATCCAATCTCATTTCCAAAATTTCCAATTTGCACATCTAGAGCACATATACATTCGAGCATAATTCATCTACATTTACCTTTCAAAAGATCATTCCTTGGCTCAAACATACTTACTCATAATGCATTCATATGCTTACCATAGCCTTGGCCATTTCATTAGCTACCAAACCATACCAAACCATGCATCATATATCATATTCACTCTTGCATATTACCAACAATTATCTAGCCAAATCACATGGCTATTTAAATCTCAAACATATACCAAATGACTAGCCTATACATGCCATATTTAATATATACATTTCAAAAGGTACCAAAATGAGCTTAGGTAGTGTGATGACAATCCTCGATGGTCTCCGAGCCTCTCGTAGCTTTAACGATCTATAAAACAAAGCAAACACACACAGAATAAGCTTTCAAAAGCTTAGTAAGCCATATACAAATAAACTTATCATAACATACTCATAATCATATTAATACAATGACATTAATGGTTCTCATTGCAAATGCATCACTTATTCTTTGGCTCATTTACTTAGCCATATCTTGCCACATTCTTCAACTCTACTAACACATATACTCATAACTTATCCAAGCTTACATTCACATATTATCTCGTCATTTCAATACACATATTCACCTTAGTAAGTTCATATAGATACTTACCTTTCATACACACATAATGTATTTTTCTAACGTACCTGAAACAGATATTCAAATCACATAGTCGTTCATTTATCAAATTTTCCTGTTGAACCATTAGGAATCTAATAGGACACTCAGAATACTCGGAATAGTCGTACAATGCCAACGTCTCAGACGTGGTCTTACATGTATTCAGATATCGATGCCATTGTCCCAGACAGGGTCTTACACGAATCAAATACGATGCCAATGTCCCAGACATGGTTGTCGAAAACCATTTTATAGTTGATAAAAAAAAATAGAGATTGACTTTAAAAAACGGAAATGGAGTCGCCACCAATCCTTTTTTGCTTAAGTGTGATCAAATTACCTTATAAAACATTTTATTTCAAAACATTGATTTTCGCCTACAAAATTCAAGAAAATGGGTTCGAGAGTCGGTTACGTGCAATGAAGGATTAGCACCCTCGTAACACCCAAAATTGGTACCAGATTGATTAGTTATTGTCTTAATGTCGAAAATCGAAAGAGATTTTAAAATATGAATCCTTTAGAAAAGGTTTGGATAATCCGAATTGAATATCAAAATTCTCTTGCTCCGAAAGAATGAAATATCACATCCAGCACGTTAGGATACGATGCTTCAAACCCTTGACACCAAGATCGTTTCGTGATTTCTAAAATTCATGCATTGCAATTTTAAAAGGGTATTCCGTTGTTTGGCCAAACGAAAAAAAAAGAAACCCAGCACGTTAGGGCACGATTCCTCAAATTTCCAAACATAAAATATTGCCTTATTTTTGAAGTTAAGAAAACTCGGTCAAAATCTTAAAAGGATATCTAGTCATTTGGACGAACGGAAAAACTGAAACCCAGCACGTTAGGGCACAATTTTTCGAGACTTTCAAACACGACATATTGCCTTGTTTTTAACCTTTTTTAAAAAAACGGACACAGTCTTAAAGGGTACTTAGTGATTTGGTCAAACGAAAACCGAAACCCAGCATGTTAGGGCATGATTCCTTAAATTTCCAAAAATATCGCCTTTATTTGAAAGCATTATGTATCGAGTAAAATTAATGTAACATGAATTTGTGAAAATAAATCACAACATTGATATATGTAATGGAAATAAAATGGACGAAAACCTAAATAACAATACTTAGAGTGAAATAATCAAAGATAAATAAATAAAAGAAATTTAATCAAACAATAAGTAAACAAATGAGAGTTAACATAAAAAAAATAAGAAGAAAAGTTGAAAACAAAGGAAATGAAAGAAAAATATTGAATAAAATAGAAGAAATAAAAAATGATAATAATGATGAAGTAAAAAATTAATGCATGAATAAGAATAATTATAATATATTAACAATAATAATAATATAAAATAATAATAATAATAATAATAATAATAATAATAATAATAATAATAATAATAATAATAATAATAATAATAGGAGTAATGAAAATAATGATACTAATAATAATAATAATAATAATAATAATAATAATAATAATAATAATAATAATAATAATAATAAAAGTGATAGTAAAATTAAAATAGTATTAATGATAAAATAATAGTATCAATATTAAAATAATAGTATTAATAAAAATAGTAGTAGTAAAATAAAAGTATATTGATAATATATAATAAAAATTTAAGTACACAATAATATATATAATAATAGTAAATATAATAGAAAGAATATGATTATAATAATAATATACATATAAAAAAGTAGTGGTAATAAATATATTTAAAAATAATTAATTTGAAAACAAAGTAAAATATGGACTAAGTTGAATTTAAAAGCAGAGTTTGGGGTAACTTCAAGAACAAATGAAGATAAAAGGGCTAAATTGTAATGCGTATGCAACATAGAGGAACCAAAGATAGCAATTAATCCCACCCTCCAAACTAAGTGCTGCTCGAATGAGGACCAAATTGAACAAGGGATAACTTTTGGGAAAATCAAAATAAAAAATAGATTGTGAAACTATAAAAGCCGGGTCAGTCAGAATAGCCCAAAATGGGAAAAGTGCGGATCCTTCGATCGGGTCAATCACAAGACGGTAAGGCCTTGAAACTGGCTGTTTTGGGTTATGGAAGCCAAATTCTAAACCAGACTGCTTTTGTATCTTTATAAATAATTTTTTTTTTAAAAAATTCATTCCTCTTTTTTTTTTTAAAAAAAAAAGTGCAGCTCTCCCCTTCTCTTTTCCTAAGGCGATTTTCGGCAAAGATTTCGGCGACACTCCGTCCGATTGTTGCCCACTCACCGTGACGAATGGCCTAAGATAAAAAGTAATTTTTTTTATTTTCATTTTTAATATGTTATATATACATTATATAAAGTGTTTTCAAAAGAAATAAAATGGCATAAAAAATTTATAGCATTCGAAAAAAAGAAAAAATATAAAAAAATATATAAAAAAAACCTTTGCTGATATGATATTTTCCTTTTTGATTCTGTATATTGTATTCTCCCTGTATATTTGTGTGTCCCTTTGTTATAGATCTTTGGGGTTTTTATAACCTGAAAATAAAATAAAAATTTTGCCATGTTTTGCTCTATTTTGCTCCTATTTCTTTCTCCTTTGCAGGTGGGAAACGGAGATCTCGGCGGTGAAATGTTGTTTGCGCATTGATGGCGGCGCGACCGAAGGTAGGCGCGAGATAGGGGCTGTTGTCGAGTCACTTGCGGTGCCTAGGGTTTCCAGGAAACCCTAGGTTTCTAACATTGTTCGAGTGTTGGGCCACTCTGGTATTGGGCCATTTAGTTGGGTTTGAGTGTTGGGTCAATGGGTTTTAGGGTGTAATTGGGCTGATCGGGTTTTGGATCTGAGTGTTTGGGGTATAAGTGGGTTTTGGGCTAGTGGATTGGGCTATTTAATTTGGTTTTGTAAATGGACTGTACAAATAAACATTGGTTTTATTTCTTTATTTTTTTTGTTTTTGGATTGTGTATGGGCCCGGGAAAAATGGGTTATTGGAGCTGTCCCTTTTTGCTCATTATCGTGCAACGAGAATGGGGCAAAGACTATAAAAGGACCAATTTTGCCCGGTCTTGGCTGAGCCTTGACTTCTTGGTCTTCTTCAAATGGCTTCCAACTCCACTGCAACTTCAATGATAATGGAACTTCATCTTGATTTCAATAAGTCTGATGGCTTCAAACTGCTTCATTGCAATTTCAAGAATGCAATATCCACTATCTTCGATCTACTCCACTCCTTCTCAATGGAGATAAGATCTGCTATCTTCGATCTGCTCCACTCCTGCTCAGTGGAGATAAGATCTGATATCTTCAGTCTACTTCATTACCGATACATAAAGATAAGACTTGTTGTCTTCGATCTGCCCCACTCCTGCTCAGTGGAGATAAGATATGTTATCTTCAGTCTGCTCCATTACCGATACATGGAGATAAGACTTGCTCAAATTCGATCTGATCCACTCCTGCTCAATGGAGATAGGATCTGATATCTTCAGTCTGCTTCATTGCCAATACATGGAGATAAGACTTGCTCAAATTTGATCTGCCCCACTCCTGCTCAGTGGAGATAAGATCTGTTATCTTTAGTATGTTCTATTGTCGATACATGGAGATAAGACTTGCTCAAATTCGATCTGCTCCACTCCTGCTCAGTGGAGATAGGATCTGATATCTTCAGTCCACTTCATTGCCAATACATGGAGATAAGACTTGCTCAAATTCGATCTGCTCCACTCCTGCTCAGTGGAGATAAGATCGGATTTCTTCAGTCTGCTCCATTGCCAATACATGGAGATAAGACTTGCTCAAATTGATCTGCTTCACTCCTACTCAGTGGAGATAAGATCTAATTTCTTTAGTCCGCTCCATTGCCAATAAATGGAGATAAAACTTGCTCAAATTTGATCTACTTCACTCCTACTCAGTGGAGATAAGATCTAATTTCTTCAGTCTTCTCCATTGCCAATACATGGAGATAAGATCTTCTATAGTAAATTCAATCCAACCTACTGCAACTTCAGAGGTATAGGATTCATCATTTTAATCCGCTCCACTGCAACTTCAAGGAGATGGGATTAACTATCTGTAGTCTATTCCACTGCAACTTTAGGGAGATAAGACTTGTGACTTCAACCTGCTCCACTGCAACTTTAGGGAGATAAGGTTAGTGGCTTCAATCTGCTTCACTGAAACTTCAGGAAGATAAGATTTGCCATTCGATCTCGTCCCACTACTACTTAGGTGACAAGATTTACAATCTTTGACCTATTCCACTGCTAATCAGGGAAATAGGACTGGTGAATTCACCGATGTTGCTATACCGTCCTCTAGGGGACATGTCTTATAGACTCGAATGTATTATGGACGACATTTGCATAAATGTAGAATATCATAAGAATGATCCCATTTTTTAATGTATAATGATTAGGATGCAATGATCGGCATGAATCTAATGCTCCTAACTAAATGATATTAGGGATGACATTTACATGGATGCAGAATGTCATGAGAATGATCTTCTCTTTTTTCTTTTTTTTTTGTACAACGATTAGGATACAATGATCAGAATGAATCAAATGCTCCTAATTGGAAGTGTGAGAATGATCCTTCTAATGTTTGGGTTGTCATTGCTCATGGTTCATCAAGGTTCCATTAGTGATGTGTTACCATGCTTTCTCATTTAGCTGGTATCTTTGATAGAAAACCCAAAGACACAATCATATTCTGCTCAGCTAAGCTTGCCCCGTTGTAATTTTAGAGTCCCTTCCACTATACCTTTTGGGACATAAAGTTTGTATCTCCCACTGCAACTCTAAGAGAATAACATTCCATCCAATCTGTTACCACTCAGAGGTATAGAATTTGTATAATCAATTTGATCTGTTACACCATTCCCTGCGTGTAATGGCCAAATGTATATGTCTTATCCTATAAAAATCTGAAGAGATAATCACCCTTCAATGTTTCCAACCCTTAGGCTTGGTGAGTTCTAAATAATATCCTGTTTCAGATTCTCATATAATTTAGAAGCTTCTAGAGTAATATGGAAACTCCTTTTATGAAAGTATTATTAGTCCATTAATCATTATTTCAATATAAAATGCATGAAAAAGGTCACAACAATGGACAAGAAAGAAATTAATCAAGAGCATAGCTCGAAACAAATAAGTTAATCAAAGATAACCAAGGAAATAAAAGAAAATCGATTGGGGTGTATCTTGAAAAGAATAAAGTAATCAAAGATAGCAAATTAAAATTGGGTAAGATAGAAGCTAGGTGCCCCAGATATCGTAGCCCGAGCTTCTCTGTACAAACTTCTTGAGGACCATTTTGAGCTCAATACGTGTTTAGAGGATCCGTAGTACTTTGTTAATGCCCCAAGACGTAGCATACTTCCTCATTGTTCATTCAGGCATAGCAAGACTTCCACATGCCCTATCTTCGATCAAAATTTGAGACGCCCTTCTCGGGTTTTTGGCTCAAAACCCCTTTGGTCTCAAAGTGCCCTTTGCAGGTTTTCCCTTGGCCTCTCCTTTTTTTTAAATGAATTTGAGCTCAAGGCGCCCTTTGCGGGTTTTCACCTTGGCCTTTCCCCTTTCAAGTAAAATACCTCTTGACTAAACCTGAATTCATTGGATTAGGCAAGCCTTTAGCATCCATCTCGGTCAATATTAATGTTCTTCCGAAACAGGCCTTCTTTACAACATAAGGTCCTTCCCAGTTTGACATCCGCATTTCTCTGAAATCCTTTTGTAAAAGAAAGATCAAGTTTTCCTCGTGGAATTCTCTAGGATAAACCTCTTTGTCGTAAGCTCGCCTCATTTGACTATGATGGATAACTTTTAACCTTTTTTCCTTCGATTAGGTCCAATTGACAAAACTGTTTCTATTCTAATGAGAAATGTGTTGCCCAGCTAAGGTTTTAGTCGACATCCGATAAAACAGAGGGTAAATGGTAACTTTTTTATACCAATCTTTACAAGTCCCAGTCATCTTTTTTACAATCCTTGTTTTTTTTGTTTTTTTTTTTGGCTTCTTTCGTTGCTCTATGATGTGGCGTCCAATCTTTGAACAGACTACAAACTTTTGACTTTGTCATTTTTGGCATTTCTTTGTTAGTGCCTAATCTTTTTTTTTTAGATTTGATGACTACCGACTTTGTAACATTGGCATATGAAGCTACTTCCACCCTCTTAGTGAAGTAAACGACAACCACGACGATGAATCTAAAAGCTTTTGACTAGATTGGCCCCATCACATCCTTGCCCCACATATGGAAAAATTTGTGAAACAATGGAGAAGGCACATGAATCTTGTATCCTTAAATACGGTATAGCTGATACCATCCCCTTTTATGTCGATTAATAATACCCAAACCTCATGCTTAGCTTGACTATTGTAAAACCCTTAGCATGTGTCCTTCTGATACCTTTATGGACCTCTTTTAAGATTTCAACATACCCATGTCTTAGTAGTCCAGGCATATCCTGATATGATCGTGCAAAAATATCTTTAAATTCTTGAAAATAACTCAATGATGTCCTACCTTATTTCTGTGGTGAGCTGGGTTTCGATCTTCACCTTTTTCCTAGGCTCGCAATGTACACTGACCCTATGTAAGGTAGGATCTGTTTTTCATCATGTTCTACCATCCTTAACAAGTTAGAAGATAGGTTACAATCTCTGTCATCTTCAAAGTCCTGAGATCCTTCTAAACCCATATCTTACTCAAAAGGAAACTCTGAGTCAGTAGCAGCGTTGTTCACATCGTTGATATCTGGAGACCTATTATAGGTTAGAAGAAGATTCCAAAGAATAAATGATTCAAGGAATGATTATTTGTATGATCATGAAAGAATAAAAGAAAATCTAAAATAAAAGAATCTATACATGGAAAGAAAAAAAGAATATTTGTTTAAGAAGATGCATTTTATTGAAATAAAAATTTTGAACACGAGCCTATTTCACAAAAGGATTCTTATTGCCTCCAGGCTTAAGGTAACAAGCATGTTTTGAATATTACTTTAGATTAACTCTAAAAATACAAGGATCTCTTCCACAATCCAATTATTTAAAACACTCCCAAATACGCTAGGGTTTGGAAACTTCGTTCCTCGGTTCCCTCTTCGCTTTTGATTTCTTCAAGAAGTCACAACTTTCTTGTATCCTCATTCAATTATCACATTTACTGACTCGTCAAAGTGATTAGGTTCTGATGAATCGTCGAACTTCACAATTCCCATTTTGATGAACCTTTTGACCAAATTTTTAAACGTAGTACAGTTTTCAATTGAGTGACCCATTATTCCCGCATGGTACTCGCATTGGGTATTCTCATTATAGCATTTTGGGAATAGAGGTTGCATAGGTTCCGAGTAGGATGGAGACACCACATGCACATAAAAAAGATTCTGATATAGCTCCTTATATGTCATCGGGATGGATGTGAACTAGAGCTTTTCTATATTTGGCCTCGAGTTAGGTTCCAGCCTTGAAGAGCCTTGATAGCTAGTGGTTACAGCCTTTGGCTGGCTTACGGTGGCTGGTTTGGGATGCCTGCTCAGGGTACTCATTTTATTTTTCTTGCTTCTTGGGGCTGATCTTCTAGCACTTTCTCCCGTGTCTATCTTCCCACTCCTTACCGCATTTTCAATCATCTCGCCAGCCATTACTATATCTGAAAAGCTTACGGTGGTGTTTCCCAACATATGGTTAATGAATGGGGCTTTTAAGGTATTGATGAAAAGTATTGTGGTCCCTTTTCTAAAAGCGGTAGCTGAACTTGCATTGCAACCTCCCTCCATCCTTGCGCATACTGCTTGAAGCTTTCATTTGACTTCTTCTCTATGTTTTGCAAGGTGATTCTGTCAGGCGTCATGTCTGTGACATGATTGTATTGCTTCATGAAGGCTTGGGCCAGATCTCTCTAAGAGCTAATCCTAGTACGGCTGAGTTGATTATACCACCTAGACGCTGCCCCTACCAAATTGTCTTGGAAATAATGAATCAAGAGTTGATCATTGTTAATGTAGCTGGTCATCCATCTACAGAACATAATAATATGCGCTTCAGGGCAGCTGGTCCCATTGTACTTCTCAAATTTTGGCATTTTGAACTTGTGAAGAAGCATCAAATCTGGAACCAAGCTCAAATCTTTAGCATCAATTCCATGATGATTATCAGCATTTTCTAAAGCCTTGAACTTTTCTTCCAACCATCTGTAGCGATCCTCTAACTGCCTTGAGGATTCAGTTCTTATCCCTTCCCTCTCTACTATATCCAAATCAGGTATAACAGGATTGGTTGGGTTATCTTCTGGGTTGGATCCTAAGCCAACGTGGAAGTTCATGGGTAGTCTAGTATCAGCTTGCCCTTATTGAGGCCTAATCATGACAGATGGCCTTTGGGGATATTCTTCAGGCTGTGCATGCGGTGGGGTAAAACCCGGGGGAATGCATTTACTATCCTCCCCAGTAATAGCCATGGGACCTTTTCCTTTGTCCATCACTCCGTTCAGTATCTGGGCCATTTGAGCCATCATGTTTATTTGAGCATCCAACATTTGGTCTCTCATTTCTTGTTGGAGCTTTGCCAATTGTTCTTGCATCTAGTCTTGCATGTCTCTCTGGAATTGTTCAAGTCCTTGATCCATACTCTTTGTTTTGGCCTGTATCATAACGATGTTTAATTTCTAGATTTTTCTTTCTCTTTTCTCCTTTCTCTCTGTTATAATTTTAACTAATTAAACTCTCTCTATGGACTTAAATGTATATGACGTGATGTAATGCAAATGCATGAATGCAAAGAAAGAGAGGCGTTGGTTCTAAATTCAATTCCATTAGAAAAATTTTTCTAGAAAGTAAATTTATTTACAAAAAATGGATTACATATACGGCCTTGCCCTTATATTCCAAAAAATATCAATCCCCTTCTTTGCATAGGTCAAATCTTGCAAACTTGTAATAGATGCCTCCATTAGCTCCTTTTTGCTTGATCTGGGCTGCAACTCACTGCTCACTTATTTCCATAATGCTTGTTAGCCTCTTCAAGAAAGTCGAGACGTGGTGATTCTAGAATAGTCTTTGTCAGCTTGAATCCTTAGGTAGTAATGTCTTGTATTCCTTCATGGACTATCAGTCTTTTCTCGTTGTTTTACTTGGATCATATTCGGACGACCGTATTATAATTCACTTTATTAAGAAATCCATTTTCTTATGACAAACTCTTCTATTTAGCAATCAAACTTGAATCAACACCTCTTTTCTATGATGTGAATGTAATGCAATCAAAACAAAAGAAAACACATTAGCAAAAAGAAATAAATAATAGAATAGGGCACTTATCTTGGTGACCACTAGGGTTTAGCATAGTTCTATCTAGGGTAAGAACTTAGGTTTTTTATATGTGGTTTAGCTCTTAAGTTGAGGTACCCGAACCAACAGATTCCTCGATCCTCACCCATTATAGGCTCATATAGATCGAGTTCAGTTCAGGGGAATACATTTCCCTATGGCTATGCGGAGGTGAAAACCTCACGAAGACATAGGTACGATGTATCCCGGAAGCAGTCCACTAGCCCATGCGGAGGTGCAAACCTCACGAAGGCATAGTTTCTCACTCCAACTTAAAAGGTACGACCACAGCGGTCATGCAATGCAATGTAGAGATATTCTATAAAATTAGAACCACATGCAATAAAAGGATCCTAATTTTTCAAATAGGATTTTAAAATTTAGACAAAAGGCCAAGAAATAATCAATTTTACGGCTTGACTCTCTTATTGGTCCCCAGTGGAGTCGCCAAGCTGTCGAAACCATTTTTATAGTTGATAAAAAAAGGAGATCGACTTTAAAAAATAGAAATGGAGTCACCACCAATCCCTTTTTGCTTAGGTGTGATCGGATCACCTTATAAAACATTTTATTTCAAAACATCTATTTTCGCCTATAAAATTCAAGAAAACGGGTTCGGGAGTCGATTACGTATGAAGAAGGATTAGCACCCTCGTAACACCCAAAATTGGTACCGGATTGATTAGTTATTGTCCTAATGTTGAAAATCGGAAGAGATTTTAAAATATGAATCCTTTAGAAAAGGTTTAGAAAATTCGAATCGGATATTGAAATTTTCTTGCTCCGAAAGAATGAAATATCACATCCAGCACGTTAGGATACGATGCTTCAAACCCTTGACACCAAGATCGTTTCGTGATTTCTAAAATTCATGCATTGCAATTTTAAAAGGGTATCCTGTTGTTTGGCCAAACGAAAAAAAAAAATGAAACCCAGCACGTTTGGGCACGATTCCTTGAATTTCCAAACATGAAATATTGACTTATTTTTTATGTTAAGAAAACCCGGTCAAAATCTTAAAAGGATATCTAGTCATTTGGATGAACAAAAAATCGAAACCCAGCATGTTAGGGCACAATTTTTCGAGACTTCCAAACACGAAATATTGCTTTGTTTTTAACTTTTTTAAAAAAAAACGGACACAGTCTTAAAGGGTATTTAGTGATTTGGTCAAACAGAAAACCAAAATCCAGCACGTTAGGGCACGATTCCTTGAATTTCCAAAAATATCGCCTTTATTTGAAAAGCATTATGTATCGAGTAAAATTAATGTAACACAAATTTGTGAAAATAAATCGCAACATTGATATATGTAATGGAAATAAAATGGACTAAAACCTAAATAACAATACTCAAAGCTAAATAATCAATGATAAATAAATAAAAGAAAGTTAATCAAACAATAAGTAAACAAATGAGAGTTAACATAAAAAAATAAGAAGAAAAGTTGAAAACAAAGGAAATGAAAGAAAAATATTGAATAAAATAGAAGAAATAAAAAATGATCATAATGATGAAGTAAAAAATGCATTAATAAGAATAATTATAATATATTAACAACAACAACAATAATAATAATAATAATAATAATAATAATAATAATAATAATAATAATAATAATAATAATAATAATAATATAAGTGATAGTAAAAATTAAAATAGAATTAATGATAAAATAATAGTATCAATATTAAAATAATAGTATTAATAAAAAATAGTAGTAGTAAAAATAAAAGTATATTGATAATAATAAAATAATAGATATAACAATAATAATATATAATAAAAATTTAAGTAAACAATAATATATATAATAATAGTAAATATAATAGAAAGAATATGTTTATAATAATATACATATAAAAAAGTAGTGGTAATAAAAATATTTAAAAATAATTAATTTGAAACCAAAGTAAAATATGGACTAAGTTGAATTTAAAATAGGAGTTTGGGGCAACATCAAGAACAAATGAGGATAAAAGGGCTAAATTGTAATGCGCGTGCAACATAGAGGGACTAGCATAGCAATTAATCCCACCCTCTAAAACGGTGCCGTTCGAATGAGGACCAAATTGAACCAAGGGGATAACTTTTGGGCAAAATCGAAAATAAAAAAATAGATTGTGAAACTATAAAAAGCGGAGGGCCAGTCAAGAATAAACCAAAATGGGAAAACGCGGATCCTTCGAATCGGGTCAATCACATAGGTAAGGTTTGAAACAAATATTTTGGGGCTATGGAAGCCAGCCCTAAACGGCGCCGTTTTGTATCTTTATAAATAATTTTTTTAAAAAAAAATCATTCCTCCTTTTTTTAAAAAAAAATAAAGTGCAGCTCTCCCCTTCTCTTTTCCTAAGGCGATTTCCAGCAAAGATTTCGGCGACACTCCAACGTCGATCGCCATCGCTCGCTGTCATCGCACGATGGTTGGAAAATAAAAAAGTAAGTTTTTTTCATTTTTAATATGTTATATATATTATAAAAAGTGTTTTTAAAATAAATAAAATGGCATAAAAAATCTATAGCATTCGAAAAAAAAGAAAAAAATATAAAAATAATATATAAAAAAACCTTTGATGATCTGGTATTTTCCTTTTTGATTTTGTATATTGTATTCTCCCTATATATTTGTGTGTCCCCTTTGTTATAGATCTTTAGGGTTTTTATAACCCGAAAATAAAATAAAAAAGGAAAGAAAATTTTTGCCATGTTTTGCTCTGTTTTGCTGCTGTTTCTTTCTCCTTTTGTAGGTGGAAAACGGAGATCTCGGCGGTGAAATGTTGTCTGCGCGTTGATGACGGCGCGACCGAAGGCGGGTGTGAGATATGGGCAGTTGTTGAGTCACTTGCGCGCCTAGGGTTTCCAGGAAACCCTAGGTTTCTAACATTGTTCGAGTGTTGCGCCACTCTGGTATTGGGCCATTTAGTTGGGTCTGAGTGTTAGGTTAATGGGTTTTAGGGTGTAGTTGGGCTGATCGGGTTTTGGATCTGAGTGTATGGAGTATAAGTGGGTTTTGGGCTAGTGGATTATGCTATTTAATTTGGTTTTGTAAATGGACTGTACAAATAAACATTAGTTTTATTTTTTTTTTTTTTGTTTTTGGATTGTGTATGGGCCCGGGCAAAATGGGTTATTACAATGGTCTTACATGTAAATCTCATATTGATGCCAACGTCCCAGACGTGGTCTTACATGAAATCTCGAATCAACGCCAATGTCTCAGATGTGGTCTTACATGATATCACGTAACAGACACCTATGTCATGACATATGCAATCCTATCTATTCCTAGGCTCATACGGGACTTCTCGGACTTATACAACTTGTTAACTTATTCTGTAACACCCCAAACCCGGCCCAAATGCTATGACCAGATCCGACATGCAACGGGTTGAATGTTAAAGTTCAAGTTCTCTGTTTACTTTAAAGATAGCATGGATTTGAAAAAAAAGAACTTTCCGGTAGCACGTTTTGTTGAAAACTTTTCCTGTTGGCTTTGGAAAACTTAGTTCTTGTTAACCAGATATGTGGGATTTTTTAAGGAAACCTTAGCTTTTGCATTGAAAGTGTTTGAAAAGCCCATTTTCATTTCTCGTTATAATTAAGTCTTTGAAAATATAAGTTTATAATCCATGAACATGAACAACGATAAACCGAAAATTTAAGCTAAGAGGCCTTATTACATGCTAACGAAAATAAACCCAAAAAAAATAATAAAAATAAAACAAAGGAAACCAGAAATAAGTTCACTTAAATAAAAGACTTTATGGCCCCTTGAGTCCACCTCGACTCCTATATCCACGATCTACTGCTCACCTACAATGTTAAGAAAATAAAGGGTGAGTCACCAAGACTCAGTGTGTAAATCCCTGGATCACATAAGCGGCCTGAGGCCCATAAACACATTCTGGGCCCTGGCCCACACAAAATGGAAACAGAATAGGTACATGCTAAATGACCCAACCCAACCTAAAATTCCATCCTCTACACGCCAACCCTTACCAGCCATCACACCGCGGGGATTTCTACAATTAACCCACTAACCGCTGTAACACCCCAAACCCAGCCTATACGTAATGACCGGATCTAGTATGCTATGGGTTGAAACTTGAAAACTTTGCCTTGAAGGGTTTTGAAAATCTTAGTTTATTATAGCCGGTCAATCAAATAATTGTGAAATTTTTGAAACAACTTTAAGCGTTCGCATTGTTTGTGTTTGAAAAGCCCATTTACCATTTCATTTTATAATTAAGACTTTAAGGAAAAAAACATAAGTTTATAAAAACTTAACATAAAAAAATAAATCGAAAACCTAAGTAATGGAGGCCTTATTACAAAAATATTCCCGAAAATTAAAATTCAAATGAAAATCTGAAAACAGTCTATGTAGACAATAATCTTGATGGCCCCTCGAGTCCACCTCGGCTCCCATGTCCACGATCTACTGCTCATCTAAAAAGTTGGGGAAAATAAAAGGGTGAGTCACCAAGACTCAGTGTGCAAATCCGAAAACACATAAAAGCCTTGGGCCCACAAACACATTATGGGCCTTGGTCCACACACAATGACAACAGAATATTTCATGCAACATGGCCCATCCCAAACCTAAGTGTCTATCCTCTACACACACCCGTACCAACCTTCACACCATGGGGATTTCTACAATCAACCCTCCATCCACTACACACCATATCGATCACTATGTGACCTTTGTGGCAAAGCTACCGATCGCTATGCGACCTCAGTAATACATTATAGTATTCGACAGCTATGCTGCCTGTCATATAGACCGATCACTATGTGACCTATATGGCAAAGCCACCGATCGCCTCGCGACCTACTTCCCTTCCGTAAATCAATCAATCCCATCCCTTGCCTACCCTTTCTGGGCAAACGACTGTTCATACAACCTCTCTTTCTGGCTTTTAGCCCATAGCATACATTTAATACAAATTAATAAGTGTGATAGAGATCTACACACCTGGTTACCGTTAAGACGACACTCTCCATGTCGACACTATCAAAAGTCGATACGATTACTATCTGCCTAAGATGCTGTTCAAAAGCCAGTCCACAACCCGATGGCAAATCTCGAACAACAGACACCGCTCGTTTCTTAAACTTAGGGTTTGGGTTTACGAAATCGATACTCTCTTTGCTTGATCCATATTTGATTTCATCAAAAGTCCTTGTCAGAACTACTATAACAAAATAGGGTTGTTAAACCATATCATATGATTAAGATCTTAAGTACGATAATGAATCTAACGAAAATCTAATGAAAACCCCTTACCTTGAAATCCCGAAATAGATAGGATACTTAGAGACTAACGGATTCGACTTTCGAATCTAGATAATTCAATCTACTCCGATTTCCCGAGGTGTCGCCCCATGATGTGAACACAAAAACAATCCAATCGTTATTCAAAAGATAACCTTACCACGCCTATAAGCCTTTCGGCTTTGGCCTCCAAAAACTGAAAGTAAAGGAAAGAACAGAAGAGATCGGCACCTACCTTAACAGAGAATTCATCAACTCCCAAAGAATTTTTGGCTTTTGAGAAGATCAAAAAGAGAGAAGATGATAGGAAGAAATCTATGCGGATTTGGCTTTTAGTGGAGAAATCGACAAAAGAGAATAGGAGGTATTCGGCTATGGAGATGAGAAGAAAGTTCAGAGTTTTGGCTTTTGAATGAAAGTGAAGATGAGAGAATAGGCTTAGAGATTTTGGCTTTATGGAGAAATCGGCACAAGAGGAAAAGAATGGAAAAAGAAAGTGAAGTGAGAGGTTCCAGCTTTTGAAGAATTCAAAAGAAAAGAAATTGCAGAGAATGACTGGGAGTTTCGACACAAAGAATGAGGAAAAGAATAGAGTTCAAATGCCGGAATTGAAGAGATACCATCCCTATTTATAGAGAATTTTGGCACTTACTTATCAAAACCTGAAAGTGCCCTTCCTGATACCTAACAATTAACCAAATAATAGGGGAAATTTTGGCACCCCTTTGCCATAAAAAAACCGATTTCTTTCCCCCTTTAGGAGATGGAATTTCAGCCAACACTGCTCTCAGCAGATAGCTCTTATCTTTTCTCCTTTATCTTAATCTATTTATACCTTTAGAAAAGGCCTAAATAACATCACCTCTCCCTACTATTATCAGCATAATATCCATATTATCCCAATCATTAAATCCCTCCTAAAATTAAGCCTCATTGTCGTCCCCCTCCTTGCTCCTTTTAAGTGCCAAAAATGGCCCAAAGACATGGGCTCTTTGCAGCAAAAACTTGGGCCTCACCTCTTGCTATTAGGGCCAACCTAATACTCCTCTGCAACACCACATACTACTGGGCCACAAGCCCATTTTGCAACCTAAAGCACTGATACCATCTTTTAAACCCTATGGTACCCAAGCAGAATTTTAACCAAGGCTTGACCCAATCCTAGGCCCAATTTAAACCCCTAACACTCAAATTAACACATTAATCATATCCACCCACTAAACGCATAGGCCCATTAATTCGGGGATGTTACGCTTCTACCCCTTAAAGAAATTTCACCTCGAAATTACTTGGTGAAACAGATAGAATATCTGCTGACATTGCTTCCTCCGGTTCCTACGTAGCCTCCTCAGAGCCGTGATTCCGCCATAGAACCTTAACCAACGGAACTGTTTTCCTTCGCAACATTTTGACATCATGATCCAAGATCTCCACTGGTTCTTCTTAAAAGGATAGGTCAGGTCTTACTTCGATTTCTTCCATAGGCACTACATGAGACGGATCCGAACGATAACGTCTTAACATAGAGACGAGAAATACATCATGGATCTGATTCAACTCAGCGAGTAGTTCGGTGATGAGCTACCGGTCCCACTCGTTTCAACACCCGATAAGGTTCGATGAATCGGGACTTAATTTACCTTCTGTCCCCAACCTCAAAGACTTTCTTCCATGGCGACACCTTCAAGAACACCCTGTCACCCACTGCAAACTCTATGTCCTTATGCTTCAAATCTGCATAGGACTTTTGTCTGTCTGAGGCTTCCTTTAGTTGAGCTCGAATTATCTCAACCTTCTCCTCCGTCCAGGTGACCAAGTCCGGACCCAAAATTTGACGTTCCCCTAGTTCCGTCCAACAAGTAGGAGTACGATGCTTCCGTCCGTAACACGCTTCATAGGGCACCATCTGAATACTAGCCCAGTAGGCATTGTTGTATGCAAACTCGCCAACGGCAAAAATCCTCCCAACTACCCTCAAATCAATGACATGACCCTTAACATGTCCTCCAAGATCTGAATCACTGCTAGACATCCATCGATCGAGGATGGAACACCGATACTAAAATCCAACTTATTAGCCATTGATGCAACGCCTTCAAAATTGCGGCGTGAACCTAGGGTCCCTGTCTGATATGATCGACACTGGTACTCCATGCAACCTTACTACCTCCGCTATGTATAGCTTAGCCAATTTCTATAAAGAGTAATTGACTCGTACCGGTATGAAATGAGCAAAATTCGTCAAGCGATCTGCAATCACCCAGACTGAATCTTTCTTAGTAGGCGTGAGAGGTAGCCCACTAACAAAGTCCATTGTGATCCTTTCCCACTTCCACTGTGGAATCTTCATTTGTCAAGAACAACCACGATGGTAATCGATGTTACGCCTTGACTGCTGGCGGGTCAAACACCTACTCACAAACTCAATTACCTCACGCTTCAAGCTCGGCCACTTAATCGGTCCGTAAATCCGATACATCTTGCTCCTTCCGGGGTGCATAGCATATAAACTACCATGCTCTTCTTGCAGAATCCTATGCCTCAATTCAGGATCCTTCAGCATGCACACTCTCCCTTGGAAACATAATAGCCCTTCCTCATTCACACTAAATTCCGTTGATTCATCACTTGCTCCTACCGGAAACTTCTCCTTTAGCAACTCATCAGTCTGCTGCTTTTCCTTAACCTGACTAACCCAAGAGGGTTTCACTTGAAATTCAGCCAATAAACTCCCATCATCATATAAGCTAATGTTAGCAAACATTGCTCTCAAGTTAGTGACCACCTTACGACTTAAGGCATCTGCCACCACATTAGTCTTACACAGATGATACTCGATCGGCGGTCATAATCCTTTAACAACTCGATCCACCTCTTACGCTTTAGATTCAACTCCTTCGAGTCAAAAGGTACTTTAAACTCTTATGATCGATTAAATGATGATTTCTCCCGTACAAATAATGCCTCCAAATTTTCAAGGCAAACACTACTGCCGCCAATTCCAAATCATGGGTGGGATAACTTGACTCAGACGGTCTTAGCTGCGAGATGCATATGTAACAACCTTTCCATCTTGCATCAACACACATCCTAATCCGTGTGTGAAGCATCACAATAAATTACTGAACTCTTTCCTCGACCTCCCGTTTGAATCAACACCGAGCCTCCGTCAAAATCCTCTTCTTGGTACCCAAACAAGATATGTAGAACCACTCGATCTAGGTGGCTTCCAATCCAATATGTAGAACCACTAGAAAAGTAACTTCCTTAAGCACTTGTGAATCATCTTTAAAGTCGCTTCCCTCGTAATATGTAGAACCACTCGCAGATGTGAATCATGCTCCTCTTCCGACCTTGAGTAAACCAAGATGTCATTAATAAATACCACGACAAACCGATCCAAGTAGGATTGGAACACTCAGTTCATCATATCCATAAATGCTGCTGGTGCATTAGTCAATCCAAATAGCATCACCATGAACTTGTAATGTCCATAGCAAGTTTTAAAAGCCGTCTTATGAATATCCATCTCCTTGACCTTGAGCTAATGGTATCCTGACCTCAGATCTATCTTTAAGAACACTGATGCCCCTTTCAGTTGATCGAACAAGTCATTAATCCTTGGCAATAGATACTTGTTCTTAATAGTCAACTTGTTCAGCTGACGGTAGTCAATGCACATACGCATTGAACCATCCTTCTTCTTAACAAATAAACCCTCTATCCAACAACTCCTTGATTTATGCTTTCAATTCCACCAACTCTTTTGGCGCCATTCTATAAGGGCAATAGATACTGACACTGTTCCCGAAAGAAGATCGATTCTAAACTCCACTTCTCGATCCGAAGGTAATCCCAAAAGCTTTTTGGGAAAACATCAGGAAATTTCTTCACCGTCCTAACATCCCCAACAGTTAGGTCCTTGGCTTCCAAAGCCCGTACAAACATTAAAACTGCCTCGCATCCTTTTCTCACCATCCTTTCTGCTCTTAGGGCAGTCACCATATTCGATGCACAATTCCCTTTCTCCTATCACCAACACTTCACCTCCCTCGGGTTCTTAACACCATACGCTTGTTGCACAATCAAAGTTAGCTTGGTACTTTATCACCACCATGCCTAATATTAAGTCGAACTCCCTGAATGGTAATTCCATCAGATCCGTTAGGAAAGCTATTCCCTGAACTTTTAAAGGTACCTCCCGAAAAAGTTTATCTACTACCACAAATTGTCCTAATGGGCTAATTACTGTCATCGCCCTAGGGGTAATTTTAGAATCTAAACTTAAAATTGCAAACACACTACTAGCAACATATGAGTGTGTCAATCCAATATCAATCAATACAGTATAAGGTAATCCAAAAATTAAAAACGTACCAGTTATAACATCCGGTGCATCAGCCTCCTCTCGACGTCTGGTAGCATAGACCAACCCCGGCTACCTCGCCTCAGTGTTTCCTGCCCCTCAGCCTGGTGCTCCTCAGCCTCGATCAAAACGGTTGCCACCTTTAGTTAGACCATGACCCTTCTGCGGCTGCTAACCTCCTCTATCTAGCTGAGCATTTCCCTGCCCTGCGGGTCCTACCTCATCCCATGGTTGAGGACAGTCTCTTATCTGATGATCTGTAGATCCACACCTAAAGCACTTTCCACTGCCTACCCAATACTCACCTATGTGAAACTTACCACATCGAGCACACTTCCCTATATGGCTAGTAGCAACAGGTCTCTCAGCCCGTCTTGGTCCATCCGATCTAGGCCTTTCCTGAGTACGCACGGTTGTCCCTGATGATCCAAAATTTCTCTTACCTCCACCTCTATCTCTATCCTGGTTCAACTTTTTCGTCCGTTTCACCTCTTTAGCTATCTTAGCTTTCTCCACAAGCACAGCAAATTCTCTCTCTCATTGTGGAGCTATCAACACACGTAGATCATCCTTCAGGCCACCCTCAAAATAAACACATCGCTCGTGCTCTGTGGCCACTATCCCTCGAGCATAACGACTAAGGTGTAAGAATTTCGCTTCATACGCCACCACCGACCTACTTCCTTGAACTAGATTTAGGAACGCTCTACGCTGCGCATCCACATAGCTCATTCCAATGTACTTACTCTGGAACACCATTTTGATGTAATCCCAGGTGATACGGTCAGCTACGATACCATCTTTAATCGTAAGCCACCATTGATACGCTTCATCCCGGAGGAGAGACACCACTCCCTTCAGCTTCTCCTCTTCCGTGAAGTCAAGATCATCCATTATACGCTCCATTGCTTCCAACCAATACTCCACTGTGCTAGGAGCTACACCAGAAATTCCCTTAAACACCTTTGCCCCACTGGCTCTAAGTAGCTCCGGCACAGACTTTCGGGCTCCTATGCCCATGCCTGCCCCAGCAACCCTCTCTAACACCCTCAACATCGCTTGAGATACCGCATTATCTCCGGTCGTCTGATCTTAGAATTCTGCCTCCACAGCTAGTGGCACTGGTACCTCATTCCCTGACTCGTGACCAGACCCTACAGGTTCTGACACAATAATCCTACCTCTACCTCAGCCACGCACACCACGTCCCCTCGTGCTCATTCTACCGTTTGCGATTTATCTGATTAGAAATTTTATGGATTAATACTTTCTTCCACCGATTAATAACGATACCTTATGGAAAGTAGTTTTAATAAAGAGTTCTTTCAATTCAATTCTATCTACAAAGTTCAGTTCTCAAGTCTATATTTCCTAGTTTTAGAATACACATACATACAACATCCATTACACATCAACATACAAGCAGCGTCTATGAACTCACATTCATCACCTAGGGGTATTTTTGTCATTTCACTACCTAGGGGTATTTTCGTAATTTTATCCTATAGGGGTATTTTTGTAATTTTCCAAAATAGGGTATCTTGGCGATTTTACAAAATAGGGGTATTTTGGTAATTTTACAATTCGGGGGTATTTCGATAATTTTTGTCAACCGGGGTATTTCGGTAATTTTATCAACAGGGGGTATTTCGGTGATTTTACAAATCCAGGGTATTTTGGGAAGTTTTCACAAATCGAGGGGAATTCAGAAATTTTACAAAACTGGGGACATAAGTAGTTTTACAAAATAGAGTGGTCGGTCCTTTCGGGTTTTAGTTATAAGTTTTGGCCCGTCAACAAGCCCTCTCGATTAGAGTGAACAAGCACTACGCACCAGGTAAGATTCTAGAAAAGAGGAGGTGAGCCGCTAGGGCCACTTAAATACCAAGCTCTTCCTGGATCCAATCCTAGACATGCGTATGCCTGTTACCACACCCTAACCCTGTGACTTGTCCACAGACATGTTTAATTAGAAATTAAGTTTTATGGAATTTGGAGAATTGTTTATACTAAACCTAAAGTCCATCAATTCTAACATACTAGCCTACGTCCCTTTAAAGCCCAACAATACACACCACATCAAGAGTTAGAATACTTACCTGCATGGATCGGGTGCTGGTAGACTCGAAGGCCATATCTCAACTGCATTTTTCTCAAACTTACATCATTTTTACAAACCACTACTGGACCCATTTCACAGCCCGAGTTTTGAACTAGGCTTTGATACCAAAAATGTAACACCCCAAACCCGGCCCATACATCATGACCGGATTTGGTATGCTACAGGTTGAAACTTGAAAACTTTGCCTTGAAGGGTTTTGAAAATCTTAGTTTATTATAGCCGGTCAATCAAATAATTGTGAAATTTTTGAAACAACTTTAAGCTTTCGCATTGTTTGTGTTTGAAAAGCCCATTTACCATTTCATTTTATAATTAAGACTTTAAGGAAAAAAAAACATATGTTTATAAAAACTTAACATAAAAAAAATAAATCGAAAACCTAAGTAATGGAGGCCTTATTACAAAAATATTCCCAAAATTAAAATTCAAATGAAAATCTAAAAACAGTCTATGTAGACAATAATCTTAATGGCCCCTCGAGTCCGCCTCTGCTCCCATGTCCACGATCTACTACTCATCTGAAAAGTTGGGGAAAATAAAAGGGTGAGTCACCAAGACTTAGTGTGCAAATCTCGAAAACACATAAAAGCCTTGGGCCCACAAACACATTATGGGCCTTGGCCCGCACATAATGGCAACAGAATATTTCATGCAACATGGCCCATTCCAAACCTAAGTGTCCATCCTCTACACACCCCCGTACCAACCTTCACACTGTGGGGATTTCTACAATCAACCCTCCATCCGCTACACACCATATCGATCACTATGTGACCTTTGTGGCAAAGCCACCGATCGCTATGCGACCTCAGTAATACATTATAGTATTCGACAGCTATGCTGCCTGTCATATAAACTGATCACTATGTGACCTATGTGGCGAAGCCACCGATCACCTCGTAACCTACTCGCCTTCCGTAAATCAATCAATCCCATCCCATGCATACATACATTCAATAATCTAAACATTAAATTATCTAAACAGATCACAGACTTTCTCGTACTTCGATACACATAGATGAGTTTTTATGATTACGTACCTGGCATCCCTTGCCTACCCTTTCTGGGCATACGACTGTTCATACAGCCTCTCTTTCTGGCTTTTAGCCCATAGCATACATTTAATACAAATTAATGAGTGTGATAGAGATCTACACACACAGTTCAAGTAAGACGACACTCTCTATGTCGACACTATCGAGCCGATACGACTACTATCTGCCTAAGATGTCGCTTCGTGAGTCGTCCACAACCCGGTGGCTAATCTCGAACAGTAGACACCGCTTGTTTCTTAAACTTAGGGATGGGGTTTACGGACCCAATCCTCTCCTTTGCCTGATCTATATTTGATTCCATCAAAAGTCCTTGTCAGAACTACTATAACGAAATAGGGTTGTTAAACCATATCATATGATTAAGATCTTAAGTACGATAATGAATCTAAGGGAAACCTAATGAAAACCCCTTACCTTGAAATTCCGAAATAGATAGGATACTTAGAGACTAACGGATTCTGGCTTTCGAAATCTAGATAATTCGATCTACACCGATTTCCCGAGGTTTCGCCCCATGATGTGAACACAAGAACAATCCAATCGTTATTCAAAAGATAACCTTACCACGCCTATATGCCTTTCGGCTTTAGCCTCCAAAAATCAAAAATAAAGAAAAGAACAGAAGAGATCGGCACCTACCTTAACAGAGAATTTAGCAACTCCCAAAGAATTTTTGGCTTTTGAGAAGATCAAAAGAGAGAAGATGATTGGAAGAAATCTATGCAGATTCGAATTTTAGTGGAGAAATCGACAAAAGAGAATAGGAGGTATTCGGCTATAGAGATGAGAACAAAGTTTAGAGTTTCGGCTTTTGAATGAAAGTGAAGATGAGAGAATAGGCTTAGAGATTTTAGCTTTATGGAGAAATAGGCACAAGAGGAAAAGAATGGAATAAGAAAGTGAAGTGAGAGGATTCGGCTTTTGAAGAATTCAAAAGAAAAGAAATTGCAGAGAATGAGGAAAATAATAGGGTTCAAATGCCAGAATTGAAGAGATACCACCCCTATTTATAGAGAATTTCAGCACTTACTTATCAAAACCTAAAAGTGCCCTTCCTGATAACTAACAATTAATCAAATAATAGGGGAAATTTCAGCACCCCTTTGCCATAAAGAAACCGATTTCTTTCCCCCTCTAGGAGATAGAATTTCGGCCAACACTGCTCTCAACAGATAGCTCCTATCTTTTCTCCTTTATCTTAATCTATTCCTATCTTTAGAAGAGGCCTAAATAACACCACCTCTCCCTACTATTATTAGCACAATATCCACATTATCTCAATCATTAAATCCCTCCTAAAATTAAGCCTCTTTGCCGTCCCCTCCTTGCTCCTTTTAAGTGCCGAAAATAGCCCAAAGACATGGGCTCCTTGCTGCAAAAACTTGGGCCTCACCTTCTGCTATTGGCGCTAACCTAAAACTCCTCTGTAACACCACATACTACTAGGCCACAAGCCCATTTTGCAACCTAAAGCACCGATACCATCTTTTAAACCCCATGGTACCCAAACAGGAATTTTAACCAAGGCTTCGGACCAATCCTGGGCCCAATTTAAACCCCTAACACTCAAATTAACAATTAAACATATCCACCCACTAAATGCATAGGCCAATTAATTCAAGATGTTACAATCGCTACATGCCATCTTGATAGTAATGCTATCAATTATAATGCCGATCACTATGTGACCTTGAATTCAAATGTGGCAGAGCCACCGATCACCATGTGACCTCATAACATATCGTGGTTTAACCACCGATCACTAAGTGACCTATTAAGCATGCTCTTCCCCTTCATCATATCAACCCCATTCCATGCATACATACATGTAAAAACAAGAACAATATACCATCTACAAGATAGCAGGTTATCACATACATCGATACACATGGAGAATTTGCTATGTTTACGTACCTGGCATCCCTAGCCTAACCCCTATGAGTTACTCAACTGTCCACACATCCTTTTCTGGCTTTTCAGCCCATATAATGTATAATACAAAAAAACTTATGTGATAAAGACCTACACACTTGATTACTAACAAGATGATACTTTCTATGTCAACACTATCAGTAGCCGCTACGACTGCTAACTGCCTACGACTTTGTTCTGAAGTCGGTCCATAACCCAGTGACCAATCTCTGACGGCAGACACTGAATGCTTCTTGAACTTAGGGTTTTGGTTTACGGGCCCAACCCTCTCCTTTGCCTGATAGATATTTGATTCCATCAAAAGACCTTATCAGTTGTTACCATCATAACATATGGTTGTTAATCCATAACATAAGGTTAAGATCCCAAACACGATAATCGAACCTAACGAAAATCTAAAGAGAACCCCTTACCTTGAAATCCCGAAGGAGATAGAGTTTGGAAAATTAATGATTTCTAACTTTCGGGATCTAGATGATCCATTTTACTTCGATTCTCAAAATGTCACCCCAAAAGAAATCGCAAGAAGATAGAAAGTGTTAGACCAAACGATAGCCTCAACAAGTCAAGTAGCCATTCGGCTTTGGCCCCCAAGACTGAAAGAGAAAAGAAATAGAAGAAATCGGCACTTACCTTAACACCAATCAGATTCGGTACTCCAACAGGTTTCGGCTTCAGTGAAAATCAAAAGAAAGATGGTGCAAAGGGATCTATGGAGATTCAACTTAATGAAGAAATCAGCAAAGAGGAAAAGAACAATGAACATTCGGCTTTTAGGAAAAGAATGGAGAAGAGAATTGAAATTAAGGGTTCCAGTTTTTTTTGAGAAAGAAACGATTGAGAAGAGAGGAGTAGAATGGAAGGAAAAATGAGCAATAGAAACGGTAAAGAAAATAAGATTTCGATAGACTAGAGGTAGCTTCGGCTTTAGCAGAATAATGAGAAAAGAGAATGGGAGAATAAAGACCCAAATGCCGAAAATGAAGAGATATTCCCCTCACTTAAACACAATTTCAGCACTACTACACAAAAGCCGAAAATGTCCATTCTGAAACCTTAAAACTCATCCTATCAATAGGGAAATTTTGGCACCCCTTAGCCACATCAAAATTGATTCCTTTTCCCTCAAAGAGTTGGAAATTCGGCCACCTCCTTGCTCCCTAGATAACTCCTAACCTTTCTCCCTTATCTTTATCTGATCACACCTTCACAAGTGGCCTAGATAACACCACCTCTTCCCCCCTTTATCTGCCACATTATCAACCACATTATCCGCATTATCCACCTCCTTCAGTTCCTTAATTTCAAGCATTCAAGCCAAACTCCACTATTGCTCCCTGCTAATTCCAAAATTAATTAAAATGAATGGGTAACATGCGACTCGAACCTTGGACCTCTTTACGCACCTTATAACCCTTATGTGACGTCACCTTTCACTGGGCTACAAGCCCATTTTGTGTCTTAAAGCATAAATTATATCATTTAAGTCCTAACCTTGCTGGCTCTCCACTGGAGTGCCCAACAATAAATTTTTGTTAAGGCATCGGCCCAACTCTGAGCCCATTCTGGACTCCTAAAACACTCTAACTACCATATTAAGCACAATAACACATCACATCACATCAAATGCAAAGCCCTACAAATTTAGGATGTGACATTTCTACCCCCTTAAAGAAATTTCGACCTCGAAATTACCTGGTCAGAATAGATGTGGGTACTACTGCCGCATTGCATCCTCTAGTTCCCACGTAGCTTCCTCAGAGTCGTGATTCAACCATAGAACCTTAACCAACGGAACCGCCTTCCTACGCAATACCTTGACATCACGATCTAAGATTTCCACTGGTTCTTCTTCAAAGGATAGGTCAGGTCTCACTTCGATTTCTTCCACAGGCACCACATGAGATGGATCCGAAAGATAGCATCTTAACATAGAGACATGAAATACATTGTGAATCTGACTTAACTCTAAAGGTAGCTCAAGCTGATAGGCTACTGGTCCTACTCGTTTCAACACCCGATAAGGTTCGATGAATCTGGGACTTAATTTACCTTTCCGTCCAAACCTTTTTACTTTCTTCCACGGCGACACCTTTAAGAACACCCTGTCACCTACTGCAAACTCTATGTCCTTACGCTTCAAATCAGCATAGGCCTTTTTTCTGTCGATGCTTCCTTTAATCGAGCTCAAATTAACTCAACCTTCTCCTCTGTCTCGATAACCAATTCTGGCCCCAAAATTTGACGTTCCCCTAACTTCGTCCAGCAGGTAGGTGTACGACACCTCCGCCCATACAATGCTTCATAGGGCACCATCTGAATACTAGACTGGTAGCTGTTATTGTAAGCAAACTCTGCCAATGGTAAAAACTCTTCCCAACTACCCCTGAAATCAATGACACAACCTCTCAACATGTCCTCTAAGATCTGAATTACCCATTCAGACTGACCATTGGTCTGAGGATGAAACATTGTACTAAAATCTAATTTCGTACCCAACGCTTGATACAACGCCTTCTAAAATCGCGACATGAACCTCGGGTCCCTGTCCAATATGATTGATACCGGTACTCCATGTAGCCTCACTACCTCTGCTATATATAACCTAGCCAATCTCTGCAGAGAGTAATTGACACGTACGGGTATGAAATGAGTAGGCTTTGTCAAGCGGTCAACAATCACCCAAACTGAATCTTTCTTAGTAGGCATGGGAGGTATCCCACTAACAAAGTCCATTGTGATTCTTTCCCATTTCCACTGTGGAATCTTCACCGATTGCAACAACCTTGATGGTAACTGATGCTCCGCCTTTACCTGTTGACAGGTCAAACACTTACTCACAAATTCAGTCACCTCTTGCTTCAGGCCCGGCCACTAGAACTATTCTCGCAAATCTCGATACATCTTACTCCCTCTAAGGTGCATAGCGTATGGACTACCATGCGCTTCTAGCAAAATCTTACGCCTCAACTCAGGATCTTTCAGCATGCAAATTCTTCCTCGAAAACATAATAGCCCTTCCTTATTCACACCGAATTCTATTGGCCCATCACTTGATCTTACCCGAAACTTATCCCTTAGCAACTCATCGGTCTGTTGCTTCTCCTTAACCTGACCTACCCAAGAGGGTTTCACTTGAAGTTCAACTATTAAACTCCCATCATCGTATAAACTGAGGTGAGCAAACATTGTTCTCAAGTCAAAGATTACTCTACGACTTAGAGCATCTGCCACCACGTTAGCTTTACCCGGATGATACTCGATCGAGCAGTCATAATCCTTTAACAACTCGACCCACCTCCTTTGCCTTAGGTTCAACTCCTTCTAGGTCAAAAGGTATTTTAAGCTCTTATGATCGGTACAAATGACAGATTTCTCCCAGTACAGATAATGTCTCCAGATCGTCAAAGCAAAACCCACTGCCGCCAAATCTAAATCATGGGTGGGATAATTTGATTCGTGCGATCTTAACTGCCGAGATGCATACGCAACAACCTTTCCACCATGCATCAATACGCATCCTAGCCCCGTGTGTGAAGCATCACAGTAAATCATAAACTCTTTTTTGGCCTCCGACTGTATCAACACCAGAGCCTCCATCAATATCCTTTTTAACCTCTCGAAACTTTATTGCTACTTATCAGACCAAACAAATGGAACCCCTTTCCGTTGCAACTTAGTCAACGGTGCCGCAATTAACAAAAATCCTTCAACAAACCTTCTGTAATACCTGGCCAGAACAAGAAAACTCTAGATTTTCGCTACAGACTTAGGCGGCTTCCAATCCAACACCGCTTTAATTTTCTGAGGGTCAACCCTAATCCCCTCTGCCAACACAACGTGGCCTAGAAAAGTAAGTTCCCTTAGCCAAAATTTACACTTCCTAAATTTGGCATACAACTGCTTCTCCCTCAGAATCTACAAAACCACTCAAATCTGATCTTGAATAAACCAGGATGTCATCTATAAACACCACGACAAACCGATCCAAGTAGGGTTAGAACACTCGATTCATCATGTCCATAAACGCTGGTGGCGCATTGGTCAGTCCAAATGGCATCACCATGAATTCGTAGTGACCATAGTGAGTCCTAAAAGCTGTCTTATGAATATTCGCCTCCTTGACCCTAAGTTGATGGTACCCTGACCTCAGATCTATCTTTGAAAAGACTGAAGCCCCCTTCAACTGATCGAACAAGTCATCGATCCTCGGCAACGGGTATTTGTTCTTAATTGTCAACTTATTCAACTTGCGATAGTAAATACACATACGCATTGATCTATCCTTCTTCTTAACGAATAACACCGGCACTCCCCAAGGTGACACACTTGGTCGAATAAACCCTCTATCCAGCAACTCTTGTATCTGCGCTTTTAACTCCACCAATTCCTTCGACGCCATTCTATACGGGGCGATAGATATTAGCACTCCCGAAAAAAAATCAATACCAAACTCCACTTCACGGTCCGGAGGTAACCTTAAGCTCTTCTGGAAAACATCAGAAATTCCTTCACCGTCCTAACATCCCTGACAGTTAGTTCCTTGGCTTCCAGAGCCCGAACAAACATTAGAATTGCCTCGCATCCTTTCCTCACCATCCTTTCTGCTCTTAGGGCAGTCACCACATTCGATAAACAGTTTCCCCTTTCACCCATCACTAACACTTCGCCACCCTCGGGAGTTTTTAACACCATATGCTTGGCTGCACAATCTACATTAGCTTGATACCTCACCAGCCAATCCATGCCTAAGATTAAATCAAACTCCCCGAACGATAGTTCCATCAGATTAGTCAAGAAAACTATTCCCTGAACTTCTAAAGGTACCTCCTGATAAAGCTTATTTACCACCACAGAGTGCCCTAACGGGCTAATTACAGTCATCTCCCTAGAGGAAATCTTAGAATCTATGTTTAAAGTTCCAGACACCCTACTAGCAACATATGAATGCGACCCAATATCAATCAATGCAGTAAGGCAATCCAAAATTAAAACGATCGATTATGACATTCGGCAAGGCCGGCCTCCTCTCAACGTCTGGCAAGATAGACTAATCTTGGTCGCTTTGCCTCAAGAGTTTCTCGCTCGACTGGTGCTCCACTACCGACCGGAATCATTACCACCTCGGCCGGACCACAACCTCTCTGTGGTCACGACCACCTCTACTCGGATAAGCATTCCCGACCTCGGGCCTTGCCCATACAGTGGTCGTGGGCGATGCCTCTAACTGATGGTCCGTAGATCCACACCAAACACTTCCCATTGCTTGACCAACACTCACCGGAATGGAATTTACCACATCGAGCACACCTCTGTATGCGGCTAGCAATGAGAAGTCGCTCACCCCGACTCGGTCCATTTGACCTAGGTCTTTTCTGAGTACGCCCAACTACCCTTGACAATCCAAAATTCCTCTTACTTCCACCCCTATCTCTATCCCGATTCAGTTTTTCTGTCCGCTTTACCTCCTTAGCTATCTTAGCTTTTTCCATAAGAACAGTAAATTTCCTCTCCCGCTGTGGGGCTATCAATACACGCAGATCATCCCTCAGACCGTCTTCAAATCAAACACAACATTCATGGTCTGTGACCACTATCCCTCGGGCATAACGGCTAAGGCGTAAGAATTTTGCCTCATACGCAGCCACCGACCTACTTCTTTGAACCAGATTTAGAAATGCTCTGCGCTGTGCATCCATATAACTCGACCCGATGTATTTACTCAAACGCTGCTCAAGAAATCCTGGTGATACTAAGTAGCCACCGAACCATCCTTAACCGTAAGCCACCATTGATACGCTTCGTCTCGCAGGAGAGATACAACCCCTTTAAATTTTTCCTCTTCCACGAAATCAAGATCATCCATTATGCGCTCAAGCGCCTTCAACCAATACTCAACTGCACTCTGGCTATACCAAAATTCCTTAAACATTTACGCCCATTGGCTCTAAGTCGCTCACATGCATTTTTGAGCTCCCATACCCATACCGCCTTAGCAACTCTCTCTAAAACCCGTAACATTGCCTGAGATACCGCATCATCTCCGGCCGTCTAGTCCTGAAATTTTGCCTCTACAGCTGGTGGAACTGGCATCTCATCTCCTGACCCATGGCCAGATCCTACTGGTTTTGACACGGCCATCCTGCCCCTACCATGGCCACGCGCAGGACATCCTCGTCCCCTTGTTCTCATACTACCGATCCGCTTTTATCTGATTAGAAGTTTTATGCATTAATAATTTCTTTCACTGATTAATAACGAACAATCTTATGGAAAGTAGTTTCAATAGTAGTTCTTTCGAATTTAAAATTATATCTACAAGGTCCAGTCTCAAGTCTATATCTCCTAGTTCAAGGAACCACATACATTCAACATCCATATGCATCCCAAGCAGAGTATCACATAAATGCGTCAAACATACGAGTAACATCCATAAACGCACCTTTGTCACACAAGGGTACTTTCATCATTTCACTACCCAGGGGTATTTTCGTAATTTTACCCTATAGGGGTATTTTTGTAATCTCACAAAATAGGGTATCTTGGTGATTTTACAAAGTAGGGGTATTTTTGTATTTTCTGAAAGAAAGGGTATTTTGGTAGTTTTACAAACCAGGGTATTTCGATAATTTGCACAAACCAAGGGTATTTCGGTAATTTCCATAAACCAAGGGTATTTTAATAAATTTCATAAAACTAGGAGTATATTAGTAATTTTACAAAAATAGGGTATTTGGTCCCTTTCGGGTTTTAGTTATGAACTTTGGCCCGTTAACAAATCCTCGCGGCTAAAGTGAACAGACACTACGCACCAGGTAGGATTCCAGAGAAGAGGAGGTGGGCCACTAGGGCCGCTTAAGTACCAAGCTCTCCCAGATCCAATCTTAGACATGCGTATGCCCGTTGCCACACTCCAATCCAAGTGACTTGTTTACGGACATGTTTAATTATTAGAAAGTCTTATGGAATTTAAGAGTTGTTCAAACTAGGCCTAAGGTCCATAAACCCTAGCATACTTATCTACGTCCCCATAAAGCCCATCAAACCCAACATACATACCTTATCAAGAGTTAGAATACTTACCTGCGTGGATCAGGTAATGGTAGACTCGAAGGCCATATCTCAACCCAAAGTATTGTTCTTAAATTCATATCAATCTATACAACACTATCGACCCACTTCACGTTTCGAGTTTTGCAACCGGCTCGATACCAAATGTAACACCCCAAACCCAAATTTCAAACGCTACGACCAGATCTGGCATGCTACGGGTTGAATGTTAAAATTCAAGTTCTCTGTTTACTTTAAAGAAAGCATGGATTTGAAAAAAAATAACTTTCAGGTAGCACGTTATGTTGAAAACTTTGCCTGTTGGCTTTGGAAAACTCAGTTCGTGTTAACCAAATAGTCATTAAATGTGGGATTTTTAAAGGAAACCTTAGCTTTTGCGTTGAACGTGTTTGAAAAACCTATTTTCATTTCTTTTTATAATTAAGTATTTGAAAATATAAGTTAATAATCCATGAACATGAACAACGGTAAACTGAAAATTTAAGCTAAGAGGCTTTATTACATGCTAACGAAAATAAACCCAAAAAATAATAAAAATAAAACAAAGGGAAACTAGAAATAAGTTCACTTAAATAAAAGACTTTATGGCCCCTCGAGTCCGCCTCGACTCCCATATCCACGATCTACTGCTCACCTGAAAGGTTAAGAAAATAAAGGGTGAGTCACCAAGACTCAGTGTGTAGATCCCTGGATCACATAAGCGACCTGAGGCCCATAAACACATTCTGGGGCCTGGCCCACACAAAATGGCAACAGAACAGGTGCATGCTGAATGACCCAACCCAACCTAAAATTCCATCCTCTACACACCAACCCTTCCCAGCCATCACACTGCGGGGATTTCTACAATCAACCCACCAACCGCTACACGCCGTCCTGACAGTCATGCTATTAGTTATAATGCCGATCATTATGTGACCTTAAAATCAAATGTGGAAGAGCCACTGATCACCATGTGACCTCATAGCATATCGTGGTTTAACCACCGATCACTAAGTGAGGTATTAAGCATGCTTTTCCCATCCATCATATCAACCCCATTCCATGCATACATACATGCAAAAACAAGAACAATATACCATCTACAAGATAGCAAGTTATCACATACATCGATACACATAGAGAATTTGCTATGTTTACATACCTGGCATCCCTAGCCTAACCCCTACGGGTTACTCGACTGTCCACACAACCTTTTCTGGCTTTTCAGCCCATATCATGTATAATACTGTAAAAACTTATGTGATAAAGATCTACACACCGACATCGACAAGATGATACTTTCTATGTCCAAGACTATCGAGAGTCGCCACGATCGCTAATCGCCTCGACTTTGTTCTCAAGTTTGTTTATAACTTCGGTGACCCATCTCTAATGGCGGATAATTTAACGATTCTTGAACTTAGGGTTTGGGTTTACGCGCCCAACCTTCTCCTTCGCCTGATCGATATTTGATTCCATCAAAAGACCTTATCAGTTGCTACCATCATAACATATGGTTGTTAATCCATAGCATAGGGTTAAGATCTCAAACACGATAATCGAACCTAACGAAAATCTAGAGAACCCCTTACCTTGAAATCCCGAAGGAGATAGAGTTTGGAAAACTAATAATTTTTAGCTTTTAGGATCTAGATGATCCATTTTACTTTGATTCTCGAAATGTCACCCTAAAAGAAAATGCAAGAAGATAGAAAGTGTTAGACCAAACGATAGCCTCAACAAGTTAAGTAGCCATTCGGCTTTGGCCCCCAAGACTGAAAGAGAAAAGAAATAGAAGAAATCGATACTTACCTTAACACCAATCAGATTTGGCTACTCCAACAGGTTTCAGCTTCAGCGAAAATCAAAAGAAAGATGGTGCAAAGGGATCTATGGAGATTTGGTTTAATGAAGAAATCGACAAAGAGGAAAAGAAAAGAATAATGAACATTCAGCTTTTAGGAAAAGAATGGAGAAGAGAATTGAAATTAAGGGTTTCAAATTTTTTGAGAAAGAAACGATTGAGAAGAGAGGAGTAGAATGAAAGGAAAAAGGAGTAATAGAAACGGTAAAGAAAAGAAGATTTCGGCAGACTAGAGGTAGGTTTAGCTTTAGCAGAATAATGAGAAAAGAGAATGGAGAATAAAGACCCAAATGCCGAAAATGAAGAGATATTCCCCTCACTTAAACACAATTTCGGCACTACTACACAAAAGCCAAAATGCCCATTCTGAAACCTCAAAACTCATCGTATCAATAGGGAAATTTCGGCACCCCTTAGCCACATCAAAATCGATTCCCTCCTCCCTCAAAGAGTTAGAAATTCGGCCACCTCCTTGCTCCCTAGATAACTCTTAACCTTTCTCCCTTATCTTTATCTGATCACACCTCCACAAGTGGCCTAGATAACACCACCTCTTCCCCCCTTTATCTGCCACATTATCAACCACATTATCCACATTATCCACCTCCTTTAGTTCCTAATTTCAAGCATTCAAGCCAAAATCCACTACTGCTCCCTACTAATGCCAAAATTAATTAAAATGAATGGGTAACATGTGACTCGAACCTTGGACCTCTTCACGCCACCTTATAACCCTTATGTGACGCCACCTTCCACTGGGCTACTAGCCCATTTTGTGTCTTAAAGCACAAATTATATCTTTTAAGTCCTAACCCTGCTGGCTCTTCACTGGAGTGCCCAACAATAAATTTTTGCTAAGGCCTTGGCCCAACTCCGAGCCCATTCTGGACCCCTAAAACACTCTAACTACCATATTAAGCACAACAACACATCACAGAACATCAAATGCAAAGCCCCACAAATTCAGGATGTGACATATTCGCAAACTCGGATTTTACATACATTCCATGTCAATGGATATTCATAGCAATTCAAAAATCATATATACTTAAATAGTTTAATTCAATACATTTATTTGTATATTGACTTACCTCGATTCAGATATTCGTTCGGACTCGGTTATTCGACTACTTTCGCTTTCCAGCGATCTAAGTCTATTTTCTTTGGTTCTTGATCTATACATATTCAAATTTAATCCATTTATTCACTAATTCATTCAATTCAATCCAAGAACACTTATTTAGGGCAATTTACAAATTAGCACTCATATTTGCACATTTTATCGATTTAGTCCATTTTTCTCAAAACATCAACTATACAAAATTTGTACACACACATGCATAGCCGAAACTCCCTAAGGACCATACAAGTCCATATTTTTCATCAAATTCACAATTTAGCCCTTCAAAATATTATTATCACAATTTAGACCTAATTAGCTAAATTCATCAAAAATTTAAGAACAAAACATGTTCATCAAACACATATATTTCATTTAACACCAATACTCATCACAAAGCTCGCCATTTCATCAATGGCATATCTCACAAACGTTATCAATTCTTCAAATTACAACATTGGTTTTATAGCATACGAAGTAACGATTGCAACAACATAAAAATTATCAAAATCGAAGTAAACATACCTTGAATTTAAGCCTTAAAGTAGCCGAATGTGCAAAACTCAAACCCTTACTTCTTTCTTTTAATTTTTGGCTAGATGAATGAATAAAAGATGATCACTCTCATCTTTTTGTTTTATTAATTATAACATAAACACATATTTTACTAATTCACTCTTTATCAAATAACATTTGATACATATATTTATCAAGGTTATATTAGTCCAACAACTATCCACTATCTAAATATTGGCATAATTGCCTCATAAGGCCTCCACATTTAAAAGTCACATCAAATAGCCACTTAATCAATTAGAAGGCCACTTTTACACTTTATGCAATTTAATCCTTTTGTCAAATTAAACACATAAATGATCAAAATTTTTTTACACAAGGCTTTCACACATGCTTAGTCACATATCAAAGGAACATAAAATAATATTAAAATATTTTCTAACTCAGATTTGTAGTTCCAAAACCACTGTTCCGACTAGGGTCTAAACGAACTTTTACATCTATACTGCAAGCCATTGGTACAAATTGACGATACCTTTATGTATGGTAAATATACCCATTGACTATTGCTAGTTGTGGCACAGGATGGCAGTGGGAGAATCCTCCAATTGTGTTTGCAATAACATCGGGGGAGTCAGCTGATGACTGAGATTTCTTTCTTTCTAGGTTAAGGAGGCATGTCACCCCAACCTGATATCTGCGTTATATCAGATCGGGCACTGGAATACTAGCCACAATTGAGCGACAAGGAAGCCTATGGCATCACACACACTATTGGTATTGCCTAAGGCATGTTGCATCCAACTACTACGGGCAATATCTATCTACAACTGAATGACAGAAAGTGACCAACATGGGTATTTAATCTCTATTAATATAATTTCGTTTGTAATATTCAATTTATTCTGAATGGAAGAGTGATATGTAATTTTCGCTATCAACTTATATTGGTAGGGTATGAGATAAGTAAGGACCATTTTCATGATATGTTAGCGGTTTTACGTTCAGTTAACGAAGAACGCGCAAACTATCTCTGTAACATACCTTTCGAACAGTAGACACAAGCATACGACGGTGGCCTACGATATGGTCATATGACCTCAAACCTAGCTGGATGCATAAATTCTGTTCTAAAAAGAACGCGTCATTTGCTGATAAAATCGATAGTGTGAGAGACATATTTTCGTTTAGCGGCACTATTTCTAAAACAAGCAACGAGTTATAAAGGTCAAATGCAGGGAGGCTATGAATGGTGCGTGAAGGTATTGAAAGAAATTAACAAGGCGAAGGTACGGGCCAACACCATCAACACAGTGTGTTATGATCGCGACAACCTATGGTTTTGTGTGACGGAGTTTGACAAACCAAACGAAGGTATTATTGGTGGGTAATATCGTGTACACTTGAGAAATAGGACCTGCGACTATGGATTATATGTCTCTAAGATTGTTAGATTACATGGGGTACCAGTTTCTATTATTTTTGATAGAGATCCCCGATTTACATCTCGATTTTGGAATAAATTACAAGAAGTACTGGGTACACGGTTACATTTCAGTATTGCATTTCATCCTCAAACAGATGGTCAATCTGAACTTGTTATATAGATTTTGGAGGATATGTTACGGTGTTGTATACTTGAATTTGAAGGTAATTTGAAAAAAATATTTATCTTTAATTGAATTTGCTTATAACAATAGTTATCAGTCCAATATTAAAATGGAACCGTATGAAGCTCTGTATGGTCAAAATGTAGAACACCGTTGTATTGGACAGAGCTTAGTGAAAAGAAGATTCTTGGAGTTGATTTAACTTGGGAAATATAAGAAAAGGTAAAGGTGATTCGAGATAGTTTGAAAGCAGTGCCCTAATCTCTTTACTGGTAAGATTTTAGCGGACGAAAATCCTTAAGGACGGAGAGTTGTAACAGCCCAATTTCAGTGAAGTTGGAATAGTTGTTTCATAATCACAAATCCAAGTCGGAAAGATAAAAATTTTAATATTATGAAATGATTAGTAATTTGATAGAAAGATTGCATGAGAATTTTGATAAGAAAATTTTATCAATTAGGTGCTTAATTGTACAAAGGACTAAATTGCATAAAATGTCAAATTTGAATTCTAGTAGCTATAAGGATTAAATAGATATGGAATTCAAAAATTGAGGTCCTTAAATGGTAATTAGACCATTGATGATCAAATTCATTTATATAGATCCGGAAGTACCAAACAAAGAGCTAGATCGAGGAAAGGAAAGGATTTCAGATTAGTATATTTTAGTTACGAACGAATATCAAGGTAAGTTTGTATAACTTAAATGAGTACAAAAATGTGTTGTTTTAAATGCTATATTACATTGTATATGTTGTATGAAAATTTGTATGCATGAAATGTATGGAAATTGTAATGGATGGAGTAGTATATGACAGAAAATTTATTGATAAAGGGTAAAATTTTGTATGAATATTGAATTCCAATGGATAAATGTGATTTCCATGATAAAACCGCATGTGTTGTAGAATGGATTTAGCTAGGATGGGTAATCCAAAATGAGCCTCTCAAGTATATGTTTCAATTAGGATTTAGCCTGGACTGGTAATCCAAAACGAACTCTATAAGGAATTCTTTGTTATATAAAGGATTTAGCCTAGACTGATAATCTGACAAAGCCCTTGGAGTATATGTTATAGCTAGAATTTAGCCTAGACTGGTAATTATACCGTGTAATATGTGGCTCGAAAGTGTACCTATAAGGTACTACTGGACATGAATTGACGGATAATGGAATTATACACCTCGAGTGTACTACTTGAAATATCCATCGAAAATTCAATGATTCAACGGATAAAACACGCGTATGGCTTGATGAGCTCATCTATGCAAATTGGTATATTATGACTAACATGTTGGTTGAGTATGTGTGAATAGGTAAAGTACCAAATAGTTGGAAAGCATGTTTTGTATGGTTAATATATTGAATGTAATGGTAAGCTTAATTTATGTTATACGAGCTTACTAAGCATAATATGCTTACTAGGTTTTATTTTCCCTATTTTATAGTGCTCAAAGCTCGCGAAGGTTGGAGATTGGTCAGAGCAAACCATCACATTATCAATCTGTCATTTTGGTATAAATGAAAATCTTATTTTGTTAATGGCATGTATAGCCTAAATAAATCAAATGATGGCATGTAAAGGATGAATGAAACTTAGCCATTGGAATGGTTAGTATATTTATGTTTTGATATATGTTATGGTTGGATTATACTTGTAATTGGTTAGATTATACTTGTAAGTGTTGGTGCAGGAAAATGGAAAAGTTTGGGTGAGAAATGAGGCTAGGAAATGGCCTTATTTTGTCTGCACGGGTAGACACACGGGCGTGTGTTAGGCCGTGTGTGACACATGGCCTAGTACACGGGTATGTTTTTTGGTCATGTGTCCCCTGCATTTTAATTTTGAAAAATAGAATGCTCAAAATTAAGCACACGGGCAGGGACACGGGCATGTGTTTTCCACACGGCCTTGAACACGGACGTGTGTCATGGTCGTGTGAAACCTGCACCTAATTCGAATTAAATTAATTAACCAAACGGCCTAGCACACGGGTGTGTGGCATGGCCTTGTGGTGCAAGTTAGAGAGCAACCTAAATCGGACACGGCCTGAGGCATGGGCATGTCTAAGGGTCACACGGGCATGTGATCCCTGCACCTTGGAAAATTTTTAAAATGTCATGAAAAAATTCTTAGAGTTTCTAATTGAGTCCCGACTCGACTCTAATGTTCGTATTGGGCTTCGAGGGTCCATTTAAAGAACGTTCTTAACAATCTCTATTAATGAATAATGATTTACATGATTTATCTGAAAATGTTTTGAAAAGTTCTGGTAACACTTTGTAACCCTTTTTGGTGATGGAAACGGGTTAGGGGTGTTACAAGAAATTTTATCACATTTTAATGTTAAATGGTAGAATTTATGCAATTATGTTTATTTGGTGGTTTTACCACATCGAGCTTTGCTCGCAATGTTTGGAGTTTAGCAGACGAGTTCTAGGAAACTCATGGTGTGTAGCGGATGGTTGGGGTACAAACTCATTTTTGCATTATGACATGTTTATGACACATTCGAATGTTGTTATTGATGCTATAATTGTGATACATGTTTACTTGATTGAATGATCTTAAATGTATGTTAAAAGTACTTGTTGTTTAGACTCACACTGAGCTAGTAGCTCACCTTATTACCTCAAACTTCTTAGGGAATGAACGAAACTAGGATCAGACTTGTCATGCGGACGTACGATGGACTTCAGACTTAGATCTTATTTTTTTTTAAATTTCCATAATGTTATTTGGTTTTTGGACTATAAAATTATTTGAACTGTAGTTTGGGTTTATTTTTGTTTTGGGGATTTTTCATGCATACATAGTTTCATACTTGAGATTGGTTTATAAAATTATTTTGAAATTGAACTGAGCATGTTACTTGGCTTAATTAATAATCAGGTTTTTAATTGGTTTTTTTGTTGCAATCATGTAACACCCGTTACCCATATTCGACGCCGAAATAGGGTACGAGGCATTACTGGAACACATACACTTGTAAACGTATTAAACCGAGTCATAAAATTTCATCCAAATTAAAAATTCAAATTTTTATCTTTGAGTCCCTAAATAGGGCCTATGAGGCCCAATACATACTTTGGAAGTGGTCCGGGACTAAATTGAAAGCTTTGGAAAACATTAGAAATTTCTTGAAAAACAAGGGCACACGCCTATGTTCAAGGCCATGTCCTTCACACAGCCAAGATACATGCCCGTGTGTTAGGTCGTGTGGCATTCCGAATTTCCAAAAATCAATTGCAGACTTCATACACCCTGGGCACATGGCCGTGTGGCTGCCGGTGTGGCCACAAGTAAGGCTATTTCCAAGCCCTTTGCCACCCCAAAACACTTATACATTTATACAAATTTATCATCCCACAACATGGTATTGTTAAGCATTCAAATATCCACACTAAGACATCCACATACCATTTACAAACCACATTCATCACGTATAATCACACACACACTTAACCATTCACATGCAAGCATACACATCCTTGAAATGCAACATCATAAACTTATAACATAACAAATATTGGCCACATTAAATGGCTTTATACAACAATAACCATCAAATAGCATAGACCAACATTCTAGGCCAACTCATAATAACATATACACATAATCAAGTCTCTATACATGCCATAGAATTAAAAATACTTAAAGATCGTTGATAAAATACCAATCACTAACTTGTTAGTGTGTTAGAATCTCCGACGACCTCCAACTCGAGCTAGCATCTGTGACACTATAGGAAAAAGGAAAGGAAGGGGGTGAGAATTATAGCTTAGTAAGTAGGTATGTAAATAATAAGTAATTTATTAACATGCTTTTATAAGTCTTCACAATATGTTCTCAAGATAATACAATCATAATTGCACATAATTTCACTAATTACTTATGTTCATCTCAAGCTGTTTACTCGAGTCACAGTCACTAAATTATTTATATCTTGAGCAACAGAAATCCAAATTAAGATACATTAGATTTCCCTGAAACTAGACTCATAGATCTTATTACCATAAAATTTTTAGAATTTTTGGTTTAGCCGATAAATACATTTTATTCATTAAATTCACCCCTGTTCCGCTGTCTGACAGTTCCGACTTCTCTTCACTAAAAATTAATTATCTCCTTTTATAGGATTCAAATGATATTATAATTTGTTTATTTTGAAAATATACTCATTAAGGATTTTAAGAATGTAAATTATAACCCATAATTATTTTTTAAAATGTTTAATGATTTTCCCAAGTCAGAACAAAGGATTCCAAAATCATTCTAACTCTGTCTCACAAAAATTCAAATATCTTAGAATATGAAATTCTTTTGCTTACAAATTTTCTTTCATGTGAAATTAGGCTCAATAATCTTTAATTTCATATCTTATTTAACCTCTAATTCGATTTCCACCATTTTTGATGATTTTTCAAAGTGATACAACTGCTGCTGTCCAAACTATTTTATTGCTAATTTTACTCTATCATGTTTTCTTTGTATTAATTCTCATTTACACACATATAACACTAAAGCATTTCCATAGTTAGCCATGCCAATAGCTAGTCATCATCAACAAGTCTTCATTGTAACACTTACTCCATATCAACGTTACTAAAGTTCGATCACATATCGAGCACATTACTCATGAATATATTTACACATGTACCTGCACTTGTTCATCACATAGTCACATTCAATTTCACTTAGTCATTTTCCCGTTGAACACATCAGAATATTATTGGATACATTGGAAGTTTGCACATAAGTGCCACATTTGTAGCCAAAGCTACTTCACATCACTTTTCACATAGGCTCGCTTTCGAGCTAATCATATTCACGATGCGCTCTCACACAAGTCATCGGTCATACGTAACTACTCGGTCTTTGTTCACACAAGTCGCCGGTTATCTGTAACACATGCTAGATTACCCAGCCACTGGTAGAACTTATAAGACCAGCACCCGTTTCACATAGTCACAATCTCGGGTATGCTCACACAAGCTGTCAGTCATGACGAAACTACACCGTGCTGCTTACACAAGCTGTCGAGTATCCGTAACACATGCCGGATAACTTAGCCACCGGTATAACGTACGGACCAACACTCGGATCACTTATTTCACTTAGATTTCACATAGGTTTCTAGTGAACATGTCACTCGTATCTATTTTTATTCCTAAGGTTCAATCGAGAAATTTCTCACTTGTCGATATTTTGTCAATTACATCAAATATTCAGTCACAATTCATACCATTTATCAAAATATGAAAACGTAAGAAAAAACGATGCATTATTTACATACAAACTTACCTCGGTAGCACAATCGGTAAAAATGACTTATTCGTCATATTCTTTGTTTTCTTCCCGTTCTAAGTCTGAATCTCGTTCTCCTTGATCTATAACAACACATTTAACTCATTTATTCATCCTGCTACTCAAATTAGCCTAAAATAACATTTTTACAAAATTACATATTTCCCTTAAACTTTATCATATTTACACTTTTGCCCCTAGGCTCATAAAATGATTTTTATTCAATTTCCTTATATTTCAAGCCTAGACGAACCATTTTCATAACTATAGCAGTCCACAATTTCCATTTATTCACACACTTGCACACATTTTACAAATATTTACAAACTAGTCCTTTTTGACAATTTCACCGAAAATCACTTAGTAAAAGTCATTTATTACACACCGAGCATTCATATTCTACCATTAAACATCAAAACACAAGAATTTATCATATGGGTGAATTTTAAAACATCAACCCTAGCTCAAATAAATGGTAGAAATAGAGAGATCGTGTTACGAGGAGTTCAAAAACGTAAAAACCATTAAAAATGGGGTTAGAACGGACTTACAATCGAGCTTGGAAGCTTGAAAAACCCTAGCCATGGTTTCTTCATGCAAAATTCTTCCATAGCTTGAAGATGGACAAAAATTGGCTTTTAATTTTGTTTATTTAATCATTTAATCACTAAATGACCAAAATGCCCCTAACTTAAAAATATTCTATTTCACCTATTTCATGTCCATTTTTGTCCAAAAAATTAACCAATCATCTAATTACCATTTAAGGACCTCCAATTTAAAATTTCATAACAATTGGACACCTCTAACATGTAGAACTCAACTTTTGCACTTTTTACAATTTAGTCCTTTTGACTAAATTGAGTGCCCAAACGTCAAAATTTCGAACAAAATTTTCACGAAATCATTATGTGAAATTGTATACCATAAAAATATAATAAAAATAAATTTTTCCTCTTCGGATTTGTGGTCCCGAAACCACTATTCTGACTAGGCCTAAGTTCAGGCTGTTACAAATTAAGATAATCAAAGTTATTTTTCAAAAGGAATGATGTGCAAGGAATTTTTCTAAAAACCACGCCAGTGCTACTGACTTGACTTAATAAAGGTTCGATTTAATAATGAACGTTTTCCTTAAGATAACAAAGAGGACCACGGTTTCTTCAAAAGAGAACGTATTTAAGGTTTTCAACCTGCGATAGGATAATTTCTTTGTCTAGGTGTCCATCGTGACCTTCATGATTTGGTCATAATGTCTAGGCCAGGTTTGGGAGGTTACATTTGGGTTCTCCCACGACGGAGCGTGCTAGACATGAAAGCAAAAGGGAGAGAGATGAGAGAGAGAAAAAAAAAAAAGGCTTTTTTGAAAATAAAAAAAAATTGAGAATAAAGTTTAGTTTTTTGGTTTAAATAACATGGGGAATGGGCAAATTGCAACGCGGTCCCCTTGTGTTTTAAAGTAATTTTTAAAGTCCTTTTAAATTTTTAAATTGTAAAAGAGGTCCATCTTTGTTTTCAAGTAATTTTTCAAGGACCTTCACCTTTTGGAATTATAGGATTAGTCTCTAGACTTTTTTATTTGGTTTTGATTTTGAAATTTTTTAGTAAAATAATTTCCTTTGAAGTCCCTCTGTTTTTACATTTTAATTTCTTATTTCTTATTTCTTTATTTCAAATTTTAATTAATTTTTGGATTTTAAATTAAAATTTGGTTATCGTAGTTTGATTTAAATTTTTATTTCAAATTTATTTTCTCTTTATTTTGATAATTTAAAATTTATTCTAATTTATTTTCTTATTTAATTTCGTCATACATTTTGATTGTGATAATTGGTACATTGTTTTTATATTATATTGGTAATATTTTTCTTTCTTTCTTATCTTGTAATTTCTTATATGTTTGTTTCTTAATGCCTTCTTAGATTTACTTTTGGGTTTTTGGTATTTTGATATTTGTAAAATTTATGTTTGCAATTTAAGTTTTTGTTATTTTAGATTTATCTAGGATTTTAGTTTAAGTATTTTTAGATTTATTTTAAGCTTATATTAGATTTATTTTAGACTTTGGATTTTAATTTTAAGTAGATCATAGATTTTTATGTAGATTTCAAATTTTAAGTTTGATTAGATTTTAGATTCTTAATTAAATTTTAGATATTAAATTCAATTACATGTTTAGTTTAAATTAGATTTTAGATCTTTTAAGTGTAGATAGATTTTAAGTTTCAATTAGATTTCTTGATTTTTTTTTTAAATTCAATTGGAATTTAGATTTATATTTTAATCTAGAACTAATCTTTGGACAATTACTTAAATTAGATTTAAAGTTTATATTTATAGTCCAATTAGATATTGAGTTTATTTAAGATTTTGGGTTCAAATTCAATTTTCGAGTTGAATTAGTTTTTGATAGAGTTAGATTTCACACTTTTAGATTTTAATTTTTTTTTTTTAGATTTGAATTAGATTTGAATACTTAACAATTAGATTTTAAGTTTAAGTCTTAAATAGATTTTTAGATATTTTTGGTTAAATTTTAAGTTCAAATTTTAGATTTTAGTTAGATTTTTAAATCTTTCTAGCTTAATTGAATTTCAAAATTATTAGATTTCTTAGTTCAATTTAGGTTTTAAAAAGGATTCAAAGTGAAACTTTTTAAAGCTAGATTTATATTAGATTTAGATCAAATTTAAGTTTAATTTTAGATTTTGAGTTTATTTAGAGTGGATTGTTTTTGAATTAAATTGGAGTCAAAATAGAAAATTTTAAGCTAGAAGCTCTAATTACAAATCTTTTAGGACTATCTTTAGATAGGCGTTGTGGGGGTCATCTAAACTTACCCAAACATAACCGTACTCCCAAATCCATATTTGGAAACGAGACCGACCCATGGTTTTTATAACTACTCCTTAGATTTATCTTAGGATTAGTTTTAAGATTTTAGGTGACATGTGGCTAACCGACCTAGCTCAACTAATTAATGGCAACTCTATTCATTTAGGTTTTGTGTCTAAATTAGTAGAGTTAGCTTCAATGACGATATCTATTGCTATTTTCCTAGTTCCCACAATCATTGCAAAATGTTAATGCCTACTTTTGTGGTGAAAAAGCTAGGGGTCATTTCTAGGGTGGAGAAATCAATGGGCCTATAGGACAAGAAAAAAAACTATAGGACCGTTAGAGCTTGTGCTCCAAGACACTCTTTAATGCCTAAGTCAAAGGACGCAATGATTATAAAAATGAGTTTGTCACTATGTTTCCAACCCATTTATTGATCCTTCTTCTTGACTTGTGACATGTATTTGATGTGATTTCGGTCACATCATGTGACTCAACAAGAAAGACTTGGGATTGGCCCAAGCGCGATGGGCCCAAAACTAAAACAAAATTGTTCAAGTCGAGTGGTTTTGTTTGATAGTTTCATGTTATGTTGTTTTAATGTGGTAGGTGTCAAGTTATTTGTTATTCAAATTATTCCATAGATTTTGTTATGCATGTGAGTCTAGAGTCTAATTTATAGGGATTCAATCGAATTCTTGCTAAAGTGTGTTATTTGTGTTGTGGGCATAGTTCTAACTTAGTTACTTCACAATTTGCGATAAACATGAGTTATATGTATGCTAGCACCCTAGGAATGTGGAGCTTCATTTGTGAGTTGTTGAAATGAACTAACATCTATATATATGTGATTGTAAGAGCTATTAGGTTGACAACTTAAGTGCATATTAATGTTCATCATAAAGCCAAATTAATGCACAAAAGAAGCTTCTAGAACCAGCCTTCAATGTGATACATGAGATCGATCATATGATATGCCAAATTCATGTTTCCATGCATGCCTTAATGAAGAAGGATTCATGAACACAACAAAAGGAATATACCTCATTAAATTTAGCCAATGTACCAGCCCATGCATGAATTGAATGGGGGGAATGAACTACCAAGATACATGCTACCCATTCATTCACCCAAGCTTATTTATGTCACCTTTAATGAAGAAACACGTACCATTCGACTAAGGGAGATGTAGGAGAATTAAAAGCTGCACATTCATGGAATTATGGCTTTTCTTTATGGATAAGCATTCATGCACATTTAAGGGTATGTTCAACATTAATTTCGACCATACATGCATTATCCATGTTCAAGAACCAACTTTTAATGCTTGTGTGTGAATGTATTGATTCCTGGTGTGAAAATGTTTATGGTGTGTGTAACAGTCCAATTTAGACCCTAGTCGAATAGTGGTTTCGGGACCACAGATTCGAATAAAAAATATTTTAATATTATTTTCGGTGTTTAAATTATGTGATTAAGCATGTATGAAAGTGTAACATCCTAAAAATGTGAGTATCGACATGTTGCATGTTTTTGGATTTTAGCTTGTGAATGATTTAATTTGTGTGCTTAATATAGTCTTGAGAAGGCTTGGGTTTATTTGGAATCAGAATAAACTTTAGTAAATAGTACCTTACTGTAGAGGAATTAAATGATCTTGAAGTTTAAGTGAACTAAGTGGTAAAAGATAACATAAATTGAGCTATTGGGCAAGAGGTTATGCGCTACATGTATGGTCTTGGGGGGAGAGGTTCGAATCCCCTAGTTTGCATATTTGTGAACTTTTATTTTTGCTTTTTCCTAGCAAGTGTCGGCCAAGCTCTATTCTTGGTAAAGATGGACTAATTCTTTTATGGTAAGGTGGCTAAAGGTTATGGCAAACATGAATTTAGGGATTGAATTTGATTGATTTTGGGGATATGATTTCTAAACTTTTGGAAGCTGGATGAACATAAGGCACCTCTTAAGGGAGGATGTTTTGAAAAGTTAAGATGGCCAAGTTTGACCATGTATTTGGACGGTTTAGGGGACAAAGGGGGGAAGGCCAAATTTTTGGTGTTAGGTTTGATATGGTTAGTAGCTTTTGGGTAATTCCTTTTGGTCAATTTTGTTTTTACAAGACATTTTTCTCTTTTCATCTTGTTCTCTCAAAACCGAATGTGTATTAGCTTGGATGGATCATCTTTGCTTTACCTTTTTGGTCATATTTTGTCAATTCAACTTGTGTCATTTTCTAGTGCCTAAAACATCAAGCACAAACATCATCTCTTCCTCTTCTCCCATGGCCGAATGCACCATTGTTTCAAACTCTCTCTCTCTTTGCTTTTCTTTTATCTCTGAAAATTAAATCATAAACCTCTCATCCTCATTCTCTTACTTTCATCATTTATTTTCTTTTCAACCATTCTCTTCTCTCATTTGTTTTATCATAGCCAAAACTTCTATACTTCATAGATAATCTTCTCAATCTTTCTTCTTTTAAATTTTGGACTATAGTGAGATAGTGGTGGGTTAAATTATCACATTTTCGAGGACTTCGTGAAGCCATTCGAGTTGGAACATATCTATCAAGGTAAAAGAAACCCTTCATGGATGTTATGATCACCCTTATTGTTTTCAATGATATTCAATCGGGATTGATAACCGAAAGTTTTGTTTATAGGGATTCTTTTGGGAATCATTTGAAATTATAAGGTAAGTCAAAATTCACTCTTTTAGATCGATAGTCTTAAATTTCAATATATTGTTAGGACTAATAACCTTTTGTCATTGGAGGCAAACAAGATAGGGACGAAAAGGGTGGTGAATAGTGTTTGAAAGAGGGGTGGTTCCGCTATCCCCCCTAAATTCAAATGAAGGGTTGTTTCAGCAATCTGAGATTTCCACCGGGTTGTGGACCCTGATCCGAGGAGAATCAGTTATTTGAAGTCATTCGTAATCCTGAGCCTTTGTTTGTTCGTGGATATTCAACGTGTTACGAACCATCAATCGGGGAGAAATCACAAATCGAAGTTGCTCAAAATTCTGAGGGTAAAAGTTTAGGCCACTTATTTTAAGAATAGATTTACAAATAAGTATTAGTGCTCTAATCTATCGTGATGCGTGTTTAGGTATCGTCGGCGAGAAAGTATAGTTCTCACGATGTCGAGTGTAACTTCACACTTATCTCATGGGTTATACTATGCCGTAAGTGTTAGAATAAAACTCGTAAAGTCAAAAAAATTGGAAAATACGGTTTATTAACACTTTTTGGTGTGAAAGCATGGAAACGATATTAAAGTTATGAAAAATTACGAATTTGCCCTTGGGCCATATAATTTATTTTGATAAATTGGCCAAATGAGAATATTGTGAAAAGGGCCTCATGTGACTAATGGGCCAGAATTTGATAGATTGTTAAATGGGCCAAATTGCTATTTTGACTAATGGGCCAAATTGATAACTTGTAATATGGGTTTTTGTTGAAATTTACCTTATGAATATATTATTATGCATTAAATATGTATATACATGACTGCATGGGTTGGGATAATTGATGAAGAGAAGAAAGGCTGTTGCCAAAATTCTAGTTCGGTGGCTCTGCCACAAATATTTTAAATGGCCTGTTGCCAAAATCTAGTTCGGTGGCTCTGCCACAAATATTATAATTGGCTTAATGCCTGCTATTGGTGTGTTGGCGGGGTGGATTGACTTGATCCCCACAGGTGTGTTCGTTGGTACGGGTGGTGTGTAGCGGATGGAAATTTAGGCTTGGTTGGGAATTGCATATCACATGCATTTTATATTTGTTATATTTGTAAATGGGCTTAGGCCCAAATATTTGCTTTATGGATTTTGGCCCAGTGAACACGGTAAGTGGGTTACACATTGAGTTCTAAGTAACTCACCCCATTTTTCTTACCCTTCTCAGGTAATAATAATTGATGGAGGCTTGGGTCGGGGATGACTTCGTGTGGAGACCATACTACGAATGATGAGTTATAAAAACTTTGAACTTCTTTTAAGTATTTTTATTTAAGTACTATTTCAAATGCGATGTAATAAGGCCTCTGGTATTATTTTTATGGATTTTTATGCGTGGATGGATTTTAATATGTTTTAGTTACTTAAATGGGGTTGTTTAATTTCTTTTTATAAATGTTTTCTTAAACTTGCGTATAAAAATGAGGTTTTTCTTAAATATCACTCACTCGTAAAATTTTGTGAAAACTCTTTTATAAATTTATTTCAACCAATTATTTAAGTTTTTAACCAATTATTTCTCTGAAAATCAAATTGTAAACTCTTATGTTTTAAAATCATGGTTATCAAATAAATCTCGATTTTTGATTAAACTCCATCTTCAAATTCGTTTTGAAGAATTGTTTTCATTAAAAGCATTGATGACTGGACGTAAGTTTGAATTGTGTGGCATGCCAAGTCTGGTCTTAAACGTATAGGCCGGGTTTGGGGTGTTACAGAAAGTTTCGTGAATAAATTTTATTGTTTGTGTGCTTAATTTGCAAAATGACTAAATTGTAGAAATTATAAAAGTAGCTTTCTATTTGAGAAAGTATTGAGTTGATGTGTCTTTATAAAGATGAGGTCCTTATGTGGTTATTTAACCATTGAAAGTCTTAAATGACATAGATGGACATTAGTTATGGAAAATAAATGATAATAAAAAGTCTAATTTGGTAATTAGTTAATTTAGTAAAGATTTAATTTAACAAATGCATGAAAAATGGTCATTTCTTATCATCTTTGTGCCGAAATTAAAAGAGGAAGAAAATAAGAAAAGAGTTCTAGGTTTCGGTTGTGTTCAAGCTTGATTAAAGGTTAGCTTTTGTTCGGTTTTTGATAATTTCTATATTTTCGTTATCGTTGCTTCATGTACTCTTAAACCCATGCCTTAATTTTGGAATTTGATGAAGAATTTGAAATGTGCCATTGATGATTTTGTGAGTTTTGTGATGTTTGATGATGAAATATGAAAGTTATGTGATAGATTGACATAGTTTGTCTTTGGATTTTTGGTGAATTTGAGTAATTTGGACTAAATTGAGAAAATAATATTTTGAGGGACTAAAATGTGAAATAAATGAAAATGTATGTACTTGTATGATTATGAAGGAAATTTGGCTAAGCATGGGTACAAAGAGATTATGTGTATTTTGTGATTTTGTGAAATAAGGACTTAAATGTCAAAATGTGAAAATATGAGGGCTAAATCATAAATTGCCCTAAATGTGTGTTTTTGGATTGAATTGAATGATTCAGTGAATAAATGGGTTAAATTTGAATATGTATAGATCAAGAACCAAGGAAAACAAATTTAGACCGAGGAAAGTCGAAAGTGATCGAGTAGTCAAATCTGTCCATTTAATTCGAATACGAGGTAAGTCTATATTCAAATAAATGTATTTGAATTGATTTATTCATGTTCATAAATTATTGAATGATGATGAATGGCTTTGAAAGATATACATGTGAAATTCGAGAAAATATCGACAAGGTGTCAAAGTCCGAAAAGTCCCGTACGAACCTTAAGAATAGGTAGGATCCATATGTCATGACATAGGTTTTCGATATGTGATATCATGTAAGACCATGTTTGGGACGTTGGCGTTGATTTAAGATTTATGTGTAAGACCATGTCTGGGACAGTGGCATCGATATTTGATTACATGTAAGGCCACGTCTGGGATGTTGGCTTTGTATGAGTATTTCGAGTTATCCGAGTATCCAATTTGATTCTGAATGGTTCAACGAGCAAATTTGAGAAATGAAAGACTATGTGAAATGTGTAATTATTTCAGGTACGTTTGATGTGTATGCTTTGTTTAAGCATGAAAGGTAAGTATTTGTGAATTGGCAAAAGAGAAATATTTGCATAGATTCATTGAGATAAAATGTGATATAGGTATGAATGTGCTATGATTAAAAGAGATACTTTGAGATAGGAATTATTGGTAAGCAATGGCTAAACAAATGAGCCAAAAAAAGTTATGAATTTTCAATTGAGAAACATTAATGATCTTGTATTTGATATGATTATGTGTGTTATATGTTAAGTTTATTTGTTTATGGCTTACTAAGCTTTTGAAAGCTTACTTAGTGTGTGTTTGCATTGTTTTATAGATCGTCAAAGCTACGGAAGGCTCGGGGATCATCGAGGATCACCACCACACTATCAAACTCTATTTTGGTACCTTTTGAATGTTTACATATTTAAGTGTGGCATGTATAGTATAGTTGAACTAGATGATGTTTTGAGTTGTATATATGAGCTATGTGATATGGCTTGTAAATGGGATGTGAATATGGTAAATGTCAATAATGTTTTGTGATGTATAATTGGTATGTTTTGATGAATGATTAGTATATTGAATTGGTAAGTGATGTGGAAGGATTTTGCCTAGAAATGCTTGTGATTAGAATGAGATAAATGGTTCATAAGTTGATAAATTTGATATGCATTAAATGGTTAGAAAAGATGGACACTATTGGCATGTTTTGGTTGCATTTTGAGGGCATGAAATGTGTTTATTTGTGCTTCTAGGTTTGACCCTAAATGGGTGGCAAATTGGCCTTACAAATAGCTTATATTTTCCTACATGGTTGAGCACACGGGCATGTGGCTCGACCGTGTCCCTTGAATTTGTAATTTGGAACAAGTCAGGCTCGTACACGAGTTAGACACACGGACGTGTGACTGGGAGTGTGGTGCAAGTCAGTGTGACCACGGGTGAGGCATACGGGCGTGTCTCATGGCCGTGTGGACAAGTCAGAATGTATGCCCTGTTTTTCCATGCTTAGACACATGGGTGCCTAAGGCCGTGTCAGGCACATGGCCTACCCACACGGGGGTGTGACCTCTGTAGTTTTGAAAAATGTTTGAATTTCAGAAAATTTTGCAAGTGTTCGGTCTAGTCCCGACCCTTTTCTAATTCTTGATTAAGGTCTCGTAGACCTCATTAAGGGACTATGTGCTTGTATTTAGCTATGAATTGGCGATGATATACTTTGTAATGTGAAATGTTTGTAAAAGTTCCAATTTGTCCGGTAATGCCTCTTAACCCTAAACCAGCGAATGGTTACGAGTTACGGGTGTTACATTTTTTTGGTATCAGAGCCACGATTTAATCGATTCTAGGACTAACGTAGCGTGTGAGAGTCTAACTATACATGCCATATATACGAATTGTGATAGTGTGATGAACCTGACGTATAAAATGTGTTTTTGTATAGTAAATGGATCCCGAAAGAGCTGTAGCTGATGATGTTGAAAGCAATGTGCCTGCTCCCGCTCAAGGGACAGCGCCATCTGATTCGAGACCGACTACTAGCGGTTAGGAAGGAAAGGCTAAACAAGCCTTCTTCCAAATGATGAATGAGTGGTTCACTTAATACATTAGAACAAATTTGGCTGTTTCACAACCTCCGCCCCCACCCAATCCTCCTCAGACTTCTGCTGTACCTCCGATTATGAATTTTTATTTGTTGAATAATCCTCCGGTTGATAAAATCCAAAAATATGGGGCTGAAGAGTTTAGGGCCACTAGTGATGATGATGCTGAGAGAGCTGAGTTTTGGCTCGAGAACACAATCTGAGTGTTCGATGAAATGTCATTGACTCCTGAAGAATGTGTGAAATGTATTGTTTCTTTGTTAGGAGATGCAAGTTACCAATGGTGGAAGACTTTGATTTCTGTTATTCTAAGAGAATGTGTTACATGGGATTTATTTCAGTCTGAATTTTGAAAGAAATACATTAGTCAGAGATTTATAGATCAAAAATGGAAAGAGTTTCCGGAATTGAAACAGGGTCGCATGTCTGTCACAGAGTATGAAAGAGTGAAACACCCCAAACCCGGCCCAAAAAGCCTAACCAGATTTGATATGTTCCTCGAATCTAACTTTAGCAAATTCTCGTTTTATTTAAGAAAAACTTGATGATTTTGTAGAAAACAGATTAACTTAATATTTTAGGTTGAAATCAAATTGTAAAGCAAATTTATGTCTTTTAAAACATTATTTTTAGAAGGAATTAATAAATTAAAAGAAAACCAAATTTAAGGAAATTACTTTAAAACATATATATATATTAGTGACAAAAACATTTTTTAAATTATTTATCGAAAAACCATTTAGTTATTTAATAGATATTTGCTCATGGCAAAATAAAAGTCCAAACACAAAAATTAAAAAGCAGTTCATAGTGGCCTTATTACAAAAATAGCAAACCCATAATAAAGTCTAAGTAATAAAATTTAAAAAGTTTAAATTGGAAAATCTTCAAAATACTTGATATGAGCATAGGCCACCACGGAGTCCTTGCTGACCCGATCCATCGCACTACGAATCATCTGAAAAGTTATCCTACAAAAGGGGTGAGTTATAAACTCAATGTGTAACACATACATTAAAAAGCCCATTAATCATACATATAGCCATAGGCCCATTTAAGTCATATTTAGCCCATAAGCCCATTTTCATGGCAGATTAAACAATAATCATTTAAATCTCATGGATATGTACATATAATGAAATGCAAACCCGGCCCACCTAAATATCCATCCGCTACACACCACCCGTACCAACCAAACACACCGTGGGGATTACTAAATCGACCCTCCATCCGCTACACACCATCGAAGCGCTTCTTGCGTCAACATGCACATCGCCTTTATAATTTTGTGGCAAGGCCACAGACAAAATTGTGACCAAGTCACCGGATTCAAATATGTGACCAAGTCACCAGATTCACACATATGTGACCGAAGTCACCGGATTTCAAATATGTGACCGAAGTCACCGGATATTGTGGTAAAACCACCGGAATACTTCGCCTTTATCAATAATACCCATATGCCCATGCACATACATATTATTTAGTTTTCATGCCATTTACCCCAAAATCATAATATAATCATACTTATTTCACATTTTATGCATATAGCAAAATTAACGAAATATTGGGGTAAACATACCTGAATATCGTATACCACTGAATGGTATCCAAAATCATTATCAAACACATTGTCAAAAATCACATATAAAAATAGATATTATGAGTTTTTATTGTAAGGTTACACACCTTATGACTGTGAGAATGATACCTTCCCGCCACAACGCCTAGTAATTATCACACTTGGTTAGAATATACTATTACTAATAAAACTATATTTATTGACGAGAGATCTAAATCCTTACCTCGGTTCTCGAACAATCATATTTGTGGTTTTTCTCCTAGATGGATCAAAACCCGTTGATAACCCACCAACGTAAAGTGGTTCGGTTAACGCACTACTTCAAATAACCGATCTTTGTTAGCAGAGGGTCCACAACCCGGTGGAAAATCTCTTATTGCCGATACACCCTTCGTTTGAAGTTCGATGGTAAACTGCGCCTCCTCTCTTCCAAACACTCAGTCTTGCTCTTTTCTTACCTATCTTGTTAGTCTCAAATCACCCTAAAAATAAAGTTAGTTAATAACTATCTAAAAGGATTAATATAACCAAAAGGGATAATCTTACCTTGGATGATTTCGAAGATCACTTCTTAAACGTTGGTTTCAAAAGATTCTTAAAAATCCCTTCCAAGGATTCACCTAAGAGAAAAGAAAAAATAAGAGAACTATGTTTCTAAATCGGTTATAATAAAAGGAGATAAGAAAATAATTGACAAAAAGTTTTACTTGCCCACATGAAGATTCGGCCTTGAACAAAAAAAAGAAAAGAAATGATGATTCGGCTTGAACAAAAAGAAGAAAAAATATGGTGCTTTGGCTATGGTGGTTTCGGGTTTCCAACAAAAGAAAAGAAAGATTTAGATGAAAAAGAAAGGTGATTTGGTTTGACAAAAGAGAAGGAAAGTATGTTGATTTTGGTGTTGATAGAAAATAGTTTCGGTTGAGAGTGAAGAAGAAAGAAAAATGAAAAGAGAAGGAAAGAGAAAAGGAGGAAAAAGAGAAAGAGAAAGAGAGATTAAAAGAAGAAGAAGATGATGATGATGATGTTGATTCTCAAAAGAAAAGAGATAGGTTTAGAGACCTATGCACATTCGGCCAAGAGGAAGAAATTGAAGAAGCAAATAGTTCTTTGCACTTTGGTAGTTTCGGCAATGAGGGAAAAAGAAAAGAAGAAATGTTTTTCCAAACTTTTGATGCGTATGACTAAAGAAGACCACAATTTGAGAGAAAATGTATTTTAACCAAAATGGTCAAAATGAAAGCCAAAACAAAGAGAAATTTTTACCTAAACTCAATAACAAATTCGGCTAGGAGAAAGACTTTTGGAGAAATGAGAGAAGATGCACAATTTTGGCCAACTATCACCCCCTAACCCAAGTCAAAATCGACCAACTAGCTTGCCAACATTATCCCCCTTTTTCCTCCATGTTTCTTCCCCATCAACCCTTAAATTTCTATCACAATTAACTATCCCCTTTAGCCCCTAAAACCGACTAGATTCATGGTCAAATGACCATGAAAAAGTTTCCAAGACAATGCCCTTACTTCAAGCCTTTTGTCCCCCTCATCTTACCATCCTTTCATGATTCCATGCCATAAGTTTTAGCTTACCTTTTCATATGGTCAAATAACCAAAATTAAAAGATGCTCATCCCTTCTAGAAGAGTCTTGGCCGACACTATAGGGAAGGAAACAAAATAAAATCCTCCCATTTGCTAGCTAGGGATTCAACCTCTCCTCAAGCACTCATCCATGCATCCTAACCACCTTGCCAATTATTCATCTTATGCTTAAAACCTCTTGTCATTATTTCTTAAAGCCTATCATGCTTAGCTCCATCTTAATTATTAAGAATTTAATAAATCACTAAGCATTCACTTAATTAATGAAGTTCAAAAATAACTTCCAAAACACACTCAATCCTATTTAAGCATGCAACATCATTCAATTAAGTAAAGATGCATAACCCCTAATTATCAGGATGTTACAGTTCTACCCCCTTAAAATAATTTCGTCCTCGAAATTACTTGGCTGGAACAAGTGAGGGTATTGCTATCGCATCGCTTCTTCCGGTTCCCACGAAGCTTCTTCTGATCCATGATTACGCCATAATACTTTGACGAGAGGAACCGACTTTCTCCGTAAAACCTTTACATCTCGCTCCAGAATTTGGATTGGTTCCTCTTCATAGGACAAATCTGGTCTTAATTCCACCTCCTCAACTAACACTACATGAGATGGATCCGACCGGTAACGGCGTAACATTGAAACATGGAACACATCGTGCATTTGCTTCAACTCAGAAGGTAATTCTAAGCGATATGCCACAGTCCGGCCCGCTTCAAAACCCGATAAGGTCCAATGAACCTGGGACTTAATTTCTCTTTGCGACCAAATCTCATCACCTTTTTCCAAGGTGAAACCTTTAGGAATACTTGATCTCCACAAAGAAACTCTATTTCCTTCCGTTTTAGATCTGCGTACGACTTTTGCCTATCAGATGCTTCTTTTAACCGAGCCAGATTACCTTAACCTTTTCTTTGGATTCACCACTATTTCGGACCCAAAATCGGCGTTCCCCTAATTCTATCCAACACGTAGGAGTGCGACACTTCTGTCTATATAGTGCTTCATATGGTGCCATCCAAATACTGGCTTGGTAACTATTATTGTACGCAAATTCTGCTAACAGTAAGAATTCCTCCCAACTTCCTTGAAATCTATCACACAACCCTTAACATATCTTCTAAGATTTGGATTACTCTTTCAAACTGACCGTCCGACTGAGGATGAAATGCCATACTGAAGTCCAATCTGGTGCCCAATGCCTGATGCAATGCTTTCCAAAACCGAGACGTAAACCTCGGATCCCTATCTGAAATAATTGACACCAGCACTCCATGTAATCTCACAATTTCAGCTACATATAACTTCGCCAACTTCTGCAAAGAGTAATCAATTCGAACTGGGATAAAATGTGCAGATTTCATCAATCGGTCCACTATCACCCAAATCGAGTCTTTCTTAGTAGGCGTAAGAGGAAGCCCACTAACAAAGTCCATGGTGATTCTCTCCCACTTTCACGTGGAATTTTTATCTACAAGCAATCCGAAGCTTACTTGATGTTCAAATTTGACTTGTTGACACGTTAAGCACTTTCCTACAAACTCCGTAACTTCTCGCTTAAGACCAGGCCACCAAAACTGATCTCGCAAGTCTCGATATAACTTACTTCCTCCAGGATGCATAGCATAGGGGCTACCATGCGACTACTGAAGAATCTTTTGCCTCAATTCCTGATCCCTCGGCATACAGACTTTACCTTTGAAACACAATACCCCATCGCTGTTAATACCAAAATCTTCCAATTCCCCACTCTGCACCTTCCGAAGTTTTGCACTCAGATCATCGTCTACCAATTGCCTCTCTTTCACTTGACTTAACCATGTCGGCTTAATTTGAAGTTCTGCCAACAAGCTTCCGTCATCGAAAAGACTAAGATGTGCAAACATCGCCTTAAATCGACACCACTTTCCGACTTAGAACGTCGCCACCACATTCGCCTTGCGGGTGGTACTCGATAGAACACGATCGTAGTCTTTCAACAACTCTATCCACTTTCACGCCTCAAATTCAGTTCTTTACGAGTCGGTAGATATTTGGACTTTTGTGGTCCGTGTATATCACCGACTTTTCCCCATATAAATAATGTCTCCAAACTTTAAGAGCAAAGACTACATTGCCAACTCCAAATCATGCGTCGGTAATTAACCTCGTGTGGTCTCAATCCGAGATGCATACGCAACTACCTTCCGTCTTGTATCGAACACATCCTAATCCCGTGTGAGATGCGTCTGTCTGAGACAAAATCTTTTCCGCCTCGAGTTAAATCAAAACCGGAGCTTCAGTCAAAACCTTCTTGAGCTTTTCAAAACTCTCTTGTTGCTTATCAGCCCACACAAAAGGTACTTCCTTTCTCAGTAATTTCGTTAAAGGTGTAGCTATCGAAGAAAATCCTTCAACAAATCTTCTGTAATAGCCTGCTAACCCCAAGAAACTGCGAACCTCAGTTACAAACTTAGGTGGTTTCCAATCTAGCACAACCTCAATCTTCTGAGGATCCACCCTTATCCCTTCTGCAGACACCACATGGCCTAAAAACGCAACCTGTTTCAGCCAAAATTCACACTTGCTAAATTTGGCATAAAGCTTCTTCTCCCTTAAAACTCATAACACAATCCGGAGATGCTCATCATGTTCTACCTCGGACTTAGAATACACCAGGATGTCGTCTATGAATACTACAACGAACTGATCCAAGTAGGGCTGGAAAATTCGGTTCATCATATCCATGAACGCAGCTGGGGCGTTCGTCAATCCGAATGGCATTACTAGAAATTCATAATGCCCATATCTAGTCCGAAAAGCCGTCTTATGGATATCCGCTTCTTTCACTTTAAGCTGATGATACCCCGACCTTAGATCAATCTTTGAGAATATCGTAGCTCCCTTGAGCTGATCGAACAAGTCGTCAATCCTTGGCAAAGGATGCTTGTTCTTGATGGTCAGCTTATTCAACTGCCGGTAATCTATACACATCCTCATCGATCCATCATTCTTCTTCACAAATAGGATCGGTGCTCCCCATGGGGATACACTAGGTTGGATAAATCCACGATCAAGCAACTCTTGAATCTGAGCCTTAAGCTCAACTAATTCCTTCGGTGCAATTCTATATGGAGTAATAGAAACTGGTGCCGCTCCAGCGAGAATCAATCCCGAATTCTACCTCACGATTCGGAGGCAAACTGGAAGTTCTTCGAGAAAAACATCTACAAATTCATTCACGATCCGACTTCATTAACGATGCCTCCTTAGCCTCCAAGGCACTCACCAACATCGGAAGGCTACATCCCTTTCTAACCATCTTTTACGCCTTAAGAGCGGATACTACATTAGATAAGTAGTTCCGTCTTTCGCCCATCACTACAACTTCTTTGTCATCAACAGTTCTTAAGGACATCCACTTAGCAAAGACAATCCACATTTGTACGGTACTTCACTAGCCAATCCATGCCTAAGATCGTCGAATTCACGAATGGCAACTCCATTAAATCGATCGAAATGCGTCCTTGAACTTCTAAAGGTACTTCCTTAAAAGTTTGTCTATAACTCTTATCATCCTAAAGGATTAAGTACGTCATCTTCCTAGGTATGATCTCGAAGTCACATGCAAAGTCCCGGATACTTCACTAGTGATATATGAGTGAGTTGACCCTATATCTATCAAAGCAATAAAGGGCAACCCAGAAATCAGAAACGTACCCGTAATAACATCAAGTGCGTCACTATCCTCTCTGCGATGAACTGCATATACCGGACTGGTCGTCTCGCCTCGAGCTACTCTCGCCTCTGCCTGAAGTTTCGCGACCTCTACCAGAGCCATTACCCCTTCCATTTGGACCACGGCCCCTTATCGGTTCTTTGTTCACCTCTGCCACTGATTAACACCACGACCCTTTGGCGGTTCTTATCTCAATTCTTTGGGCAATCCTTGATCATATGGTCTTTAGATTCGCACTTGAAACATCCCCCGGTCTTTTTCCAACATTCTCCCGGGTGCACTTTCCCACATTGAGCACAAGCACGATGTTGTCCACCCATAGCAGTATGCTGACTTCGCGATACATCATTTCTTGGTTTCTTTTGGAAATTCCCGGATGACCCTGAAGATTCAAAGCTCCTCTTACTTCTATTCTGACCTCAGTCTGGGTTACATCTTTCATCCACTTAACTTCTTCAACTATTTTGCCCTTTCCACCAAGATTGCAAAGTCTCTTTCCGGTCTTGAGCAATCATCACTCATGATTCATCTCTAAGTCCATCTTCAAATCGACACCTGCTCATATTCGTAGCTACTATCCTCGGCATATCGGCTAAGTCATAAACTCGCTTCATACTCATTATCGACTTGTTTCCTTGCACCAAATTGAAATGTCTTCTTACGGAAGTCGATGTAGCTAGCTCCAACATATTTTCCTTGAATTTAATTTTAAAATACCCCAATCCAATCGATCCATAGGGTACTCTCCTTGATAGTGAGCCACCACCGTAGGCCTCATCACGAGTAGTGAAATAGCACCTTTCAATTTTTCTTCACAGGTCTTGATCTAAATCGTCCATAATCCTCTTGACCGCTTCCAACTAGTATTTCGCTACATTTGGAGCTACTCCAAATACTCCCTTGAACATTTTGAAGATTTGGTTTGACAAAAGAGAAGGAAAGTATGTTGATTTTGGTGTTGATAGAAAATAGTTTCGGTTGAGAGTGAAGAAGAAAGAAAAATGAAAAGAGAAGGAAAGAGAAAAGGAAGAAAAAGAGAAAGAGAAAGAGAGATTAAAAGAAGAAGAAGATGATGATGATGTTGATTCTCAAAAGAAAAGAGATAGGTTTAGAGACCTATGCACATTCGGCCAAGAGGAAGAAATTGAAGAAGAAAATAGTTCTTTGCACTTTGGTAGTTTTGGCAATGAGGGAAAAAGAAAAGAAGAAATGTTTTTCCAAACTTTTGATGCTTATGACTAAAGAAGACCACAATTTGAGAGAAAATGTATTTTAACCAAAATGGTCAAAATAAAAGCCAAAACAAAGAGAAATTTTTACCTAAACTCAATAACAAATTCGGCTAGGAGAAAAACTTTTGGAGAAATGAGAGAAGATGCACAAAAATGCTAAAGTTTTTGGCCAACTATCACCCCCTAACCCAAGTTAAAATCGGCCAACTAGCTTGCCAACATTATCCCCCTTTTTCCTCCATGTTTCTTCCCCATCAACCCTTAAATTTCTATCACAATTAACTATCCCCTTTAGCCCCGAAAATAGACTAGATTCATGGTCAAATGACCATGAAAAAGTTTCCAAGACAATGCCCTTGCTTCAAGCCTTTTGTCCCCCTCATTGTACCATCCTTTCATGATTCCATGCCATAAGTTTTAGCTTACCTTTTTCATATGGTCAAATAACCAAAATTAAAAAGATGCTCATCCCTTCTAGAAGAGTCTTGGCCGACACTATAGGGAAGGAAACAAAAATAAAATCCTCCCATTTGCTAGCTAGGGGATTCGAACCTCTCCTCTCAAGCACTCATCCATGCATCCTAACCACCTTGCCAATTATTCATCTTATGCTTAAAACCTCTTGTCATTATTTCTTAAAGCCTATCATGCTTAGCTCCATCTTAATTATTAAGAATTTAATAAATCACTAAGCATTCACTTAATTAATGAAGTTCAAAAATAACTTCCAAAACACACTCAATCCTATTTAAGCATGCAACATCATTCAATTAAGTAAAGATGCATAACCCCTAATTATCAGGATGTTACAGCGAGAGTTCGTGAGATTAGGCCAATATGCTCAGAAATGTGTTTCGACAGAAGAAATAATGTGTAAACGGTTTGAAGATGGCCTGAACAAAGACATCCGTTTGTTAGTTGGGATTATGGAAATAAAAGAATTCATTGTGCTTGTCGATCGAGCGTGAAAAGATGAAGCACGTGGGAAAGACAAAAGAAAAGCTGAGTCTGAAGCCAGAGATGTAAGAAAGAGAATTACAAGTAAATCGTTTCAGTCTCTTCAAAGAAATTCAGAGATAAGCATAGTCGTTCAAAAGCTAATGTGGGATATTCAAATAGAGATCGACCTAGATCATAGTCAAACTTTAAAGCTCCAGCTACTTTGATGGCTAGTGTGGGAAATGTCTGATCTGATCAACCTGAATGTAAGCATTGTGGTAAAAGACATCCGGGTAGTTGTAGACTGAATGATCGAGCATGTTTTAGATATGGATCATTAAACCATTTTATTCGAGATTGTCCGAGTCTGTTGTACAAGAGATTGTACAGAATCCAAGGCTAAATAATGTTCGAGCTAGAGGTAGACTTTCTCGAAACACAAGAAATGTCAGTGGTAGTCAGAGAGCTACGAAAGATACATTTGTGAGATCTAAAGCTAGAGCACCTACTAGAGCTTACGCCATCCGAGCCCTTGTGGAAGCTTCATCTCCAAATGTCATTATAGGTACATTTACTCTTTATGATACTTCTGTGATTTCATTGATAGATCTAGGGTCTACTTATTCATATGTATGCATGAACTTAGTATCCAGTAAGACTTTGCCTGTAAAGTCTACTAAATTTGTTATTAGAGTATCGAACCCCTTAGGTAAATGTGTCTTGGTTGACAAAGTATGTAAGAATTGTTTGTTGATGTTTCGAGGTGTTTGTTTTCCTGCTGATCTGATGCTATTACCTTTTGATGAGTTTGATATAATTCTGGGTATGAATTGGTTAACATTGCATGATGCTGTTGTGAACTGTAAAAGAAAGACCATTGATTTGAGATGTCAGAACGATGAAATAGTTTGAATTGATTCTAATGATTTGAATGGGTTTTTGGCTGTGATATCAGTGATGAAAGCTCAGAGTTATGTGAAAAAAGGCTATGAAGCTTACTTTGCTTATGTGATTGATTTGAGAGTGATGAAAAAGAAAGTTGAATCAGTGCTAGTTGTTTGTGAATTCCCTGATGTGTTTCCTAAAGAATTATCGGGATTACCTCCGATACGCGAAGTTGAATTTGGTATTGATTTAATGTTGGGAACAACTCCTATTTCAATAGCTCCATATAGAATGGAACCAACAGAATTGAAAGAGATGAAGTCTCAGTTGTAGGAGTTGACCGACAGAGGGTTTGCACGACCGAGTTTCTCACCTTGGGGCGCTACTGTTCTATTTGTGAAAAAGAAAGATGGTACGATGAGAATATGCATTGATTATCATCAGTTGAACAAAGTGACCATTAAGAACAAATATCCTCTGCCTAGAATTGATGATTTGTTTGATAAGTTGAAATGAGCCACCGTGTTTTCAAAGATAGATCTGAGATCGGGGTATTATCAGTTGTGAGTAAAAGATTCAGATATTTCAAAAACTACTTTTAGAACGAGGTACGAGCGTTACGAGTTTTTAGTTATGCCTTTCGGATTAACGAATGCTCTTGCTATTTTTATGGATTTGATGAACAAAATTTTTAGACCGTATTTAGATCAATTTTTTGTTGTATTCATTGACGACATTTTGATTTATTCGTGTGATGAAATTGAACATGCTGAACATCTGAGAATTGTGCTACAAACTCTGCGAGATAAGTAATTGTATGCAAAGTTCAGTAAATGTAAATTCTAGTTGTGTGAAGTTGGTTTTCTGGGACATATTGTGTCAGCATCTGGTATATGGGTTGATCCGAGCAAGATTTCAGCTATTTTAGAATGGAAGCCTCAAAAAATGTTTCTGAAGTTCGTAGTTTTCTGAGACTTGCTAGTTATTATCGAAGGTTCGTAAAAGGCTTTTCGATGATTGCAACTCCGATGACTAGACTACTTTAGAAAGATGTGAAATTTGAATGGTCTGGTAAATGTCAGAAAAGCTTTGATCAGTTGGAAGTCCTTTTGACTGAAGCTCCAGTTTTAGTACAGCCAGAATTGGGTAAAGAGTTCATGATTTATAGTGATGCTTTGTTGAATGGTCTGAGATGTGTTTTGATGCAGGAAAGCAAAGTTATAGCTTATGCCTCGAGACAATTGAAACCGCATGAAAGGAATTACCCGACACACGATCTTGAACTAACTGCAATTGTGTTTGCATTAAAGATTTGGCGCCACTATCTCTTCGGTGAAAAAGGCCATGTGTTTTTGGATCATAAAAGTCTAAAATATTTGATGACTCAGAAAGACCTGAATCTGTGACAGAGAAGATAGTTAGAACTATTGAAAGACTACGAGCTTGTGATAGATTATCATTCGAGTTGTAACACCCCAAACCCGGCCCATGCGGTATGACCAGATCTGGCATGTCACACAAAAAAAGAGAGTAAAGAACTTGTGATTTTTATTAAAGATAGAAAGATGTTGTTATTTGGTTATAGTTTAAGAAAACAAATTTGGTTATAAACATTCGATAAAATACTATTAATTTCAAGAGGTTGATTGATAAATCGAAAAATCAAACTAGTGAACCTTAAAACCGTGACTTTTGAAAATATTGTTGGTAATTCGAAAGAGAATTTTCGAGTTAAATTATTTGTAAAAGTTTGTTATGAAATCCATTTGTTAATCTATTTTGGAAAACCTTTATTTAAAATAAATCAAGCAAGATATTAAGTACGTCTAATGGTAAAGCAAAATAAAATATATCCTAGAGGCCTTATTACAACTTTAAAACCCAAAATAGTAAAATTAATGAAATAAAACGGAAAATGAAATTTACTAAACTTCAAAACACCATTTCTAAAGTATGGCCTCCATCGAGTCATCCATGGCCCAAGTCCACATCATTGAGTATTACCCAAGGATTAAGAAGGAGAGGGTGAGTTACTAGAACTCAGTGTATAATCCCCTTACCGTTATCCACTAGGTCTGAACCCATAAAGCAATATCTTGGGCCTGAGCCCATATTGCATAATCTTGGGCCGAATCCCATTTACATAACAGAATATATATATATATGTGCAATGTATGCAACCCAACCCATCCATCCAACACACCCCCGTACCAACCATCACACCTGTGGGGATCAAGTCAATCCACATCGCCATCACACCAAAATGCAGGCAATTTGTAATTTATAATATTTTCTTGTGGTTGAGCCACTAGAAACGCTGCAGTCAATCTGCTTTTTATAATATTTGTGGCTGAGCCACCAGAGTCATAAGCACATTAATGAACAAATTGTGGCAATGCCACCAGGCTACACTTCTCTTCATTCAATTTGTCCCAACCCATGGGATGTGTAAAATGCAACATACATAATAAAGCATAATATCCACATATATGCACAACAATCATTAATCCAATAATTTATTACGGCAAATCGGCCAATTATAAAACTTTGTAATTCGGCCCACTAAAGCATTCTAGCAATTCAGCCTATAGGGGCATTTTTGTAATTCGATCCATAGGGGTATTTTTGTAATTCGGCCCATAGGGGCATTTCGATAAATAAGCCCATAGGGGTATTTTGGTAAATTTCACAACCCAAAGGTATTTCCGTAATTTTACCCATCGAGGGTATTTTTGTAATTTCGCACCTCGACTTAACTACTAATTTGGGACATAAAAATTAAAACTATCCATCTGCGTCATATTAACTAAATTGACTTTAACTCAAGTTAAGAAACTCAAAATTTAGATCTATAAATTTTCCTTGAAACTATATCTTCTTAATACAATTTTTCCAAAATTTTTGGCTTAGCCATTTAGTACAGTTTATTCATTAAAGTTTCCCCTAATTCACTAACTAATGGTTTTGACCTCTCTTACCGTAAATTCAAATATCTTCTTGTATTGTTTTCATATGTTGCTTTCACTTGTTTCTATTGAAAATAGACTCACTAAGGAATCTATAAATATAAATTATAACTTATAATTCACTTTGTACAATTTTGAATAATTTTCCCAAGACAAAATAGGGAACCACAAAGTCCTTTAGAACCAGCCTCACTAAAATTAAAATATCTCAGAATATAAAATACCTCTTCCTGCTCTGTTTCTTTTATATAAAAATAGACACAATAAGATTTAATTCTATATCTTATTCAATTTCTAATTCTCTTTCTCTTATTTTTCATGATTTTTCAAAATCACGTCTCTGCTGCTAACTAAAAACTGTTTCATTGCAAAATATAGTTTCTACTACGAACATACGCACGCCCGAGTTATCATAGATGCCGATTTCTGATTTTTCAATCTTTCCACTGAATCACAAAACATTTCATGCAAATATTTAGAGAGGTGTGGGATTACAAACCATTTCAAACATGTATTCAGAAGGGGTATGAGATTACACACCTTATTCGAATTTCCTAAAGAACCACTCTTCGTTGCCCCCACAATCGTGATCCTTCCCTACTAGGTTCTAAGATCCAGCCTTGCACTTTGGCTATTGCAACGAGTTCCTAAAAAAACAAATAAGTGACGTACCAAAGGGTTAGCCTTCATCCAATATTCGGCCCTTCCACAAGAGCATGAAATTGATATCATCACCATAAAATAGAATCACATGAGCGGTGCAAAACATCGAAATAAAGAGTAACACCTTACCACCAATATTCGGCCTAATCACCCACTTACAAATCAACTTTCAAACCAAGGCTAAGAGAATGATAAGTAGCAGCAAAGGATGGCTTGATAGTTTTGGAAAAACAAAAGAAGAATGAATAGGATGGATTGAGGGTTACGGCACAACAAGGGGACAAAATGAACAATGACTAGGTATTTCGGCCAAAACAAGAGAAATGTAGTTGGTAAAGAAAATGCCAAAATGAACAAAGCTTTGCAAAATTGCCAAGAGAAATTCAGCTCTCCATTTCCCTAACAAAACCGTATGCCTACTACACTAAAGATGATGGTTGACCAATTTTCTTTCCAAAACACCTTCCACACTTTAAGCCAACATGTTCCCTATTCTTTCCTTTTCTTTTTCTTTATTTCCTTCCACTCATCCTTTCCTTATCTCCTTAGCCATTTTTCCTAAAAGAAAAAGTTTTCCTTACCATAATTGAAGCCTTGGCTGACACTATGGATGAATAGCACAAAAAAAAAATAATAATCAAAATTTGCACCAAGTGGGATTTGAACCTCTTCCCCTAAAGCCCTTCATGTGATGCCACATCCTCTTTACCATATGCTCATTTATGCTAGCAATTTACTCATTTATTTCCATAAGCATTGATGCCACTTACCTTCTCCCCTTTAAGTGCCTAAACACAAAAATTTTCCTATAGCCTATCTTGAACCCGGAACTTCCTAGAAACCCCGTAACTTTCCAAAATCACCTTCCTAATAAGTTCAACTTAAAATAAAGCCATTCTCTTATTCTCCAAAAATTTTAAATGCTTTTGTGCTCAAGGCCCAATGGGCCCAATCATACTAGGCCCAATTTCGGGATGTTACACGAGTAAGGAAAATGTTGTTGCTGATGCATTGAGTCAAAAATCACTGTTTGCATTATGTGCGATAAATGCTCCTTTAGATTTGTCTAATGATGGTTCAGTTTTGACTGAATTGAAAGTGAAACTGTTGTTTTTACAGCAAATATGTGATGCATAAAAGTTGATAATGAGATGTTATAAAATGAGCTCCGTGTGAATTAAATTCTGATTCAAAATTTTGAGTTGATAATGATGATTGTTTGAGATTTCAAAATTGAATATGTGTTCCGAGGAATCCAGAGCTGATTCAGTTGATATTGAAATAAGCACATAGCAGTCATTTATCTGTTCATCCGGAAGTAAAAAGATGTTCCATGATTTGAAGCAATTGTATTGGTGGCCTGGTATGAAGCAGGATATCTCAGATTTTGTATCGAAATGTTTAGTTTGTCAGCAAGTTAAAGCTGAACATCAAGTTCCATCTGGTTTGTTATAATCGATAATGATTCCTTAGTGGAAATGGGATAGAGTGAAAGTGGATTTTGTTCTAGGGTTACTTTTGACTCAAGAAAGAAAGATGCAATCTGGGTCGTAGTTGACAGATTGACAAAATCAACCCATTTTATTCTGGTACGATCTGATTACTCACTTGATAAGTTAGTTGAGCTTTATATCTCTGATATTGTGAGATTGCACGAGTTCCACTATCTATTGTGTCTGATAGAGATTCGAGGTTTACTTCACGATTCTGGAAGAAACTGCAAGAGGCTTTGGGTACTAAATTGCATTTCAGTACAACTTTTCACCCACAGATGGATGGTCAATCTGAGAGAATCATTCAGATACTCGAGGATATGTTGAGATGTTGCATTCTTTATTTTAATGGTATGTGGGAACAATATTTGCTAGTGATTGAATTTGAATATAGTAGTAGTTTTCAGTCGATCATTAAAATGGCACCTTATGAGGCTTTATACGGACGCAAATGTCGGACACCTTTGTATTGGACTGAGCTAAGTGAAAGTAAGATATACGGGGTTGATTTGATCAAAGAAATTGAACAAAAAGTAAAAGTGATTCGATAATCTGAAAGCCGCATCAGATTGTTAGAAATCTTATGTAAATTTGAAACGAAAAGATATAGAGTTTGAGATCGGTGATAAAGTGTTCTTGAAAGTGTTTCCGTGGAAGAAAATACTTCATTTTGGCAGAAAAGGCAAATTGAGTCTGAGGTTCATCGGGCCATATGAAATTATTGAGCGTATTGGACCTGTTGCATACAGATTATTGTAGCCACCAGAATTAGAAAAGATTCATAATGTATTTCACGTATCAATGCTTTGTTGATACAGATCTAACACATCACATGTGATTTCTCCGTCTAAAATTGAAATTCAATCTAATATGACTTACGAGGAAGAACCGATTGGATTTTAGATCGTGAGGTGAAAGAATTGAGAAATAAGAAAATCTCATTAGTGAAAGTCTTATGGCATCAAAATGGAGTGGAAGAGGCTATGTGGGAACCCGAAGATACTATGAGACAATAATATTTGAATCTGTTTAACGATAAGATTTTTGGGGACGAAAATCCCTAAGGGGGGAGAATTGTAACATCGATTTAGACTCTAGTCAAAATAGTGGTTTTGGGACCACAGAATCGAGCCAAAAAATAATTTAATATTATTTTTCGTGTTTACAATATGTGATTAAGCATGTGTGAAAGTTTCGTGAATAAATTTTATTGTTTGAGTGCTTAATTTATGAAAAGGACTAAATTGCAAAAATTACAAAAATAGCTTTCTATTGATAAAGTATTGAGTTGATGTGTCTTTATAAAGATGAGGTCCTTATGTGGTTATTTAACCATTGAAAGTCTTAAATGACATAGATGGACATTAGTTAGTGGAAAATAAATGATAATAAAAAGGCTAATTTGGTAGTTAGTTAATTTAATAAAGATTTAATTTAACAAATGCATGAAAAATGGTCATTTCTTATCATCTTTGCACCGAAATTAAAACAGAAAGAAAAGAAGAAAAGAGTTCTAGGTTTCACCTATGTTCAAGCTTGATTAAAGGTTAGTTTTTGTTCAATTTTTGATAATTTCTATGTTTTCGTGATCGTTGCTTCGTGTACTCTTAAACCCATGCCTTAATTTTGGAATTTGATGAAGAATTTGAAATGTGACATTGATGATTTTGTGAGTTTTGTGATGTTTGATGATGAAATATGAAAGTTATGTGATGGATTGACATAGTTTATCTTTGGATTTTTGGTGAATTTGAGTAATTTGGACTAAATTGAGAAAGTAATATTTTGAGGGACTAAAATGTAAAATAAATGAAATGTATGGACTTGTGTGATTATGAAGGAAATTCGACTAAGCATGGGTACAAAGAGATTATGTGTATTTTGTGATTTTGTGAAATAATGACTTAAATGTCAAAATGTGAAAATATGAAGGCTAAATGGTAAATTGCCCTAAATGTGTGTTTTTGGATTGAATTGAATGATTCGGTGAATAAATGGGTTAAATTTGAATATGTATAGATCAAGAACTAAAGAAAACAGATTTAGACCGAGGAAAGTCAAAAGTGATCGAGTAGTTGAATCTGTCCGTTTAATCCGAATACGAGGTAAGTCTATATACAAATAAATGTCTTTGAATTGATTTATTCATGTTCATAAATTATTGAATGATGATGAATGGCTTTGAAAGATATATATGTGAAATCCGAGAAAATATCGACAAGGTGTCAAAGTCCGAAAAGTCCCGTATGAACCTTAGGAATAGATAGGATCCATATGTCATGACATAAGTTTTCGATATGTGATATCATGTAAGACCATGTCTGGGACGTTGGCGTCGATTTGATATTTACGTGTAAGACCATGTCTGGGACATTGGCATCGTATTTGATTCGTGCAAGACACAGTCTGGGACAGTGGCGTCGATATTTGATTACATGTAAGACCACTTTTGGGACGTTGGCATTGTATGAGTATTTCGAGTTATCCGGTACACTATTTGATTCTGAATGGTTCTACAGGAAAATTCAAGAAATGAAAGACTATGTGAAATGTGTAATCATTTCAGGTTCATTTGATTTGTATGCTTTGTTTAAGCATGAAAGGTAAGTATTTGTGAATTTGCAGAAGAGAAATATGTGCATAGATTCATTAAGATAAAATGTGATATAGGTATGAATGTGCTATGATCAAAAGAGACACTTTGAGATATGAATTGTAACATGCTAAAAATGTGAGTATCGATATGTTGCATGTTTTTGGTGTTCAACTTGTGAATTATTTTATTTGTGTGTTTAATATAGTCTTGAGAAGGCTCGGGTTTATTCGGATTTAGAATAAATTTTAGTAAAGAGTACTTTACTAGAGAGGAATCAGGTGACTATGAAGTTTAAGTTAATTAAAGTGGTAAAAGATAGCATAAGTTGAGTTATTGGTTAAGTGGATATGCTCTACATGTATGGTATTGAGGGGAGAGGTTCAAATCTCCTAGCATGCAAATTGTGAGCATTTATTTTTGCTCTTTCCTAGCAAGTGTCGGCCAAGCTTCATTCATGGACAAGATGGACAAATTCTTTTATGGTAAGGAGGCTAAAGGTTATAGCAAGCATGAATTTAGGGATAGAATCAACTTGATTTTAGGGATAGAATTTTTAATCTTTTGGAAAGTAAAGGATCACAAGGCATGATACAAGGATGATGTCTCGGAAACTTTTGAATGGACATTTTGTGAAACACCCCAAACCCGGCCCACAAGCCTTGACCGGATCTGGCATGCTTCTAGAAAAACCATTCAAATCTTATTTGAAATTTTGCTAAAATTTTTCGTATTTTTGAAAACAGTTGATTTGGGTTGGGCTCGAATTTTAAAACTCGTGTTGATTATGAGTCAAAACGTTTAAGTATATATACTTAAGAAAAATAGACTTTAACTTTGAATTATTAAAATCGAGTCATGCTTGGATAATTAAATGTGCATGCATAACAGTTCAAACCAAGGCCTTATTACATCAAATCAAAACTCAAATTAAATCCAAAATACTTAATATATAACAAGTCCAAAATAAAAATAGAATCCCGAACTGTGCATGGCCACCATTGAGCTTCTGCCGACGCAGTCCATCACTGTGTGTCACCTGAAAAATAGTCCCACAAAGAGGTGAGTCAAACAGACTCAATGTGTACAACCAACACAAGTCTCAAATTAAATTCAGGCATATCAAATCGCAATAAACACACATAAATCATGATGCAACCCAACCCAAGCCTAGATATCCATCCGCTACACATCACTGTACCAACCATCACACCGTGGGACTGCTAAGTCAACCCTCCATCCGCTACACACCATCGAAGGCGAATTTGAGTCGACGTGCTCATCGCCCTTATAAAATTCGTGACATAAGTCACCACATTCATATATTGTGACATAGGTCACCACATTCATATATTGTGACATAAGTCACCATATTCTTATATTGGGGTATAAAACCACCAATTCACTTCCCCTTTACATATCACCCATATGCCCATGTCATACAAAACATGCAAATATTATGCCTTATGCTTATTCACATTCTTATATTTGCACTTATGTGCCTTGATAGATATTTTTCACGATATACTCATAGTAGGGGTAGGAAAACATACCTGAGTATTTCGTTCGTACCATTGCATGGTACTTTTAGCCACTTCATACATATATTTATTAACACATATATTAACACATTACCACAATTTAATTGAAGCTTAGTGTGGGGGTACACACCTGGTATGCTTATCAAATTTACTGAAATCCCGAAACTCGATCTATCGCTTTAGATCTTCACTTCCTATATTCAGCCAATCCTAACAGGTTAGTAAAAAGCCATTCGGCCATAAAACCAAATCCCAAAGGCTTAATGTAACCAACTTCTTACCTTGCGATTTCAATTTCCACAATTGATCCTGGCCTCTTTAATGATGTCGAGATTCCTATGGCCATATGTTAGATCTAATCCAATCATTAAAACATAATAGAATGGCCTATGGCCGAATCTTATATTTACTTACCTTAGATCTTAGAAGTCCCGAAAGATTCTTCCCTTATAGTCGACACTAGTAGAATCCCAGAATTTCTCCTTAAGATTTTGATCAAAGAAGGGTAAGAGGATTAGAGTCTTGAATTCCAACATACCGAGAAAGAAAAGAGTAAGAGATTAATCAAGAGAAATCCTTACCAAATAGAGTAATCGAAACGCACTTGTTCACCACTTAACTTGTCGATAGGAAGAAGAGGATGTTGGGTTTTCGGCTTTTAATGCTAGGATCAAAACGGCTTCAAAGGTGATAATTAGATGGAACTTTCGGCTTTTGAGAGGAAATAATGGGGAGATATAGGTTCGGCTATGCTTGCTTGAGTTTTTAGCTAGAACAAATAAAAGAAAAAGGAGACTTTCAGAGAGGTAAAGTGGAGATTCTGGCTAGAGGAAGAGATGAGAAGGAAAAGAAAAGCAAAGTAAAGAAAAGATGAACACTCTACTAAGAATTTCGGCTAGCACTCAAACACTAGCCTTTCCTCGCTTTCCTCCTATTTTATCTCTTCTTCCCTTATTCAAAATAATTAAAATAAATCCATATTTATCTTATGCCTTAGCAAAATTTCCAAGGAATTTAAGCACATCTTAAACTCATTCCTAAGTCTCCCAATGCCGTCCATTGCTACTCTCTTGTTGCCGAAAAATAAAAGCTTCATTTAGCTTCCTATGTGACTCGAACCTTGGCCTATTACTCCTGCTGGTGGCATCATTCCCAGAGGCCTTAAGTGGTGCCTCCAAGCCACTTTTCCAAGCCCAATTGTATGTCATGTTTCACCTCCATTTTCTTTTAAGGCCTATCAGGCTTAATTCCCTCTTTTGGACTTAAAATACAATATTTTCTAAATCATTATCCTATATTCTAGGGTTATAAAAACACATTCATACACACAAAGGCATGCTTTCGCATTCAATTAAACAATTATGCATAAGTCATAATATAGGATATTACAGTTCTACCCCTTAAATAATTTTGACCTTGAAATTACTTGGCTAAAATAGGTGGGGGTATTGCTGTCGCATTGCTTCTTCCGACTCCCACGAAACTTCCTCCGATCCATGATTTTGCCACAACACCTTGACTAAAGGGACTGACTTCCTCCGAAGCACCTTCACATCTCGTTCTAGAATCTGAATTGGCTCTTCCTCATAAGACAAATCTGGTCTTAACTCCACCTCTTCAATCGAAACTACATAAGATGGATCCGATTAGTATCGACGTAGCATGGACACATGAAATACGTCGTGTATCTGCTTCAGTTTTGGTGGCAACTATAACTGGTATGCCACTGGTCCAACTCACTTTAATACTCGATAAGGTCCTATGAACCTAGGACTTAGCTTCCCTTTTCGACCAAATCTCATCACCTTCTTCCAAGGCGAAACTTTAAGGAACACTTGATCTCCCACATCAAATTTTATTTCCTTTCATTTGAGATCTGCGTATTCGGTCTATCGGATGCCTCCTTTAATCGAGCTCGAATTACACTAACCTTATCCTCAGATTTCGCCACAATTCCCAGACCCAAAATCTGACGTTCTCCCAATTCCGTCCAACACGTAGGAGTCTGACACTTCCGACCATACAATGCCTCGTACGGTGCCATTTTAATGCTGGCCTGATAGCTGTTGTTGTATGCAAATTCTGCTAGAGGCAAATATTCTTCCCAACTTCCACTAAAGTCTATCACACAGCCTCTTAGCATATCCTCTAGCACTTGGATCACCCGTTCAGACTGACCATCCGACTGTGGATGGAAGGCCATACTGAAATCCAATCTAGTGCCTAAAGCCTGATGTAGAGCTTTCCAAAATCGAGACGTGAACCTCGGGTCCCTATCCGAGATAATTGACATCGGCACTCTGTGAAACCTTACAATCTCGCCACATACAACTTTGCTAACTTTTGTAGGGAGTAGTCAACCCGCACGGGAATAAAGTACGCTGATTTTGTCAGTCGATCCACTATCACCCATACCGAGTCCTTCTTAGTAGGCGTAAGGGGAAGCCCACTAACGAAGTCCATGGTAATTCTCTCCCACTTCCACTGTGGAATTTGTATTGGCTGAAGAAATCCCGATGGAACTTGGTGTTCAGCCTTGACTTGCTGACACGTCAAGCATTTGCCAACGAATTCAGTCACTTCGCGCTTAAGACTAGGCCACCAAAATTGTTCCCTTAGATCTCTGTACATTTTACTACCTCCGGGATGCATAGCATAGGGGCTACTATGCGATTCCTGAAGAATTCTCTGCCTAAGTTCTTCATCCTTCGGCATACAGACCTTACCCTTGAAGCACAATACTCCCTTGTCATTAACACCATAACCCTCTAACTCTCTATCCTGTACTCGTTGCAACTTAACACTTAGATCCTCATCCACCAACTGTCCTTTTTCACTTCATTCAACCACGTTGGCTTAACTTGCAGTTCTGCCAGTAGACTTCCATCATCATACAAGCTCAAATGTGCGAACATCGCCCTCAGATCCGACACAACCTTTTGGATTAGGGCATCTGCCACCATATTCGCTTTGCCCGGGTGATACTCTAACGAGCAATCATAGTCCTTCAATAGTTCCATCCACCTTCGCTGTCTCAAATTCAGCTCTTTCTGAGTCAGCAGGTACTTAAGGCTCTTGTGGTCTGTGTAGATTACCGACTTTTCTCTATAGAGATAATGCCTCCATACTTTAAGGGCAAAGACCACTCCCGCCAATTTCAAGTCATGCGTCGGGTAGTTAACCTCATGTGGCCTTAGTTGTCGAGACGCATAAGCGACTACTTTCCTATCTTGCATAAGAAAACCTCCCAATCCTGTATGAGAAGTGTCACAATACACCATGAAGTCCTTTCATGCCTCCGGCTGAATCAAGACTGGAGCTTCGATCAAGACCTTTTTAAGCTTCTCAAAGGTCTCCTGTTGCTTATCAGTCCATATGAAAGGCACTTCCTTCCTTAATAACTTTGTCAGAGGTGCGGCTATCGACGAGAACCCTTCCACGAACCTCCGGTAATAGCCTACTAATCCTAAGAAACTCTGAACTTCCGCCACTGACTTAGGTGGTTTCTAATCCAACACTGCCTCTATCTTCCGAGGATCCACCCTTATTCCTTCAACAGATACCACATGTCCTAGAAACGTCACCTCTTTAAGCCAAAATTCACACTTGCTGAATTTGGCGTAGAGCTTCTTCTCCCTCAACACTTGCAACACTATCCGGAGATGCTCATCATGCTCCTATTTAGACTTCGAATACACCAATATGTCATCTATGAACACAACAACGAACCGGTCCAGATAGGGTTGGAAAACCCAGTTCATCATGTCCATAAATGTGTCTGGGGCATTTGTTAAACCGAATGGCATTACTACGAACTCAAAATGCCCATACCTTATCCGGAAAGCTGTCTTATGGATATCTACTTCTTTTACCTTAAGCTGATGATATCCAGACCTCAGATCTATCTTCGAAAATGCTGCAGCCCCTTTAAGCTGATCGAACAAGTCATCTATTCTTGGGAATGGATACTTGTTCTTGATGGTCAGCTTGTTCAACTGACGATAATCTATGCACATGTGCATAGTTCTATCCTTCTTCTTCACGAACAGGACCGGTGCTCCCCATGGAGACACACTGGGTCGAATAAACCCACGGTCTAACAATTCTTGGATTTGAGCCTTGAGCTCAACCAACTCCTTTGGTGCTATTCTGTGTGGGGCAATTGACACAAGAGCTGTACCCGGGAGCAAATCAATTCCAAACTCCACCTCCCTATCCGGGGGTATTCCAGCTAATTCCTCCGGAAAGACATCCACAAACTCCCTTACAATTCTAACTCCACTATCTCCCCCTTTGTTTGTATCCAAAGCACAAATGAAGGCCAAAAATGCTTTGCACCCCTTCCAAATCATCTTATCAGCTTTTAAGGCTAAAACTACGTTAGACAAGTAGTTTCTTCTTTCGCCTATCATAACCATCACCTCATCCTCTAGGGTCCTTAACTTTATTCGTTTGGCTGCACAATCCAATACAGCCCGATGCTCCACTAGCCAATCCATGCCAAGTATAAGATTGAATTCCCCGAAGGGTAATTCCATTAAGTCGGCAAGAAATACCGCTCCTTGAAGTTCCAAAGGTAATCTTTGAAATATCTTATTCACTACTACAGTTTGGCCTAATGGGCTTACTATAGTCATCTCCCTATCAGATAGTTCAGAGGATATCCCTAGAGTTTCAATTACTCTACATGCAACATAAGAATGGGTAGAGCCCACATCGATCAAAGCAAAATAAGGCTTGCCATAAATAAGGAACGTACCGATTATGACGTCCGGTGCGTCACCATCCTCCCTACGGTGAACTGCATAACCAAGCTCGATTGTCTTGCCTCTGTATTACCACCACCTCGGCCCAGTGTTCCACGTCCTCTTTCGGCACCATTTCCTCTACCATTCGGACCACGCCCTCGCTGAGGCTGCTATCCGCCTCTTCCAACCTGGTTAACACCCTGAGCTGCTGGTCGATTCCCATCCTATCTCATAGGACAGTCCTTAATCATATGGTCCTTAGACCCACATTTGAAGCATCCTCCTGTCTTCTTCCAACACTCTCCTAGATGCTTTTTTCCACACTGATCACAAGTACGGTACTGCCCTCTTGTCATAGCCCGCTGACCTTGCGGCCCATCAACTTTAGGCCACTTTTGCACATTCCCTGACAATCCAAATCACCTAAAATCTCTCTTCTATCTATTCCGATCGGTGTTCTACCTTACAGAATCCTTGATACCCTCGGCTACCTTAGCCTTCTCCACCAACACCGCAAACTCCCGCTCTTGTTTTGGAGCTATCAATAACCTTAGGTCATCCCTTAGTCCGTCTTCAAACCAAACACACCGCTCATGCTCAGTCGACACTATGCCTCGAGCATAACGGCTCAGCCTTAGGAATTCGCCAGACTCACCACGGACATGTTCCTTGAACCAAATTTCTAGAAAAGCCTTTCTCTGTGCATCAATATAATGTGTGCCGGCATACTTCTTTTGATATGCCGCCTTGACATATTCCCAAGTAAGATCCTCAGCTGAAGCACCATCCCGCACCGTGAGCCACCATTGATATGACTCATCATGGAGATGCGACACCAACCCTTTCAGCTTTTCCTCGTCAGTTAAATCATGCTCATCCATAATCCGCTCAGTTGCCTCCAACCAATACTCAGCGGTACTGGGTGCCACCAGATATACCACGGAACACTTGAGCTCCGTTGGCTTGGAGTCATTCAGGTACCGACTTTCTAGCTCCCATGCCTCCACCCGCTCCAACCACCCTTTCCAAAACCCGCAGCATCGCCTGTGACGCTGCGTCATCCTCTGTCTGATCCTGATATTCCATATCAGTGGCTGGTGGTGGTGGTGGCATTTCATTCTCGATCCTTGACCCGATCTAATGGGTTCGAACACAATCATTCTACCTCTTCCATGGCCACGCATTTATACGACCACGCCCCTTGAATTCATACTTCCGCTTAGCATTTATCCGGTTAAAGAATTTTATGTATTAGTTTTGTTCCACCGATTTAACACGAACAGCTTTATGTTAAATAGTTCTAAGAAGTAGTTCTTCGATTCATACACATACAGTTTCACATCATTCATTTAGTCACACACATGAACTTGCGTCCATTACGAGAAATGTTGTAATTGTCGTTGTTTGTTGTTTTCCACTACCGGGGGTATTTTCGTAATTTTGTCCTCTGAGAGTATTTTGGTAATTTTTTCAAATTAGGGTATTTGAAAATGTTGCAAAATGAAGATTTTGGTGTTTTACAAAATTGAAATACTTGGTGAGGAATTTCAAGGGTAAAATGGTAATTTTATAAACCGAGGTATTTTCATAATTTTTCAAACCAGGGTCATTTCGGTAATTTTTACAAAATATGGTTCCTGATGACTTTTCAAAACAAGGGTATTTTTTAAAGGTTTCTAATTTAAGGGCACTTCGGTAATTTTCCTTATTGAGGGTATTTTGGCCATTTGTTCAGGTTAGGGGTAATTTGGTCATTTTGTAAATCAGGGATAATTTCGTAAATTTTCCAAATGAAGGTGTCTTGATATTTTGTAAAGTTTTTGGATATTTGTGCAAAATTAGAAATTGTTGTTGAAATCGGGGGTAGTATGGTAATTTTGGGAAATAAAGGTCATTTTAGTAATTTTTTCTAACCAGGGGTATTTGGGTCATTTTAGTAAATCGAGAATACTTTGGAAAAATTTTCAAAATAGTTTTTCTAAACATCAGAGGGGTCATTTAGTGATTTTAGAGCTAGGGTTTTTATAAGAATATGGCTAGTCCCTTTCGGGTTTTAGTTATTGGGTTTAGCCTATGGCTGAGTCCTCTTGGTTGGGGTGAACCATTACTACGCACCAGGTAGGATTCGAGTGGAGAGGAGGTGAGTCACTAGGACTTCTTAAATACCAAGCTCCCATCGAAACCAATCCTAGACATGCGCACAATGGTTGCCACACCCTGGCTCGGCGACTTAGTCACAGGTTTGTTTAGTTAGGCATTAAAGTCTTATGTAATCGTTGGGGTAAACTAGTCCTATGGTTCAAGTCCTTATCATACTAATCTACATTCCATTTCTACCCTTCTACAATTCAGATGATAATCCACACAATAGATAGGGGTACTTATCTGGTGGACTTCGGGCCAGAGACTCAGGTGCCATGCCAGAGAAACCTGCTTATTTCACAAAATTTTTCACAAAATTCATTTGGGCTTACTTTTGAAAATGTTTTGGGCCTTAAACCCAAGGTCAAGAGTTCAAAAATTGGGCTCTGATACCAAACTAAAACATCGCAAACCCGGCCCACAAGCCCTGACCGGATCTGGCATGCTTCTAGGAAAAACCATTCAAATCTTATTTGAAATTTTGCTAAAATTTTTCGTATTTTTAAAAATAGTTGATTTGGGTTGGGCTCAAATTTTAAAACTCGTGTTGATTATGAGTCAAAATGTTTAAGTATATATACTTAAGAAAAATAGACTTTAACTTTGAATTATTAAAATCGAGTCATGATTGGATAATTAAATGTGCATGCATAACCGTTCAAACCAAGGCCTTATTACATCAAATCAAAACTCAAATTAAATCCAAAATACTTAAAATATAACAAGTCCAAAATAAAAATAGAATCCCGAACTGTGCATGGCCACCACTGAGCTTCTGCCGACCCGGTCCATCACTATGTGTCACCTGAAAAATGGTCGCACAAAGGGGTGAGTCAAACAGACTCAATGTGTACAACCAACACAAGTCTCAAATTAAATTTAGGCATATCAAATCGTAATAAACACATATAAATCATGATGCAACCCGAACCCAAGCTTAGATATCCATCTGCTACACATTACCCATACCAACCATCACACCGTGGGGACTGCTAAGTCAACCCTCCATCCGCTACACACCATCGAAGGCAATCGCTGCAGTCGACGTGCTCATCACCATTATAAAATTTGTGACATAAGTCCCCACATTCATATATTGTAACATAAGTCACCACATTCATATATTGTGACATAAGTCACCACATTCTTATATTGGGGTATAAAACCACCAATTCACTTCCCCTTTACATATCACCCGTATGCCCATGTCATACAAAACATGCAAATATTATGCCTTATGCTTATTCACATTCTTATATTTGCACTTATGTGCCTTGATGATATTTTCATGATATACTCATAGTAGGGGTAGGAAAACGCGTGAACAGTATTTCGTTCGTACCATTGCATGGTACTTTTAGCCACTTCATACATATATTTATTAACACATATATTAACACATTACCACAATTTAATTGAAGCTTAGTGTGGGGGTACACACTGTATGCTTATCAAATTTACTAAAATCTCAAACTCGATCTATCGCTTTAGATCTTCACTTCCTATATTCGCCAATCCTAACGAGTTAGTAAAAGCCATTCTACCATAAAACAAATCCCAAAGGCTTAATGTAACCAACTTCTTACCTTGCGATTTCAATTTCCACAATTGATCCTGGCCTCTTTAATGATGTCGAGATTCCTATGGCCATATGTTAGATCTAATCCAATCATTAAAACATTATAGAATGGCCTATGGCCGAATCTTATATTTACTTACCTTAGATCTTAGAAGTCCCAAAAGATTCTTCCCTTATAGTCGACACTAGCAGAATCCCAGAGTTTCTCCTTAAGATTTCGGTCAAAGAAGGGTAAGAGGATTAGAGTCTTGAATTCCAACATACTGAGAAAGAAAAGAGTAAGAGATTAATCAAGAGAAATCCTTACCAAATAGAGTAATCAAAACGCACTTGTTCACCACTTAACTTGTCGACAGGAAGAAGAGAATGTTGGGTTTTCGACTTTTAATGCTAGGATCAAAACGGCTTCAAAGGTGATAATTAGATGGAACTTTTGGCTTTTGAGAGGAAATAATGGGGAGATACAGGTTCGGCTATGCTTGGTTGAGTTTTAGGCTAGAACAAATAAAAGAAAAAGGAGACTTTGAGAGAGGTAAAGTGGAGATTCGGCTAGAGGAAGAGATGAGAAGGGAAAAGAAAAGTAAAGTAAAGAAAAGATGAACACTCTACTAAGAATTTCGGCTAGCACTCAAACACTAGCCTTTCCTCACTTTCCTCCTATTTTATCTCTTCTTCCCTTATTCAAAATAATTAAAAATAAATCCATATTTATCTCATGCCTTAGCCGAAATTTCTAAGGAATTTAAGCACATCTTAAACTCATTCCTAAGTCTCCCAATGCCATCCATTGCTACTCTCTTGTTGCCGAAAAATAAAAGCTTCATTTAGCTTCCTATGCGACTCGAACCTTGGCCCATTACTCCTGCTGGTGGTGTCATTCCTAGAGGCCTTAAGTGGCGCCTCCAAGCCACTTTTCCAAGCCCAATTGTGTGTCATGTTTCACCTCCATTTTCTCTTAAGGCCTATCAGGCTTAATTCCCTCTTTTGGACTTAAAATACGATATTTTCTAAATTATTCTCCTATATTCTAGGGTTATAAAAACACATTCATACACACAATGGCATGCTTTCACATTCAATTAAACAATTATGCATAAGCCATAATCCAGGATATTACATTTTGTCCATGAATTTGGACGACATTGTGGACTAAAAGGGGAGCTGAATTTTGGGTGGCAAATTTTGGTGATAGGTTTAGTTTGATTGGTAGCTTTTGGGTATCATTTGGTCACTTTTGTTTTGCTAGACATTTCTCCTTTCATCTTTCTCTCTCTTGGTGAATGTTTTTGTGTTAGGAGGAAGCAACTTTTGTTTTATTTCTTTTGGTCATTTTTTTGACCATTTGGGTTATTATTTTGCAAAACCTCTCAAGTGGTTCATCTTGTATTCTCTCCTAGTGCCGAAATTATCAACACAAAAAGCCATTTATTTTTCCTTCTCCTCCCCATTGTTTGAATGCATTTTGTTCCTAAACTCATCACTTTTCTCTTTCTTTTTCTTCTCTTTAAAACCGAATCATAAACACCTACTCCCATTCTCTTTTCCTCTCCATTTTATTTATCATTCAAACACCTTCTCCATCCTTTTCTCCCCATGGCCGAATTTAATACCTTCAATTTTCCTTCAAAGTCTAATCTTCTCTTCATCTATATTATTTTGTTGATTATTCCTTCAACCTTCATTTAAGCAATCGGTAAGAACTCTTTTTGAATCTTTTCTTTTCCCTTCTTTTCTTAGCCGAATATATATAAGTTTGGGAGGGTCTTATGACTGATAATAACATTCTTTTCCCTTAGACAATCTTTCATTTTTATAGTGTGATAGTGGAGGGCCAAATCACCATTTCGTCAAAGTCATCTTGAGGTTGTTAAGTTTGGATCATATTTTTCAAGGTAAGGGTTCTTATCAAGGAGCTATATAATACTCGACATATTATTATAGACGGACTACTAATCAATTTCATTTTAGGGGACGTTATCGTTTGATTTTTATCTTATGGAACAAGGATATTTTGTGGTAAGCTGATTTCACCCTTAAAACTGTTAGTCACATTTTTCGATATACTTTTTAGTTGGACAAACGATCTTTTGTCAATGGAGACAATCAAGATAAGGACAAAAAAGGTTGTGAATAGTGTTCAAAGAGGGGTGGTTCTGTTATTCCCCCAAAATTTAAGTGAAGGGCTATTTCATGAATCTAAGATTTTCTACCGAGTTGTGGACCCTCATCCGAAGAGAATCTATTATTTGAAGTCGTTCGTACTCCTGAACCTTTGTTTGTTCGTGGATATTCATCGGGAAACGAACCAACAATCGGGGAAAAATCTCATATAAAAGTTGTTCGAAATTCCAATGGTAAAGTCTAGATAGTTATTTATAAGAATAGATTTATAAATTGTGTTCTAAATTATCATGATGTGTGTTTAGGTATCGACGAAGCGAAAAAGTCTAGTTCTCATCAGAACTAGGTGTGTAACTTCACACTTATCTCTCGGGTTAGATACTATACCATAAGTATTGGGATAAAATCGTAAAGATGGCAAAATCAGAGAAATACGAAATAATTAACACTTTTGTGTAAATGCATGAAAACAGTTAAAGTCATGGAAATTATGAAAATGCCCTCAATGTGTTATTTGATAAATAGTAAAATTTTATGCCTCATGTGATATATGGGCCAACAACTGCTAGATCAATATATGGGCCAAAAATTGCTAGATCGATATATGAGCCAAAAACTGCTAGATCGATATATAGGCCAAGATTTGCTAGATCGTTAAATGGGCTATTATGCTATTTTACCTTATGGGCCAAAATGAAAATTTGAAATATGGACCCAATTGTATTATGGCCCTTTTGTTAAATTAATCATGTGAATGTATTGTTATGTTTTATATATAAACATGATTGCATGGGTTGGGAAAATTGATGAAGAGAAGAAAGGCCTGCTGCCAAAGTCTAGTTCGGTGGCTTTGCCACAATCTAGTTCTTGGTGCACCACAATATTATTTAAATGGCTTTATGCCCGCAATTGGTGTGTTGGCGGGGTGGGTTGACTTGATCCCCACAGTGTGTTGGTTGGTGCGGTGGTGTGTAGCGGATGGAAAATTTAGGATTGGTTGGGACTTTCATTCTACATGCATTATTATTATATTGTTAAATCCAGAAATGGGCTCAAGCCCATTATAATGTCTTGATGATTTGGCCCAAGGGATATGCTAAGTGGGTTATACACCGAGTTCGAGTAACTCACTCGCTTTATTATCCTTCTCGTGTAATGCCAATTGATGGAGGCTTGGTGGGGATGACTCGTGGAGGCCATACTTTGAACAAGGATTTTATAAACTATGAACTTCAATTAAGTATATTTATTTAATTACTATTTTGGGTATGATGTAATAAGGCCTCTATTATTATTATTTTATGAATTTTTATGTGTGGATGGATTTAATTATGCTTTAGACGCTTAATTTGGACTAATACTATTTTAATAATGTTTTCTTAAATATTTTGATTTTTAAACATATGAGATTCTTTAAATATTCTTGTTTTCAGATTCTTTTGAACTCTTTAAAATTATTTTAAAGTCTTTAACAATTAAATATTAAATAATAAGATTTCAAACTAGTACTACTTTATTCATCAATTTTAAATCAAATTCTTGGTTTTTACTAAACTTCATTTTCAAAAGGTTTTGTAGAACTGTTTTACCTAAATCATTGATAATTAAATGGATGTTCGTTATGTTTGACAAATCAAATCTCGTTTTAACGCATAGACCTGGTTTGGGGCATTACATTTAATGGTATCAGAGCTAGTTTCAAAACTCGACTATGGTAGGGTTCAACAAATAACTTTCGTTTGAAATTATTTTAATTATATTTTAAAGGTTGTATGGCACCACAAGCATTCGGCACCAAGTCAAGTAAGTATTCATTACTAAATGATTATTATGATGATATGATCCTAGGAACACTCTAGAACTTCTAGTTTTAAGTGTTGAAAATTATAGAGATCGAGACTATAGGATGTGTTTGCGAAAAAACAACTTTATCTCATGAATCTCATAAAATATCGTTAATAAACACTGAAATAGTTTTCTAATTCATAAAATTCGTAATCAGATTAAAACAAGTTGGTCAGTATGAGTGTTAGAGGACGCGGACGTGGTAGACGTGGCCGTGGTAGAGGCCGAGGTGCTAGAGCTGTGTCTGAAGAATCAGGACATATCCCAAAAATGGATGCACCGGCATCACCTGCGTCAAAAAATGAATCACAGGACCATAGAAGAGAAGATAATGCTTTGACACGAGAAATTTTACGAGTCCTTGAAAGGGTCACTGGAACTAGAGCTGGGCTAATAGCTCATGGGTCGATATTTGAGCGACTAAAATCAAGTGGTGCTGAAGTTTTTAGAGGTGTTTCAGGTGTAGCTTCGAATGTTGTTGAATATTGGATTGAGGCTGTAGAGCGAATTATGGATGATCTAGAGTGCAATCAGAGAGTAAAACTAAGAGAAGCGGTGTCCTTGTTAAGGACGAGGCATATCAATGGTGGCTTCTCGTTCGAAAGGCACCAAGTCGCATTTGTTACTTGGGAATTCTTCAAAGCTGCCTTTCAAGGGAAATATGTAGGAACAAGTTATGTGGATGCTCGGAGGAAGGAATTCTTGAATCTGGTTCAAGGAAATAAGAAGTGTGGTAGCTTATGAGGAAGAATTTTTACGCTTGAGTCATTATGCTCGAACTATAGTACCAACGGATCAGGAGCGCTGTGTATGCTTTGAGGATAGGTTGAATGATGAGTTGCGGGTATTGATAGCCCCACAACAAGTAAGAATTTTTGCCACCCTTATGGAGAAAGCCAAGATAGCCGAAGAGGCTAAGTGCTCAGAACGTCAGAATCGGGAAAGAGTTAGAGGTAAGAGAGATTTACAGTATGTGGGTTCTTTAAAAAGTTTTTAGAAGAGGCCTCAAAATGATGAGCCAGCTCAAGGTAGAGCACTTGTGGCTACTAATCAGAGCCGAGATTGTGCCGAATGTGGAAAATGACACCGGAGAGTCTGGAGGAAAACTGGTGCTTGTTATAAATGTGGTTCCAAGGATCATCAATATAAGAATTACCCTCAACGGATGGATACGACTCAGAAGCTCAGAACCTCGATGCCCAAGAGGCGAGGGCGCCAAAGACCACCGAGAAGCCATGGACCGTGTTGTGGTGGTAATGGGGTTGATGCGACAAGGTACACCGTGTCGAGGCAATGGTTCCAGAGGTAATGTAGAGGTAAGACAGCCAGGGTTGGTCTATGCGATTAGATGTCGTGAGGATGGCAATGCAACTGATGTGATAATCTGCACGTTCTTCATCTTTGATGTGCTCACATTATTTTGATAGATATCGATTCTACCCACTCGTATGTTGCTACTGCCATATCTGGAAACCTGAATATAGAATCTGAGATTATCGATACTTAGATAACGGTAATTAGTCCTTTAGGACAGTCGGTATTTGTGAATAAATTGTTTAGAGACATGCCTTTAGAAATCTAAAGAGAAATATTTTTGGTGAATTTGGTGGAACTACCTTTTGGCAAATTCTATCTCATTCTAGGCATGGATTGGTTGGTGAAGCACCGGGCGCATTTGGATTATTCTATAAAGTGGATGTCAATAAGGACTTCGGATGATAAGGAAGTAGTAATGATAGGCAAACGAAAGAATTACTTGGCAAATGTGGTATTTTCATTAAAGGCAGAAAAGTTGGTGCGGAAAGGGTATGGAGAATTCCTAGCTTTTATTTGTGCTTTGGATGCCAAGGAGTTATCAGTGGAAGATGTAAGAACGGTGAAGGAATTTTCAGATGTCTTTCCCGAAGAACTTTCTGGTACACCTTCAGATCGGGAAGTAGAATTTGGTATTGAGCTTTTGCCCAGAACGGCTCCAGTGTCTATTGCTCCTTATAGGATGGCACCGAAGGAGTTTGTGGAGCTTAAAGCTCAAATTCAAGAGTTGTTGGATCAGGGTTTTATTCGACCTAGTGTGTCTCCATGGGGAGCACCGATTTTGTTCATTAAGAAGAAGGATGGGTCGATGGGTATGTGCATTGATTATAGGCAGTTGAATAAATTGACGATCAAGAATAGGTATCCCTTGCCGAGGATTGATGACCTGTTTGATCAATTGAAAGGAGCATCAGTTTTCTCCAAAATTGATTTGAGATCGGATTATCATCAACTCAAAGTGAAAGAGGCAGATATTCATAAGACAACATTTCGAACTCGTTATGGACATTATGAGTTCTTGGTGATGCCTTTTGGGTTGACCAATGCACCACCGCATTTATGGACATGATGAATCGTGTTTTCAACCTTATTTAGACCGGTTTGTGGTAGTGTTCATAGATGACATGTTGGTATATTCAAGAAATGAAGAGGAGCATGACTCACATTTGCGTATAGTATTATAGTTACTTCGTGATAAGCAACTCTATGCCAAATTCATTAAATGTGAATTTTGGTTAAGGGAAGTGACTTTCTTGGGTCATGTGGTGTCACCAAGGAATAAGGGTGGATCCTCAAGATTGAGGTCAGATTGGATTCAAACCACCAAGTCGAGAGTGAGATTTGGAGTTTCTTAGGTTTGGTCGATATTATAGACGCTTTGTTGAGGGTTTTCGTTGATTGTCGCACCCTAACTAAGCTATTGCGAAAGGGAGTATCAGATGTATGGACCGATAAACAACAAGAATGTTTTGAGAAATTGAAGAAGATTTTGGCGAAGCACCAAGATCGATTCAACCTCGAGGTCGGAAAAGAATTTATCGCTCATCGTGACGCGTCACACACGGGTTTAGGATGTGTGCTGATGCAAAATGGAAAAGTGGTGGCCTATGCTTCTCGTCAGTTGAGACCACACGAAGGAAACTACCCTACTCATGACTTGGAGTTGGCTACGGTAGTGTTTTCTTTAAAGATTTGGAGGAACTACCTCTACGGTGAGAAGTCTATCATTTATACGAATCATAAGAGTCTTAAGTATCTTCTTACCCAGAAGGAGTTAAACTTGAGACAAAGAAGGTGGGTGGAGTTGTTAAAGGATTATGATTTCTCAATCGAGTATCATCCTAGAAAGGCTAACGTAGTAGCAGACGCATTAAGTCGTAAGGTGGTATCTGATTTAAGAGCAATGTTTGCTCATCTGAGTTTGTATGAGGATGGTAGTTTGTTAGCGAAACTTTAGGTGAAGCCTCTGTGGTTAGATCGGATCAGGGAAAAGCAGATATCAGATGAAAAGTTGGGATCCTTAATTCAGCAAGTTGAAAGTGGTGAAATAGGGGATTTTGGTATGAATAACGATGGAGTGCTATGTTTTCGTGGAAGAATTTGTATGCCCAAGGACTCAGATTTGAGACAAATGATTCTGCGGGAGGTGCATAGTAGCCCTTATGCTATGCACCCCAGAGGAATTAAGATGTATCGAGATCTCCGTGAACGGTATTGGTGGCCAGGGTTGAAGCATGAGATTTTTGAGTTTGTAGGTAAATGTTTGACTTGTCAACAAGTGAAGGTGGAGCATCAAGCAGCTAGGCTTATTACAACCCAGAAGATTCCCTATGGAAATGGGAGCGGATATCAATGGATTTTGTTAGTGGGTTACCTTTAACACCTACTAAGAAAAATTCGTTTGGGTAGTAGTTGATCATTTGACTAAGATCGCCATTTTCTTCCGCTTCGCACGGACTACTCATTACGAGTTGGCTAAGTCAATGTATTTGAGATCGTGAGTTTGCATGGGGTACCAAAGGTTCATCATATCGGACATGGATCCCAAGTTTACATCACGATTTTGGAAAGCTTTACATAAGGCTTTGGGAACAAAGTTAAACTTTAGTACAACTTTTCATCCTCACCGATGGTCACGAAAAGAGTAATTCATTTTAAAGACATGTTATGTGGTTGTATAATCGACTTGAGAGGTAGTTGGGAGGATTTCCTACCATTGGCGTAATTCGCATATAATAATAGTTACCAATCCAGTATCCAAATGGCACCTTATGAAGCTTTATACGGTCGTAGGTGTCGTACCCCTACTTGTTGGACTGAATTGGGGAATAACAGTTGTTGGTCCTGAGTTGATATCTGATACGGAAGAAAAGGTAAAGGTGATTCGAAAGCGATTAAAGGAAGCTTCGGATCGACAAAAATCGATGCGGATCTGAAGTGTAAGGATATTGAGTTTACGGTGGAGATCGTGTCTTTCGAAAGTCTCACCTTGGAAGAAGATTTTCAGATTTGGAAGGAAGGGCAAGTTGAGCCCTAGGTTCATTGGACCATATCGTGTGATGAAGCGTGTTCGTCTAGTGGCCTATTAGCTTGAATTACCTCTGGAGTTGAGTCAGATTCATAATGTTTTCCATGTTTCTATGCTGAGGCGCTATAGATCGAATCCGTCTCACATAGTACCGGTAGAAGAAGTGGAGTTCAGATCAGACTTATCTTTTGAGGAGGAACTAGTGGAAATCTTAGACCGAGATGTTAAGGTGCTAAGAAAGAAGACCGTGCCATTGGTCAAGGTTTTATGGCGTAATCACGGGTGGAGGAAGCTACGTGGGAGCCTGAGGATACAATTCAGCAACAATATCCTCACCTCTTTTAATCAGGTAAAATTTAAAGGATGAAATTTTTTTAAGGGGGTAGAATTGCAACATCCTAAAAATGTGAGTATCGATATGTTGCATGTTTTTGGTGTTTAGCTTGTGAATGATTTTATTTGTGTGTTTAATATAGTCTTGAGAAGGCTCGAGTTTATTCGAAGTTAGAATAAATTTTAGTAAAGAGTACTTTACTGTAGAGGAATCAGGTGACTATGAAGTTTAAGTTAATTAAAGTGGTAAAAGATAGCATAAGTTGAGTTATTGGTCAAGTGGATATGCGCTACATGTATGGTATTGAGGGGAGAGGTTCGAATTTCCTAGCATGCAAATTGTGAGCATTTATTTTTGCTATTTCCTAGCAAGTGTCGGCCAAGCTTCATTCATGGATAAGATGGACAAATTCTTTTATGGTAAGGAGGCTAAAGGTTATGGCAAGCATGAATTTAGGGATAGAATCAACTTGATTTTAGGGATAGAATTTTTAATCTTTTGGAAAGTGGAGGATCACAAGGCATGATACAAGGATGATGTCTTGGAAACTTTTGAATGGACATTTTGTCCATGAATTTGGACGGCATTGTGGACTAAAGGGGGAGCCGAATTTTGGGTGGCAAATTTTGGTGATAGGTTTAGTTTGATTGGTAGCTTTTGGGTATCATTTGGTTACTTTTGTTTTGCTAGACATTTCTCCTTTCATCTTTCCCTCTCTTGGCCGAATGTGTTTGTGTTAGGAGTGTTTTGTTTCTTTTGGTCATTTTTTGACCATTTGGGTTATTTATTTTGCAAAACCTCTCAAGTGGTTCATCTTGTATTCTCTCATAGTGCCGAAATTATCAACACAAAAAGCCATTTCTTTTTCCTTCTCCTCCCCCATTGCCGAATGCATTTTGTTCCTAAACTCATCACTTTTCTCTTTCCCTTTTCTTCTCTTTGAAAACTGAATCACAAACACTTACTCCCCATTCTCTTTTCCTCTCCATTTTATTTATCATTCAAACACCTTCTCTATCCTTTTCTCCCCATGGCCGAATGGTACTAATACCATTTCCTTCAATTTTCCTTCAAAGCTGAATCTTCTCTTCATCTATATTGTTTTGTTGATTATTCCTTCAACCTTCGTTTAAGCAATCGGTAAGAACTCTTTTCGAATCTTTTCTTTTCCCTTCTTTCCTTAGCAAAATATATATAAGTTTGGGAGGGTCTTATGACCGGTAATAACGTTCTTTTCCCTTAGACAATCTTTCATTTTTATAGTGTGATAGTGGAGGGCCGAATTACCATCTCATCAAAGTCATCTTGAGGTTGTTAAGTTTGGATCACATTTTTCAAGGTAAGGGTTCTTATCAAGGAGCTATATACTACTAGACATATTGTTATAGACGAACTACTAATTGATTTTGTTTTAGGGGACTTTATCACTCGATTTTTATCTTGTGGAACAAGGATATTTTGTGGTAAGCCAATTTCACCCTTAAAACCGTTAGTCACATTTTTCGATATACTTTTTAGTTGGGCTAACGATCTTTTTTCAATGGAGACAATCAAGATAGGGACGAAAAAGGTTGTGAATAGTGTTCAGAAGAGGGGTGGTTCTGCTATTCCCCCAAAATTTAAGCGAAGGGCTGTTTCGAGAATATGAGATTTTCCACTGGGTTGTGGACCCTCATCCGAGGAGAATCTATTATTTGAAGTCGTTCGTACTCTTGAACCTTTCTTTTTTCGTGGATATTCATCGAAAACGAATCAACAATCAGGGAAAAACCGCATATAGAAGTTGTTCGAAATTCCAAGGGTAAAGTCTAGATCATTATTTATAAGAATAGATTTATAAATAGTATTAGTGTTCTAAATTATCGTGATGCGTGTTTAGGTATTGATGTGCGGAAAGTCTAGTTCTCACTGTAACCAAATGTGTAACTTCACACTTATCTCTCAGGTTGGATACTATACCGTAAGTATTAGGATAAAATCGTAATGATGGCAAAATCGGAGAAATACGAAATAATTAACACTTTTATGTAAATGCATGAAAACGGATAAAGTCATGGAAATTATGAAAATGCCCTCAATGGGTTATTTGATAAATAGTAAATTTTTATGCCTCATGTGATATATGGGCCAACAACTGCTAGATCGATATATGGGCCAAAAATTGCTAGATCGATATATGGGCCAAAAACTGCTAGATCGATATATGGGCCAAGGTTTGCTAGATCGTTAAATGAGCTAAAATGCTATTTTGCCTTATGGGCCAAAATGAAAATTTGAAATATGGACCCACTTGTATTATGGGCCTTTTGTTAAGTTAATCATGTGAATGTATTGTTATGTTTTATATATAAACATGATTGCATGGGTTGGGAAAATTAACGAAGAGAAGAAAGGCCTGTTGCCAAAAATCTAGTTCAGGTGTCTTTGCCACAATATAGTTCGGTGGTGCACCACAAAATTATTTAAATGGCTTTATGCCTACAATTGGTGTGTTGGCGGGGTGGGTTGACTTGATCCCCACAGGTGTGTTGGTTGGTACGGGTAGTGTGTAGCGGATGGAAAATTTAGGATTGGTTGGGAATTTCATTCTACATGCATTATTATTATTATTATTATATTGTTAAATCAGAAATGGGCTCAAGTCCATTATAATGTCTTGATGATTTGGCCCAATGGATATGGTAAGTGGGTTATACATCGAGTTACGAGTAACTCACTCGCTTATTATCCTTCTCGTAATGGCAATTGATGGAGGCTTGAGTGGGATGACTTCGTGGAGGCCATACCTCGAACAAGGATTTTATAAACTATGAACTTCAATTAAGTATATTTATTTAATTACTATTTTGGGTATGATGTAATAAGGCCTCTATTATTATTATTTTATGGATTTTTATGTGTGGATGGATTTAATTATGCTTTAGACACTTAATTTGGACTAATACTATTTTAATAATGTTTCCTTAAATATTTTGTTTTTAAACATATGAGATTCTTTAAATATTCTTGTTTTCGATTCTTTTGAACTCTTTAAAATTATTTTAAAGTCTTTAACAATTAAATATTAAATAATAAGATTTCAAGCTAGTACTACTTTATTCATCAATTTTAAATCAAATTCTTGGTTTTTACTAAACTTCATTTCCAAAAGGTTTTGTAGAACTGTTTTACCTAAATCATTAGATAATTAAATGGATGTTCGTTATGTGTGACAAACCAAATCTCGTCTTAACGTATAGACCTGGTTTGGGGCGTTACATGAATTATTGGTGAGCAATGGCTAAACAAATGAGCCAAAGAAAAGTTATGAATTTTCAATTGAGAAACATTAATGATCTTATATTTGATGTGATTATGTGTGTTATATGTTAAGTTTATTTGTATATGGCTTACTAAGCTTTTGAAAGCTTACTCTGTGTGTGTTTGCATTGTTTTATAGATCGTCAAAGCTATGGAAGGCTCGGGGATAATCGAGGATCATCACCACACTATCAAACTCTATTTTGGTACCTTTTGAATGTGTACATATTTAAGTATGGTATGTATAGTCTAGTTGAACTAGATGATGTTTTGAGTTGCAAATATATAAGCTATGTGATATGGCTTGTAAATGGGATGTGAATATGGTAAATGTCAATAATGTTTTGTGATGCAAAATTGGTATGTTTTGATGAATGATTAGTATATTGAATTGGTAAGTGATGTAGAAGGATTTTGCCTAGAAATGCTTGTGATTAGAATGAGATAAATGGTTCATAAGTTGATAAATTTGATATACATTGAATGGTTAGAAAAGATGGGCACTATTGGTATGTTTTGGTTGCATTTTGAGGGCATGAAATGTGTTTATTTGAGCTTGTAGGTTTGACCCTAAATGGGTGGCAAATTGGCCTTGCAAATGGCCTATATTTGCCCACACAGTTGAGTACACGGGCGTGTCGCTTGACCATGTCCCTTGAATTTGTAATTTGGAACAAGTTAGGCTCGAACACGGGCTAGACACATGGGCTTGTGACTGGCAGTGTGAAACAAGTCAGTTTCGACCACGGGCTGGACACACGGGCATGTGACTGGGCCTGTGGTGCAAGTCAGTGTCGACCATGGGTAAGGCATACGGGCGTGTCTCATGGCCGTGTCGACAAGTTAGAATGTATGCCCTGTTTTGCCATGGCTTAGACACACGGGCGTGTCTAAGGCTATGTGAGGCACACGGCCTGCACACACGGGCGTGTGACCTCTGTAGTTTTGAAAAATGTTTGAATTTTAGAAAAATTTCTTAAGTGTTTGGTTTAGTCCTGACCCTTTTCTAATGCATGATTAAGGTCTCGTAGACCTCATTAAGCGACTATGTGCTTGTATTTAGCTATGAATTGACGATGATATACTTTGTAATGTGAAATGTTCGTAAAAGTTCTAATTTGTCCAATAATGCCTCATAACCCTAAACCAACGATGGTTACGGGTTAGGGGTGTTACAATGTGTGAATACCATTAGATGTTGAATTTCATTAGACATTTTAGGCTCTATAAATAGTTTGTAACAAAGACATTTTAAGGTTGAAGATCATTTTCAATATAAAACTTCTTTTGTGAGAATTGTTTCTCTCTCTGTTCTTAGTCAAACTTTTGAACTTATCAAACTCTTACAAGTTTGTGGCTTTCACCCTTTGTCTTATCACCTTGTAACCCATCTCGAGGTGTGGAAACTTCTACAAAACAAAGATTCGAGTGTTTGTCAAATTTATGAGGGTTGGTTTCCTCTATAACTTTGGTTCCATAAAACATTCAAGTGCTTTGGGTCACGATTTCCACCATCCTTTGAACCTATTCAAGACAATCTTTCATTCATGCAATTTTTTGAACAATTCAAGCTCGGGAAATTGCATCATTTGGTATCAGAACCTGAGATTCTTAAATTCAGTTCGTATTTACTTTTACTTTAATTTTGTGTTTTACAAAAAAAGAGTCTGGAGACTCGTCAAGAAAATTTTTTCTCGATTCATAATTCTAAGTCCATTTTACCCTTTCCAAAAAAAATTTCACGCTACCGAAAAATTTTTGACCCAAAAATTACCTTTTTATCCCAACACCCAAATTCCTTCTAAAAACCCATATTTCATCATTTTTGAAGTTCTTGTGAAAAAAATATCAAATTACCAAAATAGCCCTACCATCTTTTTGTCATCTTTTAACCCAAATTCTTGCCACAAGCATTCAAAAGTTAAAAAGTTCTCCTAGTTCTTTTAAGAATCCCATGAGAGGAACTATGAGTAGAAAAAGGCAAGAGTGCGTTTGATCATGAGAGGAACTTTGTATCATTTTGATTTATTTTGTTATTAATCATTTGTTGAATCATGACATAAGACTATTCCGAGTTGGAATTACAACATTTGTTGAATGAAATACAAAGTGTCGTGTGATCTAGAGCCGAGCAAATACAATTAGCTCATATAGAAGCAAGATCATCAAGGAGTCAATCATCCTATGATTCCTTCAGAATAGAGCTACATTGTGATTACTTTTATGTGATGAATTTGAGTCGGTGTAAAGTGATCTATAAGTTCAAAGCCTTTTGAGGTAACAAATGTGAAGACACCAATATCACTTTGAGTGCACCAAAGTACTCATCCACAGCGTTTAAATCAAGAAGGGATGATCGTGTGTCAATCATTCCACTCATGTCCGAAGAAAGTCTATTCATTCAAATTCTTTAATTCCAACCCTATCTTGTAAAGAAAGTATGAAACAAAACAAAATTGTGAGAAAAGAAAAACAAGAGTTGATAAAGAAAGAATGAGAGGAAAATAAAATAATTTGAGAGAAGAAAAAAAAAGAAATGAGAGAAAAAGAGATTGAAAAAGAAAAAGAGGTTGTGAGAAGAGAAGTTGAAATAAAAAGAGAGTGTGAGGAAAAAGAAATTGAAATCAAAAAAGAAAAAGAAAAAGAGTGTGAGAGAGAAGAAAAAGAAATTGAGATTGAAGAAATAAAAAGAAAGTGTAAGTGATATGAGTGACATTGTTGAAAAAGAGAGTGAAGTTGAGAAAGAAATGAGTGAAAAGAAGAGAAGCTTTTTAATAACCAACATGCGAGTTATCCTCGTTTTGTCTCTCCATTTCAGGTTTCTAAAGAACCAATGAATGAGTTTCAACTCCATTACTCCACTTCTGGGAGACGATTTCAATTTATCAAAAAAGGTAAATTGTCGAACAAAACTATTCCACAAGTTTCAAAAGGTAAGAAAGGTAAGGAATCTTTGGAAATTAAGTTGTAACACCCTTACCCGCATTCGATGCCAGAACAGGGTACGAGGCACTACCGAACATAAACACAAGCAAACATACATTTCTAAGTCATAAATTTTCCATTCAAATTAAAACTTTTCATACACATTCATATCGTCCCTAAAACAAGCCTATGAGGCCCAAAACATAAATTAAAAGTAGTTCGGGACTAAACTGAAAACTTTAGAAAATCATACAACAATTAGAAAACTTTTCACTAAAGCAGGGGTCATACGTCCTTGTGACCCTTAGACATGCCAGTGCTACAGGCCGTGTTTGATTTAAGGATAATCACTGACTTGTGCCACAAGGCCGTGCCACACGCCCGCGTGCTAGGCCGTGTAACACACATGGCTAAGACACACACCCGTGTGCTATGTCATGTAGCACACACGGCTGAGACACATGCCCGTGTCTCTGCCCTTGTGCTCAATTTTGGACATTCTATTTTGCAACAATTAAGGTGCAGGGAGACACAAGACTGGATCACATGCCCGTGGGTAGACCGTGTGTCACACACGGCCTAGACACATGCATGTGTATCTACCTATGTGGGCAAAAATAAGGCTATTTACCAAGTCATTTTGCCACCCTCACTTGTACACATCAACACGACACCACATGGAAAAGATTCAAGCATATAAATGCAACCAAACAACAACAACCAAGACAATAACATGTCATCCTCATGCCATTATTTTTCAAGCTTAGAACTTCTGTGACATCCTAAAATTTGAGTATTGAATTGATGCTTGTTTTAGTGCTTAACTTGTGTATAATAAAATTTTTCATGATTAGTATAGTCTTGAGAAGACTTGAGAACTATTCAAAATTAGAATAAATTTTAGTAAGGAGTATCTAATTGAAGTGGATCAAGTGACTTTGAGGTTTAAGTAAATTTAAGTGTTAAAAACTAGCATAAGATGAGCTACTAGCAAGGTGGTGTTGGCACATACATGTTTGCTTGAGGGGAGGGGTTCGAATCTCCTAGCATGCATTTTGAAAGCTTTTATTTTTTGCTTTCCTTAGCAAGTTTCGGTCATGGATAAGGTTAAAGGATGAGTTGGACAACATTTTTGGCAAGAAGACTAAAGGAAAAAGGTAAGTAAAGGTTTAAGGAAAAGAATCTCATGAATTAAGGTGATAAGGGGACATAAGGCATGGATCAAGGGCTTTGTTTAGGAAAGCTTTGAATGGCTAATTGTCCATGTACTTGGATGGTTTTTGGGGCTAGGGAGGTTGGCCAAATTTTGTTAGTAGTTTGATAGGGATTAGGAGCTAGTTTAGTCAATTGGTTTTTTTTCTCTCAAAGCTTGTTTCTCTCTAATTCTCTCCTCTTAGCCAAATATTTATTGGACAAAAGGTAAACCATTTTTCTCTCTTTTCTTTTGGCCATTTGAGTTTTGACCATTTTGGTCTTATTTTGTCTATTCTCTCAAACCATTCCTCCTAGTGCCGAAATCACCAAGGCATTAGAAGACCATCTTCTTTTTCTTTTCACCCTTGCCGAATGCACACAAGCCTCAAATTCAATTCTTTGTTCACCTCTCATTCTTTAAAAGAACCAAAACATAAACACCCTCTTTTTCTCCTTTCTTTCTTCTTGTAAAGAACACTCAAACATCTCATTTTCTCCTTTTTATTTTCACCATGGCCGAATGTTCCTAAGCACTATCTCCTTCAATTTTCCTTCATAACCGAATCTTCTACAACTCACATATTTTCTTCTCAATCATTCTACTTTCTACTCACACTTTAATCAATCGGTAAGTGGCTAGTACAATATTTTGGTTTGTGCCAAATCTATGTGGTGTGGGATGATCTTTTTGGATTGGGATCATCATCATACCATATCTCATTCTAATCTTTTCTCTATCATAGAAACTTAGTGGAGGGCCGAAACTCAAGTGTTCGTAAACGTCGTAGATCGTTGAAATCGGATTTAAAGTGTTAAAGGTAAGGGATTATTAAGGTAAATCGATTACACTTTCAAGTCTTTAGTTTTAAGATTTTTGAAATTATTGTTAGGACTAATGATTCTTTGTCTTTGAAGACAATCAAAATAGGGACAAAAAGAGCAGTAAATAGTGTTCGTAAGAGGGGTGGTTCCATTATTCCCCCTAAATTCAAGAGAAGGACTGTTTCGGGAATCTAAGATTTTCCACCGGGTTATGGACCCTCATCCTGCGAAAACCAATTATTCGAAGTCGTACGTACCCCCGAACCATTGTTTACTCGTGGTACTGAACCTTTGATCGGAGAGAAATCGTAAATAGTGGTTGTTCGAGATTCCGAGGGTAAGATCTAGATCGCTCAATATTAGAATAGTTTAATATTAAATTTTAGTGTTCTAATCCTTCGTAATGTGTGTTTAGATATCGACGAGCGGGAGAGTGTAGTTCTCACCGTAATCAGGTGTGTAATCTCACACTATATCTCATGGGTTAGATGACTATACAATAGTTAAAGTTGGATTAAAAATCACAAAGTTGGTAAAATCAAAAAATATGGTATTATCGACACTTTAGTGTTAAGATCATGAAATCGGTATTAAGATCGTGAAAATTTTGAAATCGCCCTTAATGGCTAAAACGATAATAAGTGAGAATTTGGGCCATATGTGATATTTGATAAATTTAATATATGTGATATTTGATAAATTTGGGCCATATATGTGATATTTGGCAAATTTAAATATATGTGATATTTGATAAATTTGGGCCATATATGTGATATTTGGCAAATTTAGGCCATATGTGATATTTGATAAATTTGGGCCATATATGTGATATTTGACAAATTTGGGCTGTATGTGATATTTGACAAATTTGGGCCATATATGATATTTGGCAAATTTGGGCCATGTGTGATAATTGAGAATTTGGGCCATATGTGATAATCGATAAATGGGCCATAAGTGAAATTTGATAATTGGGCCATTTATGATAATGGATAAATGGGCTATATGTGATATGTGTTTTAATGGAAAATTCATAAATTATAATATGGTTTTCTTTACAAATATTTTGTAATGCATAAACATGATTGCATGGGTTGGGATCAATGATGAAGAGCAGAAAGGCTTGATGCGAATTCTAGATAGGTGACTCATCACGATGGTCAGTTCTAAATCTAGATTGGTGGTTCTACCACAATTATTTAAATGGTCATACACAAATATTATATTAGGGCTTAAAGCCTACTTTGGTGTGTTGGCGGGTGGGTGACTAAAGCTCCCCACAAAAGTGTTTTGGTTGGGTACGGGGTTTGTAGCGGATGGAAATCTAGGTTTGGTTTTGGGAATTGCATATCATTTGCATTATTTTAAAATGCTAAATTATTATATTTTGAAATGGGCTTAGGCCCAAATAAATGTTTAAATGGTCTTGGCCTAATGGACTATGGTAAGTGAGTTACACACCGAGTTCTAAGTAACTCACCCTATTTTTTTACCCTCTCGTAATAACAATTGATGGAGACTTGGGTGGAGATGACTTCGTGGGAGGCTATACTATAAATGGTGGTTTATAAAACTTTAAGATTTCTTTTATAATTTTTATTAAGTACTATTTTAATGGCGATGTAATAAGGCCTTTTAATTATGGATTTTATTATGTGGATGGATTTATTATGTTTTAAGTTTTATTAAGTTGGATTGATTTAGTTTTTCATAAATGATTTTTCTAAAACTTTCGTATAAAATAAAGGTTTTCTTAAATATCTTTAAAACTCGTGAAATCCTTTAACTCTTTGTTAGGATATTTTGATTAAATAAATTTTAAAATTTTAATCAAATACTACTTTATTGATCCAATGATAATTTCTTGTGTTTTTAATCAAGGATTTCAAATAAACCTCGATTTTTCGATAAAGTCATTCTCTTAATCATTTTGGAACTTGAATTCTACTTCGTTAAATGTTTTGAATGTGCGTTTATTTTGTGTGGCATGCCAAAATTTGGGCTTAATGCATAGGCTGAGTTTGGGGTGTTACATTTTGTGGTATCAGAGCCCAGTTTCAAAACTCGACTGTGGTTTGGGTTCAACGATGATTTTTTTTAAAACCACTTAAATTTCTAGACTTTATGTTTTAAAGGTAGTATGGCACCACGAGCATCCGACACCAAGTCAAGTAAGTATGTTCGGTAAGTCTTTGTTTATTAAATGTTTATTTTTGTGATGAGACCTAAGGAACACTCTAGAACTTATAGTTTTAGGTGTTGAAAACGATAGAGATCGAGACTATAGGATGTGATTGCGAAAATAACCGTATCTCTTATATCTCATAAAATATCGTTAATAAACACTGAAATAATATTCTGATTCATAAAACTTGTAATCAGATTAAAGTGAATTAGTCAATATAAGCACTAGAGGATGTGGTCGTGGACGCGGTAGACGTGGCCGTGGTAGAGGACGAGTGTAATATCCCGGGTTAAGGGCTATTTTATTTTGGGTTGTAAAAGGCCTTTTTTTAAAAATTATGGTTTGCTCGTTTATACTTAAAGTAAATGTTTAATATGCCTTAACAAATTAATTGGGTTATAATGTGCTAAAATTTGGAAAGATAACGATTTCAAAACTACAAAAGCGACATTTTAAACTATACCATCTGTATCACACTAAGATTTGGAATAAAGAAGGACTCAAATGTTTTCTAACTTAAACGCGATTTTCCACTAAGATGTAATGTTTTTTAACAATGAGAAACAACTCAAACTTCTTAACGAGATAAACCTATTTTGTCTACCCATCGAAGTAAGTTTTTAAAATTTCGGGTTTTCAAATGCATCATCAAATTTCAATCAAACCTACTCAAGTTTTTCTTCAAATGCACAACCTAGCGAAGTGTTTTTCCCCAACTTTTAAACTCAAACCTAAACCTCTCAAAAACCTTTTTCCCTATAACATACCAGATTCGGTCGTGGTGTATTGATCGGGTTTGGGGTGTTACATTTGTGGTATCAGAGCCAAGTTCAAAGGCTCGGCTGTGGGCCCGAGGCCCAAAATGTCTTAAAACTATAGTTTTCAAGTATTCTATTTTTAATGGTTTGAAAGGCATGACACCGAGTCACCGGCACCAATCCGCCCAGGTAAGTACCCCGTACTATGGCTTGTGATTTGTTGAATGTAATGTGATGGAATGATTAGTAATAGTAAGACTACCTTAGAGACTGAAACTGATAGGACTCTGTGGACTCACGAAAATGAAACTTCTTTAATAAGCAATATTCATAAGACTTTGCTTTTAAACAGTGAAATAATGACTGATACATAAAATTCTTTAATCAGACGAGATTTAGTCATGAGTACCCGAGGTGGACGTGGTCGTGGACGTGGTCGCGGTAGGATGACAGTTTCGAGCCGTAGGTTCGAGTCGGGGTTCGAGAATGAGATATCGATCGCCACCACCGGGGTGGTGAGTTCAAGAGCATCGGCGATGACGCAGATGTCACAGCGATCTTGCGGGTTTTAGAACGGGTAGGCTGGAGTAGGTGGAGGCGTAGGAGCTAGAAATCATGCTGGCGACTTGAACAAATGGGGCTGAATTCTTTCGGGTGTCTCGGTGTTGCTCCAAGACCTTCTTGAAATCTTGGTGGAAGCGACGAGCGGATCATGGACGATCTAGACCTAGCTTCTTGAAGAAAAATTAAAGGGATCGTATCACTTCTCGAGATGAGTCATACCGGTGGTGGCTCCTTTGTTAGACAAATATTCAACCAAGATCGATATGGGACTATTTTTGGGCCGCTTATCGTAAAAAGTACGTGGGGCTAATTACATTAATGAGCGTGGAAGCATTTTGAGGTTAGTTCGGAGAAGCAAATCGTGTCGAATCACGAGGCGTAGTTTTTGAGGTTTGAGTCGGTATGCCGGGTATGGTGGCTCTTGAACATGAGAGGTGTGTTCGTTTGAGGATGGCTGCGAGGCAATTAAGGTTGATAATTGCGCCCAACAGGAGCGTGAATTTCTTATCCTAGTTGAAAAGGCGAAGGTAGCTAAGGGCATTAAGGAATCGTGAGGCGAGGGTATGGATAGGAACCGACACAAGAGGAGTTTTGGGTCTTACGGGTCATCGAAATCGCAGAAAAGGGCTAGACCGAGTGGGCGAATCGATCGGGTAGGTTTATTCTGCTAAGGCGGGGCCGTCAGCAGTAACCGTTGTGGGAAGGCACATTGGGAGGATCTTTGGGTGATGGTAGAGGCTGTTTTGAGTGTGGCTCAACGGACCACCGTGTGAGGGATGTCCGCAAGTTAGCTAGGATTGATCGGAGAATCGGGCCGTGTCAGATCTGAAATAATGGACCACCGCAGGGGGCGAGGTAATGGCGGAGAGGGGTAATAGTTACAGTCAGGCCGTGGAGCACGGCGCAGGTGCAGTGTACTTCGAGGCCGGACAAGCTGGGGCTAGTGTATCTTTGCGAGGCGCCGAGAGGAGGCGGCCTTGCAGACGTCATTACTGTCGTTTTAATCTTTGGTTCTCCATTTATTTGCTTTAATTGATGTGGGTTCAACACACTCGTATGTTGCAAGTAACATAGTGAAGACCATGGATCTAGATTACGAAATATCTTCAGGCGGATGACCGTAATAAGCCTCTAGGTCACTCGTAGTGGTAGATAAAGCGTATGAGGGACGTACTCTAGAACTCAAAGGGTAGTATTTGAGGTCGATCGATGGAACCGCCGTTTGGGGAGTTCGATCGATTAAGGGATGGATGGTGATTAAGTGCGACAAAGTTGGATTGCGCTGCTAAGCGCATGATTCAACGACTAAGGGTGATGAGGTAGTTACGATCGGTAATAGGAGGAATTATCATCCAATGTGATATCTGCTCTGAAAGCCAGAAGATGGTCGAAAAGAGTCGTAAGCGTATGTGGTGCATGTGTATGCCTTGGAGGCTAAAAGTCTGCTGTGGAGACGGTTGAACGATTAGGGAATTTCTTGATGTGTTTCTTGAGGAGCTTGGGTTTGCCACGGATCGGGAGGTAGAATTCAGGATAGATCATTATCTTAACGTGCGTCGTATCCATTGCTCCGTACAGGATGGCACCTAAAGAGCTACTAGAGCTTAAGGCTCAGATTCAAGAGTTATTGGACCGAGGCTTTATCAGGCCAAGTATTTCACCATGGGGAGCGCCGGTACTCTTTGTAAAGAAGAAAGACGGTACCATGCGGATGTGTATAGACTACCGCCAACTGAATAAGCTGACGATCAAAAACAAGTATCCACTGCCTCGGATAGATGACTTGTTTGATCAGCTAAAGAGGGCGTCGGTTTTCTCGAAGATCGACTTAAGGTCTGGGTATCACCAGTTAAGGGTAAAGGAGGTGGATATCTATAAGACGGCATTTAAATACTCGATATGGGCACTTTGAGTTCTTGGTTATGCCGTTCGGGTTGACTAACGCATGCCGTGACCTTCATGGATCGATGAATAGGGTGTTTCAACAAGATATCTAGATCGATTCGTAGTGGTTTTATCGATGACATCTTGGTATATTCAAGGACGAGGAGGAACATGATGCTCATTTCGGGTGGTATTGCGATTCTAAGGAGAAAGCATTTCTATCACGAAGTTCAATAATCGAGTTCGGCTCGGTAGGTGACGTTCTTGGGTCATGTAGTATCGGCGGAGGGATTAGAGTGGACCCAGTAAGATAGAGGCCGTTTTGGATTGGAAGCCGCTAAGTCGATGAGTGGAAATTGAAGTTTTCGTGGTTTGGCGGGATACTAGAAGATTTGTAGAGGGTTTCTCATTGATTGCGACCGATGACTAAATTATTGAGAAAAGGGTTCCGTTTATTTAGGCGAGAAGCGGCGGGAGAGCTTCGATAAGTTGAAGAAGATTTTAATGAAGCTCGGTTACGATTCAACTTTGAGCCGATGAAATTCACGATGTCTTGCGATCGTCTCATCTGAGATTGGGTTGTGTCTTGATGTAGGAAGGAAGGTTGTGGCTTACGCATCTCGGCGATTGAGGCCACATGAGGTAAATTATCAACGCACGATCACGGAGTTAGCGGTATAGTATTTGCCTTAAAGATATGGAGCATTACTTGTATGGAGAGAGATCGATAGTCTCGCGGACCATAAGAGTCAGAAGTACCTTCCGACTCGAAAGACTTGAATCGAGGCGTAGCGAGATAGATTGAGTCACGAAAGACTACGATTGCTCAATTGAGTATCATCCGCAAGGCTAACGTTGTGGCGACGCGTTGAGCCGTAAGGTTGTTTCAGATTTAAGAGCGTTGTTTGCTCACTTGAGTTTGTACGATGATGGGAGTATTCTGGCAGAGCTGGAGGTTAAGCCTACTTGGGTTGAGCAGATCAGAGAGAAAGACAGTTGTTGGATGAGGTTACGAGTGCGCAAAGGACACAAGTGCGAGCGATGGTTTGAAGGTGCAACTTGTCTAGTGATGGGGTTACGTGTTTTCGGGGAAGGCTTGTATGCCGAGATTACGAGTTAAGACAAAAGATTCTTTAGGACGCGCATATAGCGACCTTACGCTATGCATCCCGGAGGTAGCAAAATGTATAGAGATCTCGAGAGAATAGTTACGGTGGTAAGTGCGAAAAAGGAGGTGACCAGAGTTTGTGGGGAAGTGTCTAACATGTCAGCAGAGTCAAGGTGAGCATCGATTCGTCCGGGTTGCTTCAGCCAGTGAAGATCCCTCAGTGGAAATGGGAAAGGATAACTATGGATTTCGTCAGTGGATTACCGCTTACACCGAGCAAAAAGGATTCAGTTTGGGTAATCGTGGATCGATGACTAAATCACTCACTTTATTCGGTGAGGTGGACTACTCACTTGAGAGGTTGGCGGTCAGTATGTGTCGAGATTGTGAGGCTGCACGGTGCGATGTCGATCATCTCGAATAGGGATCCGAGATTCACGTCAAGGTTACGGAAGGCGTTGCATCGAGCTCTGGGTACACGGTTAGATTTCAAAGATGATTTCATCCATGAGATCGACGGGTAGTGGAAAGGTTATCTGATCTTGGAGGACATGTTACGAGGTTGTGTATTGGACTTCAGGGGTAGTTGGGAGGAGTATCTACCGTTAGCTGAATTCGCCTACAATAACAGTTACCAAGCGAGCATCAAGATGGCACCTTATGAGGCGTTGTATGGTAGAAAGTGTCGCTCACCTACATTGGATGAGTTAAGTGAGCGTCGCTTGTTGGGACGAAATTGGTTCTTGAGGCGAAGATAAGGTTAAGTTGATTCGAGCCCAATTGAAAGAAGCTTGGACGGCTGTAAGTCCTATCCGATCTTAAGCGGAGAGATATTGAATTTGTTGTGGGAGATCGGGTTTTCCTCTGAGTCTCACCGTGGAAGAAAGTATTAAGGTTCGAGAAGAAAGGAAAGCTAAGTCCGAGGTTTATTGGGCCGTATAAGGTACTGAGACGAGTGGGACCGGTGGCATATCAGCTCGAGTTGCCAGCAGAGCTAAGTCGATTCATGATGTGTTCCACGTTTGATGCTTGGCGTTATCGCTCGGATCCATCGCGTGGTGACGATGAGAAGAAATCGAGGTAAACCCGGATATGACCATGGAGGAAGAGCCTGTACTGATTTTAGATCGGGATGTGAAGGTTCTGCGCAGGAAGTCTGTGCCTTTGGTTAAGGTTCTATGGCGGAATCATGGTGTGGAAGAAGCGGCGTGGGAACAGAGGATATGATGAGACAACAATACCGAAACTCTTGACCGGTAATTTCGAGGTCAAAATTATTTTAAGGGGTAGAACCGTAATATCCGGGTTAAGGGCTATTTTATTTTGGCATTGTTTGCATGTCTATGGTGTGCCATGTTATTGTTTGTGTGGTTTGGGCTTAGATGTAGGCTAGGAGTGTGCCCAGTAGGTGGTAAAATTTTAGTTTTGGGCTTAAGGGATAGGGAGTGAAGGTCTTGGGGTTTATAAGTAATTTAAGTGAATTTTAACACAAATGAAGAGCTAGCAAAGTGGCAAGCAAGGCGCCACTAGGAGCATGTGGTTGGCGTCAAAGGCAAGGGGAGAGGTCTTGTGTTCGAGGTTGCAAAATGCCCATTTTGGCTCCCATTTTGACTGGCATGAGGGAAGAGTTGTGGCAAGTTTAAACTCTACCTTGGACCTTGTCAACACATTCAAACGGTGGATGGAGAGCAAATGTAGGAGGGAGACTTGGTCAAGGGGATTCGAATTTGTGGTGTGAGAGTGAATAGGAGGAGTTTGGCCGGATTTGGTGAGAGTTTGGGGGGAGGGAATGTGTGGCCGGTTGGTGTTTGGAGGGTGCCGAAATTGCCTTTTGGCATGTGTGTTTTTTCGGTCACTTGCAAATAGCCTAAGCCGAATCTTTTTGTTCTTCTTTTCATTTTGGAAACCGAACCTAAGTGCTCCCATCTTTGCCAAATTTGCTTGCTGTTCAATCATTTTTTTACTAGTAGCCGAATGTCCTCTTGAACTCTTAAGCATTATTTGTCTTTCTTTTGTTGTTTTGCTTCTTTCTCTTTGTTGTAGCCATAACATCCCATTACCATCTTTTTCTCTCTTTTGAAACCTTGTTAGCAGATAAATTTTGTTAAGCCAAACCTTAAAGCACCTACACTTGCAAAACTACAACATTCCTTCTCCACTTTTGCTTTCATCTTTTCTTTCTCTTTTGAAACCTTGTAGCCGAAAGTTCTCTCTTCTCCTACTTCCCTCTTCTTTGTTCATTTTGTGTGGCCAAACTCCACTCCCCAAACCCTTTTCTTTGTTTCTTTTCATTCAAAACCGAAAGTATCCATCATTCTATTTTTTTCCAAAGTCATTTTAGCGAAACCTTGATGTGAAGCCAAAGCTTTTCCTCCATTTCTATTTCTTCTCAAATCGAGCATAGGGCGTGTTAAACACTTAGGCGAACCTCCTTTCCACCTTGATTAAAGGGTGGTAGCGAATCTATTTCTCTGTTAGATTCTTGTTACAATCGGTCTTGTAAAAGGGTAAGTGCTAGTAGAATGGCCATTTCTCCTTTTCCTATGCTTTGTCAATCTTTGGTATTTGAGAGCAGTAACATTCAATTTTAGTAATTGTTTCCATATAGGGCCTTTGGATTTGGAGCGCCGATTGGAGAAACCAAGTGGTAAGTAGTGGTAAGGATTATCTTGATAGTCTATTCTCTTAGAATGCTATAATCCAAAGTTTGGAGGATTAACCACTTTCTTTCTAGGGTGAAGCCGATTCTTTGAAAGAACCATTGTTGGGTTCGGTTTGGTAGGAAACCAAATCCAGTTTAAAATAAGGGTAAACCGATATACCCTTTGATTTATTTGGTTATGGCGAATGGTTTAAGGAACTAACCCACAGTTGGCGATTGTTTTAGGAGCAAGAGGAGTGAGGGCTTTAGATCGGTTCTTAGGAGTTAATCTTAGCTATATCGGTGTGTAAACCAGCGCACTATCTTAACTTAATAATGTGATAACCCGATTCGGGTAAGTCCGTTTCATTATGAGTTATGTGATGATGATGATATCATGATTTTTGATACTTTGAGATGCCATGTTAAGCATGTGAGCATGATAGCATGATTGCACGATTTTGCATCTAGTATGACATGTGATTGGGTGATATGAGAGGAGGGGGAGTATGATATCCGTGTCTTTGGGACCTTGTGTCTTTGGGACACGGAGAGGTTTGGCACCTTCATTGGGTTGGTACCACGGTGACTTTGGGTCACGGATTGGCACCTCGCTCTCATCCCAGGTGGCTTAGTACCACAATGGGTTGGCCCCACGATTGATTATACGGATCAACACGATGGGTTGGCCTCGTCATCGTATCACATTGTGTCTTTGGATGACTCATTGCGACTCGTCCCTATGGTTGACACCACCGTGGGTTGGCCCCACTTATGAGATTTCGCTAGTGATTTGGTATCACACGTGGGTTGGCCCCATCATTGGATTATTTGTGAGGTCACCGGTGGTTTGGTACCACAAGATATCGTGACTTTGGGTCACCGTGGTTTGGTGCCACACGGGGTAAAAAGGCGATATGGTTGGCTAGGATCCGATTGCTTGCATTATTCAGATATGTGTGTTGGCATGTTAAGAGGAATATATGGAGTGATCACTTGACTATTTCGGTGACACATAGAGGCGGACATGGAGCCGGATGGACTCGAGGTGCTCATGCCATGCTAATAAAGGATTTGCTCGGACTTTATAAAATTTTGGTACATTAGTTATTTATTTCTATGTGGTTTTATTTTGGGTTGTAAAAAGGCCTTTTTTAAAAATTATGGTTTGCTCGTTTATACTTAAAGTAAATGTTTAATATGCCTTTAATTGGGTTATAATGTGCTAAAATTTGGAAAGATAACGATTTCAAAACTACAAAAGCGACATTTTAACTATACCATCGGGTATCACACTAAGATTTGGAATAAAGAAGTACTCAAATGTTTTCTAACTTAAACGCGATTTTCCACTAAGGCGAATTTTTTTTAACAATGAGAAACAACTCAAACTTCGAGAAAACTGCTTTTGTCTACCCATCAAGTAAGTTTTAAAATTTTGGGTTTTCAAATGCATCATCAAATTTCAATCAAACCTACTCAAGTTTTTCTTCAAATGCACAACCTAGCGAAGTGTTTTTCCCCAACTTTTAAACTCAAACCTAAACCTCTCAAAACCTTTTTCCTGCATTGGTTAATTTGGGGTGTTACAACGAGATTTCTTATACCGAAAGGATGTACGCATTTGAGAGCTATCTCATGATCATGCGAATGAGGATAATGCTTTGACTCAAGCAATGTTGCAGAAAGAGTAGCTGGAGCGAATCGGGCGATGGCTTCAGTGACTCAAGTCTAGTGGTGCGAAGTTTTAGATGTCCCGATGTAGCTCAATGTGAGAATATTGGCTTGAGGTCAGAATTTGGTTCAAGGAAGTAATGGTGGCTTCTTGTTGGCACCGAAATTGCATATACTTGAACAAGTTATATAGATGCCCAAAGGAATTTCACGAATTTGGTTCAATGAAGTAAGAGTTGTTTGAGTCATTATGCTCGTACTATAGTGCGATCGATCATGAGCACTTGTGTACACTTTGAGGATGGATGAATGATGAGTTGCGGTACTTGATTGCCCCACAACAAGTGCGAATTTTTACTTCGCTTGTAGATAAAGCTAAGATAGCTGAAGAGGCTAAGAATTCAAAACTCCAGAATCAGGAAAAAGTAAGAGGCAAGAGGGATTTTAAGTATTCTGGTTCTTCTAAAAGGTTTCAAAAGAGGTCACGGAATGATGAGCTAGTTCAAGTTAGGGCACCTGTGACTACCAATGAGATTAAAAAATGTGCTGACTGTGGTAGACGACATCCCGGAGAATGTTGGAGGAAAATTGGAGCCTATTTTAAATGTGGATCCAAGTATCATTAATTTAAAAATTATCCTCGACGGATTGAAACGACTCAGGAAGCTCGTAACCCTGAGGCTCAGCCTGCTAGAGGTACTCCGTAGCCACCTAGAGGTCGTGGACCAGGTCGTGGTGGTAATGGTAACGGACGTGGACAAGGTGCACCGGGTTGAGGTAATGGTGTTAGAGGTAACACGGAGGCAAGACAGCCAGATTGGTCTATGTTGTCGTCAGCGTCGTGAGGACGGCGATGCACCTAATGTGATAACTGGTACGTTCTTCATCTCTGATGTACCTGTTACTACTTTGATAGATATCGGGTCTACCTACTTGTATGTTGCTAGTGCTATATCTGGAAACCTAAATATTAGATCTGAGATTATCGATAGAGAGATGACGGTAATTAGTCCTTTAGGACAGTCGATAATAGTGAATAAATTATCCAGAGATGTGCCCTTAGATATTCAAAGAGAGGTATTTCTAGCAGACTTGATGGAATTACCTTTCGGTGAGTTTGATCTTATTTTGGGCATGGATTGGTTGGTAAAGCATCGGGCACAATTGAATTGTGCCGAAAAGCGGATGTCAATTAGGACTGTGGATGATGAGGAGATAATAATGATAGGCGAGTGAAGAAACTTTTTGGCAAATTAGTATCAGCTTTGAAGGCAGAAAAGTTGGTGCGAAAAGGGAATAGAGCATTCCTAGCATTCATCAGTGCTTTGGATGCCAAGGATTTATTAGTAGAAGGTGTGAGAACGGTGAAAAAATTTCTAGATGTCTTTCCCGAAGAACTTTCGGGTCTACCTCCAGATCGGGAAGTAGAGTTTGGCATTAAGCTTTTGCCCGGAACTGCTCTGATGTCCATTGCTCCTTATAGAATGGCACCAAAGGAGTTAGTGGAGCTTAAAGCTCAAATTCAAGAACTGCTAGATCGGGGATTTATTCGACCAAGTGTGTCTCCGTGGGGAGCACCGATTTTGTTCGTCAAGAAGAAGGATGGGTCGATGCGTATATGCATTAATTATAGGTAGTTGAATAATTTGATGATCAAGAATAGGTATCCATTGTCGAGAATCGATGACCTGTTTGATCAATTAAGAGGAGTTTCAGTCTTTTCCAAGATTGATTTGAGATCGAGTTATCATCAACTCAAGGTGAAAGAGGCAGATATTCATAAGACGGCATTCCGAACTCGCTATGGACATTATGAGTTCTTAGTGATGCCGTTTGGTTTGACTAATGCACCAGCTGCATTTATGGACATGATGAATTGAGTCTTTCAACCTTATTTAGACTGGTTCGTAGTAGTGTTCATAGATGACATCTTGGTATATTCAAGGAATGAAGAAGAGCATGACTCTCATTTGCGCACTGTGTTGCAAATTTTGCGAGATAAGCAACTATATGCCAAATTCAGTAAGTGTGAATTTTGGTTGAAGAAAGTGACTTTCTTGGGTCATGTAGTGTCACCAAGGAATAAGAGTTGATCCTCGAAAGGTAGAGGCTATGTTGGATTGGAAACCGCCAAAGTCGATGAGTCGAGATCCAAGTTTCTTGGGTTTGGTTGGTTATTATAGACACTTTGTTGAGGGGTTTTCGTTGATTGCTACACCCCTAACTAAGTTGTTACGGAAGGAAGTACCGTATGTATGGGCCATTAAACAATAAGAAAGTTTTAAGAAACTGAAGAAGATTCTAACTAAAGCACCAAGATTGATTCAACCAGGTAGAAAAAGGGTTTACTGCTTCTTGTGATCGTCACACACGGTTTAGGATGTGTCTTGATGCAAAGTGGAAAAGTGGTAGCTTATGCTTCTCGATAGTTGAGGTCACATGAAGCCAATTATCCTACTTATGATTTGGAGTTGGTCATGGTAGTGTTTGCATTAAAGATTTGGAGACATTATCTTTACGGTGAGAAGTCAATCATTTATACGGACCATAAGAGTCTTAAGTATCTCCTTACCCAAAAGGAGTTGAATTTAAGACAACGGAGATGGGTGGAGTTGTTAAAGGATTATGATTTCTTAATCGAGTATCATCCTGGAAAGGCTAACATTGTGGCAGATGCATTGAGTCGAAAGGTTGTATCGGAGTTAAGAGCAATGTTTGCTCATCTCAGTTTGTATGAGGATGGCAGTTTGTTAGTGAAAATTCAGGTGAAGCCTCTGTGGTTGGAACAAATCAAGGAAAAGCAATTATCCGATGAAAAGTTGGGTCCTTTAATACAACAAGCTGAAAGTGGTGTAATAGGAGATTTTGGTTTGAGCAAAGATGGTGTACTGTGTTTTCGTGGAAGGGTTTGTATGCCCGAGGACTCAAATTTGAGGCAAATGATTCTTCTAGAGGCGTATAGTAGCCCTTATGCTATGTACCCCGGAGAAAATAAGATGTATCGGGATCTCTGTGAACAGTATTGGTGGCCAAAGTTAAAATAGGAAGTTACTAATTTTGTGGGAAAGTGTTTGACTTGTCAACAAGTAAAAGCAGAACATCAATTACCATCGGGATTGTTGCAACCAGTAAAGATTCCATTATGGAAATAGGAGCGGATAATGATGGATTTTGTTAGTAGGTTACCCTTAACACCTACTAAGAAAGATTCTGTCTGGGTGGTAGTAGATCGATTAACGAAGACTGCTCATTTTCTGCCAGTTCATACGGATTACTCATTGCAGAAGTTGGCTAAACTGTATGTATCTGAAATCGTGAGGTTGCATGGGGTACCAGTGTCTATCATTTCGGACAGGGATCCTCGATTTACATCACAATTTTGGAAAGCTTTGCATGAGGCTCTGGGTACAAAGTTAAATTTTAGTACGGCTTTTCACCCTCAGTCAGATGGTCAGTCGGAAATAGTAATCCAGATTTTGGAAGACATGTTAAGAGGTTGTGTGATTGATTTCAGAGGTAGTTGGGAGGATTTTCTACCGCTGGCGAGTTTATGATATAACAACAGCTTATCAATCCAAGATTCGAGATGGCACCCCATGAAGTCGTAGGTGTCGTACTCCTACTTGTTGGACTGAATTAGGGGAACGACAACTTTTGGGTCCTGAATTGATATCAGAGATGGAAGAAAAAGTAAAGGTAATTCGAGCGCGATTAAAGGAAGCCTCGGATAGGCAAAAGTCGTACACGGATCTGAAGCATAAAGATATTGTGTTTGCAGTGGGAGATCAGGTCTTTTTGAAAGTTTCACCGTCAGATTTGGAAGGAAAGGCAAGTTGAGCCCTAGGTCCATTGGGCCGTACAGTGTGTTGAAGCGTGTAGGACCAGTGGCCTATCAACTTGATTTACCTCCGAAATTGAGTCAGATTCATAGTGTTTTCCATGTTTCTATGCTTTGAGACACTATAGATCGGATCCATTGCACATAGTACCTGGAAAAGAAGTGGAATTAATGCAGTTGTCTTTCGAGGAGGAACCAAAGAGAATCTTAGACCGAGATGTTAAGGTGTTAAGAAAGAAGACTGTACCATTGGTCAAGGTTTTATGGCGTAATCACGGAGTGAAGGAAGCTACTTGGGAGCCTGAGGATGCAATTCGACAACAATATCCTCATCTCTTTTAGCCAGGTAAATTTTGAGGATGAAATTTTCTTTAAGGAGGGTAGAGTTGTAACATCCTAAAATTTGAGTATTGAATTGATGCTTGTTTTAGTGTTTAACTTGTGTATAATAAAATTTTTCATGATTAGTATAGTCTTGAGAAGACTTGAGAACTATTCAGAATTAGAATAAATTTTAGTAAGGAGTATTTAATTGAAGTGGATCAAGTGACTTTGAGGTTTAAGTAAATTTAAATGTTAAAAACTAGCATAAGGTGAGCTACTAGCAAGGTGGTGTTGGCGCATGCATGTTTGCTTGAGGGGAGAGGTTTGAATCTCCTAGCATGCATTTTGAAAGCTTTTATTTTTTGCTTTCCTTAGCAAGTGTCGGTCATGGATAAGGTTAAAGGATGAGTTGGACAACATTTTTGGCAAGAAGACTAAAGGAAAAAGGTAAGTAAAGGTTTAAGGAAAAGAATCTCATGAATTAAGGTGATAATGGGACATAAGGCATGGATCAAGGGTTTTGTTTTGGAAAGCTTTGAATGGCTAATTGTCCATGTACTTGGATGATTTTTGGGGCTAGGGAGGTTGGCCGAATTTTGTTAGTAGTTTGATAGGGATTAGGAGCTAGTTTAGTCAATTGGGTTTTTTTTTTTCTCAAAGCTTGTTTCTCTCAAATTCTCTCCTCTTAGCCGAATGTTTATTGGACAAAAGGTAAACCATTTTTCTCTCTTTTCTTTTGGTCATTTGAGTTTTGACCATTTTGGTCTTATTTTGTCTATTCTCTCAAACCATTCCTCCTAGTGCCGAAATCACCAAGGCATTGGAAGACCATCTTTTTTCTTTTCACCTTGCCAAATGCACACAAGCCTCAAATTCAATTCTTTGTTCATCTCCCATTCTTGAAAAGAACCGAAACATAAACACCCTCTCTTTACTCTTTTTCTCCTTTCTTTCTTCTTGTAAAGAACACTCAAACATCTCATTTTCTCCCTTTTATTTTCACCATGGCCGAATGTTCCTAAGCACTATCTCCTTCAATTTTCCTTCATAATCGAATCTTCTACAACTCACATATTTTCTTCTCAATCATTCTACTTTCTACTCACACTTTAATCAATCGATAAGTGGCTAGTACAATATTTTGGAATTTGTTATTTCCTTTCTTTTGTGCCGAATCTATGTGGTGTGGGATGATCTTTTTGGATTGAGATCATCATCATACCATATCTCATTCTAATCTTTTCTCTATCATAGAAACTTAGTGGAGGGCTGAAACTCAAGTGTTCGTAAACGTCGTAGATCGTTGAAATCAAATTTAAAGTGTTAAAGGTAAGGGATTATTAAGGTAAACCGATTACACTTTCAAGTCTTTAGTTTTAAGATTTTCGAAATTATTGTTAGGACTAATGATTCTTTGTCTTTGAAGACAATCAAAATAGGGACAAAAAGAGCAGTAAATAGTGTTCGTAAGAGGGGTGGTTCCATTATTCCCCCTAAATTCAAGGGAAGGACTGTTTCGGGAATCCGAGATTTTCCACTGGGTTGTGGACCCTCATCCGGCAAAAACCAATTATTCGAAGTCATACGTACCCCCGGACCATTGTTTACTCGTTGTACTGAACCTTTGCTCGAAGAGAAATCGCAAATAGTGGTTGTTCGAGATTCCGAGGGTAAGATCTAGATCGCTCAATATTAGAATAGTTTAATATTAAATTTTAGTGTTCTAATCCTTCGTAATGTGTGTTTAGATATCGACGAGCGGGAGAGTGTAGTTCTCACCGTAATCAGGTATGTAATCTCACACTATATCTCATGGGTTAGATGACTATACAATAGTTAAAGTTGGATTAAAAATAGCAAAGTTGGTGAAATAGGAAAATATGGTATTATCGACACTTTAGTGTTAAGATCATGAAATCGGTATTAAGATCGTGAAAATTTTGAAATCGCCCTTAATGGCTAAAACGATAATAAGTGAGAATTTGGGCCATATGTGATATTTGATAAATTTGGGCCATATGTGATATTTGATAAATTTGGGCCATATATGTGATATTTGGCAAATTTGGGCCATATGTGATATTTGATAAATTCGGGCCATATATGTGATATTTGGCAAATTTGGGCCATATGTGATGTTTGATAAATTTGGGCCATATATGTGATATTTGGCAAATTTGGGCTATATGTGATATTTGACAAATTTGGGCCATATATGATATTTGGCAAATTTGGGCCATATGTGATAATTGAGAATTTGGGCCATATGTGATAATCGATAAATGGGCTATAAGTGAAATTTGATAATTGGGCCATTTATGATAATGGATAAATGGGCTATATGTGATATGTGTTTTAATGGGCCAAAATTCATACATTATAATATGGTTTTCTTTACAAATATTTTGTAATGAATAAACATGATTGCATGGGTTGGGATCAATGATGAAGAGAAGAAAGGCTTGATGCCAGAATTCTAGATAGGTGACTCATCACGATGGCCATTGTCTCAAATCTAGATCGGTGGTTCTACCACAATTATTTAAATGGCCGTTGCCACAAATATTATATTGGGCTTAAAGCCTACTTTGGTGTGTTGGCGGGGTGGGTGACTAAAGCTCCCCACAAAAAGCTAGTTAGATGCAGGGGTGTGTAGCGGATGGAAATCTAGGTTTGGTTTTGGGTATTGCATATCATTTGCATTATTTTTAAAATGCTAAATTATTATATTTTGAAATGGGCTTAGGCCCAAATAAATGTTTAAATGGTCTTGGCCTAGTGGACTATGGTAAGTGAGTTACACACTGAGTTCTGAGTAACTCACCCCATTTTTTTTACCCTCTCAGGTAATAACAATTGATGGAGACTTGAGTCGGAGATGACTTCGTGGGGAGGGTATACTACAAATTGTGGTTTATAAAACTTTAAGATTTCTTTTATAATTTTTATTAAGTACTATTTTAATGGCGATGTAATAAGGCCTTTTTAATTATGGATTTTATTATGTGGATGGATTTATTATGTTTTAAGTTTTATTAAGTTGGATTGATTTAGTTTTTCATAAATGATTTTTCTAAAACTTTCGTATAAAATAAAGGTTTTCTTAAATATCTTTAAAACTCAGGAAATCCTTTAACTCTTCGTTAGGATATTTTGATTAAATAAATTTTAAAATTTTAATCAAATACTACTCTATAGATCCAATGATAATTTCTTGTGTTTTTAATCAAGGATTTCAAATAAACCTCAATTTTTTGATAAAGTCATTCTCTTAATTGTTTTGGAATTTGAATTCTACTTCGTTAAATGTTTTGAATGTGCGTTTATTTTGTGTGGCATGCCAAAATCCGGGCTTAATGCATAGGCCGAGTTTGGGGTGTTACAACTTCAACCTTTCCACACCAATTCATGCAAGATTCCACATTCATGGTTAAAACATATCAACTTTATATCTTTGCCTAACATATTCACTACATTTATTAAGCCTTAAATCATATTGTCGAAACCATTTTTTATTAAGTTTGGAAAACAAGCGGGATTGACTTTAAAACGAAATATGGAGTCGCCACTGATCTTTTATTCGAGGTGTGATCGGATCACCTTGAGATGAATTATTTTAATAAAATATTTTGATTTATTAAAATAATAATTTTGGTCTACGAATTCCAAGAAAAATAGGTTCGGGAGTTAGTTACGCACAAGGAAGGATTAGCACCCTCGCAACGCCCAAAATTGGTACCTAATTGATTAACTAATGTCCTTATGTTGAAAATTTGAAATGATTTTAAAATACAATTCCGTTTAAAAAAATTTAAATAACTCGAATTGGATATTAAGATGCTCTTGTTCTAAAGGAACAAAATATCACATCTAGCATGATAGGATATACTGTTTCAAACCCTCGGTGCCAAGATCCTCTCATGATTTCCAAAGTTCATGCATTGAGATTTTTATAAGGATATTCAATTATTTGGACAAACAAAAATCGAAGCCCAACATGATAGGGTACGATTTCTCAGATTTCCAAACACGAAATATTGCATTGTCTTGAAATATATGGACAAAATTTTAAAAGGATATTTTGTTATTTGGTCAAACAGAAAACCAAAACCCAGCACGATAGGGCACGATTTCTCGAATTTTCAAATTCGAAATATTGCCTTATTTTGAAAATTTTTACTAAGCAATTATAAAATGGACTCAAAATGCATTTGTTAGCTTGTTTGAATCACAATATGATAAAAAACAAAGTTACAAACATGGAATACTATACATGAATAAAATATGATACTAATCAATGACCATAATATGAAATTTGAAGAAAATAAATTTGAGTTCATACAATAGCAAGCAAATTAATACAACTAATATATAGCAAACAAATAAGCAAATGATATATAAAATAATATGTGTCAATTTAAATAGTACATATGTAATAAAAACTTGATATAAAATAATATATATAAAAATAAAAATGGCATATGAAAGTGTTTGGAATAAATAAATATATAATTTAAAATAGGGTCTTTCAAAGAGACAAATTATATACATAAATAAATTTAAAAGAATATATATATATATATATATATATATAAATAATGAAAATAATATATAAAGAGAAATAAATAATATACAAAACAAATTAAAATATATAATATTTAATATTAATAAAAATAATTAGAAAAATCAATAAACAAATAATTAAATTAATTAATTAAAGGACTACATTGAAATCAGAACAAATTTAAGGAGCTAAAAAGCAATAAATTAAAAGTGAAATAAAAAAAGGACTAAAACACAATGCGTGTAAACTGAAGGGGATTAAAAGCGCAATTTATACAAGATATTAAACGCTGCATTTAAAGAGGGATTAAAATTAAAAAGACGCAAAATTTAAAGGCAAAATTTAAATAAAATAGAACTTAATTAAAAAGAAATAAACTGCGGAAGGATTAAAATGGCAATTAGCCCATCCAAGAAAAAAGTACGGATCCTGCCTCGGGGTTGGATCAACACGCGGGTTAGAGGGTATGAAACGACGTCGTTTTAGGCCATGGTGTATTAAGCCAAAACGACGCCGTTTTACTATACTATTTAAATTAAAAATTCTCTACAAAAAATCATTTCATCCTTCAAAAAAAAAAAACATCCGAAAATTATCTCCCCCTCTCTCAACCTAGGTGATTTCTGGCCTAACTCCGGTATAGTCTGCCGCCGCACGCGCCATTGTCGGTGCTACCGTATACAGTGGTCGGATGGCCAAAAATCTCCATTTTTCAGGCAAATCAAAGGTAATCTCTCCTCCCTCTTTCTATTTTATTTAAAATCGACTTGTAAATAAAATAAAATAAAAATGAAAGAAGTAGGAATGCGAAAATAAAAAAGAGTAGAAAACCTTTTTGAACTTTGAATATGATTTTTATTGCTATCGATTCTTTTTTCTCTTGATATCTTTGTATATTCGTAAAAAAAAAAAATCCCCTGAATACAACTTCTGTTGGCTTTTTAATAGCCAAAAAATAAAAAGAAAAAATACAATATAAATTTGTTTTTCTTTTCTGTTATTTTTGCTTGCTATCTATTTGTCGTTTTTTGTAGGTACGGAACGCCAGCTGGCGGTGTATGGAGGCGGTGGTGGGGCGTGTATACAAAGGTGGGGTGCTAGAGGCTTGCGGGTTGGAGGTTTGCGGTGCCAAAGGGGACCCTAGGGTTTCTTGCTTGGCTTAAGTCTTTGGGCCGTTTGGGCCTTGTAGCTTTGGGTTTATTTTCAGGCTTTGTAAACTTGTTAATGGACAGTTGTTATTAATGGACTTTAATAGTTATAATGTTTTATTTTTAATTGGGTTTTTAATGGTTAATTGGGCCTCGAGCATAACTTGGGTCCTACAGCTGCCCCTCTTTGCTCATTGTCGTGTAACGAGAATAGAGCAAAGACTTTAAAAGGCCAATTTTGCCTGGTCTCGCCGAATCTTGACTTCTGTCGGTGCTCTTCTTCTTCAAGTAACTTCATTCCATCCCACTGCATCTTCAAGGGCATAGGTACTATGGCTTCGATCCGCTCCAATGTAATTTCAGGGAGAAGAGATTTGTAGTTTTGATCTACTCCATTGGAACTTCAAGGAGATAAGAATTCACAGAGAAGAGATTTGTAGCTTCTATCTTCTCTACTGAAACTTCGAAGAAATAAGGATTGATCCTCAATGTAAACTCAGTGAGAAGGGATTTGTAGCCTCACCCTACTCCACTGGAACTTCGAGGATATATGTAACACCCCAAACCCGGCCCATGCGTTAAGGCGGATTCGACATGTCACATGAGAAAAATATGTTTAAGCCCTTTTCATTCGTACTTAATAGATTTGTTAAAATCAAGAAAACAAATCTGATTTAGAATATTCAACAATATATTACTAACTTCGAAGATTTATTGATAAATCGATAAATTAGAAGTAATGATTTTACAAACCGTGACTTTTAATAAAATATTGATGAAAATTTGAGAGCAAATTGCTGGGTTATAAATATTTATATAAGTTTATAGAAAATCCATTTGTGTATCCATTTTAGAAAATCTTTATTTAAGGTTTTAGAAAAATATCCCATTTAAAGTAATTTGAATAGAATATAAATACGTCAAACATAAAGCAAAATAAAAATAAACCAGGCCTTATTACAACATTTAACCCAAAATAGTAAAGTAATAAAGTGAACGAAAAAGAAATCTCAAGTCCAAATAAAACCGTTTCTGAAGTATGGCCTCCACCGAGTCATCCATGGCCCAAGTCCACATCACTGAGCATTACCTGGAAGGGTTAAGGAAACAGGGTGAGTTACTAAAACTCAGTGTATAATCCCCTTACCGTCGTCTAATGGGCTTGAACCCGTTTAGCAATATTTTGGGCCTAAGCCCCTTTTAACAAATAAGATATCAAATAAATCAAATGAATGTTATGCAACCCAAACCAACCTAATAATCCATCCGCTACACACCACCCGTACCATCCCATCACACTTGTGGGGATCAAGTCAACCTACCCCGCCATTCACACCAATCGCAGGCATTTAGCCATTTATAACATATTTTGAATTGTGGAAAAACCACCAGAATCATAGCGAATCAAATTAACAAACATTTTTGTGGCAGTACCACCGGAGTTACATCTCTTCAACATTTTCCCAACCCATGCAAAATTATGTAAATGCATCATACATAGTAAATCATGATATTTGCAAATATAAACAACAATAATTAATTCAAAGATTCATTACAAAAATTCGGCCCAATAATAACACTTTGCAAATTGGCCCATTAGGGTAATCTATCAAATCGGCCCATTAGGGCATTTTCATAATTCAGCCCATTAGGGCATTTTCGTAATTGTCACAGTGTTAATACTGTTTTTGACAACTTTATCAAAATAGTGTAATTTTGACCAATTTCCTGGTTTACGCCATATTACGATTTTAACCATAATGATTTATTTCCAATATGATATCAATTTTAAAACCCACGGAAAGCGGTGTGAGATTACACACTTGATTACGGTAAGTACTAGGCCTTCTTGATCGTCGACACCTAAGATATCATAACACTCGCTTAATCCACATACGTGATTTTATTAATCAAACTCTAGAATAAATGATCTAAAGTGCTTACCCTTGGAATTGTGAATGACCACGATTTGTCAATTTTCACCGATTACGGTCCACAATCCGGTGGAAAATCCTGAACCGCCGATGCTGCCCTTCGTTTGAATTTAGGAGTAGGGATCGCTAATCCTCTCCTTTTGTGATCTCCAAAGCTTTCCTTTCGATTCGATATGGCTTGTCTCCATTGAAAAGAAATCTTAGTCAAAATAATATTATGTTGATATGAAATGATTGACTAAGGAAAAAGATTGGCTTACCACTAGAATCGAATGATCATAAGTTGATAGATCGAGCGATTTAGTCCCTAAAACATATGGTCGATTATTCAAAATTATTACTCATTTAGAAACCAATCGAATATTGAATAATATCAATAATCCATAAAGAATTCTTACCGTATCAATATTGGATCCGATTTTCACCGTTCAACTTAAGACTAGAGTGATGTTCGGCCTCCCACTAGGATACTACAAAAAGGAAAATGATCACATTGTGAGAGAGTAGAAGAAAATGATGATTTCGATTAATAGAACCATCCCATGACAAGGGCATACATTCAGCATTAAGAGAAGAAATTGAAAAGAAAATTATTACTCACCGATTCGACAAGAAGATAGTGTCCAATCACGAAGGAAAAAAAATAGTGAGGAGACAAGTTGTTATTAAATTTGGCTATGGAGAGAATGAATAAAAATAATTCAATCACAATGAAATTTTGATTTTTAAGAAGTGGAAGAATGATTGAAGATATGATTAAAAGAAAGGAGAAGATGTACCAAGATGTTTGGAGTGTTTCGGCCAACACCAAAAGAGATATGAACCAAAGTAAAATGTAAGTATTTCGGCAACAAGAAGAATGGTAAAAGATGGATTAAGATTTTGGCACAACAATGGAAAAATGACCAAAATAAAATGAGAGTTTTTTGCCAAAACAAAGAAAAGATGCTCTTATTTTGGCTTTGGGAGTTACAGCTAAAAGGAAGAATTGGAGAAAGAAAATTGCACTAAAAAGCTAAAGAGAAGACAACCTCTCAAGCATCAAAATTGCTAAAATATTCCTAGCAAAATTTGGCTACCCTCTCCCCATACCAAAACTGTCCATACCTTGGTAATAAGGTCAAAAATTTTGCCAACCAAAACTTTCCAAAACACTTTCCTCACTTTGGGCCAACATGTTCCCTATACTTTCCCTTTCTCTTTATTTCTTTCCCTACCCTCATCCTTTCCTAATTTCCTTAGCCACCTTGCCATATATATCATCTTGGCCGACACTTAAGGAAAGAATACAAAAAAAAAATAGTCAAAATTTTCCACTTGATGAGATTTGAACCTCTTCTCTTAAAGTCCTTCATGTGGTGCCATATGCCCTTTACCATATGCTCATTTATGCTAGCAAATTACTCACCTATTTCCATAAGCCTTGATGCCACTTACTATCTCTCCTTAATAGGCTTAAACATAAAATTTTTACTAGGGCCCAAATAAACCCCGAGCCTTCTCAAAACTCCTAAACATACACAATTAATATCTTTAACAAGCTTAACGCAAGAAATAATGCAACACATAAAATTCTAAATTTTTAGGATGTTACAATTCTACCCCCTTAAAGAAAATTTCGTCCTCAAAATTTACCTGATTAAAAGAGGTGAGAATATTGCTGCCGAATCTCGTCCTCAAGCTCCCATGTAGCTTCCTCCGATCCGTGATTACGCCATAATACTTTGACTAACGGCACCAACTTCCTTCTCAGCACATTAAAGTCCTGATCTAAAATTTGCATTGGCTCCTTGTAAAGGGACAAGTCAGGTCTTATCTCAACTTCCTCCACCGGCACTATATGAGATGGATCTGATCGATAACGCCTTAGCATTGAAATATGAAATACACTATGTATCTGACTCAACTCCAGAGGTAGCTCAAGCTGATAAGCCACTGGCCCAACACGCTTCAATACACGGTATGGTCCGATGAACCTAGGGCTCAACTTGCCCTTTCGTCCAAATCTAAAGATCTTCTTCCAAGGTGAGAACTTTAGAAAGATCTGATCTCCTACCGCAAACTCAATATCCTTACACTTCAGATCTGCGTATGATTTTTTTCTATCCAAAGCTTCCTTTAACCATGCCCGAATTACCTTTACTTTTTCCTCCATCTCTGATATCAGCTCAGGACCCAATAATTGTCGCTCCCCCAGCTCAGTCTAACAAGTAGGGGTACAACACCTACGACCATACAATGCCTCGTAAGGTGCTATCTGGATGCTAGATTGATAGCTGTTGTTGTATGCAAACTCTGCCAACGGTAGGAAATCCTCCCAATTACCCCTGAAGTCAATCACACAGCCCCATAACATGTCTTCCAGAATTTGAATTACTCTCTCTGATTGACCATCTGTCTGAGGAAGAAATGTCGTGCTGAAATTTAACCTTGTTTCCAAAGCTTTGTGTAAAGCTTTCCAAAATCGTGATGTAAACCTAAGGTCCTTGTCCGATATAATAGACACTAGTACCCCATGTAACCTCACAATCTCTGCTACATACAACTTGGCCAACTTCTGCAATGCGTAATCCGTACGAACATGTATGAAATGAGCAGTCTTCGTCAACCGATCCACTATTACCCAAACAGAATCCTTCTTAGTAGGCGATAAGGGTAACCCACTAACAAAGTCTATCGTGATCCTTTCCCATTTCTATAATGGAATTTTCACCGGTTGTAGCAATCTCGACGGCAATTGATGTTTCGCCTTCACCTGCTGACATGTTAGGCACCTACTTACGAAATCAGTAACCTCTCGTTTCAACCCTGGCCACCAATACTGCTCACGAAGGTCTCGATACATCTTATTTCCCTCGGGGTGCATAGCATATAGGCTACTATGCGCCTCACGCAGAATCATTTGCCTCAATTCAGAATCTTTGGGCATACAAATTCTTCCACGAAAACACAATACTCCATCACTATTTAATCCAAAATCCCCTATCTCACCACCTTCCAGATGCTGAAGTCGAGGACTCAACGCTTCATCTATCAACTATTTTTTCTTGATCTGCCTTATCCATGCAGGCTTCACTTGAAGTTCAGCTAGCAGACTACCATCTTTATACAGGCTGAGATGAGCGAACATCGCTCTCAAATCTAATATCACCTTACGACTGAACGCATATGCCACCACGTTAGCCTTTCCAGGATGATACTTGATTGAGAAGTCATAATCTTTCAACAGTTCTATCCACCTCTGCTGTCTTAAGTTCAACTCCTTCTAGGTAAGGAGGTACTTTAGACTCTTATGATTCGTATAGATAATCGACTTCTCACCGTACAAATAGTGTCTCTAAATCTTCAAAGAAAACACTACAGCAGCTAACTCCAAATCATGAGTGGGATAGCTCACATCGTGCAGCCTTAATTGACGAGATGCATAAGCCACCACTTTTCCTCCTTGCATCAACACACATCCCAAGCCTATGTGTGACGCATCACAGTAAACAATAAACTCTTTTCTAGCCTCAGGTTGAATCAATACTAGCGCTTTTGTCAAAATCTTCTTCAATTTCTCAAAGCTCCCTTGCTGCTGATCTAACCAATCAAATGGTACTCTTTTACGCAACAACTTAGTTAGGGGTGCATCAATCAACAAAAACCCCTCAACGAAATGCCTATAATAACCAGCCAACCCTAGGAAACTCTAAATTTTGGCCACTGACTTCGGTGGTTTCCAGTCCAACACAACCTCTACCTTCCGGGGATCAACTCTAATTTCTTCGGCAGATACAACATGCCCCAAAAAGGTCACTTCCTTCAGCCAAAATTCACACTTACTAAATTTGGCATAAAGTTGCTTCTCCCTTAATATTTACAATACTACCCTCAGATTCGAATCGTGCTCTTCTTCATTCTTTGAGTACACCAAAATATCATCTATGAACACCACCATAAACTGATCTAAATAGGGTTGGAAAACCCGGTTCATCATGTCTATAAATGTAGCTGGTGCATTAGTCAATCCAAATGGCATCTCCAAGAACTCATAATGCCCATAACGAGCTCGAAATGCAGTCTTATGAATATTCGCTTCCTTGACCTTTAAGCTGGTGATATCCCGATCTCAAATTTATCTTCGAGAAAACTAAAGCTCCTCACAGTTGATCAAAAGATCATCGATTCTCGGCAACAGATACCTGTTATTGATCGTCAACTTATTCAACTGTCTATAATCAATACACATACACATCGACCCATCCTTCTTCTTGACAAACAAGACTGGCACTCCCCACAGGACACACTCGGTCGAATGAATCCGTGATCCAACAACTCCTAAATTTGAGCCTTAAGCTCAGCTAACTCCTTCGACGCCATTTTATAAAGAGCAATGGACACCGGAGCCGTTCCTAGCAATAACTCAATGCCAAACTCTACCTCCCGATCTGGAGGCAATCTTGGAAGCTCCTCGGGAAAGACGTCTGAAAACTCTTTCACCATTCTAACACTTTCCACTCGATAATTGCTTGACTTCTAAAGCAATAATGAAGGCTAGGAATTCTCCACACCCCTTTCGCACCAATTTTTCTACCTTTAAAGCAGATACCACATTAGACAGGTAGTTTCTTCTTGCACCTATAATCATTACTTCCTTATCCTCCAAAGTTCTTAGTAACATCTATTTTGCAGCACAATCCAAGTTCGCACGGTGTTTCACCAACCAATCCATGCACAAAATAAAGCCAAACTCGTTGAATGGCAGTTCCATCAAATCCGCCAAAAATATTTCCACCTGAATTTCTAAGGGCATATCCCTAAACAACTTATTCACTATCACCGACTGTCCTAGAGGACTAATTATAGTTGTTTCTCTAGCAGTAATCTCAGATCTAATGTTTAAATTTCTAGATACAGCACAAGTAACATAAGTATTGGTGGATCCGATATCTATCAAAGCAGTAATAGGTACATCGGATATGAAGAATGTACCAGTTATTACATCAGGTGCATCGCCATCCTCTCGACGTCTGACCGCATATACCAACCCTGGCTGTCTCACCTCCGCGATACCCCTATTACTAGTACCTCTACCCGGAGCACCCTGACCTCGTCCTATGCCACTACCACCTCGACCTGGCCCACGGCCTCTCAATGGCTGCTGAGCACCTCTAGTTGGCTGTGCATCATAGTTACGAGCATCCTGCGTCTGAGCAGTCTGTCGAGGGCAATCTATAAGCCGATGGTCCTTGGAACCACACTTGAAACAACCACCGGTTCTCTTCTAGCATTCACTCGAGTGTTGTTTTTCGCAATCTGCACATGGCTGTAACTAATTGATAACAGCTGGTACTCTAGCTCGAGCTGGCTCCTCATTCCTAGGCCTCTTTTGAAACCTTTTAGCAGAAACTGAGTACCCCGAGTCTCTCTTGTTCCTGCCCCTATCTCTGTCTTGGTTTTGCCTCTCCGAGTGTTTAACCTCTTCAGCTATCTTGGCTTTCTCCACCAGTGTGGCAAAATTCCTCTCTTTTTGTGGGGCTATCAGTGCCCGCAACTCATCACGCAACCCGTCCTCAAAACACACATAGCGTTCGTAGTCAGTCAGCACTTTTCCTCGGGCATACCGACTCAGACGCAGAAAATTTGCCTCGTATGCTGCCACAGACTTACCTCCTAGGACCAGATTTAGAAATTCCTTCCTTCGGGCATCCACATAGCTAGCCCCGACATACTTTCCCTGGAATACCATCTTGAAGAAATCCCGTAATACGATCGGCCTGAGTGCCTTCCCGAACAGTGAGCTACCATTGATACGCCTCGTCTCAACAATGACACATCTCCTTTCAGTTTCTACTCGGTAGTACAATCCAAATCGTCCATGATCCGCTCCACTGCCTCAAGCCAATACTCCGCTACATTTGGGGCCACACCCGAGATACCCCTAAAAACCTCAGCACCATTCAATCTGAGTCACTCCGATATTGACCCACGAGCTACTATCCCAGTTTTTGCCTCAGCAACCCTTTCTAGAACTCGCAACATTGCTTGGGATACAACGTTGTCCTCTCTCATACAATCATGTGACCTAGCTTCAGTCACAGGTGACGCAGGTGCATCCATTTTTGGCATATGTCCCAACTCCTCAGACACAACTCTAGCGCCTCGGCCTCTACCACCGCCACGTCTACCGCGTACACGTCCTCTAGCACTCATATTGATCGTTTCAATCTGATTACAAGTCTTATGGATCAGTATTTTATTCGATGTTTATTAAATAATATTTTATGAAGTATAAGAAGTAAAGTTGTTTTCGCAAACACATCCTATAGTCTCAATCTCTATAGTTTCAATACCCAAAACTAAAAGTTCTAGAGTATTCCTACAGTCATATCACAATAATCATAATCATACAATGATAACATATACTTACTTGACTTGTTGCCGGATACCCGTGGTGCCATACTTCTTTTAAACATGCATTTTTAATTTAAAATTTGAACAGCTTTGGAAAACATTTTTGAACCCAAACCAGAGTCGAGTTTTGAAAGTGGGCTTTGATATCATAAAATATAACACCCCAAACCCGGCCCATGCATTAAGGGCGATCGACATGTCACATGAGAAAAATATATTTAAGTCCTTTTCATTCGTTAAAATCAAGAAAAAATTCGATTTAGAATATTTGACAATATATTACTAACTTCTAAGATTTATTGATAAATCAATAAATTAGAAGTAATGATTTTACAAACCTTGACTTTTTAATAAAATATTGATGAAAATTTGAGAGAATTTCGGGTTATAATTATTTATATAAGTTGAACAAAAATCCATTTGTGTATCCATTTTAGAAAATCTTTTTAAGGTTTTAGAAAAATATCCCATTTAAAGTAATTTGAATGTAATATAAATACGTCAAACATAAAGCAAAATAAAATAAACCAAAGCCCTTATTACAACATTTAACCCAAAATAGAAAAGTAATAAAGTGAACGAAAAAGAAATCTCAAGTTCAAATAAAATCGTTTCTGAAGTATGGCCTCCACCGAGTCATCCATGGCCTAAGTCCACATCACTGAGCATTACCTGCAAGGGTTAAGAAAACAGGGTGAGTTACTAGAACTCAGTGTATAATCCCCTTACCATTGTCCAATGGGCTTGAACCCGTTTAGCAATATTTTAGGCCTAAGCCCCTTTTACAAAATAAAATATCAAATAACTCAAATGAATGTTATGCAACCCAAACCAACCTAATAATCCATCTGCTACACACCACCCGTACCATCCCATCACACCTGTGGAGATCAAGTCAACCTACCCCGCTAATCACACCAATCGCAGGCATTTAGCCATTTATAACATATTTTTATTTGTGGACAAGCCACCAAAATCATAGTGAATCATATTAACAAACATTTTTGTGGCAGTGCCACCGAAATTACTTCTCTTCAACATTTCCCCAACCGATGCAAAATTATGTAAATGCATCATACATAGTAAATCATGATATTTACAAATATAAACAACAATAATTAATTCAGAAATTCGTTACAAAAATTTGGCCCAATAATAACACTTTACAAATTGGCCCATTAGGGCAATCTATCAAATTGGCCCATTAGGGCATTTTCGTAATTCAGCTCTTTAGGGGCATTTTCGTAATTCGGCCCATTAGGGCATTTTTGTAATTCTCACAGTACTAATACAGTTTTTGACAACTTTATCAAAATACTGTAATTATTGACCAATTTCCCAGTTTACTCCATATAATGATTTTAACCATAACGATTTATTTCCAATTTGATATCAATCTTAGAACCCACGGAAAACGGTGTGAGATTACACACCTGATTACGGTAATTATTAGGCCTTCTTGATCGTCGACACCTAAGATATCATAACACTCGCTTAATCGACATACGTGATTTTATTAATCAAACTCTGGAATAAACGATTAAAGTGCTTACCCTTGGAATCGTGAATGACCACGATTTTTCGATTTTCCCCGAATGACGGTCTACAACCAGGTGGAAAATCCTGAACTGTCGATATTGCCCTTCGTTTGAATTTAGGAGTAGGGATCGCTAATCCTCTCCTTTTGTGATCTCTAAAAGCTTTACCTTTCGATTCGATATTGCTTGTCTCTATTGAAAACAAATCTTAGTCAAAATAATATTACGTTGATATGAAATGATTGACTAAGGAAAAAGGTCGGCTTACCACTAGAATCGAATGATCACAAGTCGATAGATCGAGTAATTTAGTCCCTAAAACATATGGTCAGTTATTCCAAATTATTACTCCTTTAGCAACCAATCGAATATTGAATAATATCAATAATCCATAAAGAATTCTTACCGTATCAATATGGGATCCGATTTTCACCGTTCAACTTAAGACTAGAGTGATGTTCGACCTCCTACTAGAATACTACAAAAGGGAAAATGATCACGCTGTGAGAGAGTAGAAGAAAATGATGATTTCGGTTAATAGAACCATGCCATGACAAGGGCATACATTCGGCATTAAGAGAAGAAATTGAAAAGAAAATTATTAATCACCAATTCGACAAGAAGATAGTGTCCAATCATGAAGGAAAAAAATAGCGAGGAGACAAGTTGTTATTAAATTCGGTTATGGAGAGGATGACTAAAAAGAATTCGATCACAATGAAATTTTGATTTTTAAGAAGTGGAAGAAGGATTGAAGAGATGATTAAAAGAAAGGACAAGATGTACCAAGATGTTTGGAGTGTTTTAGCCAACACCAAAAGAGATATGAACCAAAGAAAAATGTGAGTATTTCAGCAACAAGAAGAATGGTAAAAGATGGATTAAGATTTCAACACAAAAATGGAAAAATGACCAAAATGAAATGAGAGTTTTTGCCAAAACAACGAAAAGATACTTTCTTTTTGGCTTTAGGAGTTACGGCTAAAAGGAAGAATTGGAGAAAGAAAATTCCACTAAAAAGCTAAAGAGAAGACAACCTCTCAAGCATCAAAATTGCCAAAATATTCCTAGCAAAATTTGGCTACCCTCTCCCCATACCAAAACCGTCCAAACCTTGGCAATAAGGCCAAAAATTTTGCCAACAAAAACTTTCCAAAACACTTTCCTCTCTTTGGGCCAACATGTTCCCTATACTTTCCTTTTCTCTTGATTGCTTTCCCTACCATTATCCTTTCCTAATTTCCTTAGCCACCTTGCCATATATATCATCTTGGCCGACACTTAGGGAAAGAATACAAAAAAAAAATAGTCAAAATTTTGCACTTGATGAGATTTGAACCTCTTCCCTTAAAGTCCTTCATGTGGCGCCATATCTCCTTTACCATATGCTCATTTATGCTAGCAAATTACTCACCTATTTCCATAAGCCTTGATGCCACTTGCTATCTCTCCTTAATAGGCTTAAACACAAAATTTTTACTATGGCCCAAATAAACCCCGAGCCTTCTCAGAACCCCTAAACATACACAATTAATATTTTTAACAAGCTTAACGCAAGAAATAATGCAACACATAAAATTCTAAATTTTTAGGATGTTACAATATAAGAATTAGTAATTTCAACCTGCTCCATTGTAACTTCAGGGAGACGAGGATTGGTGGCTTAAATCTACTCTGCTACTTCATGGAGATGAGATTCACCGTCTTCGATCTGCTCCACTACTGCTTAGGTAGACAAGATCTGTAATCTACATTCTACTCTACTGCTGCTTCTGGGAGATAAGGCTGATGGCTTCAATCTACTCCACTGCTTCATGGAGATGAGATTCGCCGTCTTTGATCTGCTCCACTATTGCTTAGGGAGACAAGATTGATGGCTTAAATCTACTCCACTGCTTCATGGAGATGAGATTCGTTGTCTTTGATCTGCTCCACTATAGCTTAGGGAGACAAGATATGTAATCTTTAGTCTACTCCATTGTCGTTTCAGAGAGATAAGGCTAATGGATTAAATCTACTCTGCTGCTTCATGGAGATGAGATTTGCCGTCTTCGATCTACTCCACTACTTCTTAGGGAGACAAGATCTGTAATCTTCAGCCTACTCCACTGCCGCTTTAGGGAGATAAAGCTGATGGCTTAAATCTACTCCGCTGCTTCATGGAGATGAGATTCGTAGTCTTCGATCTGCTCCACTACTGCTTAGGGAGACAAGATCTGTAATCTTCAGTCTACTACATTGTCGCTTCAAGGAGATAAGGCTGATGGCTTAAATCTACTCCGCTGCTTCATGGAGATGAGATTCGCCGTCTTCGATCTGCTCCACTACTGCTTAGGGAGACAAGATTTGTAATCTTCAGTCTACTCCACTGCTGCTTCAGAGAGATAAGGTGATGGTTTAAATCTACTCTGCTGCTTCATGGAGATGAGATTTGTCGTCTTCGATCTACTCCACTACTACTTATGGAGACAAGATCTGTAATCTTCAGTCTACTCCACTGCCACTTCAAGGAGATAAGACTGATGGCTTAAATCTACTTCATTACCAATACATAGAGATAAGATTTGCCAAATTTGATCAGCTCTACTACCGCTTTAAGGAGATAAGATTTGTTATCCTCAATCTGCTTCACTGCAAACTCAGGGAGGCAACGCTGGGGTCTTCGATCTACTCTACTACTGCTTGAGAGACAAGATCTGCTATCTTCAATCTGTTCCACTACAAACTCAAGGATGCCAGACTGGTATCTTTGATCCGCTTTACTGCACTCTTAGGAAGATAAGATTTGCTATCTTTAATCTGCTTCACTGCAAACTCAGGTATGTAGGTCTGGTGGCTTAAATCTATTCCACTACTGCTTAGGGAGACAAGATTTGTCGTTCGATCTTAGTCCACTATTTCTTAGGGTGACAAGGTCTACAATCTTCAACCTATTCCACTGCTGGTTAGGGAGATATGGCTAGTGGCTTAAATCTGTTCCACTACTGCTTAGGGAGTCAAGATTTGTAATTTCACCGATGTTGCTACACCGTCCTCTGGGGGACATGTCATGTAGACTCGATTTCATGTATCTATTTATGCCAAATGATTAGGATGCTATGATCAGAATGAATCAAATGCTCCTAACTAAATGATATTATGGATGACATTTGCATGAATGCAAAATGTTATGAGAATGATCCTTTGTTAAATGTACAACGATTAGGATTGAATGAATCAAATGCTCCAACTGGATGACATTTGCATGAATGCAGAATGTCATGAGAATGATCTTTTTTAAAGATTAGCATGCAATGATCAGAATAAATTGAATGCTCCTAACTAAATGATATTATGGATGACATTTGTATTGATGCAGAATGTCATGAGAATGATCCTTTGTTAAATGTATAAGGACCAGGGTGCAATGATCGAAATAAATCAAAGGCTCCTAACTAAATGTGTCTTGTATGAATACAGAATTTCATAAGAATGATCCCTTTTTAAAACGTTTAAGGTGTCATCACTCATTGTTTATCAGGGCTTTATTACTGACGTATTGTGCTGTCATCTTATTCGACTGGTATTCTCAATAGAAAACACGAGAATAATTATATCTTGCTCAATAGATCTGCCCCACTGTAAATTGGGGTATAGAGTTTGTAACTTATTCAATCAATTTGGTCTACTACACCTTCCATTCCCTGGGTGTCATGACCAAATGTGTATACATGATATTTGCATGGATGCAAAATATCATTTTTTCTTCGCGAACGATTCCCCTTTTACACATGGGTTAACATTGCCCTTTTTTGTCAGAATGGTATCACTGACGCAATATCTTGTCAATTTGTTCAATCACCATTTTTGACAAAAATCCAAAGAGATAGTCTCGGTTTAGACTTTTCCTTAAACTTGGTGAGTTTTAAACAATAGTCCTCTTTCAAGTTCTTATATTATTTAGAAGCTTCTAGAGTAATATGCGAAACTCCTTTTATGAAAGTATTGTTAGTCTACTAATCGTTATTTTAATACAAAATGCCTGAAAAAGATCATAACCATAGACAAGAAGGAAATTAATTAGGAGCATAGCTCAAAACAAATAAGTTAAGCAAAGATAGAAAATGCAAAGAAATTTATTGGGTAGAATAATATAATCCAAATAACAAATTTAAAATGGGTAAAATGGAAACTAGGTGCCCTAGATATTGCAGCCTGAGCTTCTCTATTCAAACTTCTTGAGGACCATTTTAAGCTCAATATGTGTTTAGGGGATCCGAGTACTTTGTTGATGCCCCAAGACGTAGCATACATCTTCGTTGTTAATTCAAGCATAGCAAGACTGCTATATGCCCCACTTTTGATCAAAATTTGAGCTGCCCTTTTCAGGTTTTCAACTCAAATCCCCTTTGGTCTCAAAGCGCCCTTTGCAGGTTTTCGCCTTGGCCTCTCCTTTTTCTTCTTTTTCTTTCTTTTCCTTTTTTGTTTTTTTTTTGTGTTTTTTTTCTTTGGAAAACTTTTTATTGATTTTGAATTCACTGGATTGGGCATGTTCTTGCCATCTATTTCAGACAATATCCATGCTTCCTTAGAACGGGTCTTCTTTGCTGCATAAGGTCCTTCCCAGTTTGGCATCCACTTTCTTCTGAAGTCCCTTTTGTATGGGAAAAATCTTCTCCAAAGCCCTATCATGAAATTTTCTAGGGCAAACCTTTTTTTTTTGTAAGCTCGTATCATCTGACTGTGACGAATAGCTTTTAATATTTTTTCTTCAAATTCAACTGATCATAACGGGATTAAATCCATTCTGCCTCATCCAATCTTCAGTTCTATTAAAACTCGAGAAAAAGAATTTTGACTTCAATGGGTGAAACCAATGAGAAATGTGTTGCCCCGGTGACAGTCTTGGCCAACGTTTGATAAGCATAGAGGGTAAATAGTAACTTCTGTATGCCAATCTTTACAAGTCTCGATTTTTTTTTATGATTTTTATTTTTCCTTTTTTGGCTGCCTTTGTTGCACTGATATGGTGTCTGATCTTTGAACAGACTATAAACTTTTGACATTGTGCGATTATGTATTGTTAATTCTGGCATTCTTTGTTGGCATCTGATTTTTTTTTTTAAATTGAGAGTGGGATTTGATAACTGTTGACATTATAAGATTGGCATAAGAAGCGACTTTCACCCTTTTGGTGGAGTGACCAACGACCACGAATATGAATCAAAGTTGGCTAAAAGCTTTTAAGGTGATCGGCTTGATAACGTCCTTGACCCACATATAGGGAATTTGTGAACAAATAAAGGAGGCGCGTAAGTCTTGTATTCATCCATCCGGCATTCGCGGCATAACTGAAGCAACCTCCTTTTTCTTGGTAAACCAGGAGCCCAAACCTCTTGATTAACCTGGCCATTGTAGAACCATTAACATGGGTTCTTTAAACACCAATCTTAATAGCATACCCACATTTCAGTAGCCTGGCATGCTCTGATATGATCGTGTGAAAACATGATGTCTCACTTTATTTCTGTAGTGAACTAGGCTCTCTTTCCTAGGCTCGCGATGTCCACCGACCCTTTGCAAGGTAGAGTCTATTTTCATCTTGTTCTACCATCCTTAACAGATCAAAAGATAGGCTACAATATTTGTCATCTTCGAAATCTTTAGATCCCTTTGACCCATATCTCATTCAAAAAGGGAGTTAGTAACAGCGTCACTCCTATCGTTGATATCTGGGTACCTAGGTATGAAGGCAAAAAATCTAAAGAGTAAGTGATTCTAAGGCTAATTATTTGCATGGCATGGTCATGAATAAAGAATGAAAGAATATTCCAAAGAACAAAAGAATGTATAGTATGAAAAAGAATGAAAAGATATTTGCTTAAAAAGATGCATTTTATTGAAATAAAAATTCTAGATACAAGCCTATTTCACAAAAAAAAAAAAAAAAAAAAAAAGATTCTTATTGCCTTTAGGCTTAAAGCAAAAAGTATGTTTTGAATATTACTCTAGATTAGCTCTAAAGATACAGGGATCCCTTCTACAGTCCCATTGTTTAAAATGCTCCTAAATATGCAAGGGCTTAGAAACTTTTATTCCCCAGTTCCCCCTTCAGATACATCATTAATGTTTATATTTCCCAATATTTGGCCTTGCATTAGAGCCCCGAAGTCGACGTACTCTTGGATCTCATGCCGCTATCCATCGTGGCTCTCACAATATTTACCCCTTTAACAGAAAGGTTAGGTAACGGATCTTTTGTACCAGAAGGATTATCAAATTTTACAATATCTATTTTGATGAGTCTTTCGATTATCTTTTTGAAAGCTGTGCAGTTCTTGATTGAGTGCCCTGTGATTCCTGTATGGTTTTCATATTGGGCATTCACATCGTACCATTTAGGGTATGGAGGTTGTATTGGTTCCACGTTAAAAGGGGATACAACATGTGCTTCAAACAAAATTTGGTACAACTCCCTATACGAGATTGGAATGGAGGAGAACTGGAGTTTTTTTGAGTTTGATTGTGGACTGGGCTCTCATCTTGGGGAGACCTGATAGCCGGTAACTGCTGTCTTTGGTTGGCTTACTGTAATCGGCTTCGAATTACCTTTGTTATACTTGTATTATTCACTTTCTTTTCTTTCTTCCTTGGGGCCTTTGAAATTCACACTCCCTTTTCCTTTGCCTTTGTTGAGCCAAGAACAATAGGATTAACTTGATCATCCTCTGGGTTAAAACCTAAACCCCTCAGGAAATTTGACAGTGCCGAGGTATCAATCTGACATTGGGGTTTGATAATGATGGGTACCCCTTGCGGATGTACATCTGGTTGGGCCGAGACGCTTATTGGAGTAAAACCTAGAGGATAAATGAAGGCTTCATTATCATCCCCACTGTTGACCACTGGGCCTTTCATTTTTTCAAGCCTTCAGGCTAGTAACTGAGTTAATCGGCTCATCACAGTCATTTGATCTTACATATCCTGTTGGATTTCGGCCAATTGCTCCTGCATCTGTATTTGCCTTTGCTCTAATCTCTCCAACCTTCGTTCCATATTTTCTAGGTTAACTGAAATAATTTCACCTAATTAGGGTCATTTCGTAAAAACAAATGCAAATGATACAATGTAAATGAAAATGGCGTAATGCAAATGATGTAATGCACATGCATGAAAGGCAATGCAAATGCATGGAATGAATGCAAAAAGAAAGAGAGGCGTTGATTCTGAATTCAATTCCATTAGAAGAACTTTTCTAGAAAATAAATTCCTTTACATAAAGCGAATTGTATATGCGGCTCTGTCCTCATAATCCAAGTGAAGAAACCAGTCTTTTTCTTCGTATCCGGATGTTATGGTCGTGTCCCATGAACTTTCTCAATTGATGCCTCTTCTTATTGTTTGATCCAGACCGCGACTCTTCACTTGCCTATCCCCCATGATGCTTATTAGGTCCTTTAAGAAAATCGAGACATGATGGCTTTTTGCATAGTCTTTGTCAATTTGAATCCTTCGAGCAAGGTTCTGCATCCCTCCTTGAACTATCAACCTTCTTACGTTGTGTTTATTTAGACCATGTTTGGACAACCATATTATAATCCACTTTATCTAGAAATTCATTTTCTTATGACAAACTCCTCTATTTAGCCATCAAATATTAATCAACACCTCCTTTCAATGATGATGAAATGCAATGCAATCAAACAAAAGAAAACACGTTAGTACAAGAGAAATAAATAACACAGAACACCTGTCCAGGTGACCACTAGGGTTTAACACAATTCTATCTAAAGTGGGCCCCTAGGGTTCACTATATGTGGTAAAGTTCTAAGGAATGGGTACCTGAACTAGCAGATTCCTCAATCCTCACCCATTATAGGCTCATATGGATCGAGTTCGGTTCAGGGGAATACATTTCCCTATGGCTGTGCAGAGATGAAAATCTCACGAAGCACATAGGTATAGATGTATCCCGAAAGTAGTCCACTAGCCTATGCGAGGTGAAAAGCTCAAGAAGGCATAGTTTCTCACTCCCACTCAAAGGCGTAACCACTACGGTCATGCAAGTCAGTGCAAGAGTATTCTACGAGACTCAACATTAATCATAGCACCAAAAAATGCATCAAAGGAAACATGATATTTCAAAATAATTTTCCAAATTTTCAATCAAAAGGACAAAAATTAATCAATCTATGGCCTGACTCTCAACCGTCCCTAGTGGAGTCGCCATGCTGTCGAAACCATTTTTATTATTTTGGAAAACAAGTGGGATCGACTTTAAAATGAAATAAGGAGTCGCCATCGACTTTTTATTCGAGGTGTGATTGGATCACCTTGTGATGGATTATTTTAATAAAACATTTTGAATTATTAAAACAATAATTTTGGTCTAAGAATTCCAAGAAAAATGGGTTCGGGAGTTAGATACGCACGAGAAAGGATTAGCACCCTCGCAACGCCCAAAATTGGTACCTAATTGATTAACTAATGTCCTTATGTTGAAAATTTGAAACGATTTTAAAATACAATTCCGTTTGAAAATTAAATAACTCGAATTGGATAATTGAGATCCTCTTGTTCCGAATGAATAAAATATCACATCCAGCATGATAGGATATGACATTTCAAACCCTTAATGCCAAGATCCTCTCATGATTTCTAAAGTTCATGCATTGAGATTTTTATAAGGATATTCAATTATTTGGACAAACGAAAAACCGAAGACCAGCACGATAGGGTATGATTTCTTAGATTTCCAAACACGAAATATTGCATTGTCTTGAAAAATATGGACAAAATTTTAAAAGGATATTTTGTTATTTGGTCAAACGAAAAACCAAAACCCAGCACGATAGGGCACGATTTCTTGAATTTCCAAACACGAAATATTGCCTTATTTTGAAAATTTTTACTAAGCAATTATAAAATGGACTCAAAATGCATTTGTTAGCTTATTTGAAATAGCAATGAAATGACTAATGTCAATTAAAACTTTAAAGTTTGAATCACAATATGATAAAAAAACAAAGTTACAAACATGGAATAATATACATGAATAAAATTTGATACTAATGAATGACCATAATATAAAATTTGAAGGAAATAAATTTGAGTTCCTACGATAGGAAGCAAATGAATACAAATAATATATTGCAAACAAATAAGCAAATGATATATAAAATAATATGCGTCAATTTAAATAGTACATATGTAATAAAATTGGATATAAAATAATATATGTTAAAATAATAATGACATATGAAAGTGTTTGGAGTAAATAAATATATAATTTAAAATAGGGTCTTTCAAAGAGACAAATTATATACATAAATAAATTTAAAAGAAAAATATATATATAAATAATGAAAATAATATATAAAGAGAAATAAATAATATACTGATTAATTTAAAATATATAATATTTAATATTAATAAAAATATTAGAAAAATCAATAAACAAATAATTAAATTAATTAATTAAAGGACTATATTGAAATCGAACAAATTTAAGAAGCTAAAAATAAATAAATTAAAAAGGAAATAAAAAGGGACTAAAACACAATGCGTGTAAATTGAAGGGGATTAAAAGCGCAATTTATCCAAGTTATTAAACGCTGCGTTTAAAGAGGGATTAAAATTAAAACGAGCAAAATTTAAAGGTGGAATTTAAATAAAATAAAACTTTTTTAAAAAGAAATAAACTGCGGAAGGATTAAAATGCCAATTAGCCCATCCAAGGAAAAATACGTGGATCCTGCCCTGGGGACAGGTCAACACGCGAGTCAGAGGGTATGAAACAACGTCGTTTTAGGCCATTGTGTATTAAGCCAAAACGGCGCCGTTTTACTATACTATTTAAATTAAAAATTCTCTACAAAAAATCATTTCATCCTTCAAAAAAAAAAATCCAAAAACTCTCTCCCCCTCTCTCAACCTAGGCGATTTCTAGCCTAACTCCGATATAGTCTCACACAAGACGCGCTTATTATCGGCACCATCAGATATCTGGCGGTCGGAGGGCCATCCTCCATTTTTCTGGCAAATCAAAGGTAATCTCTCCTCCCTCTTTCTATTTTATTTAAAATCGACTTGTAAATAAAATAAAATAAAAATGAAAGAAGCAGGAACGCAAAAAGAAAAAAGAGTAGAAAACCTTTTTTGAACTTTGAATTTGATTTTTAGTGCTATCGATTCTTTTTTCTCTTGATATCTGTGTATATTCATAAAAAAAAATCCCTAATACAACTTCTGTTGGCTTTTTAATAGTCAAAAAATAAAAATAAAAAATACAATATAAATTTGTTTTTCTTCTCTGTTATTTTTGCTTGCTGTCAATTTGTTGTTTTTGCAGGTACGAAACACCAGCTGGCGGTGTACGGAGGCGGTGGTGGCACGCGTGTACGAAGGTGGGGCAATGGAGACTTGCGGCGCTAAAGGGGACCCTAGGGTTTCCTGCTTGCCTTAAGTCTTTGGGCCGTTTAGGCCTTGTAGCTTTAGGTTTATTTTCGGGCTTTGTAAACTTGTTAATGGACTGTTGTTATTAATGGACTTTAATAGTTATAATGTTTTATTTTTAATTTGGTTTTTAATGGTTAATTGGGCCCCAGGCATAAATTGGGTCCTACACATATCACCGTAGACATTGACACATATATGAATATACTTAGACTTACAATCATGTTAGCTAATATGAGCCAACTTATATGGCCAAATAGCAAAACAAACCTTTGACAATCCTAAGCTAACACATTAGCTACAATCAAAATGACACACTTAACAAATTGACTAAGTCCCTATACATGCCATAGACTTAAAATACTTGAATTCATTTATACCCAAAATGATAGCTTGATAGTGTGATAGGATCTCTAGTTATCTCCAACTCGAGCTAGCTCAATAACCCTATAAGACATTGGAAAGGAAGGGGGTAAGCTATATATATATAGCTCAGTAAGTCCATATGAAAATAATAAGCAACTCTTACAAATATTTTATCTAGTCCAAAAATTTAAACACAAGATAATACAAATTACTATAAATCTCACAGTTATAATTCTTATTCAATCATAATATTTACTCTATCAACTTATAAGCATAACTTAACATATCTTGGCATTAGCCTAACAATCATATCTTTCCTTTGTAACATATTTCAGCAAATAACAATCATTTCAATCCTCATAGTCTTCATGCACATTAATTATGAGTATTTACATTTCAAGCATATACTTTAACATCTTTCAATTGCCTAAGTTCTTATCTTCCCATTGTCTCATATCCAATAAATCACAATTTGCATGAATAAAACATGCTATATCATAACTCAATTTGTCCCGAAAGCCAATCACATAATCGTCAACCGAATTTATCATAAATTTCATACATCACAAGTATAGACTAATAATCACAAGGTTTTCACAAAATCATTCTCATGGAAATCATGAACTCACAATTTCATGAAGTCAATGTTTATAAACTTTACGTACATACCTATACCGATTCGTAATAACTTACATACTCTTTCTCTTCTTTGGCATACTCGTTAAATTTCCCATTAAACCATTTGAAATACTATATGTAACATCCTTAAAATGGGATTCTGCATTTTGCTTGTGTTGCATGTGATGAATTGATTATAATGTTCATTTAACATGTTTTGTGGTCTAATTATAACCCTAGGTTAGGCCTGAGTTAGGGCTAAGAATTTTATTTTGGCATTTAAGGAAGTGAAGCTAAGGGAGAGAGGGGTTAATAGATTTTATTTGGGAAGGTTGACACAAGAACTACCTTGGTAAAGTGGCAAGGAGGCACCACTAGGGTGTCAGAGGAGTGACGCCACATGCAGAGAGGGAGTGCCTGTGTTCAAGCTGCAGGAATTGCACTCCTACTTATTCTTTTTACGCCACAAGCAAGGAGAGGAGTGCTCAGATTGGACTCTTTGGGATAAGGATAGAGGGAGTCAAATGGATGTAGATGAGGGAAATTGAGGAGTTTGAATTGTATCAGGCTCACTTGAAAGAGTTGGCCGAATAGTGGACTATGGGCAAAGGGGGCTATCGATTTTAGGGAGCATTTGGTATAGCCGAATGTCCCCCTAGACTCATTAGTGTTTTTTTTCTCTCAAAGTGCCTCGCCGAAATCTTCATCTCCTCATCTCTCTCTTTTTCTTCCTATTTTGCTCAAGCCGAAAACACCATAGCCAAACCTTTTACACTCACCTTTTCTTTTCTCTCTTTCAAACCCCTTTGTGCCGAAAGTCCTCTCATTCATCTTGGCCAAATCTCCTTCTTTATTCTAGTGTTATTTTGGCCGAATATCAACCAGGAGTGGATCTTTTTCGGGTTCTTCTTTAATCAGATTTGAAGAGGGTAAGTGTTCTTGGCCAAATTTCTATTATTTCCTTTCCCCTTTTCTCTGTCAACTCACATAGGGATAAAAGCCAAATTTTGGCATTTGTTGACATGATTCCTAACCCTTGTTGGAAACCGATTTCTCCTAGGATCTTTGGGATTAAGATTCGAATCTGATCCTTCCTTTTGGAGTGTGCCGATCTTTGGTGTATAGAAGCCGAATATATTGAATAAGGTAAGAAGGTGTCAAACTCTTTTGGTTTTGGATTCATGGTATGGCCGAATGGCCTTTTCTCTAATGATGTGTTAAGCCGATTGTAGGAGGAAGGGGAAGTAGCCGAATACAGTGAAGTTGGAGGATTTGTTAGCCGATTAAGGGTGTGGCCGATTGCAAGAGGGCTTAGTGTGTGGTTTCAGGATTTGGTAGGAGACCAAATCGGCACTAAGGTAAGGAATTAACCTTGTGCGATTCATCTTTCGGGATTTGTGAATAAGCCGAATGGCTTTAAATCTAAAAGGTGGTGTTGGCCCATTGTAGGTGCAATAAGGGCATACATTTCGGGATCTCGTAGAATCATATAGTTTCGGGATTTTGCGTATAGTCAGGTGTGTAAACGCTTACACACTTTATTAGTTTAATAATGCTCAATATGTTATTGTATAACCCTTGATATTAGTGACTTTGTCTTGTGGGCATAAGCTTGGATGCCGGATAAGTCCCCTATTATGCGATCTTTAGTATACATCATCATGATTCGTTGGATGCTGTGTTATATGATATTTGGCATGATTATTTGATACTATGGCATGTATGTTATGAACATGATGATGGGTTTGATGAGAGGAGGGGGGCATGATTTATTTTGGACTGTCACTAGTGGTTTTGACCACATGACGGGTTGGCCCCGTCTTGATATTATATTTTGTGACTAAGTCCCAGTGGTTTTGACCACCAGTGGTTTTGACCACATACCGATTTGTGACTTGTCCCAGTGGTTTGGTACCACAGTGGGTTGGCCCCACAAGATTATATACGGGATTGTCATCAGTGGTTTTGACCACACGATGGTTTGGCCCCATCACTTGATTTGTGACTTCGATCATCAGTGGTTTTGACCACACCGATATATTTGTGACTACGGTCACCAAGTGGTTTTGACCACCAAAGGTTTTGACCACACGGGTAGTTAAAGGTGTTTGGATGGCTAGGTTATGGGTTGCATGTTTTGCATGGTTTGCATGTTTTACTGATAACTTGTGTAAGTGAATGCACTATCGGGTTGGGGATTTACACACTGAGTCTTGGTGACTCACCCCTTCCCTTATAGTTTGCAGGTGAATAGATTGCAGAGATGGAGCCGGGAGGACTCGAGGCGGCCATGCATGTTCGTTAGACTTTGAATTCTTATAGTTACTATTTAAATTTTAAATTTTGGTTTTGGGTTATGTAATAAGGCCGCTAAGATTTGTTTTGGTTATTTTCATCTTTGCTATTATTTTAACTATGTGGGATAAATGATTTTACTAATTAACCGGGAAAACGCAATGTTTTCAAAACTATAACTCCTTCATTTTTCTTTAAAGCATTGCCATCGGGTAACATCACTCAACATATGATAACAAAGATAACTTGAATGGTTTCTAAAAATTTGTAACAATAATTAGACTATAAGCAAGGTTTTCTAAAAAGGATTTCCCAAGAAAATTATCCGGCAAACTTTCATTTTAAAAAGAAAAAAAGTTATTTTCACTCCGTGACATGCCAGATCCGGATATGGTGTGATGACTAGGTTTGGGGTGTTACACTATAGGATACTTGAAAATCTCATACATACAGTACTGTACCAATGCCAGATCCCAGATATGGTCTTACATTTAATCTCGTATCGATGCAAATAGCCCAACTATGGTCTTACACGAAGTCTCACATCGATGCCATATCCCAGATATGGTCTTACACAAAGTCTTATATTAATGCCAAATCCCAGTTATGATCTTACACGTAATCTTAGTGACCCTAATGTCATGACATTTGTATCCTATCTATTCCTAAGGTTCAACCGGGATTTACTCGCTTGTCGAAACTTCATCAATTTCATCCATAGAGTCAGTCATACAATTCATGCAATAACAAAACATTATAAATAAAATTATAATGTTGCATTATTTACATACAAACTTACCTCGACATAAAAATGGCATCAAATACTCATTTTCCCCCATTCTAGGTCCGAATCTCATTTTTCTTGATCTATAATATCACATTTAACTTATTCAATCATTATACAATTACAATTTAGTCCTTAGGCTCAAAAATGAAATGTATTCAATATCTTCAATACCCATGCCTATCCAAACCTTAAACATGCTTATAACAGCCCACAATTTTCATTCATGCACATTTTTACACCATATTTTATAACTTTTACAAATAAGTCCTTTTAGGCATTTTCATCGAAAATCACTTAGCAGAAGTCGTTTAACAAATAACAAACATGCATTTTCCACCATAAAAAATCAAAATACATACATGTTCAGAAAAATTTTAGACGTTGACATCTCTTCAAATTGATGTAGAAATAGAAAGATCGAGTTACAACGACTTTAAAAATATAAAGAGCATTAAAAACGGGGCTAAAATGGGCTTACAATCGAGCTTGGAAGCTTGAAAACCCCAGTGATGGTTTCCCCTTGTGAATTTTGTCCATAGGAGGAAGATGGACAAAAATTGGCTTTAATTTTGGCTTTTTAATTCATTTTAATTACCAAATTACCAAAATGCCTTTAATAAAGAACTTTGCAAACATACCAAACCATATCCATTTTTGTCCACCAACTTAACCAATGGTCTAATTATCATTTAAGGACCTCTAATTTAAAATCTCATAGCAATTGGACACCTCTAACATAAAGAATTTAAGTTTTGTACTTTTTTGCAATTTAGTCCTTTTGACTAAATTAAGTGCCCAAACATCAATTTTTAAACGAAATTTTCACGAAATCGTTCCATAAATCTGTAGACCATAAAAATGTAATAAAAATTAATTTTTCTTTGTCAAATTTGCTGTCCCGAAACCACTGTTCCAAGTAGACCCAAAATCAGTTGTTACAACTCTCCCCCTCTTTAGGGATTTTCGTCCCTGAAAATCTTACATAAAAATAAGTTTGATTTTCATGTAGAATCCTTTGTTTCGTGACACTACCAAAGAACTCTCACTAAGGTTATGCTTTTATTTCCCAACTTTTAATCTCTCGTGTCAAAATTCCGATCGATTCTCCGTTATACAATACATCGGTTGAATCATAATCCTTATCGAGAATTCATACTTAGATAGTCTAATCGATACCATTGCAACATAGATACACAAAACATATTTTGGATCTTTTTCCAAGGCAATACTTTCAGAAGCATGCTATCGTTGAACATGAATTTCATATCCTCATGTTTCAAATTCATATACGTTTTCTAACAATCTGAATTAGATTCTAAACTACCACAAATCACTTTTACTTTCTATACAATTTCTGATCGGATAATCTCTAAAACATATAACTCAACTAATCTATCATGTTACATACCCAATCACCAGAACATCTATTTCAAATTACTATACATTTTATTACTCACTGAATGAATAAACGAGCTACTACTGAGCTTCTTAAAAAAATTTCTGCATAAGCTTTAAATTAATCAGTGCACAAATTCTATCTCAGAATAATGATAACAGTAATTAGGTCTGACCTGAAATTCAGAATCAAAAGTCATCTCACACTGTACTCATTTAGTTTATCACTCACTATCACATTCCTGAGGTTCTCAATCGTGCAAAGAAAACATCACTTAGCTTTTATTTAGCTAGATTCAGATCGTCATCAAATAATATTAATCATGTATCCAATACTCACAAAATAATCAAAGGTTTTCCATTCAAGCATTTGTAACCATATCTGCGGGTTAATCATTAATTATTCACAATCTTTCAATACTTCAAACCATCAACGTTGTCTTAATTTCAGATTTTTCTGTAACACTAAATACTTTATACTCTCGGAATCAAGAAGCATATGACGTTTTTCATCGAACAAATGATGTCATTAATTTCTCAACACAAACATACTAGCGGCTGACTCTAAGTCACTCGTCAAACAATTCTTTTAATGAGACTTTAACCATCTGAAAGCATAAATTGTCACCTTACATTCATGTATTAAAACACATTCCCATCTATTCGATAGTGTATCACTGAAAAAAATTACAAATTCTTTTCTCCATTTAAACAGAACCCAGAACTAGTGTGTAACACCCCAAACCCGGTCAAAACGCTACGATCGAATCTGGTATGCTACAGGGAAGAAAACATTTGAAAACCCGGTCGTCGACTCAAGTTAAAAAGTAGACCTTTTGCTTTTTCGGGAGAACCCCATATATATTGTTTAAACCGGAAAAACATTTTAACCCATAGCCTCAAGAAATTAGAGTGGCCGTGTTGTTATTACAAGTTAATCAGTTACCCGATGGTAAAATTAAGAAAAATCCCGAAGGTTTATTTAGTTCTCAAAATGTCCATTTAACTTACTAGGCATGCTTTCAGTAATTAAACAAAATTATAAAGAAATTCTAAGAAAAGAATAGTCCCAAAGAAAAAACTTAAGTGGCCTTATTACATAACGGATAAACCAAATTTAAAATAAAATAAATCTAAAATAACCATTTAAAATAAAAGAAACATAATCTTGAGCATGGCCACCTCAAGTCCTCCCGGCTCCACATCCTCGGTCTAGGAATTACCTGCAAAATGATAATGGAAGGGGTGAGTCACCAAGACTCAGTGTGTAAATCCCCGTCCCAAAGGTATTAAACTTTTACACAGTTTCAAAACTCAATATGTATGTCATGCAACCCATCCAACCTATCCAACCGGACTCCCAATTCTACCCCTTGTGGCACCTAGCCACTGGTGGTACCTAACCATTGGTGGTTCCAAACCACTGGTGACCGAAGTCACAAATAATCATTAGTGGGGCCAACCCACTGTGTGGTACCTAACCACTGGTGACGATCCCTTATGTCGATATGTGGGGCCAACCCACTGTGGTACCAAACCACTGGGATGAGTTACCGAAATATAGATATGTGGTACCTAACCACTGGTGACGATCCCTTATCTCGATATGTGGGGCTAACCCACTATGGTACCAAACCACTGGGACGAGTCACAGAAATATAGATATGTGGTATCTAACCACTGGTTGTTCCAAACCACTGTGACTTAGTCACAATATCATAGTAAGCGGGGCCAACCCACTGTGTGGTGCCTAACCACTGGTGACAGTCTGAAAATATTCCTTCTCCCTCCTCTCATCACCCATTTCTCATGTGCATGCTTGCCACTAAGTACTATCATGCTTAACATATAGAATGACAGATGTAAAATAACATGGCACTGACAGATTCCAATATATGCAATTAACGTTTGCAGCCATAACAACTTACCCGACATCCTTGCTTTTACCTACACAGGTAAATTTGTGATCGCAATCGTTATACTCGGCTTTTATCAACACATAACAAATAGCATATTAAACAGAGAAAGTGTGTAAGAGCTATACACCTGATTACTCGTAACACTACGCTTTCTACGTCGACACTGTCGTTAACTGACACTACCGCTTATCTGCCTACTTTCCTATTCAAAGGCTAGCCCACAACCCGATGGCCAATCCCTTACCGCTGATACTGCCCGTTTCTTAAACTTAGGGGCTAGGTTCACCGATCAAACACCTCCTAACGCTTGGCTGGCATTCGAGTCCATAATAATCCTTGGTCACTAAATCGGGTTAAAGCAACAAGATTAAATCTAAAAGAGTAGCACATTACTTAAAGCGAAGGCTCTTACCTAGATTGACAAATCATGTGGCTCAAGATCTACTCCACCGACCAACGAATCCCGAAAACCAATTGAGTGCATCACCCCCTCCTTCATTCGGCCAAACAACACCCCATTAGGCCAAGTAGCCATTCGACTTTAGCATGAAAATCCAACTAGATAATACAAAATAAAGAAATCGCCCCTTACCTTCCTGATAAACTCGATCACCCTCCAGCAAGATTCGACAAAGGCTAAAATAAAAGGAAGACCAAATAAGAAACCGAAACTAGACGTTTAGACCCTCTACAAAACACATAGGGGTTTCGGCTTTCCTTTCCATAGCAATCAAAAGAGAAAATAGAGATGTGTGAATGCTAGGGAGATTCGGCCATAAACCAAAAAGGAAATGAAAGCGAAGAAAAAGAAAGAAGAAAGCAAGGAGATCTTACCTGATTATGGGTTAAGATTTCGACTTTGAGAACCAGAGAAGGGAAAATAGATTTCGGCAACCAAGAAGATTATGGCAAGAAGTATTCGGCTAAAGTGTTGAATGAGAAGAGAAGACTAGCAGAGGTTTCGGCAAAGGATGAAGCTTTTAGAAGAATTTGGCTAACAACAAACTAAAAGTGAAAAAGATGAAGAGGAAGAATGGTAGATAAGGTTTCGGTTCTTAAGGAACTAGCAAGAAAATGAATCACAAACGATGAGTGGAGAGCAAGGTGGATTCGGCCAAACAAAAAAGAAGCAGAGAGAAGAAAAATAAATGAAAAGAGATTTAGGAGAGATTTCATTTTGGTACTTGAAAGAAAGAAAATGCAACAAAGGTGCTATGGGGTATTTCGGTTTGACAAAAAGAGATGGAGCAAAAGAATGCTCTTAGCCTTTCTTAGCTAGCCAAAAATGCTCTCCTAAGTTACTATTGAAATTCGGCACCCCCTTAAGCTACCCCAAACCAATTTCTCCCCTCTCCCTTAGTGTTTGACATACGACCAACTCTAAGCTCAAGTGCCCATCCCCCTTTTTCCTCCACAATTTCCTCCTGACCATTCATTCAAATCTGTTTGAATGTTTCCCACTCCTAAGTTTTCTCCCCTCCACGTATTCAAATCTGTTGACCCCTTCAACACTCATCCACTAGAGTCCTACTTGAGTGCAACTCTCCCTTGTCCTGGCATCAAAAATAACAAGCAGAAAAGAGATTTCTGCTACTTGAACCAAGGCTCCCTCACTCCTCTGGGGCGTCACTTCACTAAGCCTTAAGTGGCAACCCCCTTGTCACTTTACCAAGGCACTCCATGCGTCACAACCTACCTCCAACTACCTTTAACCCCTAACTCAAACAGCTCCCCCTTTTAAGTACCCAAAACAAGAATTTTGCTAAGGCTCTAGCCTATCCCTAGCTTATGTCTAGAGCCTAAAATAGCCTAAACTAGCATGACAACCATACTATTTGCATGCAAGCAAATAAAATGCAGAGACCCCAATTTAAGGATGCTACAGTTCTACCCTCTTAAAATAATTTTGGCCTCGAAATTACCTGGTCAAAAGAGTTGAGGGTATTGTTGCCGCATCACTTCCTTTGGCTCCCACGTGGCCTCTTCTGTTCCATGATTCCGCCATAACACCTTCACTAAAGGAACTGATTTCCTATGCAAGACCTTGACATCTCGATCCAAGATTTGTACTGGTTCCTCCTCAAAAGATAAGTCTGGGCTCACTTGAATTTCTTCCACTGACACAACATGTGACGGATCCGAACGATAGCGTCTAAGCATGGAAACATGGAACACGTCGTGGATCTGGTTCAATTCTGATGGTAACTCGAGCTGGTAAGCTATCGGTCCCACACGCTTCAACACCTTATAAGGTCCGATAAACCTAGGGCTCAGCTTGCCCTTCCGACCAAATCTCAGTACCTCCTTCCACGGTGACACCTTCAGGAAAACGTTGTCACCCACTGTAAACTCTATATCCTTTCGCTTGAGATCGACATAGGACTTCTGCCTGTCTAAAACTTCCTTTAAACGAGCACGAATCAACTTAACCTTGTCCTCCATTTCAAAAACCAACTCTGGACCTAACAATTAATGTTCACCCAACTCTGTCCAACATGGAGGGGTTCGACACTTCTGCCCATATAGTGCTTCATACGGTACCATCTGAATACTTGCTTGGTAACTATTGTTGTATGCAAACTCTGCCAACGGTAAAAATTCCTCCCAACTACCTTTGAAATCCAAGACACACCCTCAAAGATATCCTCTAAAATCAATCACCTTCTCGATTGCCCATCCGATCATGGATGAAACGTCAGATCAAATCCAACCTTGTACCCAATACCGATGCAACGCCTTCCGTAACCTTGACGTGAATCTAGGATCCCTATCTGAGATAATTGACACTGGCACTCTATGCAATCTCACAATTTCTGCCACATACGACTTAGCCAACCTTTGGAGTGAATAGTCAATCTGAACTGGTATAAAATGAGTCAATTTTGTCAAATGGTCCACAATCACCCAAACCGAATCCTTTTTAGTAGGCGTGAGGGGTAGCCCACTGATAAAATCCATCGTAACCTTCTCCCACTTCCATTGCAAAATCTTTATCGATTGCAACAGACCCGAAGGTAACTAGTGTTCAGCTTTAACTTGCGACACATCAGACACTTACTTACAAATTCTGTTACCTCCCGCTTCAGACTTGACCACCAAAACTACTCCCTCAAATCTAGGTACATCTTACTACCTTCCGGATGCATAGCATACGGACTGCTATGTGCCTCTTGAAGAATCTTTTGCCTCAACTCCACATCCTTCTGCATGCAAACCTTTCCCTGAAAACACAACACACCTTCACTGCTCAAACTATACCCCTATAATCCACCATTCTGCACTTGCAAACATCGGGCACTTAAAACTTCATCTACCAATTGCTTTTCCTTAACCTAGTTTACCCATGATGGCTTCACTTGCAGTTTCACTAGCAAACTTCCGTCATCATACAGGCTAAGGTGAGCAAACATTGCTCTCAAATCTGACACCATCTTACGGCTCAATACGTCTGCCACCACGTTGGCTTTCCCCGGATGGTACTCAATCGAGCAGTCATAGTCCTTCAGCAACTCGATCCACCTTCGCTGCCCCAAATTCAATTCCTTCTGAGTCAGAAGGTACTTCTCCCCATACAAGTAATGCCTCCAAATCTTCAGAGCAAAAACCACTGCGGCTAACTCCAGATCATGCGTCGGATAATTCACTTCGTGAGGTCTCAACTATCGAGAAGCATACGCTACCACTTTCCCCTCCTGCATCAGCACACATCTTAACCCAGTATGCGACGCATCACAATAAACCGTAAACTCTTTCACTGCCTCAGGCTGTATTAAAATCGGAGCTTCTATTAGAACCCTCTTTAATTTCTCAAAACATTCTTGCTGTTGGTCTGACCACACAAACGGAACTCCCTTCCTTAATAACTTGGTTAACGGCGCTGCAATTAAAGAAAACCCTTCCACGAATCATCAGTAGTACCCTGCTAAACCCAGAAAACTCTAAATCTCCGCCACAGACTTAGGTGGTTTCCAGTCTAATACCACTTCAATCTTCCGAGGGTCCACCCTAATCCCCTCAGCTGACACCACATGACCCAAGAAGGTCACTTTCTTTAACCAAAACTCACACTTACTAAATTTTGCGAACAACTGCTTCTCCCTTAGAATCTGCAAAACCACACACAGATGCGCATCATGCTCTCTCTCAGATTTTGAGTACACCAGAATGTCGTCTATAAACACTATGATGAACTAATCTAAATATGGTTGAAAAACTCGATTCATCATATCCATAGACACTGCTGCCGTGTTGGTCAACCCAAATGGCATTACCAAATATTCATAGTGATCGTAGCGGGTATGAAATGTCGTCTTATGGATATCTACCTACTTTACCTTAAGTTGGTGATACCACGACCTAAGATCTATCTTAGAGAAGACTGAGGTTCCCTTAAGTTGATAAAATAGGTCATCTATCCTTGGCAATGGATACTTATTCTTAATTGTCAACTTATTTAGCTGACGATAATTAATACACATCCGCATTGATCCGTCTTTCTTCTTAACAAAAAGCACAAGTGCTTCCCAAGGTGATATACTCGGCCGAATAAAACCTCAATCTAGTAATTCTTGAATCTACGCTTTTAGTTCCACTAACTCCTTCTGCCATTCTGTATGGGGCAATAGACACTGGCGCGATCCCTGGTAACAGATCTATACTGAACTCAACTTCATGATCTGGAGGCAAACCCGGAAGCTCTTCTGGAAACACATCAGTAAAATCCTTTACCATCCGGACATCCCCCATAGCTGAGTCCTTTACCTCCAAGTCACACACATGAACCATGAATGCCTCACATCCTTTCTTCACCATTTTCCCAGCCTTCAAATCGGATACCACATTGGATAGGTAATTCCTTCTATCACCTATCATCACCACCTCTTCACCCTCGACAGATCTTAACACCGTACGTTTAGCTGCACAATCCAGACTTGCTTGATACCTTACTAGCCAGTCCATCCCTAAGATCAAATCGAACTCCCCGAATGGCAGTTCCATCAGATCAGCCGAAAACACTACCCCTTAAAGTTCTAGGGGTACATCCCTATACAGTTTGTTTACTTCTACAAAGTGACCTAAAGGGCTGATTAGAGTCATCTCCCTAGAAGAAGTCTCATATGCTAAGTTCAGAGTTCCCACTATACTACTAGCAACATAGGAGTGCGTTGAACCAACATCTATCAAAGTAGTATAAGGCAATCCAAAAATTAAGAATGTATCGGTTATGACGTCCGGTGCGTCACCCTCCTCTCGACGCCTCGTTGCATAGACCAACCCAGGCTGCCTTGCATCAGTATTCCTAGCACCTCTGCCCAGTGCTCCACGGCCTCATCCGGTACCATTACCTCCCCTAGATGAACCTCGACCCCTCTGGGGTTGCTGACCATCTCTCCTAAATTGAGTACGTCCTTGACCCTCAGACTGAATCCTGACTGGCCTCCGCGGATAATCCCTTATCCGGTGATCCATTAACCCGCACTCAAAACACCCTCTATTACCTATCGAATATTCCTCTAAATGAGACTTCCCACATCGAACACACTGTGGCGACCACTGATAAGCAGTAGCTGGCCTTGTAGCCTGACTCGGTCCACCAAATCTAGCCCTTTTCTGAGGATTCCCAGGAGACCCTGATGGCTCAAAACTCCTCCTTTCCCTATTCCTACTCAAATTCTGCCTCTCGGTTCATTTCACCTCCTCAGCTATTTTGGCCTTCTCCACCAAGACAGCAAATTCCCTCTCTCGCTGTGGAGCAATCAACACCCGCAACTCATCTCTCGGCCCATCCTCAAACCTGACACTGCGCTCATATTTCGTAGCCACAATACCCCGAGCATAACGGCTCAACCTTAAGAATTTTGCCTCGTATTCAGATACTAACTTACTCCCCTACACCAGGTTTAAAAATGCCCTACGCTGCGCATCTATGTTACTAGATCCGACATACTTCCTCTGATAAGCCGCTCTAAAGAAATCCCAAGTGAGATCATCAGTCACTACACCATCCCAGACTGTGAGCCACCACTGATAAGACTCATCCCGGAGAAGAGACACTACCCCTTTCAATTTCTCCTCGGCCGTGAAGTCCGAATCGTCCATTATACGCTCAGTCGCCTCCAATCAGTACTCAGTTGTACTAGGAGCCACCCTAGATACACCCTTGAATACTTCTGCTCCATTAGCTCGGAGTCGCTCTAGCACAGATTTTCGAGTCCTTGTCCCTACGCCTGCTCCAACAACTCTCTCTAGGACTCGCAGCATAGCTTGTGATACTGCATCATCACCACCTGCCTGCTCCTGATAATCGGTGCCTACAACTGGTGGCGATGGTACCTCATTCTCTGACCCATAACCAGACCTTACCGGTTCCAACACAGTTGTCCTACCCATACCTCATCTGCGCGCAATACGCCCACGGCCTCGAGTACTTATTCTACCGTTCACGATTTAATCTGATTAGAAATTTTATGGGTTAATACCTTTTTCTTTCAATGATTAACAATGGACTATCTTATGGAAAGAAGTTTTTAACAGTGGTTCTTTCGAATTTGAACTATGTCTACATAGTTCGTTTCTTAAGTCAACATTCCCTAGTTCTAGCGTTCCTACTCAATCAGCATCCAATGAAACACCACACATATGCATCAACCATACCAGTACCTTCATAGACCCACATTCATTGCCTAAGGGTATTTTTGTCATTTCGCTACCTAGGGGTATTTTTGTAATGTTAACCTATAGGGGTATTTTTGTAATTTTTCAAAATAAGGGTATCTTGGTAATTTTCTAAACTGAGGGTATTTTAGTAATTTTACAATTCGGGGATATTTTGGTAATTTCACAAATCAGGGGTATTTTGATAATTTCATAAACTAGGGGTATTTTGGTAATTTTATAAAGTAGGGGTATTTTGGTAGTTTTATAAATCAGGGTTATAAGTAATTTTGCAAAAGTAGGGTACGGGTCCCTTTCGGGTTTTAGTTAAAATTGGCCTGTTAACAAGTCCTCATGATTAAGGTGAACAGTCACTACGCACCAAGTAGGATCCCAGTAAAGAGGAGTTGAGTCACTAGGACTGCTTAAATACCAAGCTCTTCCTGAATCCAATCCTAGACATGCGTATGCCTATTACCACACCCTAGTCATTCTAACTTGCTCACATACATATTTATTTATTGAAGTTAAGTTTTATGCAAGAGTTTGTGTAGCTAGGCCTAAGGTCCATAAACCCTAACATACCTATCTACGTCCCTTTTAAACCCATTAACCCTATCACATATATATATATATCTCATCAGGGATTAGGATGCTTACCAGGGTGGATCGTTGCCGGAGACTCAGGTGCCATGCTCTTTCAAATATGTGTCTCCTCAAAAATCATTTTACAAACCCTTTTATTAAAAATATCTTGGGCCTTATACCCACAGCCGAGCTTTTGAACCAGGCTCTGATACCATAATTGTAACACCCCAAACCCGGTCAAAATGCTACGATTGAATCTGGTATGTTACAGGGAAGAAAACATTTAAAAACCCGATCGTCGACTCAAGTTAGAAAGTAGACTTTTTGCTTCTTCGGGAGAACCTCGTATATATTGTGTAAACCAGAAAAACAATTTAACCCATAGCCTCAAGAAATTAGAGTGGCCGTGTTGTTATTACAAGTTAATCAGTTACCCGATGGTAAAATTAAGAAAAATCCCGAAGGTTTATTTAGTTCTGAAAATGTCCATTTAACTTACTAGGCATGCTTTCAGTAATTAAACAAAATTAAAAAGAAATTCTACCAAAAGAATAGTCCCAAAGAAAAAACTTAAGTGGCGTTATTACATAACGGATAACCCAAATTTAAAATAAAATAAATCTAAAATAACCATTTAAAATAAAAGAAACGTAATCTTGAGCATGGCCACCTCTAGTCCTCCCGACTCCATATCCACGGTCCAGAATTACCTATAAAACGATAATGGAAGGGGTGAGTCACCAAGACTCGGTGTGTAAATCCCCGTCCCGAAGGTATTAAACTTTTACACAGTTTCAAATCTCAATATGTATATCATGCAACCCATCCAACCTATCCAGCTGGACTCCCAATTCTACCCCTTGTGGCACCTAGCCACTGGTGGTACCTAACCACTAGTGGTTCCAAACCACTAGTGACCGAAGTCACAAATAATCATTAGTGGGGCCAACCCACTATGTGGTACCTAACCACTGGTGATGATCCCTTATCTCGATATGTGGGGCCAACCAATTGTAGTACCAAACCATTGGGACGAGTCATAGAAATATAGATATGTGGTACCTAACCACTAGTGACGATCCCTTATCTCGATATGTGGGGCCAACCCACTGTGGTACCAAACACCGACAAGTCACGAAATATAGATATGTGGTACCTAACCACTAGTGGTTCCAAACCACTGAGATTTAGTCACAATATCATAGTAAGCGGGGCCAACCCACAATGTGGTACCTAACCACTGGTGACAGTCTGAAAATATTCCTTCCCCCTCCTCTCATCACCCATTTCTCATGTGCATGCTTGCCACTAAGTATTATCATGCTTAACGTATAGAATAATAATGTAAAATAACATGGCACTAACAGATTCCAATATATACAATTAACGTTTGTAGCCATAGCAACTTACCCGGCATCCTTGCTTTTACCCACACAGTAATTTAGGATCACACCAGTATATCTGGCTTTTATCAACACATAACAAATAGCATATTAAATAGAGAAAGTGTGTAAGAGCTACACACCTGATTACTCGTAACACTATGCTTTCTATGTCGACACTGTCGTTAATTGACACTACCGCTATCGCCCTACTTTTTTGTTCAGAGGCTGGCCCACAACCCGGTGGCCAATCCCTCACCGTTGATACTGCCTGCTTCTTGAACTTAGGGGCTGGGTTCACCGATCCAACCCCTCCTAATGCTTGGCTAGAATTCGAGTCCATAATAATCTTTGGTCACTAAATCGGGTTAAAGCAACAAGATTAAATCTAAAAGAGTAGCACATTACTTAAAGTGAAGGCTCTTACCTAGATCGACAAATCTCGTGGCTTAAGATCTACTCCACCGACCAACGAATCTCGAAAACCAATTGAGTGCGTCACCCCCTCCTTCATTCGACCAAACAACACCCCATTAGGCCAAGTAGCCATTCGGCTTTGGCATGAAAACCCGAACTAGATAATACAAAATAAAGAAATTGCCCCTTACCTTCCTGATAAACTCGATCACCCTCCAGCAAGATTCGGCAGAGGCAAAAATAAAAGGGAGACCAAATAAGAAACCAAAACTAGACATATAGACCCTCTACAAAACACATAGGGGTTTTGGCTTTCCTTCCCATAGTAATCAAAAGAGAGAACAGAGATGTGTGAATGCTAGGGAGATTCGGCCATAAACCAAAAAGGAAAAGAAAGTGAAGAAAAAGAAAGAAGAAAGCAAGGAGATCTTACCTAATTATGGGTTATGATTTTGGCATTGAGAACTAGAGAAGGGAAAATAGATTTCAGCAACCAAGGAGATTATGGCAAGAAGCATTCAGCTAAATTGTTGAATGAGAAGAGAAAAGTAGCAGAGGTTTCGGGAAAGGATGAAGCTTTTAGAAGAATTTGGCTAACAACAAACTAAAAGTGAAAAAGATGAAGAGGAAGAATGGTAGATGAGGTTTCGGTTCTTAAGGAAATAGCAAGAAAATGAATCACAAATGATGAGTGGAGAGCAAGGTGGATTCGGCTAAACACAAAAGAAGCAGAGAGAAGAAAAAGAAATGAAAAGAGATTTAGGAGAGATTTCATTTTGGTACTTGAAAGAAAGAAAACGCAACAAAGGTGCTATGGGATATTTTGGTTTGACAAAAAGAGATGGAGCAAAAGAATGTTCTTAGCCTTTCTTAGCTAGGCAAAAATGCTCTCCTAAGTTACTATTTAAATTCGGCACCCCCCTTAAGCTACCCCAAACCGATTTTTCCCCTCTCTCTTAGTGTTTGACATACAGCCAACTCTAAGCTCAAGTGCCCATCCCCCTTTTTCCTCCACAATTTTCTCCTGACCACTCATTCAAATCTGTTTTAATGTTTCCCACTCCTAAGTTTTCTCCCCTACACTTATTCAAATCTGTTGACCCCTTCAAGACTCATCCACCAGAGTCCTACCTGAGTGTAACTCTCCCTTGTCCTGGCGTCAAAAATAACAAGCAGAAACGGGATTTCTTCTGCTCGAACCAAGGCTCCCTCACTCCCCTGAGGCATCACTTCACTAAGCCTTAAGTGGTGACCCCCTTGCCTCTTTACCAAGGCACTCCTTGCATCACAACCTACCTCCAGCTACCTTTAACCCCTAACTCAAACAACTCCCTTTCTAAGTACCCAAAAACAAGAATTTTGCTAAGGCTCTAGCCTATCCCTAGCTCATGCCTAGAGCCTAAAATAGCCTAAAGTAGCATGACAACCATACTATTTGCATGCAAGCAGATAAAATGCAGAGACCCTATTTAAGGATGCTACATAGTGTTTCAGTTAACAATTTCTCCAACTATTTTCAACTTTGCTAACACTCGACAGACCATTCAAACTTTCAAAAATGTGATAACTTTATCAATCAAAATAGCTTTAACTCATAACGACATCATTCAATTAGAACAAATTTAATAGGTACTTGTCCATATCATACTTTCTAGAATATGAATTCTTCCTTCAAACTATCCGTCTATTCACCCATGAATGTAGAAGGTTTTATCCTCTTACCGGAGGATAAACTTAAATGCATATAACTCAAATTACTTTTCAACTAACTAGCTCGCTCAGATAAAAACAACTGAGTCAATCTCAACTATCAAATAATACCATATCAAAATACTTCCTTCTTCATGCTGTTAAAACAGTTCAAACATACCATCTTTCAAAATTTCCTTACATGCTAGTCAAAAGATCTTTACAATCATATTAGCTTAAGGAAACAAAATATATAGGTTGAACTCATTGATCTTAATGAAACTTACCTGAGAAAAGAAAACCATCGTACAATTTGAGCTTGAGCTTCCACTATCTATACCTTTGCCAATGTTAATTCCTTTCACGAAAATTAGAGAAATCCTGGTACCAGAATCACTAGTTCCCATAATCAAACCAGGAATACACTCATAATAGACATAGTTATCACAAGCCACAGAACACACTTTAAAGATGAACCATGATTGATAATTTATGAAATAAGAATGATAAGAAAATTGAGATAAAGAAATCCAAGATACGATATCATACTGGAAGACTAAGAACATAACTCATAAGTAAATAATAAAGATTTTGATGATTCCTCAAAGAAAACCAGAAGAAAAACAATGCTTACATGTTACACGTTCTGGAATCAATTGTAACAGAGATAATATATTTTCCAAATATATATATAAAACAAAACAAAACAACATCCAGTAGAAACAGAAGAATAGCCTCACATAAATTTTCACAAAAAACTTTTATTTCAAACGTAATAGAATAGAATCCCAAAGAGAGAGATAAGAAATGCTGCTCATCAACCAACCAGACTAATAGCGCTTTCATCTATCATTATAATTAGCTAGCATTCTCATACAATAAGAATCCCATTAGAAAATGAACAATCACATATATCTCTGAAGATACATGAATAAATATAATACCTAGGAGAGATCATCATAATCTATTCAATCAAAACTGTTACACTTAGACATCTTTACAATTCAAATATCATATCTTTGACTAATTTTGTCATCACTAATCCCATATTATTCCATACACTAGCGAAAATCAATCCAGAAGAAATTTCAATAAATACATACTTTAGACATCATACCTGAATGAGTCGATTAGCCAAGAGTAACTTTTTCTTTAACCGTGACATCGCGAAATCTGAATGATCTTTGAATAACCTGGCATCTTTTCCAGAACTGTATTCACTTGCCAAAGTATTCTAAACTCTGACCACATTATTAGTTATTCTGTACTAAACTCTTTAGTCTCTCACTTGTGAGCTCGTTCAACATAAATATCATGAAATTTCATTATAAAATACCACATTGGTAAGGGGGTAAGGTCGTGAAGCCTCTAACTCGACTCTCATAAATACACACATATCACTTAGTATTCATTATCAACATAATATCTTCACAATCCTATAATTGACTTCAAGCTAATTAACATACATATTTATGTCACACAAAATTTTCAATTACCTTATTCAAACAAGTGTACTTAAACACACATTCCATAAATTTTGAGTAAGTTCACTAATCGCATTCACTTAATCAAACAAGTTATGCACATAACATCATATGAATGCCAAATAAACATAGATGAGCTTATCACAATATAAACTTTCATTTCAGTTCACCTTTCCATATTTCAAGAATAATTCCTATTGAATTATTGTAATTTTGATGGATACTCAAGTGGTATACTCAAGGTATACATGTCAACAATCCGTCAATTCATATTCAAAAGTGCCATTTTGGCACATATTCATGGAGCAGACTCTCGAGCCCCATGGCAATTCAGGCTAAATCCTTTCAATAACGCATGCCCGAGAGGGCTTAATTTAGGATTGCCGTTCCGGGCTAAATCTTTTTTTGCAACATTTAAAACATTTTACCTGTTTCATAAAAACACCATAATCCATCGAAATACAATGTTCAACTGGAACAATGACATTTTATCCGTATTTCTCAACTTATGGTTATTTCATTTTTTACATCATCATATACATATCATGAACTCTTATTCATATCTTTCCAAGTTTCGACCCATCACAAACACATTTTAAAATATCTTAGTATCACTTTCAGCCTTTTTGAAAATAGTTCGGTTGGAAAGCATCTCAGCCTCAACAAAATAATTTTATCAGAGTCGAGAATATCACACTATCACAGGTAGAAATATGGCATGTATAGCTAGACTCACATATGCTACATTAGTCTGAGAATCGACTAAATCATAGCTCTGATACCACTAAATGTAACACCCTTTGCCCATATTTGACGCCGGAATAGGGTATGAGGCATTATCGGACATAAACACAAGCAAACATACATTTTCGAGTCATAAATTTTCCATTCAAATTAAAACTTTTTATACACATTCATATCGTCCCTAAAATGAGCCTACGAGGCCCAAAACATACATTAGAAGTAGTTCGGGACTAAATCGAGAACTTTAGAAAATTATACAACACTTAAAATTTTTTTCACTAAAACAAGGGTCACACGCTCGTGTGGTCCAAGGGACACGCCTGTGTGACCCTTAGACATGCCCATGCTACAGGCCGTGTTTGATTTAGGGGTACTCTCTGACTTGTGCCACACGGCCATGCCACACGCTCGTGTGCTAGACCGTGTAGCACACACGCTAAGACACATGCCCTTGTCTCTGCCCGTGTGCTCAATTTTGGACATTCTATTTTGCAACAATTAAGGTGCAGGGGACACATGTGTGTCTACCCGTGTGGACAAAAACAAGGCTATTTAACAAGTCATTTTGCCACCCTCACTTGTACACATCAACACGACATCACATGGCACAAATTCAAGCATATAAATGCAACCAAACAACAACAACCAAGACAATAACATGTCATCTTCATGCCACTATTTATCAAGCTTAGAACTTCAACCTTTCCACACCAATTCATGCATGATTCCACATTCATGGTTAAAGCATATCAACTTTATATCTTTGCCTAACATATTCACTACATTTATTAAGCCCTACATTAAACATACAAATTCCACATTCATTAGGCATACCATAATCATATCACCATAGACATTGACACATATATAAATATACTTAAGCTTACAATCATGTTAGCCAATATGAGCCAACTTACATGGCCAAATAGCAAAACAAACCTTTGACAATCACAAGCCAACACATTGGCTACAATCATAATGACATATTTAACAAATTGACTAAGTCCCTATACATGCCATAGACTTAAAATACTTGAATTCATTTATACATAAAATGACAATTTGATAGTGTGATAGGATCTCTAGCGATCTCCAACTCGAGCTAGCTTAATAACCCTATAAGACATTAGAAAGGAAGGGGGTAAGCTATATATATAGCTTAGTAAGTCCGCATGAAAATAATGAGAAACTCTTACAAATATTTTATCAATTCCAACAAATTTAAACACAAGATAATACAAATTACTATAAATCTCACAATTATAATTCTTATTCAATCATAATATTTACTCTATCAACTTATAAGCATAACTTAACATATCTTGGCATTAGCCTAACAATCATATCTTTCCTTTGTAACATATTTCAGCAAATAACAATCATTTCAATCCTCATAGTATACATGCACATTAATTATGAGTATTTATATTTCAAGCATATACTTTAACATCTTTCAATTGCCTAAGTTCTTATCTTCCCATTTTCTCAAATCTGATAAATCACAATTTGCATGAATAAAATAGGCTATATCATAACTCAATTTGGCCCGAAAGCCAATCACATAATTGTCAACTGAGTTTATCATAAATTTCATACATCACAAGTATAGACTAATAATCACAAGGTTTTCACAAAATCATCCTCATGGAAATCATGAACTCACAATTTCATGAAGTCAATGCTTATAAACTTTACGTACATACATGTACCAATTCATTATTACTTACATACTCTTTCTCTTCTTTGACATACTCATTAAATTTCCCGTTGAACCATTTGGAGTACTATAGGATACTCGGGAATCATGTACATACAGTACAATACCAATGCCAGATTTCAGATATGACCTTACATGTAATCTCGTATCGATGCTAATAGCCCAGTTATGGTCTTACACGAAGTCTCATATCAATGCCATATCCTAGATATGGTCTTACACGTAATCTTAGTGACCCTAATGTCATGGCATTTGTATCCTATCTATTCCTAAGGTTCAACCGAGATTTACTCGCTTGTCGAAACTTTGCCAATTTCATCTGTAACACTCCAAACCAGGCCTAGAAGTTAGGCCCGAATCCGGAATGTCACATTAAAGGTACGATTCAAAATGATTTTGCTAATTAAGAAATTAAGGACCAAAAGCCCAAAATCTAATAGACTTATTAATTAAAGATAAAAAACCCATTTTATTATTTTAAGTATTTCGAAAACCAAGTTTGAACATAAGAGCTTACTTAGGCTTAATAATTAAATAAACAATTGATCTCAAAACCCAAAATAAATCTGAAGTCAAAACAGAGTACAAAGCCTTATAACATCTACAGAAAATTAAGTAAATAAAAACATGTACTTTGAAACAAATAAATGATAATTCAAGCCTCTTATAGTGTGGCCATCTCTGAGTCCTCTCCCACGTCGAGTCATCTATTCGGGATTACTTGAAACATTAAATTAAAAGGGTGTGAGTTTCGAAACTCGGTGTGCACAACCCTTGGCAATCAAATCACTTACAAATATCCACATTGGGCCTAAGCCCTATCAAAATGGTGGTCTTGGGCCTTATCCGATAATGACCTCATATCATATCATATCGAATCATTCGTAAATAAATAATGCAAAACCCACCCCAAAAATCCGTCTGCTATACACCATTTTCCTTCTAACCTTTTGACTCCTGTGGGGAATTCTAACTCGACCCACCCCTCCGCTACACACCAAGGGTAGCCGATTGTCAGATTATCAACTTTGCAAAGAAAGTCGCTAATCAAATATTGGGCTTAAAGCCTCCAGTGGATCCATACCATACGGCCATGCCATCCTGGATCTATACCATACGGACCATGCGATCCTTAAATATTAACACAGAGTCATCAATATATATATGTTAGGCACATAGCCACGGTAAACATGATTGGCACAATGCCATAATAATAGCACAAAGCCTTCGATATTGGCACAAAGCCCATAATTACGGCACAAAGCCCATATTAATGGCACACAGCCCTCGATAACATTATCGGTGCAAAGATGGTCGCTCGGTGGCTAAAAGCTGGGTGGATCCATACCACACGGCCATGCTATCTTGGATCCATACCATACGGCCATGCGATCCTCAAATCTTCTTCCGTACCATAATTCCCACCCATATGCATCCTAAGAAGAATATTATAGGAATGCATCAAACGCACAAGTAACATCCATAAACTTATATTCGTCACATAGAGGTATTTTCGTCATTCACTACCCAGGGGTATTTTCGTAGTTCTACCCTACAGGGGTATTTTGGTAATTTTGCAAATTAGGGGTATTTCAATAATTTCACAAACTGGGGGTATTTTGGTAATTTCAAAAAATAAGGGTATTTTGGTAATTTTATAAATTGAGGGTACTTTGGTAATTTCATAAATCAAGGGTATTTTAGTAATTTTATAAATTAAGGTATTTTGGTAATTTCACAAATTGAGGGTATTTCAATAATTTTGCAAACTGGGGGTATTTTGGTGATTTTGCAAATCGAGGGTATTTTGGTAATATCACAAATCGACGATATTTCGATAACTTTGCAAACTGGAATTATTTCGATAATTTCAAAAATTGGGGTATTTTGGTAATTTTACAAATCGAGGGTATTTCGGTAATTTTACAAATTAGGGGTATTTTAGTAATTTTGTAAATCGAGGGTATTTTGGTAAATTTGCAAATCGGGGGTATTTCAATAATTTTGCAAATCGGGGCACTTCGGTCCCTTTCGGGTTTTAGCTATGAACTTTGGCCCATCAACAAGTCTTCAAAGTGAATGTATGCACTGTAGGATTCCGAAAAGAGGAGGTGGGCCACTAGGCCGCTTAAGTACCAAGCTCTCCCTAGATCCAATCCTAGACATGCGTATGCCCATTTCCACACTCCAACCCTGCGACTTGTTCACAGACATGTTTAATTAAAATTAAGTCTTATGGAATTTACGAGTTGTTTAAACTAGACCTAAGGTCCATAAACCCTAACATACATGCCTACATCCCCATAAGCCCAAATCACTCCCTTACGGCCCATTAGGCCCAAATCTCAACATATGGCCTAATTAGGCCCAAAACAAATCCAATTCATGTATCATGCATGACTAATTCAATTCATATAACCAACCAAACCATTTCATCAAACTTAGCCTTAGGGCCCACCGAGCCCATTTAGCCACTTTCGGCTTTTCGACTTTGCTAATTTTGTGTGTGTAGTGTTTGTACACACCTGGTAACCACGCGCGCTGGAAACCTCTTAGTCACAAACCTATAATCGACATCACCTAACGATTAATCATAACTTAATATACACTTATCAGAAATCGAAACATCACCGTAACCTTACTGTGTACCTCACGCTCTAGTAGCCCTTCCTTCGCTACTATTGGCGATTATCCTTAGGTCCGCACTCAAACGCCCACCAAGGTATATTAACTCTCCTCATAGAATGCTCTATATATAGTTAGCTTCTCACCTTCCTTCTTTGTATCTTTTCGATGTGGGATCCCTTCGCCAGCAGAGTTTAAATCCAACTAAAACTCTTCTCGTCCAATCCGTAAAATAAATACTCCCTTGCTTGTCATGAGATTCGAACCTAGGCTCCTTTGCACCCTTAATGATGCCTTGCCACTAGACCACTCACTTTCTTGTGTCTAAAATCATGCACAACTAAATATAACCCTATGGTAAAATTCTAGAGTCCATTTAAAAAGAAATCCCAAAATGCAAGAGCCAAGACTTGAACCTCGAACCTCCTTCCTTCCTTTGTGGCTTCACCCTCTTGTCCTTTATGTGGCATCACTTTGCCACTACACCGCACACTCCACTTGTGTCATTTTTTTCCACATTTTATTCTTAAAGCCTACCTACTAACTTATTAGGTTTTATTCACCTAAACCAAAATTTTCCTAAAGCCAAAGTTTGAACCCGGACTTCATAGGAACCCTATAACCTTTCAAAATCACACACCTAATAGGTCCAACTATCACTAAAGCTGATCTCTTGTTCTAAAAATTTTAAACGCTCCCGTTCCCAAGGCCCAATGGGCCCAATTCTTTTAGGCCTAAATTCGGGATGTTACAGATCTACCCTCCCTAAAGAAATTTCGTCCTCTAAATTTCCAACTAACTACTAAACGCACCACTCAAGTCACACCACTATGCTTTCGCTGTGCACTCTAATTTAAGAATTTTATAAAATTAGTACTTAGTTCCACTTGTTTAGGGCACATGTCTTATGTAAGTAACAATAATTTCTTAGAGTTATTCCGCGGTCGAGAATCCACTACAGGCTTAAATTTCCTACGGGCTTTAGTCTCTAAAAGCCTATTTTTTAGTAGCCCATTATCTACACAGATCAATAATTCAAACAATAACAGAAAAACTTACTTGGCTCGACGTCCAGGGCTCAATGAACTACACTTCAAGAATCCTGCCAAAACTTCTAAAAAAACCCAAAATCTAATGCCCATTTCACAGCCCGACCTTTGCAACCTAGGCTCTGATTCCATTAAATGTAACACCCCAAACCTGGCCTAGAAGTTAGGCCTGAATTTGGAATGTCACATTAAAGGCACAATTCAAAACGATTTTGCTAATTAAGAAATTAAGGCCTAAACGCCCAAAATCTAATAGACTTATTAATTAAAGATAAAAATCCCATTTTATTATTTTAAGTATTTCGGAAACAAAGTTTGAACATAAGAGCTTACTTAGGCTTAATAATTAAATAAACAATTAATCTCAAAACCCAAAATAAATCTGAAGTCAAAATAGAGTATAAGGCCTTATTACATCCACTGAAAATTAAGTAAATAAAAACATGTACTTTGAAACAAATAAATGATAATTCAAGCCTCTTATAGTGTTGCCATCTCCGAGTCCTCTCCCACATCGAGTCGTCTATTCAAGATTACCTGAAACATTAAATTAAAGGGGTATGAGTTTTGAAACTCAGTGTACACAACCCGTGGCAATCAAATCACTTACAAATATCCACATTGGGCCTAAGCCCTATCAAAATAGGTGGTCTTGGGCCTTATCCAACAATGACCTCATATCATATAATAACTTATCATTCATAAACAAATAATGCAAAACCCACCCCAAAAATCCATCCGCTACACACCATTTACCTTCTAACCTTATGACTCGTAGGAATTCTAGCTCGACCCACCCCTCCGCTACACACCAAGGGTAGTCCTTGCTCCGGTACTACCAAACTTTGTAGTAAAGTTGCTAATCAAATATTAGGTTTAAAGCCTCCGGTGGATCCATACCATACATCCATGCGATCCTGGGTCCATACCATACGACCATGCGATCCTCAAATATTGACACAGAGTCATCAATATATATATGTTAGGCACATAGCCACTCAGAAACATGATTGGCACAAAGCCATAATAACAAAGACAAAGCCTTCTAGATTGGCACAAAGCCCATAATTACGACACAAAGCCCATATTAATGGCACACAACCCTCTCAGAATATTATAGGTGCAAGATAGTCGTTTCTATGGCTAAAAGCCTACGGTGGATCCATACCATACGGCCATGCGATCCTGGATCCATACCATACGGCCATGCGGTCCTCAAATGTTCCTCCGTACTATAATTCCCACCATATGCATCCTAAGCAGAATATTATATGAATGCATCAAAAACACAAGTAACATCCATAAACATATATTCGTCACATAGAGGTATTTTCGTCATTTGACTACCCAGGGGTATTTTCGTAATTCTACCCTACAGGGGTATTTTGGTAATTTCACAAATCAGGGGTATTTCAATAATTTCACAAATTGAGGGTATTTTGGTCATTTCACAAATCGAGGGTATTTTGGTAATTTTGCAAATTAGGGATACATTGGTAATTTCATAAATCGGGGGTATTTTGGTAATTTTATAAATCGAGGGTATTTTGGTAATTTCACAAATCGGGGTATTTTAGTAATTTTACAAAGTGAGGGTATTTTGGTAATTTCACAAATCGAGGGTATTTTGGTAATATCACAAATCGAGGTATTTCTATAATTTCACAAACTGGAGGTATTTCAATAATTTCACAAATTGAGGGTATTTTGGTAATTTTACAAATCGGGGGTATTTCAGTAATTTTACAAATTGGGTGTATTTTGGTAATTTTGTAAATAGAAATTATTTGGTAATTTGCAAATCGGGGGTACTTTGGTCCCTTTCGGGTTTTAGCTATGAACTTTGGCCCATCAACAAGTCTTCGCGGCTAAAGTGAACAGACACTATGCACCGGGTAGGATTCTAGAAAAGAGGAGGTGGGCCACTAGGGTTACAAGTACCAAGCTCTCCTAGATCCAATCCTGACATCGTATGCTTGCCACCTCAAACCCACGACTTGTTCACAGACATGTTTAATTAAAATTAAGTCTTATGGAATTTACAAGTTGTTCAAACTAGACCTAAGGTCCATAAACCCTAACATACATGCCTACGTCCCTATAAGCCCAAATCACTCCCTTATGACCCATTAGGCCCAAATCTCAACATATGGCCTATTAGGCCCAAAACAAATCCAATTCATGTATCATCCATGCTAATTCAATTCGTATAATCAACCAAACCATTTCATCAACCTTAGCCTCAGGGCCCATCGGGCCTATTTAGCCACTTTCAACTTTTTGGCTTTACCGATTTCATGTGTGTAGTGTTTGTACACACAGGTAACCACTTGCAAACCCTTAGTCACGAACCTACAATCGACATCACCTAACGATTAATCATAACTTAATATACACTTATCGAAAATCAAAACCTCACCGTAACCTTATCGTGTACCTCACGTTCTAGTAGCCCTTTCTTAGCTACTATTGGCGATTATCATCTGAAATCACACCCAAATGCCCACCAAGGTATATTAACTCTCCTCATAGAATGCTCTATATATAGCTAGCTTCTCACCTTCTTCTTTGTATCTTTCCAATGTAGGATCCCTCAGTCAGGAGAGTTTAAATGGAACTCAAACTCTTCTCGTCCAATCCGCAAAATAAATAATCCCTCGCTTGTCATGAGATTCGAACCTAGGCTCCTTTGCACCCTTAATGACGCCTTGCCACTAGATCACTCACTTTCTTGTGTCTAAAATCATGCAAACTAAATATAACCCTATGGCAAAATTCTAGAGTCCATTTAAAAAGAAATCCCAAATGCAAGAGCCAAGACTTGAACCTTGGACCTCCTTCCTTCCTTGTGGCGTCACCCCCTTTTCCTTTATGTGGCGTCACTTTGCCACTACACCGCACGCTCCACTTGTGTCATTCTTTTCCATATTTTATTCTTAAAATCTACCTACTAACTCCCAGGGTTTTATTCACCTAAAACTAAAATTTTCCTAAAGCCAAAGTTTGAACCCGGGACTTCATAGAAACACTCTAACCTTCCAAAAATACTCACCTAATAGGTCAAACTAGCACTAAAGCCATTCTCTTATCCTCAAAAATTTTAAATGCTCTCGTGCCCAAGGCCCAATGGGCCCAATTCTTCTAGGCCTAAATTCGGGATGTTACATCATCCATAAAATCAATCATACAATTCATGCAATAACAAAACATTATTGTAACATCCCTAAATTGGGCCTAGAAGAATTGGGCCCATTGGGCTTTGGGCACTGAGCGCTTAAAATTTTTAAGAATAAGAGAATGGCATTGTGCAAGTTGGACCTAGTAGGTGAGTGATTTTGAAGGTTAGGGGCTTCTATGAAGTCCCTGTTCAAGTTAGGCCTTAGGAAAATTTTGGTTTTAGGTGAATAAACCCCAGAGTTAGTAGTAGGCTTTAAGAATAAAATGTGAGAAAATGACAAGTGGAGTGTGTGGTGTAGTGGCAAAGTAACGCCACATAAGAGGCAAGGGGTGACGCCACAAGGAAGGAAGGAGGTCCAAGGTTTAGGTCTTGCTCTTGCATTTTGGATTTCTTTTAAATGGACTCTAGAATTTTGCCATAGGTTATATTTAGTTATGCATGATTTTAGACATAAGAAAGTGAGTGGTCTAGTGGCAAGGCCATTAAGGGTGCAAGGAGCTTGGTTTCAATCTCATGACAAGCAAGGAATATCTATTTTATGGATTGATGAGAAGAGTTTGAGTTGGATTTAAACTCGCTAACTGAGGATCCCACATCAAGAAGATACAAAGAAGGAAGGTGATATAGAGCATTCTATGAGGAGAGTTAATATACCTTGGTGGGCTTGGGTGTAGTCCCAGAGGATAATCGCCAATAGTAGCGAAGGAAGGGCTACTATAAGGCGAGGTGCACAGAAGGTTACGTGAGGTTTCGCCGATAAGTGTATATTAAGTTATGATTAATCGTTAGGTGATGTCGATTGTAGGTTTGTGACTAAGGGTTTGTGCAGCTGTTACCAGTGTGTGTACAAACACTACACAATAACGATATCAAGAATGCCAAAAGTCAAAAGCCAAAGTGATAAAACTGGTCTGATGGGCCCTAAGGCTAAGAATTGATGAAATGGTTTGGTTGGTTATACGAATTGAATTAGTCATGCATGATACATGAATTGATTTGTTTTGGCCTAGTAGGCCATATGATGAGATTTGGGCTTAATGGGCTGTAAGGGAGTGATTTGGGATTGAAGGGTTTATGGGGACGTAGACATGTATGTTAGGGTTTATGGACCTTAGGTCTAGTTTGAACAACTCCTAAATTCCATAAGATTTAATTTTTATAATTAAACATGTCTCGAAACAAGTCACCGGGTTAGGGTGTGGCAACCGGCATACGATGTCTAAGATTGGATCTAGGAGAACTTGGTATTTAAGCCGCCCTAGTGGCCCACCTCCTCTTTTTGGAATCCTACTTGGTATGAGTGTCTATTCACTTTAGCCATGAGGACTTCTTGATGGGCCAAAGTTCATAGTTAAACCCGAAAGTGACTAAGTACCGATTGTGAAATTACCAAAATAACCCCAGTTTTTGAAATTATCGAAATACCCTCGATTTGCAAAATTACCAAAATACCCCCATTTTGTGAAACTACCGAGATACCCTCAATTTACAAAATTACCAAAATACCCTTGGTGGGTAAATTACGAAAATACCCTTGGTAGGTAAATTATGAAAACACCCTTGGTAGGTAAATTACGAAAATACCCTTGGTAGGTAAATTACGAAAATGCCCTCGATGGGTAAAATGATCGATATGCCCCTAGAGGGCAAAAATGACGAAAATGCCCCTACATGTTATATGATTATTCTTGTATGTGATTTATGATTGTTATCGCATGATTATTATTGTATGTTGCATTCATGTGTTATTATGTTGCATGGGGATGGGATTATTCGAAAGGGGAAGTGCATATTGGACCGCATGGTCGCTGACAACCGTGGATCCACCAAGGCTTTAACCACCAAATATCTATGTCATCGATAAGTTAGTGTCACAACCTGCTACATAAGGAGTGTAGGGATGGGTGGGTCGATTAAATCCCACAGAGTGCGTGGTTGGACAGAGACTGAGTGTGGGTTGGTGTGGGCATTAATGCATTGCATATGTGGTTTTATTTGAGATGGGCTCAGCCCGATAAATATGATTTGTGACATTTATGGGTTAAGGCCCAACTGAGGCTTTTATGGACTAATGCCCAATTGCCACCGTTACTGAAATGGGCTTCGGCCCAAACTATTGTGATTCATGTTCTTATTGATGAGGGTTATGCATACTGAGTTTTCGTTAACTCACACCCTCTTTTTAATTTTTTTTCTCAAGTAATCTTCAGTAAGCGGTTCGACGTGCTGGAGGACTCAGAGGTGGCCACACTACGAGCAGTTTTAGACTCTAGTATTTTACTTATTTTTAACTTGGGTTAATATTTTGTAATAAGGCCTCTCTTATATTCTAGTATTACTTTTGGATTTTTAGTTTATTATGTTTTAAATCTACTAAACTTTGTATCACGATTTTCCAAAACAATATCTATTTTCAAAATATTACGCTTTCGCGAATAGGTCGCAAACATCACATTTTCATAAGTCAGTCATTTTAATTAAGTTTCCGCGATAAACAAAGTTTTTTTGGGTAATAACTTTTTAATAAATGTCGATTAATAATAAACAAACGCAAACTAGGACTTTAGCTTTTAATATCAAGAAAGGTTTTCCAATGGAACCATGGTTTCTCTAAAAGCACCCCAATGAAAGGTTTTCCAATGGAACCATGGTTTCTCTAAAAGCACCCCAATGTGACACGCCAGATTTAGGCCTAACTTCTAGGCCGAGTTTGGGGTATTACATTTAGTGGTATCAGAGCCCGATTACAAAGCTCGGACTATGAATGGGCCTTAGATTTTGGGTTTTTTTAAAAAAGTTTTATCAGGATTCTTGAAGTATGGTTCATCGAGCCCTCGACGTCGAGCCAAGTAAGTTCTCTGTACTACATTTGCTTAAATTGTTGAAATATATTGGGCTACTTAAAAATAGGCTTTTAGAGACTAAATCCCATAGGAAACTTAAGCTTGCAGTGGATTCTCGACTGAGAATAACTTTAAGAAAAAGTGTTAATACTTACATAAGACATGTATTCTAAACAGGTGGAACTAAGTACTCATTTCATAAAATTCTTAAATCAGAGTGCGCAGCGAAAGCATAGTGGTGTGACTTAAGCGGTGCGTTTAGTAGTTAGTTGGAAATTTCGAGGATGAAATTTCTTTAAGGAGGGTAGATTTGTAACATCCCGAATTTGGGCCTAGAAGAATTGGGCCCATTGGGCCTTGGGCACGGGAGCATTTAAAATTTTTATGAATAAGAGAACGACATTAGTGCAAGTTGGACCTAGTATGTGAGTGATTTTGGAAGGTTAGGGGGCTTCTATGAAGTCCCGGTTCAAGTTAGGCTCACGTAAATTTTGGTTTTAGGTGAATAAATAAAACACCCCACACCTTCATGAAGTCCGGATCTGGTATGTTCCTAAAGTGAACCGATTTCATTACTTAAAGAAAATTAAGTAAAATTTTTAGAAAATGTTTCAAAATCATTCATTACTTAAAGAAAATTGAAATTTTAGCTTAGATTGGAAACCCATTTTATTAAACTTGTAAATCCAATTTGATTTGTTACGTCCAAAATAGTTCTTAGCACAATATTTAAAAGTAAAGTAAAATAAAGAATAATCCATTGGGCCTTATGGCCTTATTACATCAATTAAAACCCAAAAGAAATATAATTAAGGGTACCAAATGAAATAAAGTCCAAATAAAATAAAATCTCCAAATGTAGCATGGCCACCTCAAGGTCCACCCCTCGGTCCAAATCACTTGCTCATCACCAAAATAATTCCCACAATGGGTGAGTCAATGAGACTCAATGTGCACACAATACTAACATTCAACAATTCAGCATTCATGTTCAAATCATCGATCCATATAAAAATGAAATTATGATGCAACCCAAACCCAATCCTATGGTCCATCCGCTACACACCAACCGCATTCGCCATTCACACCATGGGGACTACTAAGTCAACCTCCATTCGCTACACACCATCAAGGCATTCACCCATATCGTTGTGTCATTAGACACTATAGACAAATTATACGTTGTGTCATTAGACACTATATTCAAATATTGTAACCGGTTACCAAAATTTCCGCAATGTGACCGTAGTCAACATATTTCAGTTGGTGAGACCAAGTCAACACCTTCGTTGGTGAGACCAAGTCAACACCTACTCTTCCCCTTTCACATAAATCCAGAATGCCCCAAAATATATATATTGTGCATAACTTAATTTCATGTTCATATACATATATTCGCATGTTATAAAATAACATATTTAACAATCCTATCAGGAGTAGGAAACGTGCCTGGGTACTTTTTGCCACATTTGTGGTACATAGCCACATTCACATTCTTATTCATATTCATATATTAAAATAATAGCCATAAAATATCGAAGATTAGTAAGGGTACACACCGATTTGCTTATTAAGGTTCCTTGAGATCTCGAAAATCCCGATCTAACTTTAGATCTATTAATTCCTATATTCGCCCACCAAATAAAACACATTAATAAACCCTTTTGATTAAAACAAAACCAAATCCTAGTAGGATTTGTAGAGACTCACCTTTGCCGATTTGGTGTTTACACAAATCCTAAAACTTTATTTTTCCTTTACGATATTCTACCAACCTTGAATCTCAATATGGGTTAGTTTCTGGCTTTTTAATAATTAGAGAACTGATCTAGATACTCACATAAGCCTTGGCAGAATACTTTTAGGGGCTTACCTTATGGACTTCAAATCTCGAAAGTTTCCTTTGTCTTGAATATCTGTCGAAAATCCTAATATTTATAAGTTAGATCTGATCTAACTTTAATAAGTAGTAATTGGCCTTTGGCCGAATGTGTCTCACTTACCTTGGATCCTTGACCCCTTCAATTTGATGATGGCGAAACCTAAGAGATCATGGTAGGTTGACCATGAACAAAGTTAGGGATTAGTACCTGAATTTTGGTAAAAAGGAAAGAATAGAAGTTGATTGACCATAGATCTTACCCTTTTGATGTTGTAATTGACCGCTCCTTTACTTAGAATTGACAGGATTCGCTTTGATAGAAGAAGCAGAGGAGAAAAGAGAAGAAAAGAGGATGGTTTTTGTTCAAAGAAAATTCGACAAAAGGGGAAGAGAGCTATGAAAATTTCGCACACACTTAGGAAAGATGAGAGAATGGCCTTAATTCTCCTCTTTTAACTAAAATTGCTATGCCAAGAGTCCTTGACTTGGCCACCACTCCCCACAAGTGATAATATTATCATTTAATTATCACTTTAATTAAATTAGAGTATTTTATCCATCCTTTATCTCCTTATTTATTTTATTAAAAGAAATTCCTTTACTTAACACTTAATTAAACAAGTTTTAACCAAGTAAAACTCCTCTAATTCAAGAAGCTTGTGTCGTCCCACCTCTTAGCCTAGGAAGCAAAATAAAGCCTTCATTATTTGCTTCCTGGATGACTCAAACTCAGGCCCAAAACCTCTTGCATTTGGGCCATTTCCTAAAGCCTTAGGTGGCATCTTGACCACATTTCCAAGTCTGTTATTGGGTCAACTTTCATATACTTTATATTTTTAGGTCACTTGGCCCTAAGTTCCCTTTGGGCTCTTAAATTCGACATTCCGGGGTCAATTTTAAGTTTCCTAAAATTTTAAATGCTTGCTCTATATTTTCCGTGTTTCCAAAATGTTCAAGTTTCCAAAATGTTCAGGTTCCCCAAAATGTCTAAGTTTCCAAAAATGTCTAAGTTTCCAAAATGTCTAAGTTTCCAAAATGTCCATTTCCATTTCCATTTTCATTTTCATTTCCATTTCCATGCATTTCTAGGTTTCCAAAAGTATCAAAATTTATTCATAGTACTTGAAACTTGTCATTTCATACAATTAAACCGAAATGCATAGGCCCTATTCAGATGTTACGCTTCTACCCCTTAAACAAAATTTCATCCCCAAATTTCCTAACTAAAATAGTTGAGGGTATTGTTTGCCTCATTGTCTCCTCGACTCCCACGAAGCTTCTTCGTTTCATGATTGCGCCATAGCACTTTGACTAGAGGAACGGTCTTCCTTCGTAGTACTTTCACATCACGTTCCAAGATCGTAATCGATTCTTCCTCGTATGATAAGTCCGCCTTAGCTCCACCTCTTCAACAGATACCACATGCGACGGATCGGATCGATAGCGGCGTAACATGGAAACATGAAATACGTCGTGCATCTCTCAGAACTCGTGGCAACTCTAATTGGTATGCCATCGCCCAACTCGCTTCAAGATTTGATAGGCCCTACAAACCTTGGGCTTAACTTCCTTTGCGACTCATAACCTTTTTCCAAGGCGAGACTTTTAGGAATACTTGGTCTCCACTTCAAACTCTATTTCCTTTCGCTTAAGGTCTGCAGACGACTTTTGCCTATCGAGGCTTCCTTCAACCGTGCGTCTTAATTAACTCAACCTTCTCTTCGCTTTACGCCACCAACTCGACCCAAAACTCTGCGTTCTCCTAACTCGGTCCAACAAGTAGGTGTTCTACACTTCCTTCCATACAATGCTTCAGATGGTGCCATCCGAATCTCGGGCTTGATAGTTGTTGTTATAGGCGAATTCAGCTAAAGGCATGTAATCTTCCCAACTTCCTAAATACATTACACAACCTCTCAACATATCCTCCAACACTTGTATAACCCGCTCAAACCGCCTGTCCGATTGTGGATGAAAAGTCAGTAGTGAAGTCTAGCTTAGTGCCTAAAGCTTGATGAAGTGCCTTCCAAAATCGAGACGTAAACCTTGGGTCTCTATCGAGATGATCGACATTGGTACTCCATGTAATCTCACAATTTCCGCCACATACAACTTAGCCAACTTCAAGAGAATAATCCATTCGACTGGATAAAGTGTGGACTTGGTCAAACGGTCCACTATCACCCATACCGAGTCCTTCTTAGTAGGCGTGAGGGAAGCCCACTAACGAAGTCCATGGTAATTCTCTCCCACTTCCATTGGGGAATCTCGATTGGTTGAAGCAATCTGATGGGACTTGGTGTTCACCTTAACTTGTCGACACGCCAAACATTTCCCCACAAATTCACCACCTCTCGCTTGTGTCGCACCACCAAAATTGTTCCTTTAGATCTCTATACAGTTTGATGCCTCCGGATGCATAGCACAAGGGCTACCATGCGCTTCCAAAGAATCCTTTGTCTCAACTCCTTATTTTTCTATCTACGACTTTTCCCTTGTAGCACAATACTCCTTCATTATTGACACCATAATCCTCTAATCCCCTTGCATTTCTGCAGACTTAGTATTAAGTCATTATCACCAATCTGTCCTCTTTCACTTCCTTTAGCCATGTGGGCTCGACTTGTAATTCGCTAATAGACTTCCATCGTCATATAGACTTAGATGAGCGAACAAAGCCGTAGATCCGATACAACCTTCCGACTAGGGCATCGGCTACCACATTCGCCTTGCGGATGATATTCTATCGAGCGATCGTAGTCCTTGAGTCCTTCCACCACCACATCGCCTCTTGTCCTGATGATATTCTATCGAGCGAGTTTCAAAACCCACCTTCGTGTTTCAAGTTTAACTCCTTCGAGTCAATAAATACTTAAGGCTCTTGTGATCTGTAGATAATCGACCTTTCTCCATAAAGGTAGTGCCTCCAAACCTTAAGGGCGAAAACCACTGCTGCTAGCTCCAAGTCATGAGTTGGGTAGTTCAGATCATGAGGCCTTAGTTGTCATGACGCAGGTTTACTACTTTGCCATCTTGCATTAGTACACATCCTAACCCCATATGTGAAGCATCATAGTACACCACAAAATCTTTTCCTGCCTTCTATGAATTAACACTGAGCTTACAAGACCTTCTTAAGCTTTTCAAAGCTCTCCTGCTGCTTATTAGTCCATTCGAAGGGTACTTCCTTCCTTAGTAACTTGGTTAAAGGCGCGGCTATTGACGAGAATCCTTCCACGAACCTTCAGAATAGCTTCGCCAAGCCTAAGAAACTTGGATTTCACCACAGCACCTAGGTGGTTTCCAATCCAACACCGCTCGATCTTCCTAGGTCCACTCTTATTCCTTCTGCGGATACCACATGCCCTAAGAATGCCACCTCCCTAAGCCAAAATTCGCTTTGCTGAATTTGGCATGAAACTTCTTCTCCTTAACACTTCCAACACGACTCAAGATGCTCATCATGCTCCTCCTCCGGCTTGAATACACCAAAATATCATCGATGAACACAATGACAAATCTATCCAAATAGGGTTGGAAAACCCGATTCATCATATCCATGAACATGGCTAGAGCGTTTGTCAACCCAAACGGCATCACCACAAACTCGAAGTGACCATATCTTGTCCTAAAAGCGGTCTTATGGATATCACCTCCTTCACCTTCAACCGATGGTATCCCGACAGAAATCAATCTTCAAAACATCATGCGGCTCCTTTCATTTGATCGAACAAGTCATCGATCCTTGGCAAGGGATACTTGTTCTTAATGGTCACTTATTTAATCGACGGTAGTCTATGCACATACGCATAGTTCCGTCCTTCTTCTTCACAAATAAGACCGGTGCTCCCCACGGAGACACACTGGGTCGGATGAGTCCACGATCCAACAGTTCTTGTATCTGAGCCTTGAGCTCCACTAACTCCTTTGGTGCCATTCGGTATGGAGCGATTGACACGGGAGTCGTCCCCGTAGCAAATCAATCCCAAATTCCACCTCCCCGTGCTGGGGTATTCCCGGTAACTCTTCTGGAAACACATCCACGAAATCCCTTACCATCCTAACTCCATTAATACCTTCCTCCTTTCTACTTATCGCACTTACGAAGGCTAAAAACGCCTTGCAACCCTTCTTAACCATCTTCTCAGCCTTGGTCTGAGACTACATTAGATAAATAGTTCCTCCTTTCTCCGATCATTATTACCACTTCATCCTCCGGGGTTCTTAGTTCCATACGTTTAGCCGCACAATCCAACACGGCTCGGTGTTCTACTAACCAATCCATTCCGAGTATAAGCTCAAACTCTCCGAAGGGTAACTCCATTAAGTCCGCCAAAGTTCACTCCACGAATCTCTAGGGTACATTCCGAAAGATCTTATCTACCACTATAGTTTGGTCTAATGGGCTTACTACGGTCATCCGCCTATTAGAAAGTTCGAATCTAGGCCTAGTGTTTTCACTACACTACTTGCAACATAAGAATGGGTCGAGCCCACATCAATCAAAGCAAAGTAGGGTTTGTCAAAATAAAGAACGTCTGGGTTATTACGTCCGTGCGATTTCCATCTTCCTTCGGTGAACCGCATAAACCAAACCCGATTGTCTTGCATCAAGATTAGTATTACCTCACCCTATGTTCCACGGCCTCACGTACCACTACCACTTTACTTTCAACCACAACCCGTTGAAATCAGTCATCTCTACCTATGCAGCTAGCATTCGAACTACCTATCGACTCTCATCGATTGTTTGGGACAATCCTAAACATATGGTCCTTGGACCCACACTTAAGACATGCTCCTATCTTTTCTAACACTCACCTAAATGCTTCTTTCCACAATGCTCATAAGGGCGAATCGCACTTGTACCAAATTGTTGATTTCATGGCCCATCAACCCTAGGCCTATTGTAACCCTTTCCAGATGGCCCAAACCCTCTTTAGCCTTATTCTTATCCACTATGCATTTAGTAGCATCCTTAATCCCCTCGCCACCTTGGCCTTTTCCACTAACGCCGAGAATTCACTCTCCCGATGCGGTGCTATCAGCAGTCTCGGTGCGTCTCTCGGTCCGTCCTCAAACGGACACAGCGTTCATGCTCGATTGCCACTACCCTCGAGCATAGCGGCTCAACCTCAAGAATTTCGCCTCATATTCTCATGCGGACTTACTCCCTTGTACCAACCCTAGAAAAGCCTTCTTTGTTCATCTCAGATACCGTTCGCACATACTTCTTTTGAAAGGCCTTTTAACATACTCCGGGTCGATTTTCAAATGTAGTACCATCACGAGCGATTAACCACCATCGATCGCTTCATCGCAGAATAACGCCACCATCCCTTTCAACTTTTCCTCCGAGTCGGTCAAGCTCATCCATGATACGCTCCGTTGCTTCCACCAAGATTACACCGGTATCTTGGGTGCCACATTAGATACTCCTCGAAACATTTTTGCTCCATTAGCTCGGAGCCGTTCAGTACCGACTTTCGGTTCACAATTTCCACCCTTTTGCCGCCACCAATTCCAAAACTCGCAAAGACTGACTGCGACACAAGATCTTCCCCGGAGCCTCACGCTCAACATTAATAAATGGGGTGGTGGTGGCGGTGGCATTTCATTGTCGGACCCTTGACCCAACCTAACGGGTTTCGACACGGTCATCCTTCCTCTGCCTCGACCACGACGACCACGTCCTCTAGAGCTCATTTTCTAGTGTCGGGATCTCAATAAGAAATTTTATGGATTAGTTATTGTTCCACTTATTTATCGTGAAGGAGTTTTATGAAAAGGATTTAAGAGTGGTTCTTTCGTATTCATACAAACACACGTCTTTTCCATTCATTCATCCATCCATCAAACAAATATGAACTTTCGTTCATTCGAGAAATGTTGTAGTTTTTGTTGTTGTTGTTTTCCACTACCCGGGTATTTTCATAATTTTTTGTCCCATTGGGGCATTTTCATAATTTGTCAAAATAAGGTTCCTCGATGATTTTGTCAAAAATTATTTTAGAAACTTCAAAGTCTAGGGTAACTTGAAAAAAAGAAAAATTTCAAAAAACCGGGGGTATTTCAAAAATTTTTTGACCTCAGGGGTATTTTGGTAATTTTCAAAAATCAGGGTAAATTTGAAAAATTTTAATAAATTTAGGGTATTTTAAAAGTTGTAAAACTTTGAGGGTTCTTTTCGAAAATGGTTCCTTCAAAAATGGGGATGTTGCAAAAATTTTAGAAATCAGGGTCATTTTGGTAATTTTGTAAGTTAGGGGCAATTTTGTAATTTTCCATAAATCAAGGTATATTGATATTTTGCAAATTAGGGTTCTTGAATGTTTATGAATATTTCGGTAAAGCAGTTGAGTAGTTGAATATTTTATAAATCAATGGCGTTTTGGTAATTTCACCCCTAAGGGCATTTTTGTAATTTTTGCAAATCAGGAGTTTTTCAGAGAATGTTGTAAAAATAATTTTCTTAGATTTAAAAGAAAGTTTTAAAGGTTTGAAAAACTAGGGTTTGTTGTTTTGTTCTCTCTTTCTTTTTTTTTTAAAACATGGCTAGTTCCCTTTCGGGTTTTAGTCATTATGTTTAGCCTATGACCGAGCCCTCTTGGTCGTGGTGAACCAAAGCTACGCACTGTAGGATTCCGTGAAGAGGAGGTGAGTCACTAAGGCTGCTTAAATACCAAGCTCTTCCGGATCCAATCCTAGACATGCGTACAGGGGTTACCACACCCTAGCTTAGTGACTTAGCCATAGGTTTGTTTAGTGCATTAAGTCTTATGTGGTTTTGTGTTTGAGTAGTCTAATCCTAGGGTTCAAGTTCCTATCATTCTATTCTACATTCCATGCCTTTTCTACCCTTATACAGTTCATAGAATCACACATATAGTTAGGGTACTTACCGGTGGATCATGGGTTTGAGACTTAGGGCCATGCCAAAGCACCTTATTTTCAAAGAAAAATCATTTGGCTCGCTTTGAAAACGTTTTGGGCCTTAGCCCACAGTGCCGAGAGTTTAAAATGGGCTCGATATCAAATCAAACACCCACACCCGGCCCACGAGCCCGAACCAGGATCTGGTATGTTCCTAAAGTGAACCGATTTCAAAATCATTCGTTACTTAGAGAAAATTCGTAAAATTTTTAGAAAATGTTGTTTTGGATTGGGGTTAGATTGAAACCCATTTTATTAAACTTGTAAATCCAATTTGATTTGTTACGTCCAAAATAGTTCTTAGCACAATATTTAAAAGTAAAGTAAAATAAAGAATAATCCTTCGGGCCTTATGGCCTTATTACATCAATTAAAACCTAAAAGAAATATAATTAAGGGTACCAAATGAAATAAAGTCCAAATAAAATAAAATCTCCAAATGTAGCATGGCCACCTCAAGGTCCACCGCCCGTTCAATCACTTTGCTCATCACCTGAAAATAATTCCCACAATGGGGTGAGTCAACAGACTCAATGTGCACACAATACTAACATTCAACAATTCAGGCATTCATGTTCAAATCATCAGATCCATATAAAAATGAAATTATGATGCAACCCAAACCCAATCCTATGGTCCATTCGCTACACACCACCCGTACCTGCCATTCACACCATGGGGACTACTAAGTCAACCCTTTATCCGCTACACACCATCGAAGGCATTCGCCCATATACGTTGTGTCATTAGACACTATAGACAAATTTATACGTTGTGTCATTAGACACTATATTCAAATATTGTAACCGAAGTTACCAAAATTTTCGCAATGTGACCGTAGTCAACATATTTCGTTGGTGAGACCGAAGTCAACACCTTCGTTGGTGAGACCGAAGTCAACACCTACTCTTCCCCTTTCACATAAATCCCGAATGCCCCAAAAATATATATATTGTGCATAACTTAATTTCATGTTCATATACATATATTCGCATGTTATAAAATAACATATTTAACAATCCTATCAGGAGTAGGAAACGTACCTGGGTACTTTTTGCCACATTTGTGGTACATAGCCACATTCACATTCTTATTCATATTCATATATTAAAATAATAGCCATAAAATATCGAAGGTTAGTAAGGGTACACACCTGATTTGCTTATTAAGGTTCCTTGAGATCTCGAAAATCCCGATCTAACTTTAGATCTATTAATTCCTATATTCGGCCCACCAAATAAAACACATTAATAAACCCTTTTGGCTTAAAACAAAACCAAATCCTAGTAGGATTTGTAGAGAGACTCACCTTTGCCGATTTGGTGTTTACACAAATCCCGAAAACTTCGTTTTTCCTTTACCTGATATTCGGCCAACCTTGAATCTCAATATGGGTTAGTTTCCGGCTTTTTAATAATTAGAGAACTGATCTAGATACTCACATAAGCCTTGGCCAAATACTTTTAGGGGCTTACCTTATGGACTTCAAATCCCGAAAGTTTCCTTTGTCTTGAATATCTGTCGAAAATCCTAATATTTATAAGTTAGATCTGATCTAACTTTAATAAGTAGTAATTGGCCTTTGGCCGAATGTGTCTCACTTACCTTGGATCCTTGACCCTTCATTTGATGATGGCGAAAACCTAAGAGATCATGGTAGGTTGACCATGAACAAAGTTAGGGATTAGTACTGAATTTTTGGTAAAAGGAAAGAATAGAAGTTGATTGACCACAGATCTTACCCTTTTGATGTTGTAATTGACTCCTTTACTTAGAATTGATAGGATTCGCTTTGATAGAAGAAACAGAGGAGAAAAGAGAAGAAAAGAGGATGGTTTTGTTCAAAGAAAATTCGGAAAAGGGGGAAGAGAGCTATGAAAATTTCAGCACACACTTAGGAAAGATGAGAGAATGGCCTTAATTCTCCTCTTTTAACTGAAATTGCTATGCCAAGAGTCCTTGACTTGGCCACCACTCCCCACAAGTGATAATATTATCATTTAATTATCACTTTAATTAAATTAGAGTATTTTATCCATCCTTTATCTCCTTATTTAATTTATTAAAAGAAATTCCTTTACTTAACACTTAATTAAACAAGTTTTAACCGAAGTAAAACTCCTCTAATTCAAGAAGCTTGTGCGGTCCCACCTCTTAGGCTAGGAAGCAAAAGAAAGCCTTCATTATTTGCTTCCTGGATGACTCAAACTCAGCCCAAAACCTCTTGCATTTGGGCCATTTCCTAAAGCCTTAGGTGGCATCTTGAGCCACATTTCCAAGTCTCATATTGGGTCAACTTTCATATACTTTATATTTTAGGGTCACTTGGCCCTAAGTTCCCCTTTAGGCTCTTAAATTGACATTCTGGTCAATTTTAAGTTTCCTAAAATTTTCATGTGACTCAGATTTTCGAGTTTCCAAAATGTTCAAGTTTCCAAAATGTTCAAGTTTCCAAAATGTTCAGGTTTCCAAAATGTTCAAGTTTCCAAAATGTTCGTGTTTCCAAAATGTTCAGTTTTCCCAAAATGTCTAAGTTTCCAAAAATGTCTATGTTTCCAAAATGTCTAAGTTTCCAAAATGTCCATTTCCATTTCCATTTTCATTTTCATTTCCATTTCCATGCATTTTAGGTTTCCAAAAGTATCAAAATTTATTCATAGTACTTGAAACTTGTCATTTCATACAATTAAACTGAAATGCATAGGCCCTATTCAGATGTTACAATAAAACCACGAGAGTTAGTAGTAGGCTTTAAGAATAAAATGTGGAGAAAAATGACAAGTGGAGTGTGTGGTGTAGTGGCAAAGTGGCGCCACATAAGAGGTAAGGGGTGACGCTACAAGGAAGGAAAGAGGTCCAAGGTTCAAGTCTTGGCTCTTGCATTTTGGATTTCTTTTAAATGGACTCTAGAATTTTACCATAGGGTTATATTTAGTTGCATGATTTTAGACATAAGAAAGTGAGTGGTCTAGTGGCAAGGCATCATTAAGTGTGCAAGGAGCTTGGGTTCAATCTCATGACAAGCAAGGAGTATTTATTTTGCGTGTTGGACGAGAAGAGTTTGTGTTGGATTTAAACTCTACTAACGGAGGGATCCCACATCGGTAAGATACAAAGAAGGAAGGTGAGAAGCTAGCTATATAGAGCATTCTATGAGGAGAGTTAATATACCTTGGTGGGCGTTTGGGTGCACCTAGAGGATAATCGCCAATAGTAGCGAAGGAAGGGCTACTATAACGTGAGGTGCACAAGAAGGTTACTGGTGAGGTTTTGATTTAGATAAGTGTATATTAAGTTATGATTAATCGTTAGGTGATGTCGATTGTAGGTTCGTGACTAAGGGGTTTACAGTAGCATGGTTACCAGTGTGTACAAACACTACACACACGATATCGGCAATGCCAAAAAGCCGAAAAGCCAAAAGTGGCTAAATGGGCCCGGTGGGCCCTGAGGCTAAGAATTGATGAAATGGTTTGGTTGGTTATACGAATTGAATTAGTCACGCATGATACATGAAATGGATTTGTTTTGGGCCTAGTAGACCATATGATGAGATTCGGGCCTAATGGGCCGTAATGGAGTGATTTGGGATTGATGGGCTTATGGGGACGTAGACATGTATGTTAGGGTTTATGGACCTTAGGTCTAGTTTGAACAACTCTTAAATTCCATAAGACTTAATTTTTCTAATTAGACATATCTGTGAACATGTCGCTAGGTTAGGGTGTGGCAATGGGCATACGCATATCTAGGATTGGATCTAGGGAGAGCTTGGTATTTAAGCGGCCTTAGTGGCCCACCTCCTCTTTTATGGAATCCTACCTGGTGCGTAGTGTCTGTTCACTTTAGCCACGAGGACTTGTTGATGGGCCAAAGTTCATAGCTAAAACCCGAAATGGACCGAAGTACCCCCGATTTGCAAAATTACAAAAATAAACTTGGTTGGTAAATTACGAAAATACCCTTGGTAGGTAAATTACAAAAATGCCCTCGATGGGTAAAATGAATGATATACGACTGGAAGGCAAAAATGACAAAACGCCTCTACATGTTATATGATTATTCTTCTATGTTATTTATGATTGTTATCGTATGATTATTATTGTATCTTGATTTCATGTGTTTTTATGTTACATGGGGATGGGATTATTCGAAAGGGGAAGTGCAAATAGGATCGCATGGTCGCTTGACGACTGTGGATCCACCAAAGGCTTTAGCCACCGAATGCCTATCTTTGCCGATAAGTTAGTGCCGCAACCGGTGCTACATAAGGAGTGTAGGGATGGGTGGGCGATTAAATCCCACAGAGTGCGTGTAGGTTGGACAGAGACGCAGTGTAGGGTTGGTATGGGCATTAATGCATTGCATATGTGGTTTTATTTGAGATGGGCTCAGGCCCATATAAATATGATTTGTGGCATTTATGGGTTAAGGCCCAATCGAGGCTTTTATGGGCTAAGGCCCAATTGCCACCACTTGAAATGGGCTTCATTCAAACTGCTGTGATTCATGTTCTTATTGATGAGGGTTATGCACACCTGAGTTTTCATAAACACACACCTCTTTTTAATATTTTTCTCGGGTAATCCTCGATGCGGTTCGATGTGCTGGAGGACTCGGAGGTGGCCACACTATGAGCAGTTTTGGACTCTAGTATTTTACTTATTTTTAACTTGGGTTAATATTTTGTAATAAGGCCTCTCTTAAATTCTAGTTTTACTTTTGGATTTTTAGTTTATTATGTTTTAAATCTGCTAAAATTTGTATCATGGTTTTCCAAAACAATATCTGTTTTCAAAATACTACGCTTTCGTGAATAGGTCGTAAACATCACATTTTCATAAGTCAGTCATTTTAATTAAGTTTCCGCAACAAACATAGTTTTTTTAGGTAATAACTTTTTAATAAATATCGATTAATAATAAACAAATGCAAACTGGGACTTTAGTTTTTAATATCAAGAAAGGTTTTCCAATGGAACCATGGTTTCTTGAAAAGCACCCCATTGTGTCACGCCAAGTTCGGGCCTAACTTCTAGGATGTTACATCATCCATAAAATCAATCATACAATTCATGCAATAACAAAACATTATTGTAACATCCCGAACTTGGACCTAGAAGAATTGGGGTCATTGGGCCTTGGGCACGGGAGAGTTTAAAATTTTTAAGAATAAGAGGACGACATTAGTGTAAGTTGGACCTAGTAGGTGAGTGATTTTGGAAGGTAAGGGGGCTTTTATGAAGTCCTGGGTTCAAGTTAGGCCTTAGGAAAAATTTTGGTTTTAGGTGAATAAAACCCTGAGAGTTAGTAGTAGGCTTTAAGAATAAAATGTAGAGAAAATGACAAGTGGAGTGTATGGTGTAGTGGCAAAGTGATGCCACATAAGAGGCAAGGGGGTGACACTACAAGGAAGGAAGGAGGTCCAAGGTTCAAGTCTTGGCTCCTGCATTTTGGATTTCTTTTTAAATGGACTCTAGAATTTTGCCACAAGGTTATATTTAGTTGTGCATGATTTTAGACATAAGAAAGTGGGTGGTCTAGTGGCAAGGCGTCATTAAGTGTGCAAGGGAGCTTGGATTCGAATCTCATGACAAGCAAGGGAGTATTTATTTTGCGGATTGGACGAGAAGAGTTTGAGTTGGATTTAAACTCTGCTAACGGAGGGATCCCACATCGGTAAGATACAAAGAAGGAGGTGAGAAGCTAGCTATATATAGAGCATTCTATGAGGAGAGTTAATATACCTTGGTGGGTGTTTGGGTGCAGACCTAGAGGATAATCGCCAATAGTAGCAAAGGAAGGGCTACTATAACGTGAGGTGCACGATAAGGTTACGGTGAGGTTTCGGTTTCCGATAAGTGTATATTAAGTTATGATTAATCGTTAGGTGATGTCGATTGTAGGTTTGTGACTAAGGGGTTTACAACGCGCGTGGTTACCAGGTGTGTACAAAAACTACACACACGATATCGACAATGCCGAAAAGCCGAAAAGCCGAAAGTGGCTAAATGGGCCCGGTGGGCCCTAAGGTTAAGAATTGATGAAATGGTTTGGTTGGTTATACGAATCGAATTAGTCATGCATGATACATGAATTGGATTTGTTTTGGGCCTAGTAGGCCATATGATGAGATTTGGGCCTAATGGGCCTTAAGGGAGTGATTTGGGCTTGATGGGCTTATGGGCTTATGGGGGCGTGACATGTATGTTAGGGTTTATGGACCTTAGGTCTAGTTTGAACAACTCTTAAATTCCATAAGACTTAATTTTTCTAATTAAACATGTCTCGTGAACAAGTCATTTGGGTTAGGGTGTGGCAACGGCATACGCATGTCTAGGATTGGATCTAGGAGAGCTTGGTATTTAAGCGGCCCTAGTGGCCCACCTCCTCTTTTCGGAATCCTAGTAGGTGCGTAGTGTGCATTCACTTTAGCCACGAGGACTTGTTGTTGGGCCAAAGTTCATAGCTAAAACCCGAAAGGGACCGAAGTACCCGATTTGTGAAATTACCAAAATTACGAAAATACCCTTGGTAGGTAAATTACAAAAATACCTTTGGTAGGTAAATTACAAAAATACCCTTGGTAGGTAAATTACAAAAATACCATCGATGGGTAAAATGACCGATATGCCCCTAGAGGGTAAAAATGACAAAAATGCCCCTACATGTTATATGATTATTCTTGTATGTGATTTATGATTGTTATCGTATGATTATTATTGTATGTTGCACTCATGTGTTATTATGTTGCATGGGGATGGGATTATTCGAAAGGGGAAGTGTAGATAGGATCGCATGGTCGCTTGATGAATGTGGATCTACCGAAGGCTTTTAGCCACTGAACAGCTATGTTGCACCGATAAGTTAGTGCCGCAACCGGTGCTACATAAGGAGTGTTGGAATGGGTGGGTCGATTAAATCCCCACAGGAGTGCAAAGTTGGACAGGAGACGGAGTGCAGGGTTGGTATGGGCATTAATGCATTGCATATGTGGTTTTATTTGAGATGGGCTTAGGCCGTATAAATATGATTTGTGACATTTATGGGTTAAGGCCCAATCGAGGCTTTTATGGGTGAGGCCCAATTGCCACCATTATTGAAATAGGCTTCAACCCAAATTGTTGTGATTCATGTTCTTATTGATGGGGTTATGCACTGCTGAGTTTTATTAAACTCACACCCTCTTTTTAATATTTTTTCTCGGGTAATCCTCGATGGCGGTTCGACGTCTTTGGAGGACTCGGAAGTAGCCACACTACGAGCGCTTTGGACTCTAGTATTTTACTTATTTTTAACTTGGGTTAATATTTTGTAATAAGGCCTCTCATAAATTCTAGTTTTAGTTTTGGATTTTTAGTTTATTGTGTTTTAAATATGCTAAACTTTGTATCACGGTTTTCCAAAACAATATCTGTTTTCAAAATACTACGCTTTCGCGAATAGGGCGTAAACATCATGTTTTCATAAGTCAGTCATTTTAATTAAGTTTCTGCAACAAACAAAGTTTTCTTAGGTTATAACTTTTTAATAAATGTCGATTAATGCAAACTGGGACTTCAGTTTTTAATATCAAGAAAGGTTTTCCAATGGAACCATGGTTTCTCAAAAAGCACCCCAATGTGACACGCCAGATTCGGGCCTAACTTCTAGGCCAGGTTTGGAGTGTTACAATTATAAATACAATTGTAAATTGCATTATTTACATACAAACTTTCCTCGACATAAAAATGGCAAAAGTACTAAATCATCAAATACTAGTTTTCCCCCCGTTCTAGGTCTGAACCTCATTTTTCTTGATCTATAATATCACATTTAACTTATTCAATCATTATAAAATTCACATTACCCCAAAATCGTATTATGACAAAATTATATTTTTGCCCCTAAAGTTTAACATTTTTACAATTTAGTCCCTAGGCTCGTAAAATGAAATGTACTCAATTTCTTCAATACTCATGCCTAGTCGGACCTTATACATGCTTATAACAGTCCACAATTTTCATTCATTCACATTTTTACACCATATTTTATAACTTTTACAAATAAGTCTTTTTAGACATTTTCACCGAAAATCACTTAGCAAAAGTCGTTTAACAAACAACAAACATGCATTTTCCACCATCAAAATCAAAATGCTTACATGTTCAACATGGTTAAAATTTTAGACCTTGACATCTCTTCAAAGTGATGGTAGAAATAGAAAGATCGAGTTACAACGACTTCAACAATGTAAAGAGCATTAAAAACGGGGCTAAAACAGACTTACAATTGAGCTTGGAAGCTTGAAAAAACCTAGCGATGGTTTCCCCTTGTGAATTTCAGCCATGGGAGGAAGATGGACAAAAATTGGCTTCAATTTTGGCTTTTTAATTCATTTTAATTACCAAATTACCAAAATGCCTTCAATGATAAACTTTGAAAACATACCAAACCATGCCCATTTTTGTCCACCAAATTAACCAATGGTCTAGATACCATTTAAGGACCTCTAATTTAAACTCTCATTGCAATTGGACACCTCTAACATATAGAATTCAAGTTTTTCACTTTTTACAATTTAGTCCTTTTGACTAAATTAAGTGCCTAAACGTCAAAATTTTCGAACGAAATTTTCATGAAATCATTCCATAAAATTTTTAACCATAAAAATATAATAAAAATGAATTTTTCTTTGTAAAATTTGTGGTCCCGAAACCACTTTTCTAACTAGACCCAAAATTGGGCTATTACATAAGTCAAGGCAATTAGTTTCAAATGTTGTTGATATGATTGCCAATGATTTTGCTTTCAAAATATCTCTTTGCAATAATATGCCTTGTTGCTATTATTTGAAAGATGTCGATAGCATGTTAAAACGAATATCTTATGAAATGATTTGTGATGGTTCAAGTGACATAAAACCGCAAATTAAAGTATTCGTTGATGTATTTGGTCCAACTAGTTTTCTACAAGATTTGATTGTTTTGAATGATAAAGGATTTTCATATAGAATGCTTAATTTGTTTGGTTATGATAGTTATGTGAATTCTTTACATCTTTGTGCGAGATTCTCACGGAAGTTCATGCCTATTCGAATGAGATTTAAGAGGTTTGGTTGCTTGAATGTGTATGTCTTTAAATCTTATATGTTTAACATGTGTGAATTGTTGGTGAAAGAGACACTTTTGCTACATTTGTGAACGAGTGATCAAAAGTGCGTGTTTAAACTCGGAGCTTGTTAAAAGTAACATATGCTAACCTCATTCTTAATGCGTTTATGGATGATTATTTATGCAAATTGGTGAATTTTATGCTCCTAATCCTTTGAATTCATGTTTCTATTCTTAGAAGAGCATTTAGGAGTGAAAGTAGCAAAAAAGGAGCAAAACTCAAATAAATAGAGCTGGTTTTAGGAGCCACACTGCTTGGGCCTTCCCACACAGGCTAGACATATGGCCATGTGCCAGGTCGTGTCGATTTCACAACTTGCTTCCTAAACACATAGAAAAGAGTAATTTTTAGGCTTTCTAGGCATGCTAAAGTCTGTAAATACCAAATAGAAGAAGAGAATAGGGGACAAAAAGAGAATATCGAAGAAAACAACTCGAAAAACACTATTGGAGCCAACACTGAAGTAGATTTTTATCAAGATTAAATGCCTCCTTTTAATTTCTCTTGAAGTTTTTATGAGTTTCTTTATTTTATGTGGTTATTCTGACTTTAAGATGTTTTCATTTACAATTATGGACTAATTCCCTAGATACCTAAGGAAGATGAACCCTATGATGAATTCTATTATTTGATTTCTATTTTATGAGATAAATACTTGATTCTTGTTCTTAGTTATGTGAACTTCTCTCTTGTTTTAATATTTTCGAGGTATTAATTCATGTTTAATATGCTTAATCAAAGGAGAAAAAGTCCTGTTTAATAGTAGATCTAGCATAATTGAGTGGAGTTACATGCAATCCTATAAATAGGATGACATAAATCTACCGGATTAGAGTCAAATCTAATAGGGGAATCCATAGATCAAGTTAAGGCGACAAGAGGGGTTTTAATTAGAAAGAGATTTCAATTAATCAACCTAGAGTCAGTTGTTCTTACTCTCGAAAGAGATTTTAGCATAATTTAGGGATTTTTACATATCAAGGTACCAAGTGAATAAATCGTTTAATTTAGATTCATAATAATAGATGAAGTCTAGGCAGATTCTTTCCTGGGTATTATCTCTCTCATTGGTTATCTTTCGGTTATTTTCTTGATTTATTTTCTATTGAGTTCTTAGTTAAATTAATTTAGTAAACATTACTTTAAAACAATCACTCCAAATAGTAGGCTAAACAATTGGAAAATAGTAATTACTAATACTTTTAGTTCTTGTGGATACGATATCTTTACTCAACGTAGCTATACTATTTATCGATAGGTGCACTTGCCTTTGTCGTATTTTTAGTTAGTTTCGTGACACACATCAAGTTTTTGGCGTTGTTACCGGGGGCTGAAATATTAGGAACACTTGATTTTTTTTTAATTTAGACATTTTTATTTTTTTGTTTTATTTTTTATTTTTAATTTAATTTTTACATTCTAATTTTTCTTTTGTTTTCTTTTGGTGGGTTCTTTTGGTTTATGACTAGAAGAAACCTGTCAGGACCATTTCTTTTCGATAGTGAAATTGAAAGTATTGCTCGTAAAAATTGTAGAAAAGCAAGGCAGAGTCTTCAGAATATAGTAGACGAACAAGAAGACAACATTATTATTGAGGAGATGGGTGATAATCAAAATATTCAGCTACCTCCTACATCTCTTGTTACTCGTGCTATGTACGATTATTTCAAGCCCACTCTAACTGGGGTTGAATCTAGTATTGTGAGACCTACCATTGTGGCGAATAATTTCAAACTGAAGTTGAACACAATTTAGATGGTTACGATAGTATGTTCAATTCGATGGTTAGCAAGATGAAAACCCAAATACTCATTTGGCCAATTTCTTAGAAATTTGCAACACTTTCAAGATTAATGGCGCCACTGATGACGTTATTTGCTTACGGTTGTTCCCTTTCTCGTTGAGGAATAAAGAAAAATAGTGGTTAAACTCTTTACCAAGAAGTTCATTCACTAGATGGGCTCAAATAACCGCGAAGTTTCTCTTAAAGTACTTCCCATTGGCTAAAACAACCAAGTTGAGGAATGACATCTCTTCTTTTGTTCAGATCAATATAGAGACTTTATATGATGCATGGGAAAGATATAAAGACTTATTGAGAAGGTGTCCTCATCATGGGTTACCTTTATGGTTGCCAGTTCAAACCATTTATAACAGTTTGAATCCCTCGACTAGGTAGTTAATTAATGTAGCACCTGGTGGAACACCAAAAAATAAAACATTCGAGGTAACTTATGAGTTTATTGAGGAGATGACACTGAATAATTATCAGTGGCAAGTCATGAGGACAAAACTGATAAAAGCAGCCGATGGTTTTAATCTAAATGCAGTCACCATGTTATCAAACCAAGTAGAATTGCTAAATAAGAAAGTTGATGGTTTCTATCTTTTTACGCAGGTAAATCCGGTGATGCAGTGCAATACAAAATGAGAAGGAATGAATAATCTAGAATATTTACCCTTCGGTCCTAGAATAGAGAATGAGCAAATCAATTACATGGGTAATAATTCTAGATCTCAAAATAACCCTTATAGTAATAGCAATAATGCAGGTTGGAAGAACCATCCCAATTTCTCTTGCGGTGGTCAAGGAAATCAGAGAGCACAACCCCCTCCAAGCTTCCAACAATCTTATCAGCAAGAGAAAAAGTCGAACATTGAAGAGATGTTGACAAAATTTATCTCGGCGTCAAAAAATCATTTTTAGAACACTAAAACAACACTGAAAAATTAGCAAGCATCAATTCAAGGACTCGAAAACCAAATAGGACAGCTTGCTAAACTAATTTCGGAAAAGCCAAAAGGTAGCTTGCCTAGCAAGACTAAACTTAACCTTAGGGAGTATGTAACACCCCAAACCCAGCCCAAACACCACTATTGGATCTGGCATGTCACTTGAAAGGAATTTTATAAAATATCGCGAACTTCAGAAAATTCTGAGTTATTTTTGAAACTCCAAGTTTAGTGGTTCAATTGAGAACTCGTTATTCATTTAAGGAAAAACCTAATTAGCTAAATCCTTAGGTTTAGATGACATTTGAAAACACTTGTTATTACATTTGATCAAGCTAGAGGGTTGTCATAAGAAGAATCTGTTTGTAAACTCGGTATTTAAGTTGCATGAAAAACTTTATTTGCATTTTGTAAAAACATCATATCAGTTATCTTGTATTTAAAGCGTCCAAAATTTAAAACTAAAATTTTAAACCAAATTAATAGTGGCCTTATGTAACACCTCAAACCCGGCCCATACGTCATTACTGGATCTGGTATGCTACGGGTTTAATTCTTGAAAACTTTGCTTTGATGGGTTTTGAAAATTTCAGTTTATTTAGTCATTAATTGAAAAAAAAAACTTAAACTTTTATGTTGAGTGGATTTGAAAAGCCCATTTATCACTCCATTTTATTATTAAGACTTTGGGCACACATAGGTTTATAAACATGTGACATATTAAAGTAAAATAAAGTAAAACAAGTAACAAATAAATTGGAAACCTAAGTGACGGGGCCTTATTACAACAATATTCCCAAAAAAAAAAACAATAATAATAATCCATAATGATAATGAAAGTCTTGATATCCCCTCGAGTCTGCCTCAGCTTTCGTGTCCACGGTCTACTGCTCATCTGTAGAGTGGGAAAAATAAAAGGGTGAGTTACCAAGACTCAGTGTGCAAAACTTGAAAACACTTAAAAGCCTAATGCCCACAAACACATTATGGGCCTTGGCCCGCATGCAATGGTAACAAAATATGTCATGCATCATGGCCCACCCCAAAACCTAAGAGTCCATCCTCTACACACCCCCGTACCAACCGTTACACCGTGGGGATTTCTACAATCAACCCTCCATTAACTACACACCACATCGATAGCTGTGCTGCCATCATATAGACCGATCGCTTACGCGAACCTCAGAAATACATTATAGTATTCTATAGCTATGCTGCCTATCATCTAGACCGATCACTTACGCGAACCTCAGAAATACATTATAGTATTCGACAGCTATGGTACCTGTGGCAAAGTCACGATCGCCTACGACCTTGCTCCCCTACGATAAATCCATCAATCAAACCCATTCCATGCATGCATACATACAAGAAACAAGTCATCAAGCCATCTAATAGATCTTATACTTTTACATGCTACGATTTACATAGAAAAGTTTCTATGGTTACGTACCTGGCATCCCATGCCTACCCCTTCAGGTAATCATGACATGCTCATCTGACCTTTCTTTTCGACTTTTAGCCCTTAGCATACATATAATATATCAATGCTTATGTGTTAAGAATCTACACACCTTATTATGGTTACGACGACACCCTCTATGTCGACACTGTTAGAAGCCGTCTGGTGCTATATCGCCTAAGATCTTGTTCGTAGTGGTCCACAACCCAGCGACCAATCTCGAACAATGGACACTACTCGTTTCTTAAACTTAGGGATTGGGTTTACGGACCCAACCCTCTCCTTTGCCTAATCCATATTTGATTCCATCCAAAAAGTCCTTGTCAGAACTACTATAGTGAATTAGGGTTAAACCATATCATATGAGTTAATATCTCAATTATGATAGCGAATCTTAATAGGAATCTAAAGAAATCCCTTACCTGGAGATCCCGAAATCGATAGGATACTAGAGATTAATGGTTTTGGCTTTTTGAGATCTGGATGATTAAATCTACTATGATTTCCAGGAGTGCTACCCAAAAGAACATGCGATTAACAAAAGAGTCAAACTAAATATAGCCTATCAATCTACTAGCCATTCGTCTATAGTCTCAAAACCGAAAGAGAAAAGAATTCGGTTCTTACCTTTACAGAGAAATCAGCACTTTAAGAAAATCCCAGTTTATGGAGAAATTGACACAAGAGGAAAAGAATGGAAAAAGAAAGTGAACTAAGAGGTTTCGACTTTTAGTAGAGAAATCGACAGAGAGAAAAAGGAATAGACAAAGGTATTCGATTATGGAGATGAGAAGAAAGTTGAGAGAAGCTACACCAGAAATTCCCTTAAACACTTCAGCCCCATCGGCTCTCAGTCGCTCTGGCACAGACTTTCGGGCTCCTGTGCCCATGCCTTCTCCAGCAACTCTCTCCAAAACCCTTAACATAGCTTGAGATACAGCATCATCTCCGGCCATCTGATCTTGAAACTCTGCCTCCACAGCTGGTGGCACTGGAACTTCATTCCCTAACTCGTGAGCAGACCCCACGGGTTCTAACACAGCCATCCTACCCCTACCACGGCCACGCCCCGGACGTCCTCAACCGCTTGTATTCCTTCTACCACTTCACCTTTATCTGATTAGAATTTTATGAATTAATAATTCTTTCTTCCACTGATTAATAACGGACAGTCTTATGGGAAGTATTTTTAACAGTAGTTCTTTCGAATTCGAATTCTATCTCCAAGTTCAATTCTCAAGTATGTATTTTCTAATCCTAGAGTTCACATTCAATCAATATCGAGCAGACCACCATATACACGCATCAAACATGCAAACAACATCCAAGAACTCACATTCATCACCTAGGGGTATTTTCGTCATTTCACTACCTAGGGATATTTTCATAACTTTAACCTATAGGGGTATTTTGGTAATTTCAAAATTTGACGGGTATTTTGATAATTTTGCAAACTAGGGGTATTTTGGTAAAATTTTTAAATGGGGGTATTTTGGTCATTTTGTAGAATCAAGGATGTCTCAGTAAATTTCCTCAACCTAGGGCATTTGGGATATTTTACAAAATTAGGGGTATATAAGTAATTTTATAAAAACAGGGTGATGGTCCCTTTTGGGTTTTAGTTATAAATTTTTAGCTCATCAGCAAGCACTCTCAGTTAGAGTGAACAACCACTACGCACCAGGTAGGATTCCAGAGAAGAGGAGGTGAGTCACTAGGACCGCTTAAATACCAAGCTCTCCTAGATCCAATCCTAGACATGCGTATGCCTATTTCCACACCCTAACCCAGTGACTTGTTCACAGACCTGCTTGATTAAGAAAATTTAAGACTTATGAGATTTGAAGAATTGTTTAATCTAGGCCTAAGGTCCATTAACACTATCATACTAATCTACGTCTATAAGGCCCATCAAACCCATCATACATATCACATCAAAGGTTAGAATACTTACCTGGGTGGATTGGGCGCCGGTAGACTCGAAGGCCATATCTCAACCAAAACTTTTCTCAACTTACATCACTTTTACAAATCATTACTGGACCCATGTCACAGCTCGAGTTTTGAATTGGGCTCTGATATTGAAAATGTAACACCCCAAACTCGGCCCATACGTCATTACCGGATCTGGTATGCTATGGGTTTAATTCTTGAAAACTTTGCTTCGATGGGTTTTGAAAATTTTAGTTTATGTAGTCATTAATTGAAAAAAAAGGAAACTTAAACTTTTATGTTGAGTGGATTTGAAAAGCCCATTTATCACTCCATTTTATTATTAAGACTTTGGGTACACATAGGTTTATAAACATGTGACATATTAAAGTAAAATAAAGTAAAACAAGTAACAAATAAATTGGAAACCTAAGTTATGGGGCCTTATTACAAAAATATTCCTAAAAAAAAAACAATAATAATAATCCATAATGATAATGAAAGTCTAGATGGCCCCTCGAGTCCACGGTCTACTGCTCATTTGTAGAAAGGGAAAAATAAAAGGGTGAGCCACCAAGACTCAGTGTGCAAAACTTTAAAAAATATAAAAGCCTAGGGCCCACAAACACATTATGGGCCTTGGCCCGCATACAATGGTAACAAAATATGTCATGCATCATGGCCCATCCCAAAACCTAAGAGTCCATCCTCTACACACCCACAGCCAACCGTTTCACTATGTAGGATTTCTACAGTCAACCCTCCATCCGCTACACACCACATCGGCAGCTGTGCTGCCTGTTATATAGACCGATCACTTACGCGAACCTCAGAAATACATTATAGTATTCAATGACTATCTTTGCCATCATATAGACCGATCGCTTACGTGAACATCAGAAATACATTATAGTATTCGACAGCTATGCTGCCTGTGGCAAAGCCACAATTGCCTCTCGACCCTGCTCCCCTACCAAAAATCCATCAATCAAATCCATCCCATGCATGCATACATACAAGAAACAAGTCATCAAGCCATCTAACAGATCTCATACTTTCACATGCTACGATTCACATAGAAAAGTTTATATGGTTACGTACCTGGCATCCTATGCCTACCTCTTCTGTGTAATACGACTGTTCATACAGCCTATCTTTTCGGCTTTTAGACCTTAGCATACATATAATATATCAATGCTTATGTGTTAAGAATCTACACACCTTATTATGGTTACGAGGACACCCTCTATGTTGACACTATCAGAAGCTGATATGGCTGCTATCTGCCTAAGATGCTGTTCAGAAGTTGGTTCACAACTTGGTAGCCAATCTCGAATAGCGGAAACTGCTCATTTCTTAAACTTAGGGATTGGGTTTACGGACCCAACCCTCTCATTTGCTTGATCCATATTTGATTCCATCCAAAAAGTCCTTATCAGAACTACTATAGCGAAATAGGGTTAAACCATATCATATGAGTTAATATCTCAACTATGATAGCAAATCTTAATAAGAATCTAAAAAAATCCCTTACCTTGAGATCCCAAAATCAATAGAATACTAGAGATTAATGGTTTCCGAGTTTTTGAGATCTGGATGATTCGATCTACTATGACTTTCCGGAGTGCCACCGAAAAGAACATTCGATTAATGATAGAGTCAAACCAAAGGTAGCCTATCAATCTACTAGCCATTCAGCTATAGTCTCAAAATCGAAAGAGAAAAGAATTCAGTTCTTACCTTTACAGAGAAATCAACACTTCAAGAAAATCTCGGTTTATAGAGAAATCGACACAAGAGGAAAAGAATGGAAAAAGAAAGTGAATTAATAGGTGTCAACTTTTAGTAGAGAAATTGAGAGAGAGAAAAAGGAATAGACAAAGGTATTCGGTTATGGAGATGAGAAGAAAGTTGAGAGGTTTCGGCTTTTGGAAAAGAAAAGAGAATAAAGAGTGTAGAGAAGGACTAAGAATTTTGGCACAAAGAATAGGGTTCAGATGCCAGAATTTGAATAGATACACTCCTATTTAGAGGGAATTTCGGCACTTACCTATCAAATACCGAAATTGCCCTCTTCTAAAAACCAAGACTAATTGACAAACATGAGGAATTTCGGCACCCCTTATGCCACATCAAAATCGATTCTTTCTCCCCTCAGAGTTGGAATTTCGGCCAACTCTGCTTACACCAGGTAACTTCCATCTTTTCTCCTTAATCTACTCATAACTAATATCAGCACAATTATATATATTATTCAATAGATAAAGCTCCCTATTTTTAAGCCTTGTTGTCGTCAACCTTACCCACCTATATGCCAAAATTTAGCTAATTAAAATTAAAGGAATTGGGCTTCATGCCCTTGAGTTTAGGCCTCCTCGATTGGCGCCACCTCCTTGCTCTCTAAGTGGCGCCATTTTGCCTTGCCAGCCACAAGCCCTTTTGTGTTTAAAACACATATAACATCTTTTAAGCCCTCTAGTGTCCAAACAAAAATTTAACCAAGGCCTCGGCCCAATCTAAGCCCTTTAGATACTCTAATTAACATATTGAACGTAATACACATCAAATGCAAAGGCCCATTAATTCAAGATGTTACAGTTCTACCCTCCTTAAAGAAATTTCGTCGTCGAAATTTTTAACTAACTATCAATTGTACTACCCAAGTCTCACCACTACGCTTTCGCTGCGCACTCCAATTTTAAAAATAAACACTCAATATACTACAGTAGGGTACGCACCGTTATTCGCATCTGGAGCATCGTCGTCCCCTTGGCGATGTGCTGCATAGACCAAAGTTGGCTGCCTCACATCGGTGTTCCTGCACCTCTGCCTTGTGTTCCACGGCCTCAACCATAACCATTACCCCCTCTGGCTGGACCGCGACCTCTCTGCGGTTGTGGACCTCCTCTACCAGGCTGAGAATTTCCCATCCTGCAGGTCCTACCTCATCTAGTGGTTGAGGATAGTCTCTTATCTGATGGTCCAAAGACCCACACCTAAAACACTTTCCACTGCCTACCCAACACTCACCTACATGGAATTTGCCAGATCGAGCACACTTCTGTGTCTGACTGGCAGCAGCAGGTCTCTTATCCCGTCTCAGCCCATCTGACCTAAGTCTTTTTTGATCACGCCCGGCTGCCCCTGATGATCCAAAATTTCTCTTACTTTCATTCCTATCTTTATCCCTGTTCAGTCTTTCTGTCCGCTTCACCTCCTCAGTTGTCTTAGCTTTCTCCTCATGCACAGCAAACTCCCTCTCTCACTGTGAAGCTATCAACACACGCAGATCGTCCTTCAGGCCATCCTCAAAACGAACACATCTCTCATGCTCTGTGGCCACTATCCCTCGAGTATAACGGATAAGGCGTAGGAATCCTGCTTCATATTCCGCCACCGACCTACTTCCCTGAACCAGATTCAGGAATGCTCTATGTTGCGCATCCACATAACTCATTCCAATATACTTACTTTGGAATGCCGCCTTGAAGTAATCCCAGGTGATATGGTCAGCTATGATACCTTTCTTAACCGTAAGCCACCATTGATAAGCTTTGTCTCGAAGAAGAGACACCACTCCCTTCACTTCATCTTTATCAATAAAGTCGAGATCATCCATTATCTGCTCCATTGCTTCCAACCAGTACTCCACAGTACTAGGAGCTACACCAGAAATTCCCCTGAACACTTCAGCCCCATTGGCTCTCGCTCTCAACAAGCGCTCACACGCACTTCTTAGGGCTCCTGTGCCCATACCTTCTCCAGCAACTCTCTCCAAAACCCTTAACATAGCCTGAGATACAGCATCATCTCTGGCCATCTGATCTTGAAACTCTGCCTCCACAGTTGGTGGCACTAGAACTTCATTCTCTAACTCGTGACCAGACCCCATGGGTTCTGACACAGCCATCCTACCCCTACCACGGCCACACCCCGGACGTCCTCAATCACTTGTATTCATTCTACCGCTTCGCCTTTATCTGATTAGAATTTTATGAATTAATAATTCTTTCTTCCACTGATTAATAACGGACAGTCTTATGGGAAATAGTTTTAACAGTAGTTCTTTCGAATTCGAATTCTATCTACAAGTTCAATTCTCAAGTATGTATTTTCTAATTCTAGAGTTCACATTCAATCAACATCAAGCAGAGCACCATATACACGCATCAAACACGCAAACAACATCCAAGAACTCACATTCATCACCTAGGGGTATTTTCGTCATTTCATTACATAAGGGTATTTTAGTAATTTTAACTTATAAGGGTATTTTGGTAATTTTCCAAAATATGGTATATTGGTGATTTTACAAAATAGGGATATTTTGGTAATTTTAAAAATTCGATGGGTATTCCGGTCATTTTGCAAACTAGGGGTATTTTGGTAAAATTTTTAAATGAGGGTATTTTGGTCATTTTACAAAATCAAGGATGTCTCAGTAAATTTCCTCAACCTAGGGCATTTGGGATATTTTACAAAATCAGGGGTATATAAGCAATTTTATAAAAACAGGGTGATGGTCCCTTTCGGGTTTTAGTTATAAATTTTTAGCTCATCAGCAAACCCTCTCGGTTAGAGTGAACAACCACTACGCACCAGGTAGGATTCCAGAGAAGAGGAGGTGAGTCACTAGGACCGCTTAAATATCAAGCTCTCCTAGATCCAATCCTAGACATGCGTATGCCTGTTTCCACACCCTAACCCTGTGACTTGTTCACAGACCTGCTTAATTAAGAAAATTTAAGTCTTATGAGATTTGATGAATTGTTTAATCTAGGCCTAAGGTCCATTAACACTATCATACTAATCTACGTCCATAAGGCCCATCAAACCCATCATACATATCACATCAAAGGTTAGAATACTTACCTAAGTGGATCGGGCGTCGGTAGACTCGAAGGCCATATCTCAACCAAAACTTTTCTCAACTTACATCACTTTTACAAATCATTACTAGACCCATGTCACAGCTCGAGTTTTGAATTGGGCTCTAATACCGAAAATGTAACACCCAAACTCGGCCCATACGTCATTACCGGATCTGGTATGCTACGGGTTTAATTCTTGAAAACTTTGCTTCGATGGGTTTTGAAAATTTCAGTTTATTTAGTCATTAAATGAAAAAAAAAGAAACTTAAACTTTTATGTTGAGTGGATTTGAAAAGCCCATTTATCACTCCATTTTATTATTGAGACTTTGGGTACACATAGGTTTATAAACATGTGACATATTAAAGTAAAATAAAGTAAAACAAGTAACAAATAAATTAGAAACCTAAGTTATGGGGCCTTATTACAAAAATATTCCCCCCAAAAAAAAACAATAATAATAATCCATAATGATAATGAAAGTCTAGATGGCCGCTCGAGTCCACGGTCTACTGCTCATCTGCAGAGTGGGAAAAATAAAAGCATGAGTCACCAGGACTCAGTGTGCAAAACTTTAAAAAACATAAAAGCCTAGGGCCCACAAACACATTATGGGCCTTGGCCCGCATACAATGGTAACAAAATATGTCATGCATCATGGCCCATCCCAAAACCTAAGAGTCTATCCTCTACACACCCCCGTACCAACCATTATACTGTGGGGATTTCTACAATCAACCCTCCATCCGCTACACACCACATCGGCAGCTGTGCTGCCTGTCATATAGACCGATCGCTTATGCGAACCTCAGAAATACATTATAATATTCGACAGCTATGCTGCCTATCATATAGACTGATCGCTTACGTGAACATCAGAAATACATTATAGTATTCGACAGCTGTGCTGCCTGTGGCAAAGCCACAATCGCCTCGCGACCCTGCTCCCCTACCAGAAATCCATCAATCAAATCCATCCCATGCATGCATACATACAAGAAACAAGTCATCAAGCCATCTAACAGATCTCATACTTTCACATGCTACGATTCACATAGAAAAGTTTCTATAGTTACGTGCTGCATCCCATGCCTACCCTTTCATATAATACATTTGTTCATACTGACCTTTTTTTTCGCTTTTAGCCCTCGGCATACATATAATATATCAATGCTTATGTGTTAAGAATCTACACACCTTAGTATGGTTACGAGGACACCTCTATGTCGAACCTTCGTCGAAGTCGTCTGTTGCTATCGCCTAAGATGTTGTTCAGAAGTTGGTCCACAACTTGGCGGCCAATCTCGAACAGTGGACACTACTCATTTCTTAAACTTAGGGATTGGGTTTATGGACCCAACCCTCTCCATTGCTTGATCCATATTTGATTCCATCCAAAAAGTCCTTGTCAGAACTACTATAGCGAAATAGGGTTAAACCATATCATATGAGTTAATATCTCAACTATGATAGCAAATCTTAATAGGAATCTAAAGAAATACCTTACCTTGAGATCTCAAAATCGATAGGATACTAGAGATTAATGGTTTCCGGTTTTTGAAATCTGGATAATTCGATCTACTACAACTTCCAGGAGTGCCACCAAAAAGAACATTCAATTAATGATAGAGTCAAACCAAAGGTAGCCTATCAATCTACTAGCCATTCAGCTATAGTCTCAAAATTGAAAGAGAAAAGAATTCAGTTCTTACCTTTACAAAGAAATCAACACTTCAAGAAAATCTCATTTTATGGAGAAATCGACACAAGAGGAAAAGAATGGAAAAAGAAAGTGAATTAAGAGGATTCAACTTTTAGTAGAGAAATCGACAGAGAGAAAAAGGAATAGACAAAGGTATTCAGTTATGGAGATGAGAAGAAAGTTGAGAGGTTTCAGCTTTTGGAAAAGAAAAGATAATAGAGAGTGTAGAGAAGGACTGAGAATTTCGGCACAAAGAATAGGGTTCAGATGCCAGAATTTGAATAGATACACTCCTATTTATAGGGAATTTCAGTACTTACCTATCAAATATGGGAATTGCCCTCTTCTAAAAATCGAGACTAATTGACAAACATGAGGAATTTTGGCACCCCTTATGCCACATCAAAACCAATTCTTTCTCCCCTCAGAGTTGGAATTTCGGCCAACTCTGCTTGCAGCAGATAACTTCCATCTTTTCTCCTTAATCTACTCATAACTAATATCAGCACAATTATCTATATTATTCAATAGATAAATCTCCCTATTTTTAAGCCTTATTACTGTCCAACCTTACCCACCTATATGCCAAAATTTAGGTAATTAAAATTAAAGGAATTGGGCTTCATGCCCCTTGAGTTTGGGCCTCCTCAGTTGACGCCACCTCCTTGCTCTCTAAGTGTCACTATTTTGCCACCGATCCACAAGCCCACTTGTGTTTAAAACACATAACATCTTTAAACCCTCTAGTGTCCAAATAGAAAATTTAACCAAGATCTCGCCCAATCCCTTGGATACTCCACATTGAGATACTCTAATTAAACCTCGACATTGAATGTAATACACATCAAATGCAAAGGCCCATTAATTCAGGATGTTACACCTTTTACAACATAGAATCCCAAAAACAATTTAAAGATTAATAAAGTTTTGTTTAAAAAGAAAAAAACGTGCATGGCCACCACGTAGCCCTCTTCAGCCTGGTCCATTGCACTATGTACTACCTGGAAACATTAAGAAAAGGGGGTGAGTCAAAAGACTCAATGTGCAATTTCCAAACACCAACATTAGGCCCAAGCCAATTCATTAACCATCTAGGCCTTAGCCCTTTTCTCATAATCACATTAGGCGAAGCCCATTCGAAATCTGATTGGGCATTAGCCCTACAGTACAAAATAACAGATATTATATGCAAAATGATGCAAAAAACCAATCCAACCTAAATTTCCATCCGCTATACACCACCCGTTCCTGCCAATCACACCAGTGGGGATTTCTACAATCGACCCTCACCGCTACACACCGTCGATGGCAGTCATGCTGTAGTCAGCTACTCATCACCAAAATATGTGGCATAGCCACTGAAATAATGTGACAACGTCATCGAAATATGTGGCAGAGCCATCAAAATAATGTGACAAAGTCACCAAAATATGTGGCAAAGCCAACGAAATACACTGCCCCTTTCATTAATATCATATCCCCCATGTCCATGCAACATACGATCATAATAATGTAAATGCAACATTTAATGGTATACACAAGATATTCAGGGTATATGCATATTTATGTAGTGATAACACTTATCAAGTATTTTCAGAGAATAAACACACCTGGTGTTACGATTTTACCCTTTATGGGTACACAATGATGTTACTACATTTTTAGCTTGCAACAACATACATATATATAATAATAACGTACAAGGAAGGTGTGGGAATTACACAGCAGTAAACACTAAGAACTGTATTATCAATCCTGTTAACACCTTCACTCATAGGGATCACATCGATCTGCTTATCCAGCTTCAAAGTCGGCCCACAACCTAGTGGAAAGGCTCGAATGGCGAACACCGTACGTTTTTTGAACTTAGGAGTAGTGACTACGAGTCCAACCCCCTCCTTTACTTAGCTGGTACTCGAATCCATGAAAGAAATCTTGGTCAGAAGATCGGGTTAAGGCATTGAAGCAAAGAAAAGAAGGATATACGCTCAATATGTAAATATTTCTTACCTAGATCGACAGAACCCGAGGCTATAAGGCTTGGATTAAGGAGTCGATTGAGTACCTAAATTGATCGAAACTTATTATTCCTTAAGACCCCTTCGATCACTAACTAGATGTAGAAAGAATACGGGGATAAGGCCCCTCCTACCTTCAGCCAAATTGCCCATAGAATAGGATTAATGTCTTTGGTTTGGCAACCAAAAAGATAGAAGAGAGAATTGAAAGGGAAAGAGAATACTTACCATAACTAAGGAGAATCTGATTGAGAAGGTTGGGGAATAGAGTGACGGCAATCTACTGAGATAAGAAGGAATGAATGAGATGAACACACAAGGAGATTCGGCCAAAAAAATGAGAATTAACACAAAGAGAAAGAAGAGAGAGTGGATTTTGGCTCGAGAAAATGAGAAAATAAAAGATAAACTATCAGGATCAGAAATGAAGATTCGACAAAGAAGAAAAAATGAGATGAAAATAATGAGATGGTGTGGGTGGTAAGAGGTTTCGGTTTATGGTGATTAAGAGATGTGCAACGAATATGAACAAAAAAAAAATAAAAGGAAGAGAGAGAGAGTTGGGTTCAACTCTTGAAGAAACAATTGAGTGAAAGAGGTATAATGGAAAAAAAAGTGGTAGGAGGGTTCGGCTTTAGGTGATGAAGCAATGCACACACGTTACCAAAAATGCTAAAGAGTGGAGGAGATGGTTTCAGTTTTGGCTAAATGAAGAATGAACAATGCCCTTAGGGGTTTCATCTATTCAAAGAAAAGAATCATAAGTTGCCAACATGAAGAACACCAAATACTGAAAAGAAAAAACTCTCAATACATAGCTACTAATGACTTCAAAATTTGGCACCTACAATCTCCAAAACCGAATGCCACCCTTTCTCCTTTGACCGAATCCCCCCAACACCAATGAAAAATTCGGCCACCTCCTACTCCTCTCCTACATTCACTCCACACCCCACCTTTTTCTCATTGCCTACAAATCAAAATTTTGTTGACCAATTCAACACCCACTCTTCAAGGTTCCTAGCCGAATCCATCACTACTCCTCTTGACGCCAAAAAGAGTTCCCAAAATGTGAACTACACGACTCGAACCTGCTCCTTGATTGCTCCCTGTGGCGTCACTCACCTGCCTCTTAAGTGGCACCCCATTGCCACTTTACTACAATATTTTTTTCGTGTCATAAAACCCAAACTAAACTACTTAAACCATGACTCAGCTAGCTCTCTCCTAAAGTGCCCAAAATTGAAATATTAGCCAAGGCTTCAGCTTAACCCCGAGCCTTTCTTGGACCCCCAAACACACCAAATTAACACACCGAGCATAGCATACACATAGGAACATAATAAATGCAAAGCCCCTAATTTAGGATGTTACAGTTCTACCCCTTTAAAGAAATTTTAGCCCCGAAATTACCTAGTCAAAGAGATGAGGGTATTACTGTCGCATCGCATCGTCTAGCTCCCACGTAGCTTCCTCAGATCCGTGATTCTGCCATAAAACTTTGACCAATGAAATCGTCTTCCTTCACAATACCTTTACATCACGATCCAAGATCTGAACTGGTTCCTCTTCAAAGAAGAGGTCAGACCTTACTTTGATTTCTTCCACTGGCACAACATGAGATGGATCCGAATGGTAGCACCTCAGAATTGAAACATGAAACACATCATGAATCTATTTCAATTCTAAAGGCAATTCCAGTTGATACGCCACTGGTTCTACACGCTTCAATACTTGATAAGGCCCGATGAACCTGGGACTTAGCTTGCCTTTCTATCCAAACCTCATCACTTTCTTCCATGGTAAAACTTTTAAGAAAACCCGATCACCAATTGCAAACTCTATTTCCTTCCGCTTCAGATCTGCATACGACTTTTGCCTGTCGGAGGCTTCTTTCAACCGAGTCCAAATTAACTTAACTTTCTCTTCTATTTTTGAAATCAAATTTGGACCTAACAACTGTCACCCAATTCTTTTTAGCAAGTAGGAGTACGACACCTCCATCTATACAGTGCTTCATAGGGCACCATCTGAATACTAGACTAGTAGATGTTGTTGTATGCAAATTCTGCCAACGATAAAAACTCTTACCAACTACCCCTAAAATCAATGACACAACCTCTCAACATATCCTCCAAGATCTGAATTACCCTCTCAGACTGACCATTAGGCTGTGGATGAAAAGCTGTGCTGAAGTCTAGCCTTGTACCCAATGCCTGATGCAGCGTCTTCCAAAAACGTGATGTAAACCTGGGGTCCCTATCTAATATGATCGACACTTTGGTACCCCCTCACAACCTCACAATCTACGCTTAGCTAGCTGACAGTCAACACGAACACTTCTATAGAGAATAGTCAACACGAACAGGTATGAAATAGGTGGACTTTGTCAATCGATCCACAATCACCCATACCGAATCTTTCTTAGTAGGCGTAAGAGGTAGCCCACTAACAAAGTCCATCGTGATTCTCTCTCATTTCCACTGTTGAATCTTCACTGGCTGTAATAACCCCAAAGGCAACTGATGTTCCACTTTCACTTGCTGACACGTCAAGCACTTACCCACAAACTCGGTAATTTCTGCTTCAATCCAGGCCACCAAAACTGTTCACGTAGATCCCGATACATCTTATTCCCTCCAAGATGCATAACATAAGGGCTGTTATGTGCTTCCTAAAGAATCATCTATCTCAACTCCACATCGTTTGGTACGCAGACCCTTTTACGGAAACACAAAACCCCATCACTGCTCAAATTATAGTCCTCTACCCTACCATTCTATACTTGAAGAAGTCGAGCACTCAAGACATCGTCCAACAACTGCTTCTCTTTAATCTAAGTTATCCATGTTGGCTTTACCTGAAGTTCAACTAACAAACTCCCATCATCATATAGGCTGAGATGGGCAAACATCGCCCTCAAATTTGATATTACCTTCTAGCTTAACGCATCTGCCACTATGTTAGCTTTACCCGGATGGTATTCGATCGAGCAGTCATAGTCCTTCAACAGCTCAATCCACCTCCGCTACCTTAAATTCAACTCATTCTGAGTAAGGAGATATTTCAAACTCTTATGATCAGTGTAAATAATAGACTTCTCCCCATACAGGTAATGTCTCCAGATCTTCAAAGTGAACACTACCATAGCCAACTCCAAATCATGCATGGGATAGTTTATCTCATGAGGTCTTAACTGCCAAGATGCATAAGCAACTACCTTCCCGTCTTGCATTAACACGCACCTAACCCCATGTGTAAAGCATCACAATAAACTACGAACTCTTTCCCAACCTCAGGCTGAATGAAAATCGGAGCCTCTGTTAAGATCCTCTTTAGCTTCTCAAAGCTTTCCTGCTGCTTGTCAGTCCAAATAAATGGTACCCCTTTTCGCAACAACTTAATTAAGGGTACCGCAATTAAGGAGAATCCCTCAACAAACCTTAGTACCCAGCTAACCTAAAGCTTCAATCTTCCAGGGATCAACCCTAATCCTCTCTGTAGATACAACATGACCCAAGAAGGTAACTTCTTTCAGCCAAAATTCACACTTACTGAATTTGGCGTACAATTGCTTCTCCCTCAAAATCTGTAGAACCACACGAAGATGCAAATCATGCTCTTCTTCCGTCTTGGAATATACCAGGATGTCGTCTATGAACACCACAACAAACTGGTCCAAATAGGGTTGGAATATCCAGTTCATCATATCCATAAATGGCTGGCACATTCGTCAACCCAAATGGCATCACTAAAAACTCATAGTGACCATAGCGAGTTCAAAATGCCATCTTATGAATATCCGCTTCCTTGATCTTGAGCTGATGATATCCTGACCTCAATTCTATCTTTGAAAAGACTGAAGCCGTTTGAGCTGATCAAACATATCGTCAATCCTCGGCAGCAGTACTTGTTCTTAATCGTTAACTTATTCAACTGGCAGTAGTCAATGCACATACGCATCGACTTGTCCTTCTTCTTCACAAACAACACCGTCGCTCCCCACGGAGACACACTTGGTCGGATAAAACCACAATCCAACAGCTCTTGAATCTAGACTTTAAGTTCCATCGCTACTTCGGCGCCATCCTATAAGGGGCGATGGACACTAGAGCTGTACCCGGAAGTAGCTCAATTCCAAACTCCTCTTCACAATTCGGAGGTAGCCTTGGAAGCTTTTCAGAAAATACATCCACGAATTCCCTTACTGTTCTAACCTCATTAACAGTCACTTCCTTGGCATCCAAAGCACTGATAAAAGCTAGAAATGCCTTGCACCCTTTTCAAACCATCTTAACGGCCCTTAACACGAAAACCACGTTAGACAAATAATTCTTTCTTTCCCCTATTACAACCACCTCTTCGCCCTCTGGGGTACTCAACACCATTTGCTTAGTCGCGCAATCCAATTTAGCATAATGTTTAGCCAACCAATCCATGCCTAAGATGAGATCAAACTCCCCGAATGGTATCCATCAAGTCTGCCAACTAATACTCCTTGAATCTCTAAAAGCACCTCCCTAAATAGTTTGTTCACTACCATGGATTGTCCTAACGGGCTAACCACAGTCATCTTCCTAGCAGCTATTTCAGATTCTAAAATTAAAGTCTCAGATACACTACAGGCAACATAAGTATGGGTCTATCCAATATAAATCAAAGCAAGAAATGGCTTATCAGCTATAAGAAATGTACTAATTATGACGTCCGGTGCATCGCTATCCTCTCGCTGACGAGCTGCATAGACTAGACCCGACTGTCTGGCTTTTGCATTACTGACACCCCTGCTTTGTGTTCTACGCCCCTGACCAAAACTATTTCCCCTTTCATCCGGACCATGACCTCTCAACTGTTGCTGCCCACTGTTCTTGAACTGTGTAAAACCCTGACCTATTGGCCCCACCTTATCCAACTCCTGTGGACAATCTCTGATCATGTGATCCTTAGACCCACACTTAAAATATCCCCCAGATCTTTTCCAACATTCCCCTGAATGCATCTTCCCACATTGAGCACATGGACTAAAATGACCCACCGTGGCAGGCGCCAGAACTCTAGCTGGCCCAACAAACCCAGGTCTTTTCTGAAAACCCCCAAATAATCCCGACGACCCAAAACTTCTCTTACTTTTACCTCGATCTTTATCCCTATTCTATCTCTCAGTCTGCTTTACTTCCTCGGATATTTTAGCTTTTTCGACTAACACAGCAAAGTCCCTCTCCCACTACGGAGCTATTAATACCCTCAACTCATCCCGCAGTCCATCTTCAAACCGCACGCAGTGCTTATAGTCAATCGCCATTATACCTCGGGCGTGCTTGGCTCAAAGTCTTGAAATTCTGCCTCGTACTCAGCTATGGATGAAACACCCCAAACCCGGCCCAAAAAGCCTGACCGGATTTGACATGTTCCTCGAGTAAAACTTTAGCAAATTCTCACTTTATTTAAGAAAAACTTGATGGTTTTGAATAAAATGAGTTAACTTAAAGATCGGGTTGAAATCAATTTAAATAAATTTGTATCTTCTTAAAACATTATTTTATGAGAAATTAATAAGTTAAAAGAAAACCAAATTTAATGAAAAATTTATTAATATTGTGGAAATATATTTTGTTTTCAAAAATAGTTTAAATTATTTATCAAAAAAAACCATTTAGTTATTTAATTAATAATTGTTCATGGCGAAATAAAATAAACTTCCAAAACACACTCAATTATACTTAGACATGCAACAACATACAATTAAATAAAATGCATAACCCCTATTTTTCAGGATGTTACAGTTCTACCCCCTTAAAATAATTTTGACCCCAAAATTACCTGGCTAGAACAAGTGAGGGTATTGCTGTCGCATCGCTTCCTCCGGTTCCCACGTAGCTTCTTCTGATCCGTGGTTACGCCATAATACTATGACGAGAGGAACCGATTTTCTCCGTAAAACCTTTACATCTCGCTCCAGAATTTGAATTGTCTCCTCCTCATATGACAAATCTGGTCTTAATTCCACCTCCTCAACTGGCACTACATGAGATGGATCTGACCGGTAACGACGTAACATTGAAACATGGAACACATCGTGCAATTTCTTTAACTCCGAAGGCAAATCTAACTGATATGCTATAGGTCTGACCCGCTTCACAACCCGATAAGGTCCAATGAACCTGGGACTTAACTTCCCTTTGCGACCAAATCTCATCACCTTTTTCCAAGGTGAAACCTTTAGGAAAACTTGATCCCCCACAGTAAACTCTATTTCTTTCCGTTTAAGATCTGTGTACGACTTTTGCCTATCAGATGCTTCTTTTAACCGAGCCCGAATTACCTTAACCTTTTCTTCGGATTCAGCCACTATTTCTGGACCCAAAATATGACGTTCCCCTAGTTCTGTCCAACACGTAGGAGTGCGACACTTTCGTCCATATAGTGATTTATATGGTGCCATCCGAATACTAGCTTGGTAACTGTTGTTGTACGCAAATTCTGCTAACGGTAAAAACTCCTCCCAGCTTCCTCTGAAATCCATCACATCCCCTTAACATATCTTCTAAGATTTGGATTACTCGTTCAGACCGTAGTCACGACTATGGATGAAATGCCGTCTTGAAGTCCAATCGGTGCCCAATGCCTGATGCAATGCTTTCCAAAACTGAGACGTAAACCTCGGATCTCTATCCGAAATAATTAACACCGGCACTCCATGCAATCTCACAATCTCAGCCACATATAATTTTGCCAATTTGTGCAAAGAGTAATCAACCCAAACTGGGATAAAATGTGTAGATTTCATCAATCGTCCACTATCACCCATACCGAGTCTTTCTTAGTAGGCGTGAAGAGGAAGCCCACTAACAAAGTCCATGGTGATTCTCTCCCACTTCCATCGGAATCTTTATCTACCAAGTAATCCGAAGGTACTTGATGTTCAGCCTTGACTTGCTGACACGTTATGCACTTTCCTACAAACTCCGTAACTTCTCGTTTAAGACCAGGCCACCAAAATTGATCTCGCAAATCCCGGTATAACTTACTTCCTCCAGGATGCATAGCATAGGGGCTACCATACGACTCTTGAAGAATCTTTTACCTTAACTCCTGATCCCTCGGCATACAGATTTTACCTTTGAAACACAATACCCCATCGTTGTTAATACCAAAATCTTCTAATTCCCCATTCTGTACCTGCCGTAGCTTTGCACTCAGATCATCGTCTACCAATTGTCTCTCTTTCACTTGACTCAACCACATCGGCTTTACTTGTAATTCTGCCAGCAAGCTTCTGTCGCCATAAAGACTAAGATGTGCAAACATCGCCCTTAGATCTGACACCACTTTCTGACTTAGAGCGTCTGCCACCATATTCGCCTTGCGGGTGGTACTCAATAGAACATCGTAGTCTTTCAACAATTCTATCCACCTTCATTGCCTCAAATTCGGTTCTTACGAGTCGATAGATATTTGAGACTCTTTTGGTCCAGATATATCATCGACTTTTCCCCAGTATAAATAATGTCTCCAAACTTTAAGAGCAAAGACCACCGCCAACTCTAAGTCATGTGTCGGGTAATTAACTTCGTGCGGCCTTAACTGCCTAGACGCATACGCAACTACTTTCCCGTCTTGCATCAGAACACATCCTAATCCCGTGTGAGAAGCGTCACAATACACGATGAAATCCTTTCCCGCCTCAGTCAATCAAAATCGAGACTTCAATCAAATCCTCTTAAGCTTCTCAAAGCTCTCTTCGCTTATCACCCCATACGAAAGGTACTTCCTTCCTCAACAATTTCAAGAAAGGTGCAACTTATCGATGAGAATCCTTCGACGAATCTTCTGTAGTAGTCGCTAATCCCAAGAAACTGCGAACCTCGATTCACGGACTTAGGTGGTTTCAATCTAGCATGACCTCAATCTTCCGAGGATCCACCCTTATCCTTCCGCCGACACCACATGGCCTAAAAACGTGACTTTCTTAAGCCAAAATTCACATTTGCTGAATTTGGCATATATCTTCTTCTCCCTTAAAACTTGCAACACAATCCGGAGATGCTTATTATGTTCCATTTCGGACTTAGAAGTCGTCTATGAATACCACAATGAACTGATCCATGGTGGTGCGAGCATTCCGTCTTGCGAGCACTGTAAGAAGTGTCATCCAGGCAAATTTTGGAAAAAAGTGGGAGTGTGTCTTCGATGCGGATCCCCCGAGCATTGGATCCAGGAGTGTCCTTGAAGATTTTCAGACAGCTACAATTGTGAATGATTCAGTGCTTAGATTAGAGTATTGAAATTGTGTATCTGCTTTAGTTGTTCAGCGTTTTGGGTGTGTGTATGAGGTCTTAGGTTTGATTTAGTTTTGCTTGAGTTAAAGTGTGTAGTAGGAGCATGGTAGTATAGTTCGTGATATACCACTATTATGTTAGTTGGAAATTTCGGGGACGAAATTTCTTTAAGGAGGGGTGAGTTGTACCACCCTAGATTTTGAGGGCTAGAAGTTCTATGTTAGTGGTTAGGGTCTGAGGGAAATGTGTGCTTTTGTGGTTAGTCTTGCGTGTGAGTGACAAGAATGGGCCTGCTGGTCTAATGGTTTTGTTGTGTGAAGTTAATCTCAAGGTTTTGGGTTCGAGTCCTTGGGTGCGCATTTTAGGGGAACCTTATTATTATGTTTTGTTTTTGGTTAGTAGTAATAATTATTTATTATTTATTTATTATTTATTATTTATTTTTTCTTTCTATTCTAGTTTTCTAGATGTTCTTCTCTCTGTTTCTTTTCCTTTTTCCTTTTTCTTTGATTCTTCTTTCGTTCTTTTGGGAAACGGTTTCGTTACGGATACTTTGAAGATTTTTTCTCCTCCATCATGTCGAATCAGGTGTGGGATTCAAATCTTGTCTACCTATAATTTTACGAATCATTGTTTTGGAAATAGTTATTGTATTCTTAACTGTCGATTTTGGGGTGTTAGTTAATGAAAAAAGCCTTAGGAATATGACATATCCCAATACCTTTTCGTCATCGCAAAGGTTGGGGCTGTGGCCGAAATAGCATTTCTTGGCTTCTTCCACGGTGGTTTTGTGGCCACTGGGGTTTCCACACAGGCATGCACTAGTTCACACGACAGTGTGCTTTTGGGAATTAGGGTTTTGGGTCAATTTTGGTGCCATACGGCTGTATGGTTGACTTGGGGATTTTATCATTTCTCACACGGTCGTGTCCCTCGGGCACATGGGCGTGTTAGATTAGAGATTAGGGATCAGGGTTTGAGTGATTTAGTACCACACGGCTTGGCCACAAGGCCGTATGGCTAATTTAGGGCTTTAAGGATTCCACATGGGTGTGTGTTTTGGACACATGACCGTGTATGGTGGGGCACATGGGACTGTGAAACCCTCACACGGCTGTGTCAGCCTTATACTCAAATTTAGTGCAAATGGACAGAGAGTTACACGGCCTGTCCCCATGGCCATGTCCCTGGTTTGCACGGGAGTATACATTAGTCACACGGTCGTGTTCCTCTTTTCACACTGGCGTTTGCCTCTATCACACAGCCGTGTGCCCCTCCTCACACGGGTTTTGATCTCCCACATGGCCTAGGCGTTACCACACGGCCAGAGTACATGGGCATGTGGTTTGAAGTCACTTGTATTGATTTTGTAAGCATTTCTATTCTGAATATGTGCTTGTGTGTGTGTTCTGACCCTTAGCTAAGTTTAGTGAGGGTATTCAAGACTTGATATCTGTGATGCTTGGGTGTGATGTATGATTTTGAATCTGGTCTGAGGAGTGTGCTACGTAACTGTTCTGACTGACTGACTGTTAATGTGTCTCTGATCTATTAGCTTGAATGTATTCATGCATTTACATTAAATATTTTAGGTTGGGGTGAAGAGAAGGAAGACTGTATCTATTTTGATTTAACAGTTTAACTGCAAGTTTATACTTATAGCGATTTATCGCACTGTACCACTCGTGCGTCAACTTTGCTATACTCTATTATCTGATCTGGTAGTTTTCACTGCAACATGACTGTATAGTAGATTACTGCATTGCACTGTACTGTACATATGTCAGCTTTGCTGCCTACCATTATCTGATTTGGCTTGTACCGAGGTCTACCACATTGCACAGTACAACACATACACTAGCCCTGTTGAGTATTATTATTTGAGTGGCTTAGTCCACATACGTGGTGTGTAGGGTTGGATGGGCCTTCTGAGGTCCTAATTGGTGTGATTGGTTGGATGAGCTTTAATAGCTCTTATGAGGTGTGATCAGGGGACGGAGAGGTGTGTTGGCTGGATGGGTGGGTTATATTTATCTGACTTCATTTTATCTACAATTTTCTTTATGTTCTGACTGTAAGACTAGTTGTCTATAATCTGTTTGTCTAATCAGCATTTGAGCTGAGTATTTGAGTGAATTTGATGTACTCTGGTTGTTAAGTTCTGTTGGGACATTAATTCCAAGTGTGCGTTCTGACTCCATGAGTAACTGAAAATCTATTATTCTACTATTTTGAATTATGTATCTCTATTTGAGACTTGTTTCAGACTTACACTGTGCACGAGTAGCTCACCCCCTCTTAGTGTTTCTTTTCAAGTACCCATTCTAAATTCTGACACTGGACTTAGTATGTGGAGCTCTCGGGCAGTCTCGGTTGAAAATAAATTATCAGTTTGGGTTTTTGGTTACTACTTTGTTAATCATTTTTGAAATGCAAGGTTTTATAACAATTGTGGTAAAATTACATTTTAAGTTTTATGCGATTTTATTTCAGTTAAATAAGTATTAAACCTAACTGTAATTTTACTATCTGAATTTTAAATGATGAAGTGTTTCGATTTGACGTGATAACTTGCTTTATAAAAATTTACCTACGATCACTTTGGTGATCAATGTGACATCGAGATTCGATCTAGAATTCTAGGCCGGGTATCGGATGTTACAGATTGTGCTAGTGAAAATTGATAAATTCATATTCCCTGTTGACTTTGTTGTGTTAGATACGAATGAGGATAATGAGGTACCTTTGATCTTAGGTCAACCCTTTTTAGCCACTATTAGGACAATTATCGATGTTGGTACGGGTGAACTTGTGATTCGTGTAGGTGATAAAAGATTGTTGGATTGTCGGTACCCTCATGGCGCAATAGAAAAAAATAATTCCGGTGATCCACACCATGGATCCATGTGCGAGGAATGAATCGGGGTGAAATAATGGTTTTGAAATTACTGAAACTTCAATCTGAGTAGACAGCGACACCACAGCAACAAGAATTTTTGATCTACTATCGAACCAAGCCGCAACCTTTTATGATTTTGGCCTCTACGTAATCCACCCAATTTGACGATGAACGGGAGAAATCTCCAAAACTTTTTTGGAGGTTTCTTTGCTTGACGGCTATTAGACCTCACAAGCAATTTTTAGGGTTTCTTAAAAAAAAAACTCTCTATATTTGTCACCTTTTATAATTGGTATATATATAATGAATCATAATTCATAAAATTTTTATCGAACATAATAATCATAATTAAAATACATAAATATAATAATTTTTAATCGAAAATTATAATTACATTAATTATAACAAAGATTTGATAAACTATATTTATTTAAATTTATATCTGAACCAAATTCATATATTAATAGAACTATGTTCTCATTATGTGTACAACATCCTTGTACATATAATATGTTCAATATTTGATTGCCCGATTAAATTAATTCTATAACTAATTTAATTCATGTGACAACCAAACACAATACCAACTATGTTATATTCCGTTCATTTAAACCATAGGGTGTGACCCTGTAGGTTCTTGTAACATTAGCAGTAATACTAGAATGTTTCTAATGTTACAAACAATGAGTGGCATCTAGCAATGCATCATTGCTACCTAAGTTACAAGAAGTCATGATTCGACATAACCTTTTGTGATTAACCTTTCATGCATTAATCCTTAAGTTCTTTATCTCTGGAATGGACACAAGTCATGGAATAGTCACACTTGCATAGTCCATCCCATGTTTCTTGATATCTTGAGTAGACTATGATATACAAATTAGTATGACATCTCATATCAACTTATTTGGGCATGGCCATGCATTTCTAGTCTCACTCAATCAAGTGGCCTAAGATATTACTCTCATTATGTAGGAGAAACTTAACCTATATTGATCAACCATATCCCTCTACATAGATTGTGGCATATCCAACATCAGCCTTTATAGAACAACCAGTTACGGTGTACGTTTGGCTGTATCAAAATATACAACTCACGATGTTGGGATAATGATGATCTCAAGTTAAAGGATCATATACATATTAATCACTATGAGTAATGTTGTGACAATTACATAATAATCCAAGAAACATACTCATAGTGAGTCAGTCCAATATGTTGTTCTCTAACACACATATTCATGCATTGATTTTGACACTCCATATCAATGACAACTCTTTATCATCAATCAACTACATGTTAGTCTTAATGCATTATTGTTGTCCTAGTCAACAATAATACTTGACTAAGGATCTTTTAAGAATAATCATATTATTCTCAAGACATTATTATAAAACAGTTTATCTATACACACAGGAAAAAAAACTGAAATAATAGTGACAATGCTTTATATTAATAACCATGGTAAATCAAGTATGTTATTACAACCATCTCATGATTGATCTTTGGCCATACTCTTTTAAAGGTTCCTCTCCAAACGTGTGATTCTATAAAAGTATTTAGTGAGTGAGATGAGATTAAATTTTCTATTAATGTTATTAACCATGTGGCTCAACCTTCTTTTCAGGAAACCCCTCGAGAAAACATGTTGGTGTAATAACCCGTTTTTAGTGAAATCAGAACTGTAATAGCCCGATTTAGGGGCTAATTAGAATAGTGGTTTCGAAACAACTAATTCGAGGTTGAAGAAAATTATTTTTATATTATTTTATGTGTTATAGCATGACTATAAGAGTGCATGAAAATTTTGGTGCATTAATTTTAGCGATTGCATGCTTAATTGCGAAAAAGGACTAAATCGCATAAAGTGTGAAAGTTCTATTTTACAAGCTAAAGGTGTCTAAAAGCCATAGAATATTAATTGGAAGTCTTTGAAGTGCAATTAGCCCCTTAAATAATGGTTGACTAGCCATAAGGGACAAAGAGTTGAAAAATGAGTCAAAGTTGGTAGAAATTTGGTGACTAAATTGATGTTTTATAATATAATAAAGAAAAGAAAAATATCACCTTTTCTCTCCATCTTTTCCACTAAAAGTTAGCAGAAAAATAGGGGTTGAGATCTCAAAACTTTTAGCCAAGCTTTTCTCCTTGCAAGTAAGTGTTTTAATGGTCATTCTTTGATAATTTTTGTAAATTTGAGACCCTTGTAGCTTGAGCTAGCTAATGATGGGACTATTTTGAAAAATGGTTGAAACCCTAGGGTTTTTCCATTATAGAATTAGCATTGATTTCAAAAATTTTATGAAATAAAATGAGTCTTAGTTGTTAAATAAACAACTTTTGTGAAAGGTGTTGACATGAAAACACCTAAAAGGACCTTTTTGTAAAGGTTGTAAAATAGGTGGCAATTGTGTGAAATAATGAGTATTGGAAGTTTCTATAAGATTCATAAATGTTTAGGTAGGCTTGTTAAAGGAGGAAATTTGATTAGAATCGAATTACGAGCCTAGGGATAAAATCATCATTTTGTGAAAGTCTAAGGGCAAAATAGTAATTTTGCCAAAGTATGATTATTGAAATGTGTTGATTAATGTGGCAATTAAATGAGCTAATTTGTTATTATAGATCAAGAAGAACGAGGAATTAATGTTGACTGAGGAAAATGCAAGGTTTCGGACTAGATCTAAAATTTGCCTATTTTGGTATCGAGGTAAGTTTGTGTGTAATAAATTCAACATTAGGTTGATAAGTTTAAAATGTTTGATATTCTTAAAGATGTATATTATTTCTATGAAATTTAATAATGATGTTAAATGAGAAAATGATGAAAATGTATGATGTTGAAGTCCCGGTTAGACTTTAAGAAATGAGAGGATATCATCATTAAGACATGAGGTTGGTAAGGTCTCGTGTAAGACCATGTCTGGGATATGGCCTCGGCACCGAATTGAGATTCCATATAAGACCATATCTAGGATATGGCATCGGCATCAAATATGAAAATTGTATAAGAGCACATCTATATGAGATCCCGTATAAGACCATATCTGGGATATAGCATCGGCATCGAGATGTGAACCCATGTAAGACCATATCTGGGATATGGAATTGGCATCGTGTTTATGTGTATGATGATGATTTGCGTATCGTCGGGTGTTCTAAGTGATTCATTGGGATAAATATTTAAGCTTGTAATAAAGATGAAATTAGTGTTAAAGCTATGTGATGAAGTGATACAGGTACATGTGAGTAATTCACGAGAAATGTTTACGATATGTGACATGACATGTAATTGGTAAGAGTAATCATGAGTAAGTTATGGCAATGTGCTTGAGACATTGTGTTTTTCTTTAATGAAATGGGTGGATGACATTATGAACCTTTATGTTGCCATTTATTTCATGCAAACTTACTAAGCTTCATGCTTACCTCTCTCATTTCCCTTTTCCTTATATTATCGCCAAGCTAACTCAGGAATTGTGGGACGTCAGAGTTCGGAATCACACTATCAATTTCTTCTTGGTATAACAAAGTTTGTTTAATTTTGAGTATGTCATGTATAGGAACTTGGTGATTTTGTGTTATATCATATTTGTTAGCCAATGTGTGGCTATTAATGTTATTAAATTCATTTTGTAAATGGTCATTGAAAATTGGCCAATAAATGACAAGTTCATATATTCAATGATGATGAAATTCATGAAGTGCATGCTTGTGTGGATGTCTTGATTTTGGGTTCTTAGAAGTGCCTTATGGTCATGATGTATGTTGAATTGAATTGGTATAAGTGTGGTTGCTTTGTAGGGTGGCAATTGGCTTGATAGATAGCCTTACAATTGTCCACACAGTGTGTCTAGGCCGTGTTTGACACACGGTCAGCCCCATGCGCTTGTTGATAGGCCGTGTGTCCCCATGCATGCTAGGTTTGCAAGTCAGAATACTCAGTAGTAAACACATGGGCTGAGACACGGCCGTTGTCTCAATCGTGTGAGAGACACGGCCTAAGACACGGGCATGTGCCCGGGCCGTGTGAAGTCTGCACCTGATATTAGGAATTTAATTCGACACAGGATCTAAGGAGGGTGTGTGCCTTGGCCGTGTGACCTTATTGAGATGATGATGTCATAAACAGAATGTCAAGGTTTTCACACATAGGTGAAGACACGGGCATGTCATGGCCGTGTGAGGGACACGGATATGGAAACGAGCGTGTGTTAGGCCGTGTGAAAACCCTTGTAGGTTCAAAATGAAAAATAAAATCCACATGGGCTAGGGACATGGGTGTGTGTGATTACATGGCCTGCCTAAACAGGCGTGTCCCTCATCATACAGGCGTGTGACCCTATTTTGTGTCAAAATTTTCTAAGTGTTCAAAAGTTTCTAGTTTGGTCCCGAATCATTTCGGGTGCAAGTTTAGGGCCTCGTAGACCTATAATAAGGACATTAAGGTCTCGAATGAAAATTTTTAATTTGAAATGAAATTTTATGGATCGATATTGTATGATTGAGCAAGTTAAGTACGGTAATGCCTCGTACCTAGTTCAGGTGTCGAATACGGGTAAAGGGGTGTTACAAGAACAGTGGTTTCAGAATCAAAAATCCAAATTTGAAATCTTTATTTTGTTATTAATTTAAGGTTTACAGTATGATTGAATAATTGTGTGAAAGTTTCATTTAGTAATTTTATCATTTGGTTGGTCAATTCGGTGAAAAGGATTAAATCGCGTAAAGCGTAAAAGTTGAATTCTATTTGTTAAATGCACTAAATGACTATGAATATTAAATGTGGAGGTCCTTAAGCGATAAATGGACCATTATTAAGGTAAGTGGACATTAATGGACATGCATAAATGAATTTTAATGTTATATACTTAAGGTTAAATTAGCAAATTATGAAATAATATAGTAAAATAATAATATAATGTGTAACGACCCAATTTGGGACTAGTAGAATTGGGCCCATTGGGCCTTAGGCATTGGAGCGTTTAAATATTTTTGAGAACAAGAGAATGACACTTATGCAAGTTGGACCTTTTAGGTGAGTGATTTTGGAAGGTTAGGGGGCTTCTATGAAGTCCCGGGATCAATCCTGGGCTTAGGAAAAAATTTGGTTTTAAGTGAATAAAACCACTGGGAGTTAGTAGGTAGGCTTTAAGAATAAAATGTGGAAAAAAATGACACAAAATTAGTTGTGGTCTAGTGGCAAATGACGCCACATAGGAGACAAGAGAATGATGCCACACAAGGGAGTAAGGGGATCTAAGGTTCAAGTCTTGGTGTTTGCATTTCATTTTGATTTCTCTTTTTTAAAGGAACTTAGATTTTGGCCATAGGTTTATATTTAGTTAAGCATGATGTTAGACACAAGCAAGTGAGTGGTCTAGTGGCAAGGCGTCATTAAGGGTGCAAGGGAGCCTAGGTTCGAATCTCATGACAAGCAGAGGAGTATTTATTTTGCGGATTGGACAGCCAGAGTTTGTGTTGGATTTAAACTCTATTGAAGAAGGGATCCCACATCGAAAAGCTAGCAAGAGGGAAGGTTGTGTGTATCTCGCACTACTCTAGCTATAGAGCGGCAAATGTCGAAATATCGGTAACACGGTAATGGTAGCCACACGAGCGTGTGGGCGTACGTGTGGGAGCTTTGACTCGATAGTCGAGGCCACCATGAGTATTCTTATGGGTTAACGTTGTTTGGGCCACGATGGCCGAAAGGGGCCAAGTGGGCCCATTGGGCTCGGGGGCCCATATGAATAAATTGTATGATTGTGTAATAGATGGTGAACTGGTCTAGGTGAATATCATATCTGTGGCTAGATTTGGGCTAAATGGGCAACATGAGCGTGTGGGACCACTTGGGCCGTGAATGGGCCTTAGGCCCATCGCATCGTTATCTCTGTTTAGAATACTTGAGTCGCTTGAGGCGATTGTAGACCTTTTGAAGGGTTGGCAAAATTATTAAAATACCTTCAGATTGAAAAATTACCAAAATACCCCTGGTTTGCAAAATTATCGAAATACCCTCTGTTTACAAAATTACCAAAATACCCCTGGGTTGCGAGATTACCGAAATATCCTCGAGGTGGTAAAAATAACTGTTATACCCTTAATTGTGAATGAATATCATGTGTATGTTTTAAGTACACTTTTATACATGGATACATGACATTTTATCATATTGCATGGGACGGGTTAATGACTGAAGAGAAGTGTAACATATTTTAATCCCACATTTAGTATGCTTTTGGATGATTTAGCCCTTGATATATGTAAAAAGGTGCTTTTAATCCTTTCTTTTCATGTTTATACTCAGGAAAGCACCAGAGGATGAAAAGAACGAGAAACAGGCTTAAAATGGGCCAATTTGGGCCAAAGAGGAAATCGACATGGCATGGACTTCAAACCACACGGCCGTGCCTCGTCAAATTACTTCACACGGCCATGCCACGATTTACACAGTCGTTCCCCAATCGATAGAATCGAGACACAGCCTGAAGACAATTTACACGAGCATGTACCATGGCCATGCCCCTGCTGTGGGAAAGAGCAATTTCACTCAGATTTGGATGCTTGAAGCCAAAGAAACATACTCCTAAGTCCACTTAAACATCCTAGGAGGAATTCTACTTGAATTAGGATACTTAGGAGCCAAGTAAAGCATCTCAAAGCCTATATAAACACCAAAGGTAGCAACTAAAAAGGGAGTTCGGCAGAAGCCGAAACAGGAGGCATAGTTTTCTGCCAGAGCTTTTATTTAGGGAATTACTCGAAGATAGCCAGTTGATCCATCTCAAGAAGCCGGAGTTCTACTCAAGACAGAGGATCTCCTCTTCAATTCCTTCAGGGGGTTTTAGGGATTTCTTATGTTTTGTTTTATCTTTTCTCTTGAGATGTTTTCTTATTTAGTTATGAACTAAACCCTTCAGATACCTGAAGGGGATGAAACCTATGATGGATTTTGTTATTTGATTTCTAAATTATACGATAAGTACTTAGTTTGTTCTTAATTATGTTACTTAATTTAATTTGATGTGCTTAGGTGGAGGAGGAATAGACCCTGCCTAAGAGTTGATCTAGCATAATTGAGCGAGTTGATCGGGTGCCTAGAGATAGGGTTACAAGATTTTGTCGAATTAGGGTGAAACCTAATATGGGAATCCATTGATCGATTTAATGCTTCCTTAGGGGGTATTATAAGAGAACGAGAGTTTCACTAATTAAACTAAGGTTAGACATTATCCACCTCGAGAGAGGGTTTAATATAGTTTAGGGAGTCTCATGGATCAAGCTAAGTAAATAAATCATATGGTTTGGGGAATAAATAATAAGTGAAGTCATAGGTGGATTCTTCCTGAGGGTTTCGTCTTCATCAACTGAGTTTTCCTAAAGTCTTTCTCCAATTAATTCCTTTGTCTTTGAATTTAGTTTAAGTATTTCATTTAGTATTAGATAAATCAACCAATCACTCCATATTTCAGGCTAAATAATAGAAAGAAAGTGAGTAGTAGTACTTTTAGGTTCCCTTGGGTTCGATAAGATATTCTTGCCTAAACTATACTACTGTTCGATAGGTGCACTTGCCTCTATTGTTGTAATAGATAGTCTACATGTTCGATCATTCTTTTATAAATATTAAAACTCGACTGTTTGACACAATCAATTTTTTGGCACCGTTGCCGGGGAACACTAAAATATTAAGAAAGCTTAATTTTTATTACTTTAGCCAAAATTTTCTTTTTTTATTTGTAATTTATTATTATATTATTCTTTATTATTATTTTTTAAATTTGCTAATTTTTTCCTCTATTTTGCTTTTGGCAAAAATTTTAGTCTATGGAAAAGATGGCACAGAATAATTATTAGTGGCAAGGTGTGGGGGCAATTCCTACTAAAGCAACTAGTGTTTTCAATCTCAACGTGGTCACCAGGTTATCTAATCAGTTAGAGATAATGAATAAAAAGATTGATGATTGGTATAGTCCCTCACAGGTACATCTAGAAATACAATATGATTTAAATCTAGGAGGCGTGATGAATCCTGAGTACCTACCCTACGGATATGGCATGGAAAACGAGCAAGCTCACTATACAGGTAACTATTCTAGATATCAATATAATTTTTATAGTGACACTTGTAATGTAGGTTGGAAGTACCATCCCAATTTCTCGTGGGAAGATCAAAATAGCCAAAGATCGGAACTTCCTCCAGATTTTCAACAACCACCTCACCAATAAGAAGAGGAGTCGAATCTTGAAGAGATGCTAACGAAATTCATGGCAGCCACAGATTCTCGTCTCCAAAAGACTGAAGTAGCACTTGATGAACAACAAAAATCGATCAAAGGGATTGAGAATCAAGTTGGAGAACATACTAGGTCAATGGGACATCTCGCAAAGCTAATACGACCGCTAGGACATCTACCAAGTAACACCGATGAGCAAATTCAAGCCATCTTAGCTCAAGACGGTAAGGGGTTAGATGAACCAAACTCAATACAAGAAAACAAGGTAGACGAAGGTAAGGTAGAGGTAACACAAGAAAAGCCAAAACCGGTAATCAAGGAGTACCAACCTCGCATACCTTATCCCGTAGCAATGAAAAGAGACGATTCAGAGGAACAATTCAGTAAGTTTCTTAAACTCTTAAAGAAATTACATATTAACTTACCTCTTCTTGAAGCTCTTTTTCAGACGCCAGGCTCGAGGAAATTTTTAAGACAGCTCTTGACAAATAAACGTAGATTAGATGAGGAGCACCAAGTGAAATTAAACGCAACATGCTCAGCAATGTCACAGAACAGACTACCACAGAAGCAAAAAGACACAGTGAGTTTTACAATTCATGTTTAATTGGTTGTTTATTTATTGATAATGTTTTAGCTGATTTAGGGTCAAGCATTAATGTTATGTCTTATAATAGGTCTAGGGAAACCCAAACAAACAAGGATGAGCATTCAGTTAACTAATAAAACTATCAAAATTCCTAGGGGTATAATAGAAAATGTTCTAATCAAAATTGATAAATTCATATTCCAAGAGATTTTGTTGTCTTAGACATGAATAAGGACAATTCGATTCCTTCAATTTTAGGAAAACCCTTTTTAGCAACTACTAGAGCTAAAATTGATATCTATGGAGGAGAACTCATACTTCGTGTATGCGACGAGATAGTCACTCTTCAAGCTCTTGACTCGGCCAAGACATTAAGTGATAAAGGTGAGAAAGTAAATTTAGTTGATAACCAACTTGTTCAACCTTCATTGCAGGAATCACCACAAAGCTACAAACCTGAGCCGGATCATAGACCTCGTGCTAATAAAGAAGAATTACATGAGGAACCAGAACCACATGAAGTGAAACTGAAGGAAACTCCAGACAAGCTGATAGGAACAACAAATCACATCAAAATAGAGGATCAGATATTGTTGAATAAGGAAGACCCTCGAATCACCAATTCAAGACTCAAGGCAAACGAAGAAATCACTTTTAAGGTACTTAATGTCTTCCTATACGGCACAGTCAAGGTAAGCAATATTAAATTCAACACTTTTGAGGTAAACATTACTCGACTTAAACTTTATATCCATAACCGAGTTGATCGCATGAGAAAGGATTTCCACCTCCTCAAACCACCATGACCATACGAATGAGAGGTAAAGTCTAGCTAAGACTATAAATGAGCGCTTCTCGGGAGGCAACCCGAGCATTAACCCCATTTTTACATTATTTTATTTTATTTTTATTTTTATTTTTATTTTTTTTTTTTTCTTTTAGCACCTAACCATAAACTAACCAAAGAGCGATTTCTAGGCCACACGCCCTACACTGCATGGCATGCCCGTGGTCGTCTGAAGCTGTGGATGAACCATGGGCGTGCAAGAATCGTAGCACAACATAGAAAAATTTTCATTTCCCAACACGGGTGGCGATAATAGTCCACGCCTGCCCGACGCCCCGTGTGAGGTTTCTAACTTGTCAAGCACGGGCTAAACACGGTCATGCCCTCCCAACCGTGCCAACATTCTGACTTATCAAACACGGAGGAGCATGCTCATTGAATGACTATGTGAAGAAAGACACGGGCATGCCATGACACCCACGGCCATGCTCGAACACCCTGAATGCGTTCAAAATTCCAAAACATGGGCTACATCTCTATTTAAACCTCATTCTCCATTTTTCTAGTTGTCTTTCATTTCTCCATTATTTATTTTGTTTTTATTTTATTTCATCATTATGTTTTACTTTATTTTATTCTATTTTCTTCTTCTTCTTCTTTATGATATTTAGATTTAGCTTAGGATACAATAAAACCAAGCCGGCTACTTCGAGGATTCAATTTCAAACGGTTTGAGATGCTTCCCCACGTTCACCTCTAATCTTATCCGGTTTCTTTTCATAGACTTCATCCAAAATTTCAGGAAGTGTTACTTCTCCCCTTCTCTTTTAATTTTATTATTACATAATTGTTTATCTATCTTTGTACATTGAGGGCAAAGTACATCTTAAGTGTGGGGGCGGTAAAAGTGTCAAACTTTTTGTATTATTCTAATCCTAAATTTTAGTCTTGTAACACCCCAAACATGGCCCATTCGTTACGACCGAATTTGAAATGCCACTGCGGAAAACGTTTGAAATATTCTTACTTAAAAGTGAAAACAGTTAAAAATTTGTTGCCTTTAATAAATCATTTTCGTAATTTAAAATATTCTAAGTAAAAATTAAGTTATTATAAAAATACCGGATTCAAAACTTTATTATGACTTTTGAGAATTAAATAGCTTTTAAAATTAAACTTACAAAATATTAACTTAATTACAAATCCAACCGAAACATTGCAAAAATTCAAATACTTTAAGTGGCCCTTATTACAAAAACAAATAATTAATCAAAGTACTTAATAATAAACTGCATGGAATAAAATGTCTTCTGCATGGGCCACCTTGTATCCTCTCCAAACCCGGTCCAAGCATCACCTGTGATGTTAATAAAATTTGGGTGAGTCATACAAACTCAGTGTGTAATTAGACCACTGAATTCCACCCACATGTCAAACCACATATTTACCCTCATGTCAAATATTAATGCAACATTATTCACATGAGTTCACTTATTGGGCTTGGCCCATATTCACATCAATAGAGTTCACATATTGGGCTTGGCCCATAACCATATCACATTCTTATAATAGGGCAATTAACCACATGTTTCCACATACTAGGCTTGGCCCATTACCACATTAATCCGTATCACATACTGGGCTTGGCCCATTTCCACATATATTCACATCACATGTTGGGCTTGGCCCATTTTCCACATATATTCACATATTAAACTATGCAATTATGAAACCCAACCCAGCCTAGGGTCCATCCTCTATACACCCCCTTATCCAGCCTACCACACACCAGGGGATTATTAAATCACCCTCTCCTTTTCACTCCAAAAGGTAATCAATGCCGTCCACGTGCAATTAAGCACAATAATCCACAACGCCACCTCAGTCAGCGCCAATCCACGATGTAGCCGAAGCTAACACCAAAACCACGATGGGACACATAGTCACTCATCAACCACGATATGGCACATAGCCGATATCAACAACGATGAGGCACACAGCCACTCATCAAACCACGTACTCGAAGTACACCCTGTCCTTCTTTCATATCCCACCCATGCACATTCAACATAAAATAGTGCCATGATGATAATCCATGTACATGTTATTTAGCATATCACACTTATACACATTAATAACCACATCACATTCAAATTTAGAACTTACCGGATTGTTGACATACCCCTTGAGGGTATCCATATCACAAATTACCACTGCACTGGTTAGCACATTCATAACATATACACATATCACATACAATCATATATCCCGAAAAACGGTAGTCTAACTACACACCTGATTATTAGCGAAATCTCAAACTCCTAGAATCTAACACGATGAACGGGGTTTTTCCTCCTCCCTTAATGCCGACCTAAATCCCAAAGGGTTTCATTATCTCTACCGATTTGACCCTAAACATTATAGTACACAATCGGTCAACACTAAAACCAAAAATATGGCCTTAGGCCGAATTCTAGCAACTACTTACCTTGCTCTTCCAAATCCCAAAACTGTCACTTGATCCTTGAGATTGTTGAAATCCTACATGCCATATGTCAAATTTGGCTTTAATACATAAATCTATGGAAAATGGCCCCCCTTGGTCGATCACCAAGTCACTTACCTTGGCTTACCTATATTACTCAAATCCAGAAGGATCACCTCTTCCAACGTTGGCACTATGTTGCTTCCTTGGAGAGACAAAAGCGAAAAGTCGACAGGCCCCCTAGAGATTCGGCTCTTGAGTAAAACAATGGTGTTTTGGTACTTTATTGTTGAGGAAAGAAAACACAAGAGTGGGGAGAGTTGAGTGCTTAAAGGATTCGACCAAAATAAAACTAGATCAGGTGGTTAAAGTTTCCACTATGGCTCCTCACATGTAGATGAAATATTCGGCTAAGGTTTTAAATGGTAACAGGGCATTTGGCCATTCAAGAAAAGATGATGAACTGGGGTTGAAAGAAAATAAAGAAGAAGAGAAGAAAGTAGGAGAATTTTTGGCAAAAAGGAATTAAATGGAGAAAAGACTTACCAAAAGGTGAGCATCCCTATTTATACTACACATATTCGCACATCCATCACCTACACACTTCAAAACCGATTATACCACCCCAAGGAGTCCCCAATCGGCCATAGCTTCATCCTCTTATCACATCCCACATTTTCCTCCTTTATCACCTTAATTAATAAAATAACAATAATTCAACACATTATCTCTTATCACTCTCCTATATTAACTCTTATCTTACTCTTTTAAAATAAATAAAATAAAGCCACAATTATCTTCTTATCCCACATTCTAAAATCAATAAAATAAGCATCCATTATCCTTTACTCATATTTAATCTCTTTAAAATAAATAAAAACTCATTTATCCACTATCTACCAACTTAAAATAAATCAACCTTTATCCTATATTCTAAAATAAAATCAATCCTTAACTCATCATCCAATTAAAAGTCCCATTGCCGTCCAACCTCTCTCCAATTTGATGTCACAACCAAAAATAAAACCCCACTCATTGCTGCAGGCGTGATTTGAACCAAGGCCCTTGTCACTGCACCTGGCACTCCACTGCCACTTTACCACATGATTTCTTGTGGCATAAATCCCTCACGAATTCCTCTTAAAGCCTCCTTAGCCTAGTTCCTACTTGACGCAAAAATAAACTCCCATTCGCTTCCTTTGCAACTCGAACCAAGACGTCACATACCTAGGCCCTAAGTGGCGCCTTGCAGCCACTTTACCAAGGCACTCTTTGTGTCCAAAAGTGCCTATAACTTCTCTTAAGACCTCCCTGGCCTTGGTCCCCTTTTTAACGCGAAAAATAAAAGCTCCCAAGTGAAATTTCTGTAGCTCAAACCTCCTCCCCTTGGCAATCCATGTGACGCAACCTTCCATGCCCCCTAGGGTAGAGTCCCTTGCCAATTTGCCTCACGATTCCTTGTGTCATAAATCCCACGAAAATTTCCTTAAGGCCTCTTTGCCTAGTTTTCTTTTTTTCCACATAAAATTCCAATATTTTCCAAGCATTTCCCCTTCACCTAAAGTTCTCAAAAACTCCTAAAACACATCCCAACACACTCTAAGCTTACTAACACATGAATTATGCACTAAATGCATAACCCCTAATCTAGGATGTTACAGTTCTACCCTCCTTAAAAATAATTTCGTCCTCGAAATTACTTACTATCGAACAATCATTCATCCTTAACTCGTCACACTATTCTACTGCTGCGCACTCTGATCTTAATAATACTAACACATTTATTAGATACTATCTCGAGATTCGCATTTGAGGTTTCTCACACTTTACTAACATCACAAGAACAAACTATCTCTTAAAGCAATAAATAGTATTTCAAACATAAGGAACTTACCCGCTATCACATCCTTGGTTGACTCGCATCCATACTTTTAGCACCTCTGCCGGGTGTTCCACGACCTTGGCCTTGAGCCCTATCCATCACTTGAGGACATTTCTTAACCAAATGAGCCTTAGATCCACACCGAAAACATTCCCTACTATTTCCCCAACATTCTCCTACATGAGCTCTCCCACAATGAGCACATGTACAATTCTGATTCTCAACGACTGGTACCAGTGCACGTATAGAATTATCAATCCTTGGCCTCTTTTGAAAATCTCCAGACGATTCTGACGATCTAAAACTTCTCTTATTTTGGTTCCTATTCTTTTCTCGGTTCTGACTCACAGAATTCTTAACTTCTTCAGCTATCCGAGCCTTCTCCACTAGAACAACAAAGTCTCTTTCGCTTTACGAAGCAATCAACACTCGTAGCTCATCCTGCAATCCGTCTTCGAATCGATCACACTTTTCGTAATCAGTAGCCACGATTCCCTTGGCATACTGACTTAACCGCACAAATTTCGCTTCGTACTCCACTACCGACATACTTCCTTGTACCAAGTTCAAGAACGCTATCCTTTGCGAGTCTAAATAACTAGCTCCCACATACTTTCCTTCAAACTTAACTTTAAAATACCCTCAATCCAATCGATCCGCAGGGGTACCTTGCCTAATAGTGAGCCACCATCGATAAGCTTCATCTCGGAGCAACGAGACAGCACCTTTAAGCTTTTCCTCAACAGTTAAATTCAAATCATCCATAATCTTTTCAACTGCTACTAGCCAATATTCTGCCACGTCCGGAGCTACTCCTAACACTCCTCTAAAAATCTCGACTCCTTTTGACTTAAGTCTTTCAGGCACTAATTTTCGGGTTCCATTGCCCACATTAACTCCCACGACTCGCTCTAGCACTCTCAGTAATCCAACGATACTGCATCATCTCCTCCAGTCTGATCTTGATCCTCCGCGCCCACTGCTGGTGGCGGACATCACTTTCTGACCCATGGCCAGACCTTACTGGTTTCGACACTATCACTTTACCTCGACCACGTCCACTAGAACTCATTATTAACGTCGTGATTTAATCTGATTAGAAAGTTTTATGCATTAGTACTTTGTTCCACTATTTATTCGCGAACAGTTTTATGAAAAAGGAGTTTAATAGTGGTTCTTTCGATCAATCATAGAATTAGTTTCAAGTTTACTATTCTAGTTCAGAGATTCACATTCACATTCACATTCATCCATCTCGATAGAGACACATTCATTCATCATTAACATTCAATCACACTTCCATGGGCATTTTTGACCATACCCAACCTGGGGTAATTTCGTTATTTTTCTTACAAGGGTATTTTGGTAATAAATCGGGGTTAATTCGAAAATACTTTACAAACCAAAGGTATTTTAGAATTTACAAAACCTCAGGGGTTATCTCGAAAATTTGTTTTCCAAATCAGAGGTGTTGCAAAAATTTCAGAAATCGGGGTTATTTCGGTAATTTTGGAAGTCAAGGGCATTTTCATAAATTTTCCAAATTAGGGTATCTTGATATTTGTAAAACAGAAGTTTTTGGTATTTTGTAAAGTAGAAACATTTTAGCAAAAGTCGAGGGTCTTTTGGAGATCTTAAAAATTAAGGGTATTTTAGTAATTTACATCACAGGGCATTTTAGTAATTTTTCTCAAATCAAAGTACCTTGAATTTTCATAAAATAGAGTTTTGGACACTTTTGAAAATAGATAAATTTTATTAAAATCGAGGTAATATGGAAATTTTAGAAACTAAGGGCATTTTTATAATTTTATCACGAGGGTATTTTAGTAATTTAGCACAATCAAAAATTTTCAAGAAATTTTCAAAAATAGATTTTGTTACAAATCGAAGGGTAATTTAAGAATTTAAAACTAAGGTTTTATAAAAATATGGCTAATCCTTTCGGGTTTTAATCATTGGTTTAGCCGATGACTAAGTCCTCTTGGTTAGGGTGAAGTTACTCGCGCACTGATAGGATTCGAGAAAAGAGGAGGTGAGTAGCTAGGACTGCTTAAATACCAAGCTCTTCTTGAATCCACTCCTAGACATGCACAAACAGTTACCACACCCTAGCTCGGTGACTTAATCATATGTTTGTCTAATGGTCCTTAAGTCTTATGTACTTGTGTTTTTGAGTAGACTAGTCCTAGGGTTCAATAGTCCCAACATTCTAATCTACGAGCCCAAATAAGCCCATAACATTCACATATGCAAATCACTTGAAGAGTCGAGGTACTTACCGTGGACTTGAATTGAGATACAAAGTGCCATGCCGAATAACTTTGAAAAATTATTCACAAAAGTCCATAGTTTTGAAAAGCCCATTTTGAAAAATGTTTTTGGGCCCAAATCCTCAAAGCCGAAGTTTTGAGTCGGGCTCGATACTAAATCAGAACACCCCAAACCCGGCCCATTCGTTACTTAATTTAATTTGAAATGCCACTACTGAAAACGTTTGAAATATTCTTACTTAAAAGTGAAAACCGTTAAAATTTGTTGCCTTTAATAAATTATTTTCGTAATTTAAAATATTCTAAGTAAAAATTAAGTTATTATAAAAATATCGGATTCAAAACTTTATTATGACTTTTGAGAATTAAATAGGTTTTAAAATTAAATTTACAAAATATTAACTTAATTACAAATCCAACCAAACATTGCAAAAATTCAAATACTTTAAGTGGCCCTTATTACAAAAACAAATAATTAATCAAAGTACTTAATAATAAACGCATGGAATAAAATGTCTTCTGCATGGGCCACCTTGTATCCTCTCCAAACCCGGTGCAAGCATCACCTGCGATGTTAATAAAATTTGGGTGAGTCATACAGACTCAGTGTCTAATTAGACCACTGAATTCCACCCACATGTCAAACCACATATTTACCCTCATGTCAGATATTAATGCAACATTATTCACATGAGTTCACTTATTGGGCTTGGCCCATATTCACATCAATAGAGTTCACATATTGGGCTTGACCCATAACCATATCACATTCTTATAATAGGGTAATTAACCACATGTTTCCACATACTGGGCTTGGTCCATTACCACATTAATCCATATCACATACTGGGCTTGGTCCATTTCCACATTTATTCACATCATATGTTGGGCTTGGCCCATTTTCCACATATATTCACATATCAAATTATGCAATTATGAAACCCAACCCAGCCTAGGGTCCATCCTCTACACACCCTCTCCTTTTCACTACAAAAGGCAATCAATGCCGTCCACGTGCAATTAAGCACAATAATCCACAACGCGACCTCAGTCAGTGCCAATCCACGATGTAGCCAAAGCTAACACAAAAACCATGATGGGACACATAGTCACTCATCAACCACGATATGACACATAGCCGATATCAACCACGATGAGGCACACAGCCACTCATCAAACCACGTACACGAAGTACACCCTGTCCTTCTTTCATATCCCACCCATGCACATGCAACATAAAATAGTGCCATGATGATAATGCATGTACATGTTATTTAGCATATCACGCTTATACACATTAATAACCACATCACATTCAAATTTAGAACTTACCGGATTGTTGACATACCCCTTGAGGGTATCTATATCACAAATTCCCCAGCACTGGTTAGCACATTCATAACATATGCACATATCACATACAATCATATATCCCGAAAAATGGTAGTCTAACTACACACTTGATTATTAGCGAAATCCCGAACTCCTAGAATCTAACAAGATCCTCCCTTAATGCCGATTTGGTATCCTACCCAAATCCCGAAGGCTTTGATTATCTCTACCGATTTGACCCTAAACATCATAGTACACAATTGGTCAACACTAAAACCAAAAATATGGCCTTAGGCTGAATTCTAGCGACTACTTACCTTGCTCTTCCAAATCCCAAAACTGTCACTTGATCCTTGAGATTGTTGAAATCCTACATGCCATATGTCAAATTCAGCTTTAATACATAAATCTATGGAAAATAGCCCCCCTTGGCCGATCACCAAGTCACTTACCTTGGCTTACATTCATTACTCAAATCCCGAAGGATCACCTCTTGCAACGTTGGCACTATGTTGCTTCCTTGGAGAGACAAAAGAGAAAAGTCGACAGCCCCCCTAGAGATTCGGATCTTGAGTAAAACAATGGTGTTTCGGCACTTTATTATTGAGGAAAGAAAACGTAAGAGTGGGGAGAGTTGAGTGCTTAAAGGATTCGACCAAAATAAAACTAGATCAGGTGGTTAAAGTTTCGACTATGGCTCCTCACATGTAGATGAAATATTCAGCTAAGGTTTTAAATGGTAACAGGGCATTCGGTCATTCAAGAAAAGATGATGAACTGGGGTTGAAAGAAAATAAAGAAGAAGAGAAGAAAGTAGGAGAATTTTCGGCAAGAAGGAATTAAATGGAGAAAAAGACTTACCAAAAGGTGAGCATCCCTATTTATACTACACATATTCGACACATCCATCACCGACGCACTTCAAAACCGATTATACCACCCCCAAGGAGTCCCCCAATCGGCCATAGCTTCATCCTCTTATCACATCCCACATTTTCCTCCTTTATCACCTTAATTAATAAAATAGCAATAATTCAACACATTATCTCTTATCACTCTCCTATATTAACTCTTATCTTACTCTTTTAAAATAAATAAAATAAAGCCACAATTATCTTCTTATCCCACATTCTAAAATCAATAAAATAAGCATCCATTATCCTTTACTCCTATTTAATCTCTTTAAAATAAATAAAAACTCATTTATCCACTATCTACCAACTTAAAATAAATCAACCTTTATCCTATATTCTAAAATAAAATCAAGCCTTAACTCCTCATCCAATTAAAAGTCCCATTGTCATTCAACCTCTCTCAATTTGACGTCACAACCAAAAATAAAACCCCACTCATTCTTTGCAGCGTGATTCAACCAAGGCCCTTGTCATCGCACTGGCGCCCACCGCCACTTTACCACATGATTTCTTGTGGCATAAATCCTCACGAATTCCTCTTAAAGCCTCCTTAGCCTAGTTCCTACTTGACGCAAAAATAAACTCCCATTCGCTTCCTCTGCAATTCGAACCAAGGCGTCACATACCTAGGCCCTAAGTGGCGCCTTGCAGCCACTTTACCAAGGCACTCTTTGTGTCCAAAAGCGCTATAACTTCTCTTAAGACCTCCCTGGCCTTGCTCCCTTTTAACGCCAAAATAAAAGCTCCCAAGTGAAATTTTTGCAGCTCAAACCTCCTCCCTTGGCACTCCATGTGACGAACCTTCCATGCCCCCTAGGGTAGCGTCCCTTGCCAATTTGCCTTACGATTCCTTGTGCCATAAATCCCACAAAAATTTCCTTAAGGCCTCTTTGCCTAGTTTCCTTTTTTTTTTCACTTAAAATTCCATTATTTTCCAAGCATTTCCCCTTCACCTAAAGTTCTCAAAAACTCCTAAAACACATCCCAACACACTCTAAGCTTACTAACACATGAATTATGCACTAAATGCATAACCCTAATCTAGGATGTTACAGTTCTACCCTCCTTAAAAATAATTTCGTCCTCAAAATTACTTACTATCGAACAATTGTGCATCCTTAACTCGTCACACTATTCTATCTGCAAGCACTCGATCTTAATAATACTAACACATTTCTTAGATACTATCTCGAGATTCGCATTCGAGGTTTCTCACACTTCACTAACATCACAAGAACGAACTATCTCTTAAAGTAATAAATAGTATTTCAAACATAAGGAACTCACCGCTATCACATCCTTGGTTGACTCAAGATCCAGACTTTCAAGACTCTCGTGGGTGTTCCACGACCTTGGCCTCGAGCCCTATCCATCACTTGAGGACATTTCTTAAATAAATGAGCCTTGGATCCACACCAAAACATTCCTTACTATTTCCCCACATTCTCCTACATGAGCTCTCCCACAATGAGCACATGTACGATTCCGATTCTCAACGATCGGTACCTGGTGCACGCATGTAATTATCAATCCTTGGCCTCTTTTGAAAATCTCCAAATGATTCTGACGATCTAAAACTTCTCTTATTCCGGTTCCTATTCTTTTCTCGGTTCTGTCTCACAGACTTCTTAACTTCTTTAGCCATCTGAGCCTTCTCCACTAGAATAGTAAAGCCTCTTTCTCTTTGCGGAGCAATCAACACTCGCAGCTCATCTCGCAATCTATCTTCGAATCAAACACACCTTTCATAATCGTAGCCATGATTCCTTGGCATCTTGACTTAATCTATCAAATTTCACTTCAGACTCACTTCTGACATACTTCCTTGTACCAAGTTCAGAACGCTTTCCTTTGCAAGTCTAAATAACTAGCTCCCACATACTTTCCTTCAAACTTAACTTTAAAATACCCCAATCCAATCGATCCGTAGGGTACCTTGCCTAACAAAGGAGCCACCATCGATAAGCTTCATCTCGAGCAACGAGACAAGACCTTTAAGCTTTTCCTCAGTAGTTAAATCCAAATCGTCCATAATCCTTTCAACTGCTTCTAGCCAATATTCTGCCACGTTCGGAGCTACTCTTGACACTCTTCTAAAAATCTCGGCTCCATTTGACTTAAGTCTTTCAGGCACTGATTTTCGGGTTCCATTGCCCACATTAACTCCCGTGACTCGCTCTAGCACTCGTAGCATAGCCAACAATACTGCGTCATCTCCTCCAGTCTGATCTTGATCCTCCGTGCCCACTACTAGTGGCGGCACATCACTTTCTGACCTATGGCCAGACCTTACTGGTTTCGACACTGTCACTTTACCTCGACCACATCCACTAGAACTCATTATTAACGTCGCGATTTAATCTATAGAAAGTTTTATGCATTAGTACTTTGTTCCACTGTTTATTCACGAACAGTTTTATGAAAAAGGCGTTTAATAGTGGTTCTTTCGATCAATCATAGTCTTAGTTTCAAGTTTACTATTCTAGTTCAGAGATTCACATTCACATTCACATTCACATTCACATTCATCCATCTCGATAGAGACACATTCATTCATCATTAACATTCAATCACACTTCCATGGGCATTTTTGACCATACCCAACCCAGGGGTAATTTCGTCATTTTTCCTACAAGGGTATTTTGGTAATAAATCAGGGTTAATTCGAAAATACTTTACAAACCAAAAGTATTTCAGAATTTACAAAACCTTGGGGGTTATCTTGAAAATTTGTTTTCCAAATCAGAGGTGTTGCAAAAATTTCAGAAATCGGGGTTATTTTGATAATTTTGGAAGTCAAGGGCATTTTCGTAAATTTTCCAAATCAGGGTATCTTGATATTTGTAAAACAAAAGTTTGTGGTATTTTGTAAAGTAGAAACATTTTAGCAAAAGTCGAGGGTATTTTGGAGATCTTAAAAACTAAGGGTATTTTAGTAATTTACATCACAGGGGCATTTTAGTAATTTTCTCAAATCAAAGTACCTTGAATTTTCGCAAAATAGAGTTTTTGGACACTTTTGCAAAATAGAGAAATTTTATTAAAATCGAGGTAATATGGAAATTTTAGAAACTAAGGGCATTTTGTAATTTTATCACCGTGGTATTTTAGTAATTTGGCACAAGAAAAAATTTTTGAGAAATTTTCAAAATAGATTTTTTACAAATAGAAGGGTAATTTAAGAATTTAAAACTAAGGTTTTATAAAAAATATGGCTAATCCTTTCGGGTTTTAATCATTGGTTTAGCCGATGACTAAGTCCTCTTGGTTAGGGTGAACGGTTACTACGCACCAGGTAGGATAGGATTCGAGTAAAGAGGAGGTGAGTCGCTAGGACTGCTTAAGTACCAAGCTCTTACTGAATCCACTCCTAGACATGCGCACAACAGTTACCACACCCTAGCTCGGCGACTTAATCACATGTTTGTCTAATGGTCCGTAAGTTGAGTAGACTAGTCCTAGGGTTCAATAGCCCTAACATTCTAATCTACGAGCCCAAATAAGCCCATAACATTCACATATGCAAATCACTTCAGTAGTCAGAGGTACTTACCTGGTGGACTTCGAGTCGGAGATACAGGTGCCATGCCAGAATAACCTGAAAAATTATTCACAAAAGTCCATATTTTTGAAAAGCCCATTTTGAAAAATGTTTTTGGGCCCAAATCCCTCAAAGCCGAGTTTTGAACCGGGCTCTGATACCAAACTCTAACACCCCAAACCCGGCCAATTCATTACGATTGAATTTCAAATGCCATCATGAAAACGTTTGAAATATTCTTACTTAAAAGTGAAAACCATTAAAAATATGTTGCCTTTAATAAATCATTTTCGTAATTTAAAATATTCTAAGTAAAAATTAAGTTATTATAAAATACCGGATTCAAAACTTTATTATGACTTTTGAGAATTAAATAGCTTTTAAAATTAAACTTACAAAATATTAACTTAATTACAAATCCAACCGAAACATTGCAAAAATTCAAATACTTTAAGTGGTCCTTATTACAAAAACAAATAATTAATCAAAGTACTTAATAATAAACCGCATGGAATAAAATGTCTTCTGCATGGGCCACCTTGTATCCTCTCCAAACCCGGTCCAAGCATCACCTGCGATGTTATTAAAATTTGGGTGAGTCATGCAGACTTAGTGTGTAATTAGACCACTGAATTCCACCCACATGTCAAACCACATATTTACCCTCATGTCAGATATTAATGCAACATTATTCACATGAGTTCACTTATTGGGCTTGGCCCATATTCACATCAATAGATTTCACATATTGGGATTGGCCCATAACCATATCACATTCTTATAATAGGGTAATTAACCACATGTTTCCACATACTGGGCTTGGCCCATTACCACATTAATCCATATCACATACTAGGCTTGGCCCATTTCCACATTTATTCACATCACATGTTGGGCTTGGCCCATTTTCCACATATATTCACATATCAAATTAAGCAATTATGAAACCCAACCCAGCCTAGGGTCCATCCTTTACACACCCCCTTATCCAGCCTACCACACATCAGGGGATTATTAAATCACCCTCTCCTTTTCACTCCAAAAGGCAATCAATGCCGTCCACGTGCAATTAAGCACAATAATCCACAACGCGACCTCAATCAGTGCCAACCCACGATGTAGCCGAAGCTAACACCAAAACCACGATGGGACACATAGTCACTCATCAACCATGATATGGCACATAGCCGATATCAACCACGATGAGGCACACAGCCACTCATCAAACCACGTACTCGAAGTACACCCTGCCCTTCTTTCATATCCCACCCATGCACATGCAACATAAAATAGTGCCATGATGATAATGCATGTACATGTTATTTAGCATATCACACTTATACACATTAATAACCACATCACATTCAAATTTAGAACTTACCGGATTGTTGACATACCCCTTGAGGGTATCCATATCACAAATTACCACTGCACTGTTTAGCACATTCATAACATATACACATATCACATACAATCATATATCCCAGAAAATGGTAGTCTAACTACACACCTAATTATTAGCGAAATCTTGAACTCCTAGAATCTGACACGATGAACGGGGTTTTTCCTCCTCCCTTAATACCGATTTGGTCTCCAACCCAAATCCTGAACGCTTTGATTATCTCTGCTGATTTGACCCTAAACATCATAGTACACAATCAGTCAACACTAAAACCAAAAATATGGCCTTAGGCCGAATTCTAGAAACTACTTACCCTGCTCTTCCAAATCCCAAAACTGTCACTTGATTCTTGAGACTGTTGAAATCCTACATGCCATATGTCAAATTCGGCTTTAATACATAAATCTATGGAAAATGGCCCCCCTTGGCCGATCACCAAGTCACTTACCTTGGCTTACCTTGATTACTCAAATCCCGAAGGATCACCTCTTCTAACGTTGGCACTATGTTGCTTCCTTGGAGAGACAAAAGAGAAAAGTCAACAGCCCCCTAGAGATTCGGCTCTTGAGTAAAACAATGGTGTTTCGGTACTTTATTGTTGAGGAAAGAAAATGCAAGAGTGGGGAGAGTTGAGTGCTTAAAGGATTCGGCCAAAATAAAACTAGATCAGGTGGTTAAAGTTTCGGCTATGGCTTCTCACATATAGATGAAATATTCGGCTAAGGCTTTAAATGGTAACAGGGCATTCGACCATTCAAGAAAAGATGATGAACTGGGGTTGAAAGAAAATAAAGAAGAAGAGAAGAAAGTAGGAGAATTTTCGGCAAAAAGGAATTAAATGGAGAAAAAGACTTACCAAAAGGTGAGCATCCCTATTTATACTACACATATTCGGCACATCCATCACCTACACACTTCAAAACCGATTATACCACCCCTAAGGAGTCCCCCAATCGGCCATAGCTTCATCCTCTTATCACATCCCACATTTTCCTCCTTTATCACCTTAATTAATAAAATAACAATAATTCAACACATTATCTCTTATCACTCTCCTATATTAACTCTTATCTTACTCTTTTAAAATAAATAAAATAAAGCCACAATTATCTTCTTATCCCACATTCCAAAATCAATAAAATAAGCATCCATTATCCTTTACTCCTATTTAATCTCTTTAAAATAAATAAAAACTCATTTATCCACTATCTACCAACTTAAAATAAATCAACCTTTATCCTATATTCTAAAATAAAATCAAGCTTTAACTCCTCATCCAATTAAAAGTCCCATTGCCGTCAAACATCTCTCCAATTTGACGTCACAACCAAAAATAAAACCCCACTCATTGCTACAGGCGTGATTTGAACCAAGGCCCTTGTCATTGCACCTGGCGCTCCACTGCCACTTTACCACATGATTTCGTGTGGCATAAATCCATCACGAATTCCTCTTAAAGCCTCCTTAGCCTAGTTCCTACTTGACGTAAAAATAAACTCCCATTCACTTCCTCTGCAACTCGAACCAAGGCATCACATACCTAGGCCCTAAGTGGCGCATTGCAGCCACTTTACCAAGGCACTCTTTGTGTCCAAAAGTGCCTATAACTTCTCTTAAGACCTCCCTGGCCTTGCTTCCCTTTTTAACGCCAAAAATAAAAGCTCCCAAGTGAAATTTCTGTAGCTTGTACCTCCTTCCCTTGGCACTCCATGTGACGCAACCTTCCATGCCCCCTAGGGTAGCGTCCCTTGCCAATTTGCCTCACGATTCCTTGTGTCATAAATCCCACGAAAATTTCCTTAAGGCCTCTTTGTCTAGTTTCCTTTTTTTTTTTCACTTAAAATTCTAATATTTTCCAAGCATTTCTCCTTCACCTAAAGTTCTCAAAAACTTCTAAAACACATCCCAACACACTCTAAGCTTACTAACACATGAATTATGCACTAAATGCATAACCCCTAATCTAGGATGTTACAAGTCTTGTCCATAAGAAATCTTCTCATATTACTAATTAGGATGAAATTTCTAATGATTTATGATTTTTATTGATATGTTTTAGATTAAGTCATATTTAATTATGCATTGATGATTAAATTTGAAGGATACTAGAGAATCGAGCATGATAAGTCTACTTTCTTAAAATTAAAAATTAAGAGGTCGTTGAACTAAATTTGAGTATTACCTTGAAATTTGGAATTTATAAGGATTGATGTCAAAAACACCCATGATTTTTTGTGAGATTTTGAGCCTTACAGAGCATATATTCTTTTTCATGCTCACTTTATTGATTATGAGTGTGTCAACTTTGAACTGTTATTCTAGAACTTGCCTCGTGTATACATGTCGAGACCACACTTTTGATTTGATATACTAAGATGATAAAGGCACCTAGGTTTTAACCCATTCACTCCACTAAAAAGCCTACCTACATAAATAACCCCTAGTAAACCCATTTGATCCTAACAACCCTTTTTATTGAATTACCCGTTTGATATTAACCCAAAACCCTTTGTATTTGTTATCAACATTCTTTTGACTACTCCTCTATCGAGAATTGATTTGATTAGTTGCCGAATTAGGTTATTTCAATTAACAAAGTTCCTTCTATTATGTCTTTTTTAGTTTGTTCTTAAAATATATATATATATCCAAGTTTATTCAATATTAGTAGTATACAAAAAGCTTAGAGCATTTAAACTCTAATTGTTGAAGAAAAAGCTCGTATTAAAGTATTATCAAATTTTAAGTGATGAAAATATTCTTTATTATATAGTAATTATCAATAGTGGTATTATTAGTTTTCATTCGATGTAAATATTCATATTCAGTTCATTGTTTTTAGATTAGGTAATTAGTCAATTCGATCTCGATTCTAACCCTCTAATTTAGCCTGTATCCACACCCTTAACCTTAGCCCCGTTACAACCCTAATAAAGACCTCTTGATCTGTGTATCATCTCATATACAGTGGTGGAGATTTGATTTCCAGGCAAGCCTATGGGATTAACTTTTTAGGTTCGACTTAGAGTGCTTATTCTTGAACCTTAAACACTTCGAGTGATTTGAGTGAATCTTTTGTGAGGATGTATATCCTTGTCGATTTTGAATTAAAGGTAATTACTTAGATAAGGGGAGACACCAATGTTTTCGTGCTATAAAGGTATGACTTATCGTAATTGAATTTTTAGGACTCTTTGAGTTAATTATCCATGTATAAATTATCTATTAATTATGATGAGACATTATCGACATGAATTATGGATTGTGGAAAGTTCATTTTAATTGTAAGATGAGAATTTTGCTTGAGGACAAGCAAAAGCTTAAGTGTGGGGGTATTTGATAAACCCCAAAAGTAACATATTTTAATCCCAGATTTAGTATGCTTTTGGATGATTCAGCCTCGATATATGTGAAAAGGTGCTTTTAATCATTTCTTTTCATGTTTATACTCAGGAAAGCACTCGAGGACAAAAAGAAAGAAAAACGGGCTTAAAACGGGCCAATTTGGGCCAAAGAAGAAATCGACACGGCCTGGACTTCAAACCACACGGCCGTGCCTCGTTAAATTACTTCACATGGCCATGCCACAATTTACGCGGCCGTGCCTTAATCTACAAAATTGAGACACGGCCTAAAAACGATTTACACGGGCGTATACCATGGCCATGCCCCTGCTGCGGGAAAGAGCAATTTCACTCCGATTTGGATGCTTGAAGCCAAAGAAACATACTCCTAAGTCCACTTAAACATCCTAGGAGGAATTCTACTAGAATTATGATACTTAGGAGCCAAGTAAAGCATTTCAAAGCCTATATAAACACACAAGGTAACAACTAAAAAGGGAGTTCGGTAGAAGCCGAATCATGAGGCAGAGTTTTCTGCCAGAGCTTTTATTTAGGGATTACTCGAAGATAGCCTGTTGATCCATCTCAAGAAGTTGGAGTTCTGCTCAAGACAGAGGATCTCCTCTTCAATTCCTTTAGGGGGTTTTAGGGATTTCTTATGTTTTGTTTTATCTTTTCTCTTGAGATGTTTTCTTATTTAGTTATGAACTAAACCCTTCAGATACCTGAAGGGGATGAAACATATGATGGATTTTGTTATTTGATTTCTAAATTATACGATAAGTACTTAGTTTGTTCTTAATTATGTTGCTTAATTTGATCTGATGTGCTTAGGTGGAGGAGGAATAGACCCTGCCTAAGAGTTATTATAAGAGAATGAGAGTTCCACTAATTAACCTAAGGTTAGACGTTATTCACCTTGAGAGAGGGTTTAATATAGTTTAGGGAGTCCCACGAATCAAGATAAGTAAAGAAATCATATGGTTTGGGGAATAAATAATAAGTGAAGTCATAGGTGGATTCTTCCTGAGGGTATCGTCTTCATCAACTGAGTTTTCCAAAAGTCTTTCTCCAATTGATTCTTTTGTCTTTGAATTTATTTGAAGTATTTCATTTAGTATTAGATAAATCAACCAATCACTCCATATTTTAGGCTAAGTAATAGAAAGAAAGTGAGTAGTAGTACTTTTAGGTTCCCTTGGGTTCGATAAGATATTCTTGCCTAAACTATACTACTATTCGATAGGTTCACTTACCTCTATCATTGTCATAGATAGTCTACAGGTTCGATCATTCTTTTATAAATATTAAAACTTTACTATTTGACACGATTACTCAACCACAAATATTGTGATTAGCAACTCGTCTGCATTATGTGTGTGATTGGCGAGGTGGGTTGACTTGATCCCCACAGGTGACGATTGGTTGGTACGGGGGTGTGATTGGTTGGATTGGGTTTGGTTACATTACATTACATTACACTACATTATCTGCATTATCATGCTTATAGGGCTAAGGCCTAGATTGTTACTAAATAGGGCTTCAGCTTAGTCTGCTTCTGTAAGGCTTGGCTCGATCCGCTTACATATGGGTTTTGACTCGATGCTTTCTATATCGGCTTGGCTCGACCGCTTGGTATGGGCTCGAGCTCAGTTATTGACTGACTAGGTGAATTACACACTGAGTTCTCGTAACTCACCCCTTTGCTTTAACCTTACAGGTAATCCCCAGCCTTAGAGGATTTGGAGCTGCGGAGGACTCGGAGGTGGCCATACGTGGAGTTGTTAATAAACAGAACTTAGTAATTTTGGTTTGAAATTATTTTAGATTATTCTATTTTGGGTTATTAATTTATGTAATATGGCCTTTGGGATTTTCTTTTAACTTTCATTGGTAATTCTTTTAGTTATGAACTGCTAAACAATATAACATGGGTTTTAAAAATGATAAATGTCATTTCAAAATATAATATTTCCGCAACTTTTAAAGTCAATCTTCTTCTACAAACAATGTTTTGAAAACAATATTATGTTTGCAAGGAAAAATAAATTTAAGAAAATTTTATTTGTTAAGCGACGAAACTCGAGGTTTTTCATTGAGAGAAAGTTTTTAAATTGAGGAAAGGATTTTAAAAGATCCCAAGGTTTATACAACCTTTTGATGTGGCATGCCAGATTTGGGCCTAACTTCTAGGCCAGGTTTGGGGTGTTACATAATGCATATGGCTATCATCTTTCTTAGTTTTTTCCACCGAATTAAGAAAGAAAAGAAGCCATGGATGAGCTTCAAGGTTCGGCCACCTATTGTCCAAGCATGTAAGTCCGTTTTTGCTCTGTTTTTAATGATTTCTATATTTTTGTGATCGTTGCTTCGTATTCTAGCTAGCCTATATCTTTGATTTCAAAACGTTAAAGTATTTGAATGTTGCCATTGTTGAATGCATGAGTATTTTGTTAGTTGATGATGGAAAATAAATCATTGTTGTTAGATGTACAAGTTTTGCAAAGTGAATTTTGGTAAAAATGTCGATTTTGGATTAAATTGTGAAATATGAAAATTTAGTGGTTGAATTTTAAAATAGATGAAAAATATGGGCTGATATGAGAATGGGTAATATTTGGCCAACATGAATTTGTATTAAATTTAATGAATTGTGATTTTATGTGATAAGGACTAAATTGCAAAAATGTAAAACAATAGGGGCAAAAATGTAATTTTACCAAAATGTGTAAATTATGCTAAATTGAATGAAATGATGATTAAATAAGTAAGTTTTGATATTACGTAGATTGAGATAAATGAAATTTGGATCTAGAACGGGGGGAAAACAAAGTATTAGATTAGTCGACCTAATTTGTCATTACAGCGAACGAGGTAAGTTCGTATGTTTAATAAGCATTAAATTATATATTTATAAATGCTTAATTGATATAATTGTGGTAAATGATATATTATTGAAATGAAATGTGAATGCTATTGAGTATGATACTATGAAAATGATCGACAGAGATTCGATACAACGAAAGTCCTGGTTGAACCTTAGGAATAAATATGATAGAAATGTCATGACATTAGGGTTACTAAGATTACATGTAAGAATATATATGGGATATGGCATCGATATGAGACTTCGTGTAAGACCATAGCTGGGCTATTGGCATTGATACGAGATTACATGTAAGACCATATCTAGGATATGACATTGGTACGGTACTGTGTGTACGAGATTCTTGAGTATCCTTTAGTATTCCAAATGGTTCATCATGAAATGTTGACTAAACGTGGTTTCAAGTGATGGTACGACTCAGTCAAGGCACTCGTGACAAAAATGACAAGTAAGTGTTAAAAGTGAATTTCATATGATGAGTAAGTGGAAAATTATGAGAATTCATATGGTTCAATTGAATATATATAAATGTGATGGCTATTGAATGGAATATAGTTTATTTCTATTTTCTTATGCTTATGTAAAGGTGAATGAATTGATAAGAAGTATTCAAACCATATAAGCATTGAAATGAATACACCTGTGAAATTCTTGGTTAACTATGTGAAAGAATACATGACATGAAGGTGGAATTATACAAGTTATATTATAGTATTTATAATGGTTTAAAATGTGTTTATTTGATAAGATGATTTATTATCATACAAGCTTACTAAGCTTTATAGCTTACTTTGCTATCTTTTCTATGTTTATAGTGATTCAGAGGCTTGCTCGGGTTGGAAGTCATCAGAGATCATATCACATTATCCAGCTATGGTTTGGTACTTATAAGCTTTGTGATATTGGTTATATGGCATGTATAGGTTTTGTGGTTATTTGTTGATTATAAGAAATTTTGGAGATTGATGCATATGTGCTTGATATGTATTTAGCCATGAGATTCGGCCTGATAATGATGTAAGGTTTGATAAGTATAGGTTATGCTTACTTTGGTTTGGTTGTTGGAAGTGGTTTTGGCTATTTGAAATGGCATGATTAAATTGTGTGGTTTAAAGTATATATATATACCCATGTGATATGGGTTATTTTGGTAAGCTTAATGATGGTTTAAGATATTCAAATGACCACTTGGTATGTGTCGTGTAATAGCTTGAGATGTGCTTGGTTTTGGTTTGGTATTTGAATGCCAAATTGGTTAATAAAGTATGTTGATTTAGTATATGATATATATGTGAATTTTGGCTTATGAATCTTGTTGTTTGATATGTGATTTAGTTAACTAAATGATTGTGATATAAGCTTTGTACAGATTGGTATTGAAATGGTTTATAATGTGATGATTTGAGATTGATTTAGCAGTCTAATTGTGTATGGAAATGGTATCATTTGCACTTTTATAGGTATGTTTCCTTTGGGTGAGAAAAGTGGCTTGTAACTAGCCTATTTTAGTCCACACGGGCAGAGCACATGGGCGTCTGACTCAGCTATGTGTGACACTCGATTAAATTCCACGGCTGTATCCCTTGGTGTTGAAATTAAAATGAAGTTAGTATTCTCCACATGGTCTCACACACGGGCGTGTGATCTGTAACACCCCAAACCTGTATCCGTCGCCGGACTAGGGTTAAGAGGCATTACCGGATAAAATCGAACATTTTACACTCATTTCACAACATCAATCATACATCATCATTTCATAATAATAATACTCATATAGTCCCTTTAGAAGGTCTACAAGACCTTAAACATGCTTCAGAGAAGGTTCGGGACTAAACCGATCTCATACGAAAACTTTGCGGAACTTAGAAAAATTTTCTTTCAAAATAGGGCACATGCCCGTGTGGCTAGGCCGTGTGCCTCACACGACCGTGCCTTGGACCATGTTTTACCCTGTGTGCAAAAGTAACTTGTGTCACACGGCCTATCACATGCTTGTGTGTTTGGCCCGTGTGCAAAAATGACTTGAATCAATCGGCCTGTCACATGCCTGTGTGTCTGGCCCGTGTACAAGTCTGACTTGGTTCAAATTGGGATATTGAAGGACACGGTCGGGATACACGTCCATGTGCTCAATCGTCTGGGCAATTATAGACCATTTCCAAGACCAAATTGCCACCCATTTTGAGTCATATCTACAAGCATCAAACAAGCATCAATTCATATCCCAAAAGCCACTAAAACATACCAAATTATGCACAATTGGCCCCATAACAACATCATTCATTTCCATATACAAATCCAACTCAAACATACCAATTCAAAATACCAACCTCACATCAAAAACATGTGATTCATACATCATATAAATCCATTTCAATTCATAGCATTTCTCATCATTTCAATTTCCCAAATCAACCATGAAACTTACCAAAATTGACAATCTCTTTTGGCCATTCATGAGCACATCAAAACATACCAACTTTTGCATCTCATAGCATGCACTAAATTCACCCATAATCACACTCATTACCAAGCCATATCACATGGCTATATATATTCATGTCCCAAAACATATCTTAACATTTCTAGCCTATACATGCCATGCTTCAAAATGTACATTTTCAAAAGGTACCAAAATATAGTTCGATAGTGTGCTGATGATCCTCGACGAACCCCGAGCTTTCAGTAGCTTCGATAATCTATAAAACAATACAAACACACACAAAGTAAGCTTTCAAAAGCTTAGTAAGCCATATACAAATAAACTTATCACATGATCAATTATAAACTATTTCATTCATATGAACTATGGCATAACACAATATCAAATTATTGTTTCTCATCTAGCTCCTTTTTCCGTAACCACTTGCTTATAAACATATCACATTTTCATGTAGCTCACATATCAAATGTTCATATTCATACTTATCTTCCATTGCCAAATATCATATACATTTCATACGTACTGAAACGGATACAAATTCACAAATTCAATCATATCTCGAAATGACCGTTGAACCGCTTCGAACCAATAAGGATACTCAAATAGATAGTAAAGCTTGTACAATGCCAACGTCCCATACGTGGTCTTACAAGTAGTTAAATATCGATGCCTCTATCCCAGATAGGGTCTTACACGAAATCGTATACGATGCCGATGTCCCAGATATGGTCTTACACGTAAATCTAAAATTGATGCCAACGTCCCAGACGTGGTTTGACACGATAAATCATATCGAAATCCTATGTCATGTCATATGTATCTTAATTATTCCTATGGTTCGTACGGGGCTTTTCGGACATCATCAGTTTTTCATAATTTTTTCAGATTTCACATATTCACCTCCAATAGCCATTCATCACATTCCATTAACATATAAACAATAATAATTCAATTCAAACACATTTATTTGCATATAGACTTACCTCGTATAGGAAAGAACGAAAATGGACTGCTATTCAACTACTTTCAATTTCCCCAATCTAATTTTGTTTTCTTTGGTTCTTGATCTATACACATTCAAATTTAACTTTTTTATTCACCAAATCATTCAATTCAATCAATTTACACATATTTAGGGGTATTTTACAAATTAGCCCTTATATTTTCACATTTTAATACTTTAGTCCTCATTTCATAAAATCACAAAATACACATAATTTCATTATACAAAGGCTTAGCCGAATATTCCCTTAGCTCATATAAGCCTACATATTTTATTTATTTCACATTTTAGCCCTTCAATTTCTCATTTTCACAATTTACCAAAATATACTCAAATTCATCAAAAATCTAAATACAAAACATATTAATCTCACACCAAGCTTTCATAATTCATCAGTTAACATCATTAAACTCGCAAAATCATCAATGGCATAACTCAAAATTATCATCAAATTCTAAAATTGAGGCATGGGCTTGATAGAATGCTAAGCAACAATCACAAAAATATAAAAATCATAAAAATGGATCAAAATACATACCTTGAATCAAAATGAGTGTCAAACCCTAAGGACTCTTTCTCTTTTCTTTTTCTTTTTAATTTCGGCAAAGATGAACATAATGTGACTATTTTCATGCTTTGGTTTTATTAATTCATCATTTTATTTTCCATTTACCATTTTGTCCATTAAAATTAAACATATAAAACATGTCAACAAAGGCCATTAATGTCCACACATAGTTCTTATGGCATAATTTCCATTTAAGGACATCATATTTAAAAGCCAAAGCAATCAAACACATTAAACATATAGAATGCCACTTTTATCTTTTATGATATTTAGTCCTTTCAACAAATCGGGCACTCAAATGATTAAATTAAATCACAAAAATTTCACACATGTCAATTCACATACTTTAAGAAAGGAAAATAATATTAAATCATTTTTCTAACTCGAATTTGTGGTTCTAAAACCACTATTTCGATTAGGGTCTAAACCCAATGTTAAAATTCTCCGCTAGGGATGTTTCCCCCCAAAAATCTTACCATTGAATAGATTCGAATATTGCTTTCTCATAGCATCTTCAGGTTCCCACGTAGTTTCTTTGACATCGTGTCGATTCCATAATACTCTTACTAACGAAATTTTCTTATTTTGCAATTCTTTAGCCTCACGAGTTAAGATACGGATCATTTTTCTTCATAAGTCATATCAGACTGAATCTCTATCTCAGACGGAGAAATCACATGCGAGGGATTGGATCTGTATCATCGAAGCATCGATTCATGAAACACATTATGAATCTTTTCTAACTCAGATTGTAACAATAGTCTATAAGTAATAGGTCCAATATGCTCGATAATCTTATATGGCCTGATGAATCTCGGACTCAATTTGCCTTTTTTGCTGAATCGAAGTATTTTCTTCCATAGAGACATTTTCAAAAATACTTTATCACCGATCTCAAACTCAATATCTTTTCGTTTCAAATCTGCGTATGATTTCTGTTGATTAGACGCTGCCTTTAGACTATCTCGTATCACTTTTACTTTCTGTTCAGTCTCTTTAATCAAATCAACCCCGTGAATTTTATTTTCACTAAAGTTAAACCAATACAGAGGTGTTTGACATTTCCTACCATACAAGGCTTCGTATGGTACCACTTTAATGCTCGATTGAAAACTATTATTATATGCAAATTCAATCAATGGCAAATACTGTTCCCACGTACCTTCACACTCAAGAATGCAACATCTCTACATATCCTCGAGTATCTGAATAATCCGCTAGGATTAACCATCCTTCTGCAGGTGAAAAGTAGTGCTAAAGTGTAATTTCATACCTAAAGACTCTTGCAGTTTCTTCCAAAATCATGAAGTAAACCTCGGGTCTTTGTCAGACACAATAAATTGTGGCACCCCGTGCATTCTCACAATATCAGAAATGTATAACTCAACTAACTTATCAAGCAAATAATTTGTTCTTATCGGAATAAAATGAACTAATTTTTTCAATCTATCAACTATAACCTAGATTGCATCTTTCTTCCTCAGAGTTAAAGGCAAACCGAAAACAAAATCCATCATCACTTTATCCCATTTCCACTCGAGAATCAGAATCGGTTGTAACAAATCAAATGGTAGCTGATGTTCAGCTTTACTTGCTGACAGATCAAACATTTCAAAACAAAATTAGAGATATCTCTTTTCATTCCAGGCCACCAGTATAGCTGATTCAAATCATTATACATTTTTGTACTTCCCGAATGAACAGATAAGCGACCGTTATGTGCTTCTTTCAAAATCAACTAAATCAACTCTAGATTTCTCAAAACACAAATCCTACCTCGGAATCTCAGACAATCAGCAACATCAACTTAAAATTTAGAATCAGAGTTCAAATCACACTGAGCTTGTTTTGCCATTACCTCATTATCAAATTTTTGAGTATCATAGATCTACTGCAAAAATAGTGATCTTGCCTTCAATTCGACTAAAATCGAACCATCATCAAACAGAACTAAATAAGCGTTCATCGCACGTAGCACAAACAGTGATTTTGACTCAAAGCATCAACGACAGTATTTGCTTTTCCTAGATGATAATCTATAACTAGGTCATAGTATTTTAACAGTGCTAACCATATTCTCTGATGCAGATTCAAATCTTTTTGAGTCATCAAATATTTCAAACTTTTATGATCTAAAAAAATTTGACATTTCTAACTAAAAAGATAGTGGCGCCAAATTTTTAGAGCAAACACGATCGCAGCTAATTCAAGGTCATGCGTCGCATAATTCTTTTCATGCGGTTTCAATTTTCTTGAGGCATAAGCTATAACTTTGCCTTCCTACATCAAGATGCAACCCAGACCATTTAACAAAACATCACTAAAATTCACGAACTCTTTACCCGATTCTGGCTATACCAAAATTGGAGCTCTAGTTAAAAGGGCTTTCAACTAATCAAAACTTTTCTGACATTTTTCAGACCATTAAATTTCACATCTTTCTGAAGCAATCTCGTCAACAGAGTTGCAATCATCGAAAAGCCTTTTACGAATTGTCTATAATAACTAGCAATTCCTAGAAAACTGTGGTCTTTAGACACATTTTTCAGAGGCTTCCACTCTAAAATAGCTGAAATCTTTCTCTGATCAACTCGTATACCGGATGCTGCCACAATATTCCCCAAAAAGCCAACTTAGCGCAACTAGGACTCACTTTTACTAAATTTTGCATATAATTGATTATCACGCAGAGTTTGTAGCAAAATTCTCAAATGTGTAGTAAGCTCAATTTCATCACGCGAATAAATCAAAATGTCGTCAATGAATACAACAACAAATCGATCAAAATACAGTCTAAAAATTTTGTTCCTCAAGTCCATAAAGATAGCAGGAGCATTTGTTAGTTTGAATCTTTTATTTGCAACTGATAGTATACCGATCTCAGATCTACTTTAAAAACACAGTAGCTCCTTTCAGCTGATCGAACAAATCATCAATTCTGGACAGAGGATATTTGTTCTTAATAGTCACTTTGTTTAACTGACAGTAATCAATGCACATTCTCATCATGCCATCTTTCTTTTCCACAAACAGAACGAGAGCACCCCAAGGAGAAAAGCTCGGTTGTGCAAATCCTCTGTCTCTCAATTCTTGCAACTGAGACTTCAATTCTGTTGGAGCCATTCTATACCTAGCTATAGAGACAGGGGTCGTCCCCAGCACTAACTCAATGCCAAACTCAACTTCTTGTATCAGAGGTAATCCTGGTAATTCTTCAGGTAACACATCAGGGAACTCACAAACCACATACACAGGTTCAATTTTTTTTGTCACTTTCATATCAATCACATATGCAAGATAAGCTTCACAACCATTTTTCACCTAATTCAGAGCTTTCATTGAAGATATTACGACCAATTGTAACAACCCAATTTAGATCCTAGTTGGAACAGTGGTTTGAGACCACAAATATGAGACCGTAAAAATATTTTAATGATATTTTCTATGTGAATGATATGTAACATAGTCTGTGTGAAATTTTTGTGTGATAATATGATTGTTTGTGTGTCGAATTAAGAGGAAGGATTAAATTGCATAGATAGTAAATGCTATGTGATGATTTGTGAGTACTTAAATGTTGTTGGCTTTCTAAGGAAGGGGCTTTATGTTGTTAATAAACCAATTTAAGTTAGTGGAGTGTTGAATGACTAGAAAGCCATAATACTAGCTTATTTTATATGTTTTATAAAAGGGAAAAGTTTGTATTTGTTTAATAAGTTAATACTAATTAAAACAAAACAAAATTGATGGCCATTTTCTCATCTTTCTTCCATCAAAAAATAGAAAAGAGAATAGCCATTGAAGTTCTTAAAATTTTGGCACTTGCTAGGCTTGATTGAGGTATGTTTTGAGATCAGTTTTTGATAATTTCTACGTTTTTGTGATCGTTGCTTTATTCTTTACAAAATCGATGCTCTAATTCCATGTATTGATGATGCTTTTGTGATGAGCCATTGATGAATGTTTGAGTTATGTGCTAGTTGATATTGAAATATGAAAACTTGGTGTTGGATTAACATAGTTTGTATTGGGATTTTTGATGAAATTGAGTATTTTGGGCTTAATTGAGAAAATGAGAAATTGAGGGACTAAAATTAAAAATAAATGAAATGTGTAGACTTGTATGAGACTAAGGAGAATTCAGCCTAAGCATGGTGTAATGAAATTATGTGTATTTGGTGATTTGATAAATTAAGGACTAAAGTGTCGAAATGTGAAAATGTGAGGGCTATTTTAAAAAATGCCCTAAATATGTGTGTTTGGACTAAAATGAATGATTTGGTGATTGAATGGATTTAATTTGAATGTGTATAGACCGAGAGAGGAGGGGTTTGGATCGAGATCAAGGCAAAGACAAAGTGCTCGATTAATCGACAGTTTTGATAGTTTGACGTCTGAGGTAAGTTTAGACATAATACGTATATTTAGTTGTGTTTAACATTATGAAATGGATGGTATGATATTGTTAAATGTAGATGCTATGTGAAATTTTGAGTTAAACGGCACTAAGTGTGCGAATTCAAAAATGTGATCGAGATAAATAGCACTGTGTGTGCTGAGTAATATAAGCTTCGGCTATGTGGTTAGTACTGTGTGTTCAATATCTATTCAAGATCGGTTTGATATGATGCACTAAGTGTGCAATACTAATTAAGCTTCGGTTAACTATTTAGGCACTAAGTGTGCGAATAAACTAAAAAGGGACGAATGTCGATCTATGTGATTCATGGGAATTGAGTAGCTTAAATATGTGATAACTAAGTGTTGGCTAAGGTGCATTCGAAACCTATGTGGTTGATGAAATTACGAATGATTTTGTAAAAGGTTTATTGAATTTACTAGTTTTGGATGATATGAGATATTAGATCATGAATTAATCTACGTAATGACATGTTTTGATTTAATGTATTTTGTTACGAACTTACTAAGCTTTTGAAAGCTTCTGTGTGATTTGTTTCTCTACCTTGCAGTGTCAGTAAAGCTAGGGATCGTCAGCTTCTCAATCACACTATCGGCATTCTATTTTGGTACTTTTGAAAGGATGCATATAGTTGAAAAATGGTATGTATAGGCTAGTTATGTGTATATATTTATGAAGTGAACCTAGCCATATGTTTTGGAAAGTTTTGAGTTGATAAATGCTTGAATGAATAAGTTATATGATTACAAATTTTGGTATGGGGTGATGCATATGAAATGGTTAAGTTTTGGCTATGCAAATGAATGATTAATGCTTTAATAATAAGAGTTTTAGTCTTTGAAATTGTCATGGTAGGAATTGGTATTGAATGCATGGGTTGAATGACTATTTTGGTATGTTTTTGGTGTGCATAAGATGTCTTGGTTAATGTGGCTTGTAGGTTTGATCCTTATGAGTGGCATTTTGGCCTTGTAAATGGCTTATAATGTCACATGGTTGTGGCACACAGGCGTGTCCATAGACCGTAGGGGAATTGGTAGAATGTAGCTTAGTAGCACACGGCCTTGACATAGGTGTGCTTAGAGGCTATGTGAGAAATGACAGTATATTATCTAGTAGTACACGGCCTTAGCACATAAGTGTGCTTAGTGGCCGTGTTGGTTTTGGCAGTATATGACCACGGGGAGGACACACGGGTGTGTCTTGTAGTCGTGGGTGAGGCATAGCCTACCCCCCACGGGTGTGAATTCCCTGTATTTTGGTTAAGTTGTTATGTTTCTGAGAACTTTTTTTTGTGTTTTGATTTAGTCCCGATCCTTCTTTATCATGTATTGAAGGTCTTATATACTTCAATAAGGGACAACATGATTGTAAATGAGAGTGATTGAAGATGATTGACTTTGTGTTGTAAATTTGGATATTAATGATTCGATTGTTTGGTAATACCTTTTAACCCTATTTCGGTGATGGTCTCAGGTTAAGGGTGTTACATTTTATTGGTATCAGAGCTACGATTTAGTCGATTCTCAGATTAATGTAGCGTGTGTGAGTCTAGCTATACATGCCATATTATGAAATTGCGATAGTGTGATGAATTCTAACAATTGAAATGTGTTTTAATATAGTAATGGATCTCGATCGAGCAGTTGCTAATGACGTAAAGAGTAATGCGCCTGCTCCCGCTGAAGGGACAGTGCCGACCACATCTAGGCCGAATGAAAGTAATGAAGGAGGAGAGGCTAAGTAAGCCTTCTTCTGTATGATGAGTGAATGGTTTTCAGAATTTGATAGAACGAATTTGACTGCTCCACAACCTCCACCCCCGCAAATACCTATTGTGCCTCAAGTTGTAGATTCGAACAGATTTAATAAACCTCTTGTGGATAAGATTCGCAAGTATGAGGCCAAAGAGTTTAGGGCCACATCGGAGGATGATGCTGAGCGAGCTGAGTTTTGGCTTGAGAATACAATCAGTGTATTTAATGAGATGTCGTTGAACTTGTATGAGTGTATTAAGTATGCAGTTTCCTTATTAAGAGACACGGCTTATAACTGGTGGAAAATATTGATATCTATGGTTTCGAGAGAGAGAATCACCTAGAATTTCTTTCAAGTTGAGTTCAGAAAGAAGTATATCAGTCAACGCTTCATTGATAAAAAACGTAAAGAGTTTCTAGAGTTGAAAGAGGGCCGTTTGTTTGTTACTGAGTACGAGCGAGAATTCGTACGATTGAGTCAATATGTTAGAGAGTGTGTTTCTACTGAAGCTACTATGTGCAAACATTTCATTGAGGGATTGAATGAAGATATTAAATTATTGGTTGGGATATTGGATATAAATAAATTCGTTGTACTAGTGAAGAGAGCGTGCAAAGCTGAGGAACTCAGTAAAGAAAAGAAAAAATCGATTCTGAGGCTCAAGATGAAAGAAAGAGATCAATGAATAAATTGTCTCAACCGTCTACAAAGAAATATAGAGATGCAAGCAATCGTCCAAATGCTTCATTTTGGCATCCAAGTATATATCATTTGAGACAAAGTACTGGATTTACGAATTCAAGTTCCAAATGAATCAAGTGTTGGCAGTCTTAAGAGTAACAAGCCCGAGTGTAGACAATGTGGGAGACGACATGCGGGAGAGTGCTGGGGCAAGTGCAACAATAGATTTTGTTATAAATGTGGATCTCGAGACCATTTTATCCGAGATTGCCCAAAGATGGTCGATGAAGAAAATGTTCAAAATGAAAGACCAAGTAATGTGACAGCTAGGGGTAAACCACCTAGAAACACCAAAAATATGAGTGAAAGCCAGAGAGGGACAACTGATACAACTGTGAGGTCAGAAGTAAGAGCTCCTGTCTGAGCCTATGATATATGCGCACGAGAGGACGCATCATCTCCAAACATTATCACCAATATTTTTACTTTATTAGACACTGATGTCATTGCATTGATAGATCCGGGATCAACCCATTCCTATGTGTGTGTGAATCTAGTGTCGAGTACAACTTTACCTGTTGAGTCTACTAAATTTGTGGTTAGAGTGTCAAACCCCTTAGGCAAGTGTGTTTTGGTGGATAATGTGTGTAAGAATTGCCTATTGATGTTTTGTGATTTATGTTTTCCGGTTAATTTGATGTTGTTACCATTTGATGAGTTTGACATAATTTTGGGTATGGATTGGCTTACTTTGCATAATGCCATCGTGAATTGTAAAAGAAAGAGTATTGAATTGAAGAGTCAGAATGGTGAAATAGCTCGAATTGAGTCCAGTGATATGAAAGGATTACCAGCTGTTGTATCTGCGATGAAAGCTATGAACTATGTGAGAAAGGGTTGCAAAGCTTATTTGGCGTACGTGATTGATAAAAAAGTGTCGAAAAAGAAAGTTGAATCTGTGCCTATGGTATGTGAGTTTCCAGATGTGTTTCCAGAAGAGTTATCGGGATTACCTCCGATTAGGGAAGTTGAATTTGGAATTGAGTTAGTGTCGGGAACTGCTCTTATTTGGATAGCTCCGTACAGAATGGCACCAATAGAATTGAAAGAGTTGAAATCTCAGTTGCAAGAATTGACTGAAAGAGGATTTGCACGATCGAGTTTCTCACCCTGGAGAGCTCCTGTATTATTTGTGAAAAAGAAAGATGGAACTATTAGAATATGTATTGATTATCTACAATTGAACAAAGTGATGATAAAGAACAAATATCCATTACCTCGAATTGATGATTTGTTTGATCAGTTGGGATCAGGCTACTATCAGTTGAGAGTTAAAGAATTTGATGTGCCGAAGACTACTTTCAGAACGAGGTATGGACATTACTAATTCTTAGTGACGGCTTTTGGACTAACAAATGCCCCTACAATGTTTATGGACCTGATGAATCAGATATTCAGATTGTATTTAGATCGCTTCATTGTGGTTTTCATTGATGATATTTTGATCTATTTGTGTGATGAGACGCAGCATGCATTTGAGAATCGTACTACAAACTCTACGTGAGAAATAGTTGTATGCAAAGTTCAGTAAGTGTGAATTTTGGTTGCATGAGGTCAGTTTTCTATGGCATATTATATCAGCTGCTGGGATACGAGTTGATCCTAATAAAATCTCTGCTATTTTAGAATGGAAGCCTCCGAGAAATGTGTCTAAAGTCAGTAGTTTTCTGGGACTAGTGGGATATTATAGACGATTTGTAAAAGGCTTCTCGATGATTGCAACTCCATTGACAAAGCTATTACAGAAGTATGTTAGATTTAAGTGGTTAGAAAGGTGCCAACAGAGTTTTGAACAGTTGAAAGTGTTGTTAACAAAAGCACCAGTATTGATTCAACCCGAATCAGGCAAAGAATTCATAGTTTACAGTGATGCATCGATGAATGGTTTGGGCTATGTGCTGATGCAAGAAGGAAAAGTCATTGCTTACGCTTTGAGACAGTTAAAACCGCATGAAAAGAACTACCCAACACATGATCTTGAATTGGCTGCGATTGTATTTGCATTGAAGATTTGGCGTCACTACCTGTTTGGAGAGAAATGTCACATCTATACTGATCATAAGAGTTTAAAGTATCTGATGACTTAGAGAGATTTGAACTTACGTCAGAGAAGATGGTTAGATTTGTTGAATGATTACAAACTTGTGATAGATTACCACCCGGGTAAAGCTAATGTGGTAGCGGATGCCTTAAGTCATAAATCGTTATATGCATTGCGAGCTTTGAGTAATCAGATAGATTTGTGTGAAAATAATGTGGTTGTAGCTGAATTGAAAGTTAAACCGTTGTTTTTACAACAGATATGTGAGGCTCAGAAGTCTAATAATGAGTTGTTAGCAAAAAGAGTTCAGTTTAATTCGGATGCTATATTAGAATTTCGAGTTGATAGTGATGTTTTTTTTGAGATTTCAGAGATCGAATTTGTGTTCCGAGAAATTCAGAGTTGATTCAAACGATTTTGAACGAAGCTCACAATAGTTATTTGACTGTACATCTGAGGAGTACGAAAATGTATAATGATCTAAAATAGTTCTATTAGTGGCATGGTATGAAAAGAGACATTTCTAACTATGTGTCGAAGTGTTTAGTTTAACAGCAAGTTAAGGATGAACATCAAGTCTCGTCTGATTTATTACAACCAATTTTGATTCCTGTGTGGAAATGGGAGAGAATTACGATGGACTTTGTGTCAGGTTTTCCCTTATCTCCTAGCAAAAAAGATACGATCTGGGTGATAGTTATAGATTAACGAAATCAACTCATTTCGTTCTGGTGAGAACCAATTATTCTTTAGATAAGTTCGCTGAACTATATATTGACGAGATTGTAAGGTTGCATGGAGTACCGTTATCTATAGTGTTTGACAGAGATCTGAGGTTTACCTCACAATTTTGGAAGAAATTACAAGATGCTTTAGGTACAAAATTGCATTTTAGTATTGTGTTTCATCCGCAAACGGGCCAATCTAAGCGAATCATTTAGATTCTCGAAGACATGTGGAGATGTTGTATACTCAAATTTGAAAGCACGTGGGAAAAGCAGTTATCATTGATTGAATTTGCGTATCAATAGTTTTCAATCAAGTATTAAAATGGCACCATATGAGGCTCTTTACAGTCGAAAGTGTCAAACTCCATTGTATTGGACCGAACTGAGTGAGAACAAGATTCACGGGGTTGATCTTATAAAAGAGACTGAGTAGAAAGTGAAAGTAATTCGTGATAGTTAGAAAGCAGCCTCAGATAGATAGAAGTCTTATGCAGACTTGAAACGAAAAGATATCGAATTTGAGGTTGGTGATAAAGTGTATTTGAAAGTATCTCATTGGAAAAAAATACTTCAATTTGGCCGAAAGGGCAAGCTGAATCCGAGGTTCATCGGATCATATGAGATTTTTGAACCAGTTGGGCGAGTTACTTATAGATTGAGATTGCCATTAGAGTTAGAAAAGATCCATAACTTGTTTCATGTGTCAATGCTTCAATGATACAGATCAGACCCGTCTCATGTGATTGCACCTACTGAGGTTGAGATTCAGTCAGACTTGTCGTATAGTGAAGAACTAATCCGAATTTTTGCACGAGATACCAAAGAGTTGAGAAATAAAAAATTTCTTTAGTGAAAGTATTATGGCACAAACATGGAATTGAAGAGGCTACGTGGGAGCCTGAGCATGTTATGGGAGAGCAACATCCACAACTATTCACTGGTAAGATTTTCGGGGATAAAAATCCATAAGGAGGAGAATTGTAACAGCCCAGTTTAGACCCTACTCAGAACAGCGATTCGAGACCACAAATCCGAGGTCATAAAAATATTTTAATGATATTTTCTTTGTGAATGATATGTGACATAGTCTGTGTGAAAATTTTGTGTGATAATATAATCTTTTGTGTGTCGAATTAAGAGAAAGGATTAAATTTCATAGAGAGTAAATGATGTGTGATGATTTGTGAGTACTTAAATGTTGTTGGCTTTCTAAGGAATGGGCCTTATGTTGTTAATAAACCATTTTAAGTTAGTGGAGTGTTGAATGACTAGAAAGCCATAATACTAACTTGTTTTATATGTTTTATAAAAGGGCAAAGTTGGTATTTGTTTAATAAGTTAATATTAATTAAAACAAAACAAAATTGATGGTCATTTTCTCATCTTTCTTCCATCAAAAAATAGAAGAGAGAATAGCCATTGAAGGTCTTGAAAATTTGGCACTTCCTAGGCTTGATTGAGGTATGTTTTGAGCTCGATTTTTGATAATTTCTACGTTTTTGTGATCGTTGCTTTGTGCTTTACAAAACCCATGCTCAAATTCCATGTATTGATGATGTTTTTGTGATGAGCCATTAATGAATGTTTGAGCTATGTGCTAGCTGATATTGAAATGTGAAAACTTGGTGTTTGATTAACGTAGTTTGTATTGGGATTTTTTATGAAATTGAGTATTTTAGGCTTAATTGAGAAAATGAGAAATTGAGGGACTAAAATGAAAAATAAATGAAATCTGTGGACTTGTATGAGACTAAGGAGAATTCGGCCTAAGCATGGTTTATTGAAATTATGTGTATTTGGTGATTTGATGAACTAAGGACTAAAGTGTCCAAATGTGAAAATGTGGGGGCTATTTTACAAAATGCCCAAAATATGTGCGTTTGGACTAAAATGAATGATTTCATGATTGAATGGATTGAATTTGAATGTGTATAGACCGAGAGAGGAGGGGTTCGGATCGAGATCGAGGCAAAGATAAAGTGCTCGATTAATCGACCATTTCGATAGTTCGACATCCGAGGTAAGTTCGGACATAATACGTATATTTAGTTTTGTTTAACGTTCTTAAAATAAATGGTATGATATTGTTAAATGTGGATGCTATGTAATAGATTGATTTAAACGGCACTAAGTGTACGAATTCAGAAATGTGATCGAGATAAATGGCACTGTGTGTGCGGAGTAATATAAGCTTCGGCTCTGTATTTGGCACTGTGTGTGCGGAGTAATATAAGCTTCGGCTCTATATTTGGCACTGTGTGTGCGATACTGATTCAAGATTGGTTTGATATGATGCACTAAGTGTGCGATGCTAACTAAGCTTCGATTAATGATCATGTGTCTTTCGAGTTTTAAAATTAATAAAGAGAATGATCGAACCTGGAAACTAACTCTAACAATGATTAAAGGCAAGTGTACCTATTGAACAGTAGTATAGCTTAGGCAAGACCGGGTTGTCAAACCCAAAGGAACTAAAAGTACTAATACTAACTTTCTTTTTATTATTTAGCCTAAAATAAGTGAAGTTGTTTTAATCTAAATTACGACTACTAAACTAAAGATGCAAAGACAGAAAGAATGAATTGGAAAATAACTTGAAGAGAAACTCAGTTGATCATGACGATACCCTCACGAAGAATCCACCTAGACTTCACTTGTTATTTAACACTGAATCATACAATTTATTCACTTAGTTTGATCCGTAAGACTCCCTAACGTATATTAAACCCTCTCTCGAGGCGAATAATGTCTAACCTTAGGTTAATTAGTGGAACTCTTGTTCTTTTATAATAACCCCCTAGAATAGAAGTAAATCGATCTATGGATTCCCATATTAGGTTTCACCCTAATCCAAAAAAATCTCGTCACCCTATCTCTAGGTGTGCGATCAACTTCGCTTAATTATGCTAGATCTACTCTTAAGCAGGGTCTATTCCTCCTCCACCTAAGCACATCAAATTTGGATTAAGCATGCAAAATTAAGAACAAACTAAGTATTTATCATATAATTCAGAATTCAATAACAAGATTCATCTAGGTTTCATCTCCTTCAGGTATCTAAAGGGTTTAGTTCATAACAAGTAAACAAAACATCTCAAGAGAAAAGATAAAACAAAACATAAGAAATCCCTAAAACCCCCTGAAGGAATTGAATAAGAAATCCGCCGTCTTGAGTATAATTCTGGCTCCTTGAGATGGATTAACTTGCTATCTTCGAGTAATTCCCACAAATTTGGCCTTTCTGGCTCGGCTCTTTGGCCTAGCTAACCGCCCCTTTTCAGGATACTCTTAGGGTGTTTATATAGACTTTTGGGATGCTTTAATTGGCCTCTAAGTGTCCTAATTCAAATATACTTCCTACTTGGTGTTTGAATAAGCTTTGGAAAGTGTTTCTTTGCCTCAAAGTATCCAAATCCGAGTGAAATTGCTCTCTCCCGTGGCAAGGGCACGGTCATGGTACACGCCCGTGTAAATCATTTTCAGACCGTGTCTCGATTCTATCGATTGGGGCACGGCCGTGTAAATCGTGGCATGGTCGTGTCTTAGTTAATTGTCGAGGCATGGCCGTGTGGCTTGAAGTCCAGGCCGTGTCGATTTCCTCTTTGGCCTAAATTGGCCTGTTTTAAGCCTGTTTCTTGTTCTTTTTCGTCCCTAGGTGGTTTCCTGAGTATAAACATGAAAAGAAAAGATTAAAATCACCTTTTTACATAAATCAGGGCTAAATCATCCAAAAGCATACTAAATATGGGTTTAAAATATGTTACTTTTGCAAACATATCTGGGCGGGATTAAATATATGACGAGATTTCCTGATATTGTAATCATCATTGATCTGCAAGAAGAATATACGGCTCTGAGAGAATGTATCACTTTTGGAATTCCAACAATTTGTTTAATCGATAAGTGTGCGAATAAACTGAAGAAGGGACAAATGTCGATCTATGTGATTCATGAGTACTGAGTAGCTTAAATATGTGATAACTAAGTGTTGGCTAAGGTGCATTCGAAACCTATGTGGTTGATGAAATTATGAATGATTTTGTGAAAGGTTTATTGAATTTACTAGTTTTGGATGGTATGAGATATTAGATCATGAATTAATCTACGTGATGACATGTTTTGATTTAATGTATTTTGTTACTTAACTTACTAAGCTTTTGAAAGCTTTACGTGTTATTTGTTTCTCTACCTTGCGTTGTCGAAGAAAGCTAGCTCTGGATCGTGGATCGCCGCCTTCTCAATCACACTATCAAGATTCTATTTTGGTACTTTTGAAAAGATGTATATAGTTGAAATATGGCATGTATAGGCTAGTTATGTGTATATATTTATGAAGTGAACCTAGCCATATGTTTTGGCAAGTTTTGAGTTGATAAATGCTTGAATGAATAAGTTATATGATTACAAATTTTGGTATGGTGTGATGCATATGAAATGGTTAAGTTTTGGCTATGCAAATGAATGATTAATGCTTGTGATGATAAGAGTTTTAGTCTTTGAAATTGTCATGGTAGGAATTGGTATTGAAGGCATGGGTTGAATGACTATTCTGGTATGTTTTTGGTGGTAATATGTGCATAAGATGTCTTGGCTAATATGGCTCGTAGGTTTGAACCTTATGGGTGGCATTTTGGCCTTGTAAATGGCCTATAATTTCACACGGTTGTGGCACACGGGCGTGTCTATAGACCGTGGGGAATTGGCGAGAATGTAGCTTAGTAGCACACGGCCTCGACACGGTGTGCTTGGTGGTAGTGGTGAGAAATGGCAAGATATGATCTAGTAGTGCACTACCTTAGCACACAGGCGTGCTTGGTGGCCATGTTGGTTTTGGCAAGATATGACCACGGGAGGACACACGGTGTGTCTTGAAGCCGTGGGTGAGGCATAGCCTACCCCCACAAAGCGTGTATTCCACATATTTTGTTGTTGTTATGTTTCTGAGAACTTCTGTATGTGTTTTGATTTAGTCCCGATCCTTCTCTAGTATATATTTGAGGTCTTATATACTTCAATAAGTGACACCATGATTGTAAATGAGAGTGATTGAAGATGATTGACTTTGTGTAGTAAATTTGGATATTAATGATCCGGTTGTTCGGTAATACCTCTTAACCCTATTCTGATGATGGTCTCGGGTTAAGGGTGTTACACTGGTAGCCCATTGAAGTCACTGGACTCAATCCGTATTCTCTCATCATTCTGACATCTCAAATCAATAGTCTTTCATTTGCATTTCACAACGGCATTATGCAAATTTAGCCAATCCATACCCAAAATTATATCAAATTCATCAAAAGGTAATAACATCAGATCAACAGGAAAACAGATATCTCGAAACATCAACTGGCAATTCTTGCACACTTTGTCAACCAGGACACTTTTGCCAAAGGGTTTCAATACTCTAATTACAAATTCAGTAGACTCTATAGGCAAAGTCTTACTGGATACTAAGTTCATGAATATATATGAATGAGTTGATCCTAAGTCTATCAATGGAATCACAGAAGTGTCATAAAGAGTAAATGTACCCGTAATAACATCTGGAGACGAAGCTTCCTCACGAGCTCGGATGGTGTAAGCTCTGGCAGGTGCTCTCGCCTCAGATCTTGCAACTATATCTTTCATAGCTCTCTGGATACCACTCACATTTCCCGTTTTTCTGTGAGGTCTACCCCTAGTTGAAGCGTTATTCGACTTCGGATTCTGTACAATCTCTTGCTTAACAGACTCGGGACAGTCTCGAATAAAGTGATCTAAAGATCCTCATTTGAAACAAGCTCGACCATTTAATCAAGAATTTCCCGAATGTCTTTTACCACAATGTCTACACTCAGGTTGCTCAGATCTGACATTTCCAATACTTGCAATCGAAGTAGCTAGAGCTCTAAAGCTCAAATGTGATCTTGCACGATCTCTACTCGAATGTCCCATGTTAGTCTTTGAACGACTATAATCACCTCGAAATTTCTTTGATGCCAACTGATATGACTTACTCTTTTTTTGTTTTCGCACCTTTCTAGCTTCCAAATAAGCTTTTCTTTTCTCTTTCCTATGTTCTTCAGCTTTACACGTCGGTCAACAAGCACAACGAATTCTTTTATTTCCAGAATTCGACTAACAAATGAATATCTTCATTCAAGAAGTCTTTGAACCTTTTACACATTATTGCCTCAGTTAAGACACATTCTTGTGCGTACTGGCTCAATCTCACAAATTCTCACTCGTATTCTATAATAGACATACGGCCCTGTTTCAATTCAAGAAACTCTTTGCATTTTTGATCAATGAATCTCTGACTAATATATTTCTTTCAGAATTTGGATTGAAAGAAATCTCAGGTAATTCGTTCCTTTGGAACAATGGAAATCAAAGTTTTCCACCAATGGGAAGCTGCATCCCTCAACAAAGAAACGTCACATTTCACACATTCATCAGGGGTACACGACATCTCATCAAATACTCGAATTGTATTCTCGAGCCAAAACTCAGCTCTCTCAGCACCATCATCATTAGTGGCCCAGAACTCTTCGGCCCTATATTTACGAATTTTACCAACCGAAGGCTTATTCAACAGATTCAGATTTAAAATTGGAGGTACAATAGGAGTCTAAGGGGAATTAGGTGGGGTGGAGGTTGAGGAATAGCCGGATTTGCTCTAACATACTGAGTGAACCACTCATTCATCATTTGGAAGAAGGCTTGTTTAGCTTCACCTTTTTTATCGCTAGTAACCGGCCTAGAATTAGATGACGCTGTCCCTTGAGCGAGAGCAGGTTCATTACTTTCAACATCGTCAGCTACGGCTCATTCGGGATCCATTTACTATACGAAAAACACATTTTATCTGTCAGGATTGATCACACTATCACAGTTCAAATATATGGCATGTATAGCTAGACTCACATACGCTACGTTAGTCCTAGAATCGACTAAATCATAGCTCTGATACCAATAAATTGTAACACCCTTAACCTGTATCCGTCACAAGACTAGGGTTAAGAGGCATTACTGGATAAATTAGAACATTTTACGCCCATTTCACAACATCAATCATACATAATCATTTCATAATAATAATACTGATATAGTCCCTTTAAAAGGTCTACAAGACCTTAAACATGCTTTAAAGAAGGTTCGAGACTAAATAATCTCATACAAAAACATTAAGAACCTTAGAAAATTTTTCTTTCCAAACAGAGCACATGCCCGTGTGGCTAGGCCGTGTGTCTCACACGACTGTGCCTTGGACCATGCCTTACTCGGTGTGCAAAACTTACTTGTGTCACAAGGCCTATCACAAGCCCGTGTGTCTGGCCCGTGTGCAACACTTACTTGAATCATACACCCGTGTGTCTAGCCTATGTGCACGTCTGACTTGCTTTGAATTGGGACATTGAAGGACACGATCAAGACACACGCCCGTGTATTCAACCGTGTGGGCATTTATAGTCCATTTGCAAGACCAAATTGCCACCCATTTTGAATCAAACCTACAAGCATCAAACAAGCATCAATTCATATCCCAAAAGCCACCAAAACATACCAAGTTATGCACAATTTGACCAGTAACAACATCATTTATTTCCATATGCAAATCCAACTCAAGCATACCAATTCAAAATACCAACCTCACATCAAAAACATGTGATTCATACATCATATAAATCCATTTCAATTCATAGCATTTCTCATCATTTCAATTTCCCAAATCAACCATGAAACTTACCAAAATTGACCATCTCTTTTGGCCATTCATGAGCACATCAAAACATACCCACTTTTGCATCTCATATATTCACCCATAATCATATTCATTACCAAGCCATATCACATGGCTATATATATTCATGTCTCAAAACATATCTTAACATTTCTAGCTTATACATGCCATACTTCAAAATGTACATTTTCAAAAGGTACCAAAATATAGTTTGATTGTGTGGTGATGATCCTCGACGATCCTTGAGCTTCTAGTAGCTTTGATAATCTATAAAACAATACAAACACACATAAAGTAAGCTTTCAAAAGCTTAGTAAGCCATATACAAATAAACTTATCACATAATCAATTATAAACTATTTCATTCATATAAACTATGGCATAACACAATAGCAAATTCTTATTTCTCATCTAGCTCCTTTGTTCATAACCACTTGCTTATAAACATATCACATTTTCATGTAACTCACATGTCAAATGTTCATATTCATACTTATCTTCCATTGCCGAATTTCATATACATTTCTATGTACCTAAAACTGATACATATTCACAAATTCAATCATATCTTGAAATGCCCGTTGAATCGTTCGGAATCTATAAGGATACTCGAATAGCTAGTAAAGCTCATACAATGCCAACGTCCCAGATGTGGTCTTACATGTAATTAAATATCGATGCCTCTGTCCCAGGCAGGGTCTTACACGAAATCATTTACGATGCTGATGTCCTAGACATGGTCTTACACATAAATCTCAAATCGATGCCAACGTCCCAGATGTGGTCTTACACGATAACTCATATCAAAATCCTATGTCATGACATATGTATCCTAACTATTCCTATGGTTCGTACGGGGCTTTTCGGATGTCATCATATTATCAAATTTTTTTCGGATTTCACATATTCAGCTCCAATATCCATTCATTACATTTCATTAACATATAAACAATAATAATTCAATTCAAACACATTTATTTCTATATAGACTTACCTCGTATGGGAAAGAATGAAAACGAACGACTATTCAACTACTTTCGATTTCCCCCGATCTAATTCCGTTTTCTTTGGTTCTTGATCTAGACACATTAAAATTTAACTCTTTTCTTCACCAAATCATTCAATTCAATGAATTTACACATATTTAGGGCATTTTACAAATTAGCCTTCATATTTTCACATTTTTACACATTAGTCCTCATTTTACAAAATCACAAAATACACATAATTTCCTTATAAAAAGGCTTAGCGAATATTCCCTTAGCTCATATAAGCCCACATATTTTATTTATTTCACATTTTAGCCCCTCAATTTCTCATTTTCATAATTTAGCCTGATATACTCAAATTCATCAAAAATCTAAATACAAAACATATTAATCTCACACCAAGCTTTCATAATTCATCAATTAACATCATAAAATCACAAAATCATCAATGGAATAGCATAAAATTATCTTCAAATTCTGAAATTGAGGCATGGGCTTGATAGAATGCTAAGCAACAAACATAAAAACATAAAAATCATCAAAAAAGGGATCAAAATACATACCTTGATTAGTCAAAATGAGTGCTGAACCCTAATGACTCTTTCTCTCTTCTTTTTCTTTGTAATTTTAGGAAAGATTAACATAATGTGACTATTTTCATGCATTGGTTTTATTAATTCATCTTTTAATTTGCCATTTACCATTTTGTCCTTTAAAATTAAACATATAAAACATGTCAACAAAGGCCATTAATGTCCACTCATAATTCTTATTGCATAATTTCCATTTAAGGCCATCACATTCAAACGCCAAAGCAATCCAACACATTAAACATATAGAATGCCATTTTTTTCTTTTATGCTATTTAGTCTTTCAACAAATCGGGCACTTAAATGATTACATTAAATCACAGAAATTTTACACATGTCAATTTACATACTTTAAGGATGGAAAATAATATTAAAACATTTTTTGACTCAAATTTGAGGTCCTAAAACCACTGTTTTGACTGTGGTCTAAACCGGGCTGCTACATGATCGGCCGTGTAGCACAAGTCAGTATATCCCCCTAATTGGTACATGGCCTAGCACACGGGTGTGTGATTTGGCCGTGTTGCATAAATCAATATACCCTACAGGTTTGACAGGGCCTAGCACACGGCCTAGAACACAGACGTGTGTGGCCACTTCGAAGGGCACACGGACTAGACAAATGGTCGTGTGGTTGGCCGTGTGACCCAAGTCAGTAACCTCACTTGTTTGGACATGGGGTAGGACATGGAATGGGACACGACCATGTGCTCCCTTTTGAATGTCCACACGGCCTGTGACACGGGCTTGTTTGGTGCCCGTGTGAGACACACGACCTGGTCATACGAGCGTGTGTCCTCTGATTTAGAGAAAAAAATTATAAGTGTTAAAATTTCTTGAGTTATCGGTTTAGTCCTAAACCACTCATAATGTATATTTAGGGCCTCGTAGGCTCGTATTAGGGACAAAGTGTTTGAGATTGTTTGATGATTACATGTATTAATTAAATGTATGAGAAAAGTATGTTTAAATGTGTTATATGTCTGGTAATACTCTGTAACCCTATTTCGACGTTGAATAAGGGTAAGGGGTGTTACATTTATTGGTACCGAGCTATGATTTAGTCTATTCTAGGACTAACGTAGCACATGTGAGTCTAGCTATACATGCCATATAGAACCTGTGATAGTGTGATATCTCCCGACTCCGATGAAAATTATTTTAATTAGATAGATATGCTCTCCAACTGAGCTAATTTTGAAAGTACGGAAAGTGGTACTCAAATATTTGAGCGAAAATGTGTTTATGATGAGTTGAAATTCATAAAGGTAGGAATAAAAGTTCATAATATCATGTTAGTGATAAATGTTACGTTATGTGCATGTATATGTGAGAGTTAAATTTGAGGCTTTACGACCTTTACCCCCTTATCAGTATAGTGTTACAATGAAATTCGTAAGATTTAGATTGAATAAGTTCACATGTGTGGAATTACAGAGTTCCATGATTGAAGGATTAATACTGTGGTCAGATAAGAGAATGAGTCAACAGTAAAGACAGTACTAAAAGAGATATCGGATCGCTTTGAAGGCTATTTGGATTATGGAAAATCACTATTAAAGAAGAAGTCGACTTCGATGAAACAAAATATTCAGGTATGATATCTAAAGAGTGTATTAACTAGGAGTTCTACTTAATTGATTTCTGTTAGTGATGGGATAAAGAGGAATCAATAATGACATAATTAGACAGTGAAATAATGTTTGAATTGTAAAGATATCTGAGTACAGTAGTATAGTTGAATAGCTTATAATGATGTCTTCTGTGTATTCTATGTGATCAATTATTCTTAGAGGTATATGTGGCTATTTATTTTCAAATGAAACTCTTATCGTATGAGAACGCTAGCTAAATATACTAATAGACGAAAGCATTGTTGGTCTGTTTGGGTTAGGATCGGCATTGCTCTATCTTTCCCTAGTATTTTATTCCATTGTGTTGATAGAAAAGTCGATGGCAAAATCGGTATGATGCTTGTATTCTATTTCTACCGGTTATTGATTTGTTGAATATACATGAAGATTATATTGCTTTTGTCACAGTTGATTTCAGTGCTTATGAGTGATGTTTTCTTCTGGAATTTCTATGGGATATCATTTAGATCTTTATCATTCTATATGGGTTGTAGTTTTCAGAAATTCTGTATAGTTCCATACTTTGAGATTTCACTACCTCAGTTTTATTATGATTCTATGTGATTATCTGCAAGAGATATTCTTTTGGCAGAGATGAATATATCTATTATGATTATAATTTCTGGTTTGATCATGAGAGTACAATGGTATTGTCATCATATTTATAGAGGTTATGTTTCTGTATTTTTTTTCTATTGAAACCATTTTTGATTTTCTTTTGTTTTCAAATTGCATTATTAATAGCTAGGATATTATCTATTTATACAGTTGAGATGTCGGTCTTATTATGGCATTATGATTTTTTTATTTGACGGTGGTGGCCTTAGTATAGTACAACGCTTCGATGATTAATATTTAAGATAGCTTTATTATATAATCCTTTCTAGTTTTCTTGAAAGGAAATTGACATAAGCAAACACATAGACGATAGAAGATCAAGTTCAAATCTGCATAATAGTTGTCACTTCCAGGTAAATCTTGATATATGTCAATGAGTAAAGACAGAATGTTATGTCATATTTGAGTTATATAGTTTTTAAGATCTTTGACTAGTATCTTGAAGAAATTGTGATAAACTGCATGTCTGAGTTATCTTGACAACAAGAAGAAAGGTTTTCTTTGAAAAGTTATTGTTTGATAGCCATTATCGATTCAATTGTTTAGTTTGATTGGGTTATTTGTTTGAAAAGTTAATTGAGTTATATGTGTTTGAGTTTATCCTTGGGTCTGGAAATAAATTTTGTGCGTTCACGCGTAAATAGATGGATAGTCAAAATGAAGAAATCATATTTTGGAAGACATGATACAAAATTATATCTATTGGAGCAATTCTATTTGAGAAATATTATTGTAAATTAAAGTTGTGTCGATTGTTTTCATTTGTACGAAGTTTTATTTGGCTTAATATAAGTTAATAAAGTTATAAACAGTTGAAAACACTATTAAATGAAGCAACACTTTTGGTTCAGCCTGAATCGGGTAAAGAGTTTATGATTTTCAGCCATGCGTCATTGAATGGTTTAGAGTGCATTTTAGTACAAGAATGTATAGTGATGGCTTATGCTTCCATACAGTTAAAGATGCATGAAAAGAGTTTTTTGACCCATGAATTAGAGATGGTTGACATTGTAATTGCATCAAATATTTAGCGACATTAATTGTTTGTTGGGTAATGTAACCTATTTGATAACTGCAAGGGTTTAAAATATTTGATGTTACAGAGAGATCTAAATTTGGGACAGTAAAGATGGCTTGAGCTGTAGAAAGATTTTGAGTTAGTAATTGGTTATCATCCTAGACAAATGATTATAGTCATGGATATTTTCAAGAAGAAATCTTTGTGTGCTTTATAAGCGATGAATACATGTGTAACGCCCCGAATTTGGGCCTAGTAGAATTGGGCCCATTAGGCCTTGAGCGTAGGAGCATTTAAAATTTTTTTTAGAACAAGAGAACGCCACTAATGCAAGTTGGACCTATTAGGTGTGTGATTTTGGAGTGATTAGAGGGTATTTTGAAGTCCCAGGTTCAAGTTAGGCCATAGGAAAAATTTTTATTTTTGGGCTCTTTAGTGAAGAGGGTTGTTGGAAGCAAGACTTAAAGAAATTTGTAAGTGTTTTACTAACACAAGTTAGTCATGTGGTAGGATGGTTGTGGCGTCACAAGGGAAACATAGAAGAGGGGAGTTCGAATCTCACAAGCTGCAATTTGTGGCTTTTATTTTGTGCTTTGGGAGAGGAGGAAGTAGAGTTGGGATAAAACTCTATCATGGAGGTTGGAGAATGAGTCAACAATTTGAATGGATGGAAGAGAGGTATTGTAGGAGGATATTGGGGAGGAAATAGTGGAAGTGATGGGTGTGGGGACAGTTGGCCGGATATGGGGAAGGGAGAGAGGGGAATTTCGGTCAAGGTGGTCACTTGTGTGTGCACATTCGGTTTGATAAGGGAAGAAGTGTCGCTTTTCTCAAGTCCAATTTGGAGAGTGTTGTTGTTGGCATTTTTGACTATAGCATTTGGGTTCTTTCCTCAACATACTTTTTCCGAATTCTCGCTTGCATTCTTCTCTTTTCACATTGTTTTCTTTGCTTGTTACCTAAACACCTCTTGGCCAAAACTTTTCCTTGAATCTCTTTTCACCCATTCTTTTCTATTTTCCTCTCATCTCTTCCTCTTGTGTGTCTCCATAGCGAATTTGGTAAGCCTCTGCATTCACTTATTTCTTTCTTTCTCCTCACTCTATTCTTCTTTCTATAACCGAACACAACATTCTCTCATTCTCTTTATTTCTTACTTCTTTCTTTTCTCCCTTCTCTCTTTTCGTTAAACTGAGTAGCCACCCCTTTTCTCTCCTTAGCCGAACCTATCTCATTTTCTTCTATTCTTCAACTAAGTTCTTGTTCTCTTGATGCTCCTCTTTCATGATGCAAAGCTAGCGATTTGGGGCGTGTCCTTTTTTCTTTCTAATCTCTTCTTTATTTAAATTAAACTATTATTTCCTTTCTTTTCTAGTTTATTTTCATGATGCAAAGCTAGCCGATTTGGGGTATGTGGTGGTTTGGGACTTTCTGCCTGGATGCGGATGGACGTTGGCATCTGGTTCAACTAGGCAAATTGCAGTTGCTCGATCTAGTGAATGCAAGTGTTAGTAATCTCATAGTTAGGTGGTTAGATTACAGATATCCCAACTCTTTTTGTTAAGAAAGTTAACTGTGCGTTATGTTTGGTATAGGTGACGATGTTCGTGATTGTATAGTGCTCTACGTGATCAGGTGTGTAATCTCACACCAATCCTGATGAATGCCTGTGTTGCTCTGTGAATCGGCCGAAAGCCAGAAAGCTAGAAAACTGACAACCGTGACCACTCGAGCGTGCGATTGCTCATAGTGGTAAACCTAGACACGGATGATGGCAGTAATTCATTAAGAGTGTCGCGAGCACTATCGCGAAACCGAGGCTGTAACGGGCCTAATCGAGCCGAAATTGCTAATTGGGCCCAATGGGCTAACGAGCCCACATGGGCCAAATTGATAGAAAATTTTTAAATGACTTATGTGACTACGAAGTCTGCGAAAGCAAGACTAAAATTGTGCTAGATGGGCCAAACGAGCATGTGGGCCTATTTGGGCCTAAAATGGGTTTTTGGCCCAATGGCACCGTAGAGACCCAAAAGGAGTCCCGTGTCGCTCGAGGTGAGATTAGGCCTCCGAAAAGGCCGTTAAATGACTAAATTACTAAAATACCCTTGGTGGGTAAAATTACTGAAATACCCTTGGTGAGTAAAATTACTAAATACCCTTGGTGGGTAAAATTACTGAAATACCCTTGGAGGTAAAATTACTGAAATACTCTTGGAGGGTAAAATTTTTGAAATATCCTTGGAGGGTAAAATTATCGGTGGGTAAAATTACTGTTATACCCTTACTGGTTGATTTAGTATGATTGTGTGTATTCTGTTTAACTGTTATGATGGTACATTATCGCATACATTGAATTATTATGTCATGACATTTTGCATTGGGTTGGGATGATTAAATATATATAAATATATATATTGGAGGAAGTAATGTATTGGTGGCTATACCACATTATACTGATTTTAGTGGCTCACCTACAAATCTTATCTGGCAAAGATCTTTGCGATATCTTGGGCACTTTCATTTGCATTCTTGAGTAATGTAGGGCTAGGTGGGTTGACTTGGTCCCTACAGGAGTGTAGGGCTGGTACGGGAGGTGTGTTGGCTGGATTGGGTTGGGTTACATTTTCTATTTGCATTACCATGATTTTGGGGCCTTAGGCTCGAACTGATACTGCATGGGCTTAAGCCTAGACTATGACTCTAACTGGGATTACACACTAAGTTCTTGTAACTCACCCCTTTGCTTTAACTGTACAGGTAATCCCCATCTATAGTGGATTTAGAGCTACGAGGGACTCGGAGATGGCCACTCGTTCCACACGTTTTAAGGGTGAACTAAGTATTTTAAATTTGGATTTCTTTATTTTAGTTATTGGGTTTTATAATTGTTGTAATAAGGCCATTGGAACTATTTTAACTTTTTATTGGGATTTTCTTTAAATATTGCAAATATAATCAACGCGAAGTTTTAAAAACAATAAACAACTATTTTTCAAATAACTCATTTTAGTAAATGATAAGACCAAATTCTTTACAATCGACTCAGTTTTATTAAACAAGACAAAACACACATTTTGGAAGAGTATTAAAATGAGTAAATCCCTCTTTGGGCACAAGTGAGGAAGAATGAAATTTTGTAGTTATGAATGTGTTTTAACAATATGTTTTCAAAACAACCATGTGGTTTCAAACATAACCTAATGTAGCATACTAGATTCGATCGTAACATGTAGGCCGTTTGGGGTGTTACATTTAGTGGTATCGAGTCAGGTTGCAAAACTCGACTGTGGAGTGGGTTTGAAATTTTTCCAAATCTGTCTAAAAGGTGGTTTAGAAAAAATATATATATAGTGTTACTGGAAGTTTGGCACACTGAGTCTCCGGCACCAAATCTGTAAGTTTCCTGACGCTATACTCCGTTATAAGCTGAAATGACTATATTTTCTGTAGTTATTCTATGTGTAGTTTGGATGTGATGTTTGAAGTTGTATGCATGTGGGATAAATATCTATTTGTTTATGTGGTTAGATACTTGGCTATGTAAAGAGGTTTCTAATGTAGGCTAGAAGTGTATTAGTTTTGTTAGTCTGAGAGTGCACAACGATAGCGTAGTGGGGGTAGTGGTTACACGGCTACCCTGTTAGTTGGAAATTTTGAGGACAAAATTCCTTTAAGCGGTAGATTTGTAACGCCCCTAATTTAGGCCTAGTAGAATTGGGCTCATTGGGCCTTGGGCATAGGTGTGTTTAAAATTTTTTTTGAGAACAAGCGAACGCCAGTAATGCAAGTTGGACCTATTAGGTGTGTGATTTTGGAGTGTTTAGGAGGCACTATGAAGTCCCGAGATTAAGTTAGGCCATAGGAAATTTTTTTATTTTAGGCTCTTTAGTGAAGAGTGCTATTGGAAGCAAGATTTAAAGAAATTGGTATGTGTTTTACTAACACAAGCTAGCCATGTGGTAGGATGGTTGTGGCATCACAAGAGAAACATTGAGGAAGGGAGTTCGAATCTCACAAGCTGTAATTTGTGGCTTTTATTTTGTGCTTTGGGAGATGAGGAAGAAGGTTGGGATCAAAATCTGTCATGGAGGTTGGAGAATGAGTCAACAATTTGAATGGGTGGAGGAGAGGAATTGTAGGAGGATATTGGAGAGGAAATCGTGGAAGTGATAGGTGTGGGAAGAGTTGGTCGAATATGGGGAAGGGAGAGAGGGGAATTTCAGTCAAGGTGGTCACTTGTGTGTGCACATTCAGTTTGAGAGGGGGAAGGAGTGCCATTTTTCTCAAGTCCAATTTGGAGAGTGTTGTTGGTGGCATTTTTTGACTATAGCATTTTGGGTTCTTTCCCTCAACATACTTTTGCGAATTCTCAGTTGCATTCTTCTCTTTTTCACATTGTTTTCTTTGCTTGTTACCTAAACACCTCTTGGCCAAAACTTTTCCTTGAATCTCTTTTCATCCGTTCTTTTCTACTTTCCTCTCATCTCTTCCTCTTACGCGTCTCCATAGCGAATTTGGTAAGCCTCTACATTCACTTTCTTTTTGCCTTTCTCCCTTACGCTATTCTTTTTTTTTTATGACCGAACACAACATTCTCTCATTCTCTTTATTTCTTACTTCTTTCTTTTCTCCCTTCTCTCTTTTCGTTAAACTGAGTAGCCACCCCTTCCTCTCCTTAGCCAAACCTATCTCCTTTTCTTCTATTCTTCAACTAAGTTCTTATTCTCTTGATGCTCCTCTTTTCATGATATAAAGCTAGCTGATTTGGGGTAAGCCAATTCTATTTCTTTTGTTCTTTCTAATCTCTTCTTTCTTTAGCCGAAACTAATATTTCCCTTTCTTTTCTAGTTTATTATCATCTTTGAGGGCCGTGCATGTTCAACACTTGATCATTCAAAGAATCTGTCTTTGCTGAATCTGTGGGGTCACTCGATGAGTGGTAAGATATTAGCGCTCGCTAATCAAGAGTTCTTCATGGAGGCAAGTGATAGCCAGCCTGAGGGGGGATCAGGAAGAGTGCCTAATGGAAATGGACTCGTAGCCCCTGTTTCCATGTTTAAGTGACGTAGGGTGTCAGCGGTTCGGGACTTTCTGCATGGATGCAGACGGGCGTTAGGTGTTAGTAATCTCATAGTTAGGTGGTTAGATTAAAGATCTCCCAACTCTTTTTGTTAATAGAGTTAATTGTGCATCTTATTATCTCCCTATGTCGACTTGGTCAAAAGGGAAAAGCCGAATTATCTTGGTGGCTAATTAATGTAGTAACGATTCATTTAGGTGCCGGGATTTTAAGGTATTCGATCTAAGTCTCTATCCTCCGTCAACCGAAGTTGGTAAGTGTGGGTAAGGCCTATGTTAGTATTCAAAAGCCGAAAGCTTTGGTTATGAGTAATAATGACTAATCGATTATTTTGGAAAAACAGATTCAAGTATCGGGTGCCGTGGTTAGTAGCCAAAACGAGGAAAGGTAAGATACCGGGTTCATAAGGAACCCCTTTCAATAATTTGGTTTGGCCGATTAGGCCATAATATTAATCCTAGAGTTGGCCGAATATAGGTGCAGATAGATCTAGGTGGCCGACTCCTCTTTCGGGATCTAGACTCCTCGTTGGTGTCAGGTGTGTACATACACACATATAACTTGTTAAATATGCTGATTGTTGTGAATGCTATCTTGATTTTATGTAGCATTGGATAATATACCATATCGGTATAGATGGTGATTCAGGTAAGTACCTGTTAATATGAATTTGTTATTTGATGCTTTTGGGAAGCATGATGCATTAATACATGAGATTTAAGTATGTGATGACATGAAACATATACATATGTGATTGATGTGGGATTGATGAGTGGAGGGCGCAAGATTATTGTGCCGACGGGCACCAGTGTTTGGTAACACCCGTGACTATGGTCACCAGAGGTTTGGTACCTCCGAGGTTTGGCACGCTTCCATACGCTTAAAGATGCATGAAAAGAGTTTTTGACCCATGAATTAGAGATGGTTGACATTGTAATTGCATCAAATATTTAGCGACATTAATTGTTTGTTGGGTAATGTAACCTATTTGATAACCGCAAGGGTTTAAAATATTTGATGTTACTGAGAGATCTAAATTTGGGACGATAAAGATGGCTTGAGTCAGAGAAAGATTTTGAGTTAGTAATTGGTTATCATCCTAGACAAATGATTATAGTCATGGATATTTTCAAGAAGAAATCTTTGTGTGCTTTATAGCGATGAATACATTGTAACGCTCAATTTGGGCCTAGTAGAATTGGGCCCATTAGGCCTTGAGCGTAGGAGCATTTAAATTTTTTTAGAACAAGAGAACGCCACTAATGCAAGTTGGACCTATTAGGTGTGTGATTTTGGAGTGATTAGAGGTATTTTGAAGTCCTGTTCAAGTTAGGCCATAGGAAAAATTTTTATTTTGGGCTCTTTAGTGAAGAGGGTTGTTGGAAGCAAGACTTAAAGAAATTTGTAAGTGTTTTACTAACACAAGTTAGTCATGTGGTAGGATGGCTGTGGCGCACAAGGAAACATAGAAGAGGGAGTTCGAATCTCAAAGTGCAATTTGTGGCTTTTATTTTGTGCTTTGGGAGAGGAGGAAGTAGAGTTGGGATAAAACTCTATCATGGAGGTTGGAGAATGAGTCAACAATTTGAATGGATGGAAGAGAGGTATTGTAGGAGGATATTGGGGAGGAAATAGTGGAAGTGATGGGTGTGGGGACAGTTGGCCGGATATGGGGAAGGGAGAGAGGGGAATTTCGGTCAAGGTGGTCACTTGTGTGTGCACATTCGGTTTGATAAGGGGAAGAAGTGTCGCTTTTCTCAAGTCCAATTTGGAGAGTGTTGTTGTTGGCATTTTTTGACTATAGCATTTCGGGTTCTTTCCCTCAACATACTTTTTCCGAATTCTCAGTTGCATTCTTCTCTTTTTCACATTGTTTTCTTTGCTTGTTACCTAAACACCTCTTGGCCAAAACTTTTCCTTGAATCTCTTTTCACCCATTCTTTTCTATTTTCCTCTCATCTCTTCCTCTTGTGTGTCTCCATAGCCGAATTTGGTAAGCCTCTGCATTCACTTATTTCTTTCTTTCTCCCTCACTCTATTCTTCTTTCTATAACCGAACACAACATTCTCTCATTCTCTTTATTTCTTACTTCTTTCTTTTCTCCCTTCTCTCTTTTCGTTAAACTGAGTAGCCACCCCTTTTCTCTCCTTAGCCGAACCTATCTCATTTTCTTCTATTCTTCAACTAAGTTCTTGTTCTCTTGATGCTCCTCTTTTCATGATGCAAAGCTAGCAGATTTGGGGCAGGTCCTTTTTTTCTTTCTAATCTCTTCTTTATTTAGCCGAAACTATTATTTCCCTTTCTTTTCTAGTTTATTTTCATGATGCAAAGCTAGCCGATTTGGGGTATGTAACGGACTGAATTTGACCCTAGTCAAAATGGTGGTTTCGGGAAGAGGCTAGCACTGGCTTAGTTTACGCAATGAGGCGTCATGAGGAGGGTGACGACCGGATGTCATAACTGCACGCTTCTAATTTTTGGTTTTCCTTATGTTGCATTGATTGATGTGGGCTCGACGCACTCGTACATTACTAGTAGTGTGGTAGGAACTATGGACCTAAACTCTGAAACTGCTTCTAGGGAGATGACTGTAGTGAGTCCTTTAGGTCACTCTGTAGTGGTAGACAAACTTTATAGAGAAGTACCCCTAGAACTCCAAGGGGTAGTATTTGTGGCTGATCTGATGGAACTACCGTTTTGGGAGTTCGATTTGATCCTTGGAATGGATTGGCTGGTTAAGTATCAGGCGAATTTGGATTGCGCGGCTAAGCGCATGGTTCAAGACTACCGAAAATGATGAAGTGGTTATGATAGGTGATAGAAGGAATTACCTATCCAACGTGGTGTCCGCCTTGAAGGTTGAGAAGATGGTCGAAGGGTTGTAAGGCGCTCTTGGTTCAAATCAGGCTTTGGAAGCTAAGGAGTCGTGAGTTGGAAAGGTTCAACGGTTGGGGAATTTGGTTGATGTGTTCCGTAAGAACTTCCGGTCCGCCTCGCATCGTGAAGTCGAATTTAGATAGATTTGCTACCCGAACAAAGATCGGTATCAATAGCACCATATCGAATGGCACCAAAGGAATTGGTGGAGCTAAAGGCTCAAATTCGTGAGCTCTTGGATAGGGGTTTATTCAACCTAGTATATCTCCGTGGGAGCGCTGATTGTTTGTCAAGAAGAAGGACGGTTCTATGCGGATGTGCATCGACTACCGCCGCTAAACAAGTTAACGATCAAAAACAAGTACCCATTACCTCGGATCGATGACTTGTTTGACCAATTGAAGGGGGCGCTTGTGTTTTCAAGATAGACCTTAGGTCAAGTTACCATCAACTTAAGGTGAAGGAGGCCGATGTTCACAAGACGGCATTCGAACTCGGATGGGCATTACGAGTTTCTAGTGATGCCATTCGGTTGACCAATGCACCGGCGCGTTCATGGATTTAATGAATAGAGTATTTCAATGAGATTTGGACCAATTTGTCGTAGTGTTCATGCATTTACATATTGGTTTACTCTAAGATGAGGAGGAGCACGACGAGCATTTGCGAATAGTTCTGTGTACCGAGGGAGAAAGCTTATATGCCAAATTCAAGAAGTGCGAATTTTGGCTAAGGGAGGTGGCTTTCGGGTTACGAGTGTCGTCGAAATGGATTAGAGTGGATCCCGCAAGATTGAAGCAGTGTTGGAGTGGAAACCGCCTAAGTCGGTGGCGAGATAATGAAGTTTTCGGGTTTAGCAGGTATTATCGAGGTTTGTGGAAGGGTTCTCTCGATCGCAGCTACCGCTGACTAAGTTGCTAAGGAAAGGTGTTCCATTTGTATGGTTAGAGAAGCGAAGAAAGTTTTGATAAGTCGAGGAAGATTCTGACTAAGTCTGATTTTAGTACAACCCGAGGTAGGGAAGTTGTTCACGCCTATTGTGATGCATCTCACACCGGTCCGGATGTGCCGATGCAGAAGGGAAGGTAGTAGCCTATGCGTCCCCGTCACCGAGACCGCATGAGGTTAACTACCCAATTCACGACTTAGAGTTAGCAAATGGTCGTCTTCGCTTTGAAAATATGGAGACATTATCTTTATGGGGAGAAGTCGATAGTCTACACGGATCACAAAAGTTTGAGGTATCTTCTGACTCAGAAAGACTTGAACTTAAGGCAACGGCGATGGATTGAACTATTAAAAGACTACGATTGTTCAATCGAATATCATCCGTAAGGCTAACGTGGTGGACGCGCTGAGCCTAAGGTTGTGGCGGACTTAAGAGCAATGTTTGCTCGCTTGAGCCTATATGATGATGGAAGCTTTTGGCGAGCTTCAAGTTAAGCCAACATGGATCGAGGAAATTAAGGACAAACAGCTTAGTGGATGAAGGGTTAAATGCTAAGAGGATGCAAGTTCAGGATGGTGGTTTAGAAGGGCAATGGATTGACCAAGGATGGTGTATTATGTTTCCAAGGACGGCCCCGATGTCAAGGATGTGGAATTGAGACAAAGAATTCTCTAGGATGCTCATAGCAGCCCATACGCTATGCATACCGGAGGCAAAGAAATGTACGGAGATTTACGGAGACAGCCTGTGGCCGGGTTGAAGCGTGAAGTGACCGAAGTTCAGAGGAAGGTGTCCGATATGTCGCCAGAGTTAAGGTGAACATCGCCACCATCGGCTACTTCAACCGGTAAAGATTCCTCAATGGAAATGGGAGAGGATCACTATGGATTTCGCTGCTGGTCTACCCCTTACGCCCAAAGAAGAAAGATGCGCTTTGGGTAATCGAGACCGTCTCGACTAAATCACCATTTCATACCCCAGTGAGAATGGATTACTCACCCGAAGCTAGCAAAGTTGTATGTGGCCGAGATAGTCGATTGCATGGTGTGCCCAGATCGCTTATCTCGGATAGGGACCTGGTTCACTTCGAGGTTTTGGAAAGCGTTACATCAAGCGTTGGGTACGCGATTAGATTTCAAAGATGCCTTTCCATCCTCACCGATGGGCAATCCGAAGGGTCATACGATCTTAGAAGATATGCCGAGGGTTGTGTCTTGGAATTCCAAGGTAGTTGGGAGGAATTTTACCTTTAGCCGAAGTTCGCCTACAACAATAGTTACCAAGCGAGTATTCAGATGGCACCATACGGTTACTGTATGGATCGGAATGCCGAACTCCGACGTGTTGGACGGAGTTGAGTGAACGATGTGTTGGGTCCGTAATTGGTAACTAAACCGAGGATAAAGTGAAGGTGATTCGAGCCGCCTTAAGGAAGCATCGATAGATGTAAGTCCTATGCGATCTTAAGCGCAAGGAAATGGAGTATGCGAGGGGATAAGGTTTTCCTGAAGGTGTCGCCTTGGAAGAAGGTACTAAGGTTTGGGCGAAAAGGAAGCTGCCCAAGGTTCATCGGCCATATACAGCTTGTAAAGTTTAGTGGGACCGTAGCTTATCGCCTAGAGTTGCCGGCAGAATCGAAGTCGATACATGACGCCTTTCACGTATCAATGCCGAGACGGTATCGGCCGACTCCATCGCACGTGGTACCGATGAGCGAGATCGAGGTGAATGCGGATTTATCTTTTGAAGAAGAACCGCCAGATCTTAGATCGTGATGTGAAGGTTCTGCGTAAAAGTCAAGTGCCCTTAGTGAAAGTGTCGTAAGCGTAACCATGGTATGGAGGAAGCTACGTGGAACCCGAGGATGTGATACTGGCAATACCTCATCTGTTTTAGCTAAGTAATTTGGACGAAATTTATTTTAAGGGGTAGAACTGTAACATCCCAAAAGTGGGGCTATTTGGAATTTAATTATTTTCTTATGGATGGACCTGTGTGATTTTATTTATTGAATAATAGAGCTTAATTTAAGGCCTTGAGTGTGCACGGTTGGTAGAAAATTTCAGTTTGTAACTTTAAAGGTAGGGAGCCTTAGCGGGAGGGTGTTATAAGAATAAATGAAGGAAATTGGACACCAAATGAGGCCTTGGCAAGGTGGCAAAAGTGAGGCCACTTAAGAGCTAGTGTGACGCCACCAAGGAGCAAGGGAGAACCTTGGTTCGAGTCACAGAAATCCTCCCTTTTGCTCTTTATTTGGACGGCACAAGGGGAGAGAAATTCTCTCCTTAGATTATTATTATTTTTATTTATCTATTTGGATAATAAGATAATATGAGCATTTTAATTGCTTAATTCTAAGGATAATTAGGATAATATTAGTTTTATTTTGATAATGCAAGATAATTAAGGAGATTATTGGATTAAGAGGATTATTTGATATTATTTGGGATATTAGGGATACTACATGGATTATGAGGAGATTATTATTTATCATTAAAGATTAATTCAAGTTATTTGAATTAAATTAAATGATGGGTCAGAGCAATTGGGGAAGATTGATGAAATTTGAACTCCTTGGTGGAGTAGTGTGGACGCAAGCTAAGGGGAGAGGGTGCCAATGCTTATAAATAGCATCACTTAGCACTTGTTTTGTTTTTTTTTCTCCATCTTGGCAAACCGTCAAATTCTCAAACCTTCCATCTATTTTCTCTCCTTTCTTTCTCTCAACATCGCTAGTCAAAACTCTCACCATCTCCTCCTCTCCATTAGTTTTCTACCATTATTTCTCCTCTATTCTTTTGGTCAATATCCACTCCTCTGCTGTCAAATCCTCTTCTCCGTTAAGACTCACTTTGGCCGAATATCGTAGTCATAAGAGTTTCTGGATTTCTTCTTCGCACCGATTAGCAAGGGGTAAGTATGTCCGAAAATCTTTCATCTTATTATCTCCCTATGTCGACTTGGTCAAAAGGGAAAAGTCGAATTATCTTGGTGGCTAATTAATGTGGTAACGATTCTGTTTAGGTGCCGAGATTTTAAGGTATTTGATCTAAGTCTCTATCCTCCGTCAACCGAAGTTGGTAAGTGTGGGTAAGGCCTATGTTAGTATTCAAAAGCCGAAAGCTTTGGTTATGAGTAATAATGACTAATCAATTATTTTGGAAAAACAGATTCAAGTATCGGGTGCCGTGGTTAGTAGCCAAAACGAGGAAAGGTAAGATACCGGTTCATAAGGAACCCTTTCAATAATTTGGTTTGGCCGATTAGGCCATAATATTAATCCTAGAGTTGGTCGAATATAGGTGCAGATAGATCTAGGTGGTCAATTCTCTTTCTGGATCTAGACTCCTCATTGGTGTCGTGTGTACATACACACATAACTTGTTAAATATGCGATTGTTGTGAATGCTATCTTGATTTTATGTAGCATTGGATAATATACCATATCGGTATAGATGGTGATTCGTAAGTACTGCTAATATGAATTTGTTATTTGATGCTTTGGGAAGCATGATGCATTAATACATGAGATTTAAGTATGTGATGACATGAAACATATACATATGTGATTGATGTGGGATTGATGAGTGGAGGGGGTGATTATTGTGCCGACGGGCACCAAAGAGTTTTGGTAACACACCGTGACTATGGTCACCAGAGGTTTGGTACCTCCGAGGTTTGGCACCTCATAGCGACTTGTCCCTCGTGGTTAACACCACCGTGGGTTGGCCCCACTTGAGATATGGGATCGTCTCGCTGATTTGGTATCACACGATGGGTTGGCCCCATCAAATGATCTCGTGTTCACGGACACCGTTGTTTTGGTAACACATTGTGACTATATGTCACCAAAGGGTTTGGCACCACCAAAGGGTTTGGTACCACAACGGGTAGACAAAGGGCGCTTGGATGGCTAGGATGGGTATTTAATATTCGTGATATTAATGGTTATGTGTTGTGTATGAAAATGTTTAAAACGGGAAGGGTTACATATCGAGTCTTGGTGACTCACCTTCTCCATTATTTTTTCTCGTGTGATGCATAGATCGCGGATATGGAGCCGAGGGACTTGAGGTGGCTATGCAAGTGGATTTGAAATAAATGAACTTTAATTTAGTTATATTATTTTATTATTGGTTTGTTTTATTTGGATTGTAATAAGGCCTCCATAAACTTTATTTTTGTTACTATTCATATGTTTGATACTTGCTTTTAAATACACTATTAAAAATTAAATTAAAATCACATGCTTTCCCAAAATCAACACGAAAATGTTTTATCGTGTCGTGGACACACTCAAAATTGGTTTAATAATTTGACTTCATTTAAATTTCCGAATTTAACCTAAGTATGATTTCACCAGATAACTAAAAACGAGAAGTTTTTAACAAAACTTAAATTGATTTTAAAATGGGTTTCAAAAGTTTTCTCCGAATTCACCCATATTCGGTCCTAACGCTTGGGCCGGTTTTGTCTGTTACATCGCCCGCACATTTTGAGGGTGAACTAAGTATTTTAATTTTTGATATCTTTATTTTAATTATTGGATTTTATAATTGTTGTAATAAGGCCATTGGAACTATTTTAACATTTTATTGGGATTTTCTTTAAATATTGCAAATTTAATCAATGCAAAGTTTTTAAAACAATAAATAACTATTTTTCAAATAACTCGTTTTAGTAAATGGTAAGACCAAATTCTTTGCAATTGACTCAGTTTTATTAAACAAGACAAAACGTGCATTTTGGAAGAGTATTAAAATGAGTAAATCCTTCTTTGGGCACAAGTGAGGAAGAATGAAAGTTTGAACTTATGAATGTGTTTTAACGATATGTTTTCCAAACAACCATGTGGTTTCAAACATCACCTGATGTAGCACACTAGATTCGATCGTAACGTGTAGGTCGGGTTTGGGGTGTTACAACGCGATTGATCTTATCGATGATGGATAGATATTAGTTGAGTTAAACGTTAAATTGATGTTTATCCCGTGATTTTGTGAAGTTCAGAAATGTATCAGTGAATTGCAAGTTAAAAGAGTTCAACATGAATTGACTTCTGATTTAGAGCTTCAGGTTAGAAGTGATGATTATTTGTTGTTTTGAGACAGAGTTCGTGTACCGATAAATCCAAAGATTTTACAACAATTATTATATCTAGCTCACAGTGGTAATTATCTGTTCATTTGGGAAATACTAAGATGTAAAATAATCTGAGACAGTTTTACTGGTGAATGAGTACAAAACGTGATACTTCTGACTTGTATCCAAATGTCTGATTTATCAACAGGTTAAAGCTGATTATCAAGTACCTTCGAGACTGTTACAGTCTGTGTTATTATCTGAGTGGAAATGAAATAGAATTTCGTTGGATTTTGAAAAAAGGAAGATGTTATCTGAACTATTTTTGATTGTTGAAGAAGTTTGTACATTTTATCTCAGCACGTATAATTTTTCTTTTGATAGACTAGCTAAGTTATACATTTATAAAATTGTCAGTCTTTACAAAATGCCAGTATCCATTATTTTAGATAGAGATCCGAAGTTTATTTTTTGTTTCTAAATAAAACTACTGTAAACTTTGAGTATGAGGTTGCACTATAACATCGCATTTCATTCTCCAACTGATGGATAATGTAACAGCCCAATTTTGGGGCTTGTAGGAACAGTGATTTTGGAACCACTAATCCAAAGCCGAAGAAATTATTTTTAATATTATTTTATTTATTATAGCATGATTATATGAGTACATGAAAATTTTGGTGAATTAATTTTAGTGATTACTTGCTTAATTTCGAAAAAGGACTAAATCACATAAAGTGCAAAAGTTTTATTTTACAAGATAAAGGTGTTAAATAGATAGAGAACCTTAAATTAGAGGTCCATAATGTGCAAATAGGCCTTTAAGAGGGTGATGGATGGCCATAGAGACAAGAAAAATGAAATTGTCAAAGGTTAGGTGAGGTTTTGGTGAAAAATTTGACTAGAAATAAAATAAAATAAAGAGAAAATGATATCACCTTTCATCTTCCTCCTCTCCACCAAAAGTATCAGCAAAAATAGGGTTTTAGAAGCTTGAAATTTTAGCAACTCTTCACCCTTACAAGTAAGTGATTTTAATGGTCATTCTTGATAATTTTTGTACTTTTGGGACCCATATAGCTTAATCTAGCTAATGAGGAGACTATTTTGCAAAACGGTTGAGAGTCTAGGGTCTTTCCATGAGAGTATTTATATTTTTAGCTAAAACTTTATGAAAGAAAATGAAACTTGGTTGTTTAATAAACAACTTTTGTGAATGGATTTTTCATGAAAACACCTAAAATGGACCTTTTTGTAAAGGTTGTAAAATAGGTGGTAAATGTGTGAAATAACTAAAATTGTGAGCTTTTATAAGCTTAATAAAGGTTCGGCTAGGCTTTGGTAGTGAATAAATTTGATAAAAATCATTTTACGAGCCCATGGGCAAAATCGTAATCATGTGAAAGTCTAAGGGGCAAAATGATAATTTTGCCAAAGTAGGAATTTTAGAATGTCTTGATCAATGTGGTGATTAAATGAGTAGCATTTTATCATTATAGATCAAGAAAAATGGGATCCGGACTTAGACTGAGGGAAAACAAGTTATTGGACTAAAATCAAACTAGTCGCTCATATTTTGTATACTGAGGTAAGTTGTATGTAAATAATAAAACTCTATTGTTATTATGTAGTAAACAATTGATAATGTATAAGATGTTTGATTGTTGTTGTGAATATGCATGATGTGAATTGATGTAGTAAAAACTCCCGATTGAACATTAGGAATAGATTGGATAACCATGCCATGACATTAGGGATATATGAAAGCCAGTGTAAGCCCATGTTTGGGACATAGCATCGGCATCGATATGTGTGCTAGTGTAAGACCATGTTTGGGACATGGCATCGGCCACATTATGAGAGCTAATGTAAGACCATGTCTGGGACATGGGATCGGCATTGACACTAGAGCTAGTGTAAGACCATGTCTGGGACACGGCATCTGCCTCGACAAGTGATCAAGTGTAAGACCATGCTTGGGACATGGCATCGGTGTTTTACTCTCTTGTTTGAAGCTTATTGGATATCTTATGGTATTCCAACGGGTTCAATGGGTAATTTAAAGCTTGTGTCAAAAATGAGAAAAGTTCCGACTATGATGTAAATGATATAGGTACTTACACGAAATTTATGAGAAATAAGCTCGATTTATGTTGTATGATTAGTAAGGATAAAAATAAGTAAGTTATGCCTTTAATCATTTGAAAATTATGTGCAAGTTTATAATATGTTATGAGTATGATAATGCATGGAAATTGTTGTTAATTATTTACATGCGACTTACTAAGCTTTGTGCTTACTCCCTCTCTTTTCCATTTTCTTGTAGTATCACCAAGCTAGCTCAGGAATCAAAGGACGTTGGAGGCTTGATCACACTATCAATCTGAGCATTTGTTATAGTTAGATTTGTCAATTTGAGTATGGCATGTATAGGGACTTAGTCTTTTGTCAAGTGTCATATTATTTTGGCCAAATGTGTTGGCTTGTCTTGAAGATTGATTCATTTTGTATAAAGGCATGGATGATGGATAATACTTGCTATTAATATACGTAAATAATGATCTTTTTCATGAATGTGCAAATTGCATGGTGAAGTATATGGAGTGTTGATGCATGAATGAATAAGTTGCATGATTGGATTGATAAAGTATGTGATAAGTTTTGCTTGTGAATGGAGTGTAGTGGCCTTGATGTGTGTAGGCCTTGGATGTGACTTATGTTGGTGCAAGTAAGGGTGGCAAAAAGGCTTGGTAAATAGCCTTGTTTTTGTCCACACAGGTAGACAAACGGTTGTGTGTCTAGGTTGTGTGTGACACACGGTCTGCCCCATGGGCGAGTAGTCTGGCCGTGTGTCTCAACCGTGTGGATGGCACGGCCATAATACATGGGCATGTGCCTAGGCCGTGTGAAGTCTGCACCTTGAATGTGAAATTTAGAATTTTCCACAAGGCCTTGTACATGGGCATGTGCCTTGGCTGTGTGACCCTAATATGTTGCTGACGTCAGAAATAGAATGTCAAGGTTTTAATACACGGGCTGAGACACGGGCGTGTCATGGTCGTGTGAGGGACACGGGCATGTTCCAGACCGTGTGAAAACCTCTATAAGTCTGAATTGAATAATAAATCCACATGGGCAAGGGACACGGGCGTGTCCCTATATGCTGAGGCCGTATGAGTTTCACGGTCCTTCAACATGGCCATGTTATTAGGTCACACGGGCGTGTTGCCCTTCCACACGGGCGTGTGCCCCTATTTTTAGTGACATTTTCCAAAGTTTTTCTAAAGGCTTGGCTTGGTCCTAAACTATTTCTAAAGTGTGTTTTGAGCCTCGTAGGCTCATATTAAGGATTTTGGGACAAGCTTTGAAAAGTTTTAAATTTGAATGAAATTTCATAACCCGAAAATGTTGTATGCATGTTATTAAGTTAGGTAACGCCTCGTACCTTATTCTGGAATAGGATAGGGGTAAGGGGTGTTATATTTAGTGGTATTAGAGCTATTGTTTAGTAGATTTTCGGACTAACCTAGTGTGTGTACGAGTCTAGCTATACATGCCATTTATGAATTATGATAGTGTGACAACTCCTGACAATTTAAAATGTGTTTTTTATAGTAAATGGATCCCGACGGAACAGTGGCGGATGATGTAGAAAGTAATGCGTCGGCTCGCACAGAAGGGATCGCACCAGTCGAAAGTGGGCCTATGATAGTAAGTTAGGGCAGAGAGGCTAGATAAGCCTTCCTCCATATGATGAATGTTTGTTATTCGGAGTTTGTTCGTGAAAACCCAAACGCTCCACCTCCTCCATCCCCTTTAATTTCCCAGTCTGCCCCTGTAGCTCCCCAAGTGGTGGATATGTTAAGAAGGGAAAAACCTCCAGATGACAAAATTCAGAAACAAGAGGTTGAGGAATTTAGAGCGAATATAGATGATGACCCAGAGAGAGCAGAATTCTGGCTAGAAAATACCATTAGGGTATTCGATGAGTTGTCTTGCACACCAGAGATGTGCATGAAGTGTGTAGTGTCACTTCTACGAGACTTGGCTTACAAATGGTGGAACACCCTTGTGTCAATTGTATCGAGGGAGTGGACAACTTGGAAATTATTCCAAGAAGAGTTTCGTAAAAAGTATATTAGCCAGAGGTTTATAGACCAGCAAATGAAAGAATTTCTAAAATTTAAGCAAGGCCGAATGACAGTAATCGAGTATGAGCGTGAATTTGTAAGGCTCAACAAATATGCTCGGGAGTGGGTATCCACCCAAGCCACCATGTGTAAGAGGTTTGAAGATGAATTAAATGAAGACATCTGACTATTTTTTGGCATCCTGGAATTAAATGAGTTTATGGTGCTCGTTGAGAGAGCTTGCAAAGCTGAGGAATTGGCAAAAGAGAAAAGGAAGGATGATATTGAGTCTCGTGACTCAAAGAAAAGATAGTTGGGAAATTCATTTTAGTCCTCATCCAAGAAAACGAGAGAACTCACTACTCGATCAAATGCTTCAGTTGGATTCTCGAACAGAATTAAGAATAAGCAGTACACAGAGTCTAAAGCTCAAACCACTTCTATTGCAAGTGTTGGTAGTGCTCGACCAAATAAGCTAGAGTGTTCGCAGTGTGGTAGACGACATTTCGGTGAGTGTTGAGGAAATGATAGAGGTTGTTTCAAGTGCAGTTCATTAGACCACTTCATTTGAAACTATCCTGAGATGGAAGATAAAGAGAAAAAGCAAGATGTGAGAGCGAGTAATGCTCCTTCTAGAGGTAGACCACAGAAGAACCCGAAAAGTAGGGCTAGCAGTAGAGGTGTGCCTAGAGATTCCACTATGAGATCAGAGGGTAAAGCTCCTACAAGAACATATTCCATTCGCGCTCGCTGAAGAGGCTTCATCCCTATATGTGATTACGGGTACTTTTTCTCTTCATGCTATCTCTATTGTTGCTTTAATTGATCCGGGGTCTGCCCACTCGTATGTTTGTATGAAATTGGTGTTTAATATGAATATGCCTATTAAGTCCACAGAAATTGTGATAAAAGTGTTAAACCCATTAGGCAAGCATGTGTTAGTTGACCAAATATGTAGAAATTGTTCCTTGACAATTAGAGGTCATTATTTTCTAGCTAACCTCATGTTGTTGCCGTTTGATGAATTTGACGTGATTCTTTGGTATGGACTGGATAGCAACTCATGACGTGATAGTAAATTGTAGGAGAAAATTTATTGAACTAAAATGTGAAATGGGGATATCCTTCGGGTTGAATCAGGTGAATCAGATAGCTTGCCTGTAGTGATTTCTTCTTTGGCGGCTGAGAAATGTATAAGAAAATGGTATGAGTTTTATCTCGCATTTGTGTTGAATACCCAAGTGTCGGAAGTAAAGATTGAGTCAGTGCCTGTGGTATGTGAGTACCTTGATGTGTTTCCAGAAGAGTTGCCTGGATTGCCTCCAACTAGGGAAGTCGAGTTTGGTATTGAGTTGGTCCCTAGTACGGCACCTATTTCGGTTGCCCCATATAGGATGGCACTGTTGGAGTTAAAAGAGTTGAAGGTTTAGCTACAAGAGTTAACGGATAAAGGTTTTGCGAGACCAAGCTATTCCCTGTGGGGTGCTTCGGTACTTTTTGTGAAAAAGAAAGACAGATCGATGAGATTATGTATAGACTATCGACAGCTCAACAAGGTTACAGTTAAAAACAAGTATCTTTTCCCAAGGATCGACGATTTTTTTGACCAATTGAAGGGAGACACAGTGTTTTCTAAGATAGACCTGAGGTCCGGTTATTACTAGATGAGAGTTAAGGAAGAAGATGTACCGAAAATTGCATTTTGGACGAGGTATGGCCATTATGAGTTCCTCCTCATTCCCTTTGGCTTAACGAATGCTCCTACAGTACTTATGGATTTAATGAACTGTATTTTCTGACTGTACTTGGAAAGTTTGTAGTTGTTTTTATTGATGACATCTTAATTTGTTCTCATGATGAGAGTGAGCACGCGGAGTATTTGAGAATTGTTTTGCAAACTTTAAGAGATAAGCAGTTGTATGCTAAGCTTAGCAAAAGAGAATTTTGGCTTCAAGAAGTTAGATTCTTAGGACACATCGTGTCAGGTGATGGAATTAGAGTTGACCCGAGTAAAATCTCTGCTATTGTTGATTGGAAACCACCAAGGAATGTGTCAGAGATTAGAAGCATTTTCGGTTTGGCCGGATACTACAGACGGTTTGTTAAAGGATTCTCCATGATTGCTGTAACACCCCTAACCCATATCTATCACCGAATTAGGGTTACGAGGCATTACTATAACAATTAACAAGACATAGCACTCCATCCAACTAACACTTGATAAATTCAAAATATTTCATGCTATTACAAATGAATATATGCATATGAATTCTATCAGGTCTTAATACAACAACTTGCATTATACGAATCACATGGTCATTTAAAAAAAACAATGGCCGAATAAGCATATAATGTTTAAACATTTATTTCATTTCTAATATCAACGATACATTCAAACATACACTATTATTATTAAACATGTAATACGTTTGTTTCTTTATTTATAGACATGCATGCTCACTATAGCAATATCATATATGAAAAATACCATTTACTCACTGATCACACAAACACCAAATAAAACCTAATAGTCACTTACATATTTGATCAAACAAAATTTCAAAACATGCCATACATATGTAATAATTGCAATTACCTATTTAGCACATCCCACTTTCGCATTCAACTCATGCACAAAAATGTCATGTACAACTTTATTACTTACCATTGTACACCGAATCCCTATAGCAAAATATACTAGTAAATCACCATTATAAATACATGCATATATATATATATATGTATATACATCAAACGGCTGCACATATAAACTATGAAACAATATACAACTTGAATATATATTTAAATCGAATATAGATTATCAAAGCATTATCTTATCCCAAAATGCCATAAACCACAAAACCAAACTATACCTATTATATATATATGTACAATGGATGAATATATGCTAACTAAAACCTCCACAACCCATGTGCAATAATGCCACAAACATGTACACCATTTGACCATTTAAAACCATATGTCTCAATACCAAACTAACAAAGGGGATAAGCCATATTCGCATGGCTTTTAATATATATACAAGAACAAAATTCATGTCTCAAAACATAGTTTAGCCTATACATGCCTTTAGTCCAAAACCAAACCCAAAAAGGTACCAAAATAGATTGATAGTGTGGATGACTTTGCTGACGATCCTCTGAGCTCGTAGCTTGATCAAAATCTATAAAATAGAACATTGAACACACACACAGTAAGCTTACTAGCTTAGTAAGTCTTAGCAATCAAAATATAACATTCAAACATTCAAGCTTTTAAAACGATTAGTTTATGACATTGAATGTAAATAATTTAACTTATAAGTTCATTATGGCCGAATACCATTATTTTAACTTAACATTTATCATTCTTTTACCATAAACATGCAAACTCATCAAACACCTATATACAATAGATATTCGATATTCCAAAACAAATAAGTATAACATGCATCTTAACCACATAAAATCACCATACACATATGTAAGCATATCCAATCACTCTCACATTTAACATTTACACATATGGTCAATCTCAAAGGCATAATCGAGCTTAAATTTCAATATACATATCATACTCATTATTGATAAGATCAAATGCACATATTAACACTTCACTGAAAGCTTCAACTACATCACATCTTACTTAATTCGAATGTAAAATATAATAACTTACCTTATTCCTTACAACTACGAAAACTTATACTTACCCGAGCACTTAGCTTATTGCAGTAATTATGTTCCACCTTGTAAATGATTCATGAATTCTCTATTTATAATACATCACCGGAATTAAGCCTGCTAGACCCAAGGTCTGAAATTTGATCATCGGCATTTAGCCTGCTAGGCAATAAGCCCTATACAATTCACCGGCACAAGGCTACTAGGCTCGAAGCCCGATACAATTCACCGGCACAAGGCCTGCTAGGCTCAAAGACCGATACAATATTATTATCATCTCATACACATTACATATTCCCAAATTAACATAAATCACACATTATTCAAATCACTTTAACATATCATTTGGGTTAAAAATGTAACAACATATCATTTCAAATTCACTATCCACATTCGGCTATAACAAGTTTTACAACTATAATTTCATAATTCAGTCCATAATCAATGTTATAAATGATATTAACAATATTAGATTGCTTATAGACTTACCTCGAAAATCGTCGGACAGCAAAAACTGACTATTCAATAACTTTTGCCTTTCCCCGATCCAAGTCCGTTTTTCTTTGTTCTTGATCTAAACACATTCAATTTGAGCTCATTCAAACACATTTCATTTCAATTTAATCCAAAAACACTCAAATAGATAAATTACCATTTTACCCCTAACATTCACAACTTTTATAATTTAGTCCCTATTGAACAAAACACAAAATACACATAAATTAAATGCAATCCTTAAGGGCAGAATCTTCCATGTGCTCCTACAAGTCCCTAAATTTAATTTATTTCACAATTTAATCCCTCAAAAAATTTATTTTTGCAATTAAACCCTAATCACTCAAAATCATCAAAAATTTCAATACAAAACATGTTAATTCAAAACATACCATTAATATTTTTCCGTCAACATTACAAATCATAAACAATCCATCAATGGTCGAATATCAAACATGCTCAAATTCAAAAATTCTAACATGGGTCGACTTGTATTCGAAGCAACAATCTCAAAAATGTAAAAATTAACAAAAACTAAACTAACCACATACTTTAATTTGGCTTAAAAATGGCCGAGCCAAGTTTGATGTTTTTCTTTTCTCTTGTGCATGTATTCGGTCAAAGAAGATGAACAAAAACATGGTTCATTTTCTATTTTATTTACATATATATATATATTAACTTATTATTAAATTACTATTATAACCTTTCATCATAAATTAACAAACATTATATTATAAGGTTACTATAGTACATGGCTTCCAACGCCATTTTAAAATGGTTAAATTGCCTTTAAATACTTCCATTTAAAAGGCAACAACAATTCAGCCCTTGCACATTAAACTAGCAAAGTTTCATTTTACGCGATTAAGCCCATTTTAACAATTCGGCACCCAAACGATAAAGTTTTAAAACGAAAATTTAATACTCACAAATTTACACATTATAAACACCAATAATATTTTTAAAATATTTTTTGACTTCGATTTGTGGTCCCAAAACCACCATTCCGATTAGGGTCAAATTCAAACTGTTACAACTCTCCCCCTAGGGATTTTCGTCCCCGAAAATCTTATCGGTAAATAGAGTCGGATAATGTTGTCTCATTGAATCCTCAGGCTCCCACGTAGCCTCTTCTACTCTATGTCGGTTCCATAGTACTTTTACTAACGAAATTTTCTTGTTTCTTAACTCTTTCATCTCACGAGCTAAAATACGGATCGATTCCTCCTTGTACATCATATCAGATCGAATTTCAATCTCAGACGGGGCAATCACATGTGACGGATCTGATCGATATTTACGTAGCATTGAGACATGAAACACATTATGAATCTTTTCAAGCTCAGAGGGTAACTTTAATCTATAAGCAACAGGCCGAACACGTTCGATAATCTCATACGGTCTGATGAACCTTGGACTTAATTTGCCTTTTTGACCAAATCGAAGTACTTTCTTCCATGGAGAAACTTTCAAAAATACCTAGTCTCCGACCTGAAACTCGATATCTTTACGTTTCAAATCCGCGTATGACTTTTGGCGATCGGATGCAACTTTCTGTTTAGTCTCTTTAATCAAATCAACCCCGTCTATCTTGTTTTTACTGAGCTCGGTCTAGTACAAAGGTGTACGACACTTACGGCCATACAGAGCTTCGTAAGGTGCCATTTTGATACTAGATTGAAAGCTATTATTGTAAGCAAATTCAATCAAAGGTAAGTATCGTTCCCACGCACCTTCAAACTCGAGGATGCAACATCTCAACATATCCTCAAGTATCTGAATGGTTCGTTCAGACTGACCATCTGTCTGCGGGTGAAAAGCTATGCTAAGGTGTAGTTTGGTACCTAAAGCATCTTGCAATTTCTTCCAAAACCGTGACGTGAATCTCGGGTTTCTGTCCGAAACAATGGAAATCGGCACACGATGTAATCTCATAATTTGAGACACATACAACTCAGCAAGCTTATCGAGCGAATAGTCTGCACAAACTGGAAAAAAGTGAGCTGATTTGGTTAGTCTATCCACTATAACCCAGACTGTATCTTTCTTGCTCGGTGTCGTAGGCAAATCGGATACAAAATCCATAGCGATTCTATCCCATTTCCATTCAGGTATCATGATCGACTGAAGTAACCTAGAAGGCACCAGATGTTCGGCTTTTACTTGCAGACAAATTAAGCATTTTGAGACAAATTCGGATATGTCCCATTTCATACCAGGCCACCAATAGAACTGTTTCAAATCATGATACATTTTCGTGCTACCATGATGTACCGACAATCGACTATTATGAGCCTTATTCAACAATATCTGAATCAAATCAACATTCCTCGGAACACATATTCGGCCTTTGAAGTTCAAACAATTATTTTCATCAATTCAAAACTCTGACTCTGCATTACTTTCACACTGAACTCGTCTTGCCATCAAATCTTTGTCAACTTTCTGAGCATCACAAATTTGTTGAATAAACAACAGTCTTACTTTTAGTTCGGCTACTATCAAACCATCACTAGATATAGCCATATGTGCGTTCAACGCACGAAGAGTAAATAATGAATTCTGACTTAAAGCAACAGCAACAACGTTAGCTTTCCCCGGATGATAGTCAACCACTAGCTCGTAATCTTTCAACAACTCTAACCATCTACGCTGTCTCAGGTTCAAATCTCTTTGTGTCACTAAATACTTTAAACTCTTGTGATTTGAATAAACATGACATTTCTCACCAAACAGATAATGACGCCATATCTTTAGCTCGAACACAATGGCTGTGACCTCTAAATCATACGTCGGGTAATTTATTTCATGCGTCTTCAATTGTCTCAAGTGTAGGCTATGACTTTGCCTTCCTGCATCAAAATGCAACCCAAACCATTCAAAGAAGCATCACTATAAATAACAAATTCTTTACCCGATTCAGGTTGGACTAACACTGGAGCTTCGGTCAAAAGAGCTTTCAACTGATCAAAACTTTTCTGACACTTTTCTAACCATTCAAATTTAACATCTTTCTGTAATAGCTTTGTCAACGGGGTAGCTATTATGGAAAAACCTTTCACAAGCCATTTGTAGTAACCAACAATTCCTAGGAAACTTCAAATTTCAGAAACATTTCTTGGTGGTTTCCAATCAAGTATAGCCATTATTTTATTTGAATCAACCCATATGCCTGACGCCGAAACAACGTGACCTAGAAAACTGACCTCATTCAGCCCAAACTCACACTTACTAAACTTTACGTACAACTATTTATATCGGAAAGTTTGTAGCATAAGTCTCAGATGCTCAACATGCTCGGTTTCATCTCTGGAGCAGATCAGAATATCGTCTATAAACACTACAACAAATAGGTCTATATACTAACTGAAAATCTGATTAATCAGATCCATAAAAATAGTAGGTGCATTAGTGAGTCCAAAAGGCATAACCAAAAACTCATAGTGTCCATACCTCGTTCGAAAGGCAGTCTTTGGCACATCGGAATCTCTGACTCGCAACTGATAATAACCCGACCTCAAATCTATCTTTGAAAACACTGAAGCCCCTTTCAACTGATTGAACAAATCATCAATCCGTGGCAACAGATATTTATTCTTTATAGTTACCTTGTTGAGCTATCGGTAATCGATGCACATTCACATAGTCCCGTCTTTTTTTTCACAAATAAAACTGGTGCACCTCAAGTAGAGAAGCTCGGTCGTGCAAAGCCCCTATTTTTTAACTCTTGCAACTGTGCTTTCAACTAGTTTTAATTCTATAGGTGCCATTCAATACGAAGCTATTGAAATTAGAGTCGTTTCTCGGTGCTAATTCAATACCAAACTCTATTTCTCGAACAGGTGGTAATCCCGGTAGTTCTTCAGGAAACACATCTAGATACTCGCACACAACTGGCACGGATTCAATCTGCTTCTCAATAACTTTACTATCCATCACATAAGCCAAGTAAGCTTCACCCCCTTTTCTCACATACTTATGAGCTAACATCGAGGATATTATTGCTAGTAACCCATTTAGGTCATTAGATTCAATCTGGATAATTTCACCGCTCTGACATCTCAAAACAATGGTCTTTCATTTACAATTAACCATAACATCGTGAAAAGCTAACCAATCCATTCCCAAAATTATATCGAACTCGTTGAAAGGCAACAACATTAAATCTGTTGGGAAGCATGAATCCCAAATCATCAACAGGCAACTTTTACACATTTATCAACCAGAACACATCGACCCAAGGGGTTTGATACACGAATCAAAAACTCAATAGACTCAACTGGCAGAGTCTTACTGGATACTAAAGTTTCACACACATATGAATGAGTCGAACCCGGATCAATCAATGCAATCACAGTAGTATCATAAAGAGTGAAAGTACCGGTGATAACATCTAGGGAAGAAGCATCCTCTCTAGCATGTATAGCATATGCTCTAGCAGGTGCTCGAGCCTTTGTTCGAACTATAGTGTCCTTTGTTCCTCTCTAACTGCCACCTACATTCCCCGAATGTCTGGGTGGTCTGCCTCGTACTGACGCGTTGCTCGATCTTGTATTTTGAGCCGTATTTTGCTTGGCTAGCATCGGGCACTCTCAAATAAAATGATCTGACGATCTGCATTTAAAGCAGGACCGATCACGAAATCTACAACTCCCAGAATGCCATTTTCCACAATGCTTGCACTCAGCCAGTTCTGTTGAACATTATCAACACTAGCCATCGAAGTGGCTCGGGAACCTACAGGAGGTCGATCTCGTCTAGAGAAGTCTGAAATAGCCTTATGTCGACTGGATTCATCTTTAAACTTTTTTGATGCGAAATAAAAGGTCTTACTCGATGATCTTTTTCAAATGTCTAACTTTGAACTCGACTTTTCTTTTCTCTTTTCCAAGCTCTTTGGCTTTGCAAGCTCGTTCGACAAGTACCACGAACTCTTTAATCTCAAGTATGCCGACTAGCAACTTAATATCTTCATTCAGACCATCAACAAATCTTTTACACATATTGGCTTCAGTTGACACACATTCATGGGCATATCCGCTCAGTATGACAAATGTAACATCCTGAAAATGGACCTATGCATTTTTGATTTCATTATACGAAATGGCATGTCTTATGTATTATGAATGTATGGAGAACATTTTTGGAAACTTAGAAATGTTAAGTTTAAAAGAGGAAAGTAAACATTTTAGGAAACTTGGAAATGTTAAGTTTAAAAGAGGAAAGTAAACATTTTTGGAAACTTGGAAATGTTAAGTTTAAAAGAGGAAAGTGAACATTTTTGGAAACTTGGAAATGTAAGGAAATGTTTTAGAAATGTTAAGTTTAAAAGAGGAAACTAAAGTAAGGTGGTCTTAAGAAAATTAATAGAAGAAATTTGACACAATAACGGGCTTGGAGAAGTGGCTAGGAGGCACCACTTAAAGCCCAGTAAGTGACGCCACAATCAAGGGGGAAGAAGCCTAGGTTCGAGTAACATGGGAAGCAAATAAAAGAGTTTTATTTTGCTGCAAGGAGCAAGGGAGTTGGACGGCACCAAGGCACTTGGGGAAGAGTTTAATTCTCTTTAAAATTCGGCTAAATAGATAGATAATGATGGACTATTATTATTATTATTTTTATTTAGAGATAAGAGATAAATATTGGATTAAGTTTTACTAAATTGAATGGGTGATAATTAAAGTGATAAAGTTATCAAAATAAGAGTGGTGGCCAAGTAAAGGATTTTAAGTTAGTAATTTCGGCTACTAGAGGAAAAGAGAGCCATTCATCATATCTTTTCTCAACTCTTCTCTTTGCCAAATTTCCTAGAGCATCTCTTCTTCTTCTTTTTGTTAGCCAAAGCCGAAAACTAAAGTAAGCCTAGCCGAATTCTTCATAGCTTTTGTGATCTCCATTAAAATCGAATCTATAAACTCCTCAAGATACCATCATTAGTCGATTTCTTTATACCAATCAAAAGCCAAAATCAAGATCCTTCTAGCCTACATAGCCAAATATTGCTAAAGGTTCAAGCAAGGATTGCCAATCTCTAAAGTAAGGGTAAGATCTCATTCAGTTTCATCCATTTTCTTTTAAGATTTGCCGAAATCTAGGACTAACCCCATTAATATCTTGTTGCTGAAACTTTGAAGAGATCTTTCGGGATTTACTAAGTGTCGACTACAAGGAAGGAGAAATTCTTTTCCCATAGGTACACCATAGGCCGCGTCTTCCCTAGTTATTCGGTGAGTTTTGGGATTTAAAATCCACAAGGTAAGTATCTATAGCATTCGGCCAAGGCCATGTTGAGTAAATAGATGTATTTCATTAATATTTAAAAGTCGAAACTAATCTATTCAAGTAATCTAGTGATTGCCAATTTTAAGTAAGAAGAATACAAAGTTTTCGGCATTTGATTAGACATCAATTGGCAGCAAGGTAAGGATTTAAGTGTACTAATCCTACTGGGATTTGGTTTTATGGCCGAATGGCTCTTTACTAAGTATTAAGTGATTGGTCAAATGTAGAGATTTAAGATCTAAGGCATTAGATCAAGCTTTTCGGGATTTGGAGTGAACTTGCTAAAGCGAATCAGGTGTGTACCCCACACTATCTTTTAATAATATTTATGGCAATATTAAATATATGCATGAATGTGAATATGGCTAAGTACCATGTTAAGGTACACAGTGTTAAGGTACGTTTCCTACTCCTACTAGGATTATGTTAAATATCTGTTACGACACACATATGACATTATAAGAATGTGAAATAAGAATTTGGCATGTTAATGCATGATATGTATGATATGGGGCATATGGGTTATATGAAAAGGGGAAGTGAATGTGGTGACCTAAGACCACGATAACTGAATGTGGTGACCTAAGACTACGATATCTGAATGTGGTGACCGAAGACCACGATATTTGAATGTAGTGACCTAAGACCACGAATTTTGTAAGGCGATGAGCACGCCGACCGCAAATGACGCCTTCGATGGTGTGTAGCGGATGTAGGGTTGACTTAGTAGTCCCACACAGCAGCGTGTGATGGTATGGGTGATGTGTAGCGGATGGCATATAGGTTTGGGCTCGGGTTGCATCATTGTTTCCTATCTGTTATATGAATATGCATGTAATATGTGAACATATGCCTAAATTGTTAAATTTTAGTGTTGGTTACACATTGAGTCTTTTTGACTCACCCCTTTGTGGGATTACTTTTCAGGTGGCGATCAGTGATGGGCGGGGTCGACAGGAGCTTAGTGGAGGCCATGTGAAGTTTAGATTTTCTTTGTTTTGGACTATCTTTATATTAAGTACTTGAATTTATTTTTGGGGATTATTCGATGTAATAAGGCTTTAGTTGAATTATTTTACTTTACATCCATTTATCATGCTACGAATTTTTTTTTTAAAAAAAAAGACTAAGTAAATTTATCTTAAACTAAACTCTAAATGTTTTGTCACCTAAAGTAAAGGATTTTACAAAATGAAATAAACTTGTTTTCAACTCAAGCCCAACCCAAAACAATCTTTCTTTCAAAACACATAATTTTTCCGAGTAACAAAAGAATTTGAAACGGTTTACACCGGAACATACCAGATCCGGCCAAGGCTCGTAATGAGTTTGGCTGTTTCAATTTGGTATCGAGCCCGCTTTTAAACTCTCTACCTTGGGTTTAAGGCCCAAAATGTTTTCAAAGTTAAGCCCAAAAAGAATTTTTGTGAATTATGCATGATTTTCTGGCATGGCCCACTTAGTCTCCGACCCGAAGTCCACTAGGTAAGTACTCCGATCTTTTGTGTGATTTATATTATGATTTGTAGAAGGGTAGAAATGGAACGTAGAATAGAGATTTAGTACTTGAACCCTAGGGCTAGTTACCCCAACAATTACATAAGATTAAATGCCTAATTGAACAAACCTGTGGTTAAGTCGCCGAGCTAGGGTGTGGCAACCATGGTGCGCATGTCTAGGATTGGTTTCGGTGGGAGCTTGGTATTTAAGCAGTCCGCGTGACTCACCTCCTCTCCACTCAAATCCTACCTGGTGCGTAGCCTCGGTTCACCCTAACCAAGAGGACTTATACACGGGCTAAACCCCTAACTAAAACCCGAAAGGGACTAGCCGTATTTTTTTTATGAAAACCCTAGTTTTATAATCACCAAATTACCCCTTGAATAGTAGAAAAAACTTATTTTGGAAAATTTTCAAAATATTTTCAGCTTATAAAAAAATTATTACAAAAATACCCCTACTGGTAAAATTACAAAAATGCCCTTGGTTTATGAAAACTTTTAAAATACCCACAGTTCTTATCAAAATTTCATTACTTTGCTTAAAGGAACCCTAAATTTACAAAATATCAAAATACCTTGATTATGGAAAGAAAAAAATTTACGAAATTGCCCCTAAACCTACAAATTACCGAAATACCCCCGAGTTACAAAATTACCAGAACGACCCCCGATCTTCAAAAATTTTTGCAACAACACTGATTTGGAAAACAAATACTCAAAAACAACCCTCAAGTTTTGTAAATTCTAAAGTACCCTTGATTTATCAAGATTTACAAATTTACCCGAGTTAATTACCAAAATACCCTCAATTTCAAAATTTCCAGAATACCCTTATTGTCAAAAACACCAAGGAACCTTATTTTGACAACTTACGAAAAATACCCCTGTAGGAAAAATTATGAAAATACCCCTAGGATAGGAACGGATAGAAATGTCCGAAGATTGAATGTGTATGTGAGATACTATGGAATGGATGTGCTTTTCTGTGAATTAGGATAGAAGACTTGAAACTTTAAATGATCGAAAGAACCCCTATTAAACTCTTTTCATAAAACTTTATTAAACCAGACTAAAGCGCGGTCGTAGAAATGAGCTCTAGGGGACGTGGTCGCAATGTACGAGGACGTGGTCGAGGTAGAATGACCGTGTCGGAACCCATTAGATCGGGACAAGGATCTGAGAATGAGGTACCACCGCCACCACCACCACCAGCTGTTGGTGTTGAGCACCAAGATCGACGGAGAAGATGTCGATCACAGTCAGGTCATGAAGTTCGGAAATAGTGGTGGAGCAGTGTAAATATGAGAGCTCGAAAATCAGACTCGAGTGACTCCGAGCCAACGGAGCTAAGGTGTTCCGTGGAGTATCTGGTGTGGCACCCAAAGACTACCGAATAATCGGATGGAGGCAACCAAGCGCATTATGGATAAGCTCGATCTGATTCTTGAGGAGAAGTTGAAAGGAATGGTGGCACTGCTACGCGATGAAGCGTACCAATGGTGGTTAACAGTTTGGGATGGTGCCACAGCTGAGGATCTGACCTGGGAATATGTTAAGACAGCATATCAAAAGAAGTATGCCGGCACACGTTATACTGATGAGCAGAGGAAGGCATTTTGGGGGCTGGTTCAAAGGAACAAGTCTGTAGCAGAGTAACGGTCAATTTCGAGGTCGGCCAGATGCTCGAGGAGTGGTGGCTACTAACATGAGCGTGTGTCTAATTTGAGGACGGATTAAGGGATGACCGAGGTTATTGATAGCTCCACATCGAGTGGGAGTTTTTTGGTGGAAAAGGCCAAAGTGGTAGAGGGTATTAAGGAGTCCGTAAGCGTGACTGATCGAAATAGGCGAAGAGAGAATTCGATTGTCAAGGCCATCCAGAATGAGTAAAAGAGGCCAAAAGTTGAAGGGTCATGAGGTCGCAAGTCGCTACTTGGAGGGCGTTACCTACTTGTGAACAATGTGGGAAGAAGCACTTTGATGAATGTTGGAAAAGATGGGAGGATGTTTTAAGTGTGGGTCAAAGGACCATATGATTAAGGATCGCCTGATGAGACCAGATAAGAATCAACCAAGAGCTCGTAATGTTAATCAGTGGTAGAGGTGGACAGCACCTCGGTAGGGTCGTGGTCCCAACCATGGAGGAAATGGTTCCGCCGTGGTCGTGGAGCACCAAGCGAGGTGCTGAAGGTTCGATGCAAGGCACCAAGGTTGGTTTATGCAATGTTCATGAGGAGAGTGATGTGCCGATGTGACAACAGGTAAGTTTCTTATTTCTGAAATGCCTTTATTGCCTTGTTTATTATAGAGCTAGTTCATTCTTGTATTGCTAGTGATTGGTATGAAACCTTGGATTTGAATTTTTGTAGGAAATGTGTTAGTTTTAAGATCAGAGAGCGCAGCAGTAGTGTAGTGTGGTGAGTTAGATTGTACGATTGTTCGTTAGTAAGTAATTTCGAGGACAAAATTATTTTTAAGGGGGGTAGAACTGTAACATCCTGAATATGGGCCTATGCATTTTTTATTTAATTATACGAAATGGAATATCTTATGTATTATGAATGTATGGTGAACATTTTTGAAAACTTAGAAATGTTAAGTTTAAAAGAGGAAAGTGAACATTTTAGGAAACCTAGAAATGTTAAGTTTAAAAGAGGAAAGTGAACATTTTAGGAAACTTGGAAATGTTAAGTTTAAAAGAGGAAAGTAAACATTTTAGGAAACTTGGAAATGTTAAGTATAAAAGAGGAAAGTAAACATTTTTGGAAACTTGGAAATGTTAAGTTTAAAAGAAGGAAGTGAACATTTTTGGAAACTTGGAAATGTAAGGAAATGTTTTAGAAATGTTAAGTTTAAAAGAGGAAACTAAGGCAAGGTGGTCTTAAGAAAATTAATAGAAGAAATTTGACACAAGAACGGGCTTGGAGAAGTGGCTAGGAGGCACCACTTAAAGCCCAAGAAGTGACGCCACAATCAAGGGGAAGGAGCCTGTGTTTGAGTCACGTGGGAAGAAAATAAAAGAGTTTTATTTTGCTGCAAGGAGCAAGGGAGTTGGATGGCACCAAGGCACTTGGGGAAGAGTTTAATTCTCTTTAAAATTTGGCTAAATAGATAGATAATGATGGACTATTATTATTATTTTTATGAAGAGATAAGAGATAAATATTGGATTAAGTTTTACTAAATTGAATGGGTGATAATTAAAGTGATAAAGTTATCAAAATAGGAGTGATGGCCAAGTAAAGGATTTTAAGTTAGTAATTTTGGCTACTAGAGGGAAAGAGAGCCATTTATCATATCTTCTCTCAACTCTTCTCTCTGCCAAATTTCCTAGAGCATCTCTTCTTCTTCTTTTTGTTAGCCAATGCCGAAAACTAAAGTAAGGCTAGCCGAATTCTTCATAGCTTTTGTGATCTCCATTAAAACCGAATCCATAAACTCCTCAAGATACCATCATTAGCCAATTTCTTTATACCAATCAAAAGTCAAAATCAAGATCCTTTTAGCCTTCATAGCTGAATATTGCTAAAGGTTCAAGCAAGGATTGCCGATCTCTAAAGTAAGGGTATGATCTCATTCAGTTTCATCCTTTTTCTTTTAAGATTTGCCGAAATATAGGACTAACCCCATTAATATCTTGTTGCCGAAACTTTGAAGAGATCTTTCGAGATTTACTAAGTGTCGACTACAAGGAAGGAGAAATTCTTTTCCCGAAGGTACACCATAGGCCACGTGTTCCCTAGTTATTCGGTGAGTTTTGGATTTAAAATCCACAAGGTAAGTATCTATAGCATTCACCAAGGCCATGTTGAGTAAATAGATGTGTTTCATCAATATTTAAAATTCAAACTAATCTATTCAAGTAATCTAGTGATTGTCGATTTCAAGAAAGAAGGATACAAAGTTTTCGGCATTTGATTAGACATCAATCGGCAAAGAAGGTAAGGATTTAAGTGTACTAATCCTCACTGGATTTGGTTTTATGGCCGAATGGCTCTTTACTAAGTATTAAGTGATTGATCAAATGTAGAGATTTAAGATCTAAGGCATTAGATCAAGCTTTTCGGGATTTAGAGTGAACTTGCTAAAGCGAATCAGGTGTGTACCCCACGCTATCTTTTAATAATATTTATGGCAATATTAAATATATGCATGAATGTGAATATGGCTAAGTACCATGTTAAGGTACACAAGTGTTAAGGTACGTTTCCTACTCCTACTGGGATTATGTTAAATATTTGTTACGACACATATATGACATTATAAGAATGTGAAATAAGAATTTGGTGTTAATGCATGATATGTATGATATGGGGCATATGGGTTATATGAAAAGGGAAGTGAATGTGGTGACCTAAGACCACGATAATCGAATGTGGTGACCTAAGACCACGATATCGAATGTGGTGACCTAAGACCACGGATTTTGTAAGGGCGATGAGCACGCTGACCGCAAATGACGCCTTCGATAGTGTGTAGCGGATGGAGGGTTGACATAGTAGTCCCCACGGTGTGTGTGATGGTACAGGTGATGTGTAGAGGATGGCATATAGGTTTGGGCTCGGGTTGCATCATCATTTCCTATCTATTATATGAATATGCATGTAATATGTGAACATATGCCTAAATTGTTAAATTTTAGTGTTGGTTACACATTGAGTCTATTTGACTCACCCCTTGTGGGATTACTTTTCAGGTGACGATCAGTGATGGGCCGGGTCGGCAGGAGCTTAGTGGAGGCCATGTGAAGTTCAGATTTTCTTTGTTTTGGACTCTCTTTATATTAAGTACTTGAATTTATTTTTGGGGATTATTTGATGTAATAAGGCCTTAGTTGAATTATTTTACTTTACATCCATTTATCATGCTACGAATTTTTTTTTTTAAAAAAGACTAAGTAATTTTATCTTAAACTAAACTCTAAATGTTTTGTCACCTAAAGTAAAGGATTTTACAAAATGAAATAAACTTGTTTTCAACTCAAGCCCAACCCAAAACAATCTTTCTTTCAAAACACACAAGTTTTTCTTGAGTAACAAAAGAATTTGAAATGGTTTACACAGGGGAACATACCAGATCCGGTCAAGGCTCGTGGGCCGGGTTTGGGGCGTTTCAACAAATTTTTGTTCATACTCAATCACGGTCATTCGACCCTATTTCAATTCTAAAAATTCTTTTCGTTTCTGATCAATGAATCTCTGACTGATGTACTTTTTACGAAATTCTATCTGAAAGAATTCCCAGGTCACTTTCTCCCTCGAAACCACCGACACTAGTGTATTCCACCAGTGATATGCGGTGTCCCGTAATAAGGATATAGCACACTTCAAGCATTCGTCTGGAGTACATGATAGCTCATCAAGCACTCGGATGGTATTATCAAGCCACATCTTAGCTCGTTCTGCGTCATCATCATCATTAGCTTTAAATTATTCAGCCTCATATTTCTTGTTTTTATTAATGGAAGGCCTGCTAGATCTCATCGGATCTATCATTGGAGATGCTGAAGGTATTAGAGTTGGATTATTCGGGGGTGAAGGTTATTGGATAGCCGGATTAGTCAGGATAAATTGGGTAAACCATTCATTCATCATCTGGTAGAAGGCTTGCTTAGCCTCCCTCTTATGGCTACCCGAGACAAGGTCGAGAGTCTCACCGCACCGACCCATGTAAGTAGATCAGCGCCACGCCTCTACATCATCACCACTGACTCTTCGGGATCCATTTACGATATAAAACACAATTTAAATGTCAAAAGTCATCACACTATCGTATTATCAAGTTAAGGCATATATAGCTAAACTCACACGCGCTACTGTAGTCCTAAAATTGACTAAACCATAAGCTCTGATACCAATTAAATGTAACACCTCTAGCCCATATCCATTGTCAGATTAGGGTTACGAGGCATTACTGTAAAAATTACCAAGACATAGCACTCCATCCAACTAACACTTGATAAATTCATAATATTTCATACTACCGCAAATGAATATATGCATATGAATTCTATCAGGTCTTAATACAACAACTTGCATTATACGAATCACATGGTCATTTAAAAAAAACAATGGCCGAATAAGCATATAATGTTTAAACATTTATTTCATTTCTAAAATCAACGATACATTCAAACATACACGATTATTATTAAACATATAATACGTTTGTTTCTTTATTTATATACATGCATGCTCACTATAACAATATCATATATGAAAAATACCATTTACTCACTAATCACACAAACACTAGATAAAACCTAATAGTCACTTACATATTTGGTCAAACAAAATTTCAAAACATTCCATACATATGTAATAATTGCAATTACCTATTTAGCACATACCACTTTCGCGTTAAACTCATGCACAAATATGTCATGTACAACTTTATTACTTACCATTATACACCGAATCCCTATAGCAAAATATACTAGTAAATCACCATTATAAATACATGCATATATATATATGTATATACATCAAACGGCTGCACATATAAACTATGAAACAATATACAACTTGAATATATATTTAAACCGAATATACATTATCAAAGCATTATCTTAGCCCAAAATGCCATAAACCACAAAACCAAACTATACCTATTATATATATATGTACAATGGCCGAATATATGCTAACTAAAACCTCTACAACCCATGTTCAATAATGCCACAAACATGTACACCATTTGACCATTTAAAACCATATGTCTCAATACCAAACTAACAAAGGGGATAAGCCATATTCGCATGGCTTTTAATATATATACAAGAACAAAATTCATGTCTCAAAACATAGTTTAGCCTATACATGCCTTTAGTCCAAAACCAAACCCAAAAAGGTACCAAAATAGATTGATAGTGTGGATGACTTTGCTGACGATCCTCTGAGCTTATAGCTTGATCAAAATCTATAAAATAGAACATTGAACACAGTAAGCTTACTAGCTTAGTAAGTCTTAAGCAATCAAAATATAGCATTCAAACATTCAAGCTTTTAAAATGATTAGTTTATGACATTGGATATAAATAATTTAACTTATAAGTTCATTATGGCTGAATACCATTACTTTAACTTAACATTTATCATTTTCTTACCATAAACATGCAAACTCACCGAAACACCTATATACAATATATATTCACATATTCCAAAACAAATAAGCATAACATACATCTTAACCACATGAAATCAGTCATACACATATGTAAGCATATCCAATCACTCTCACATTTAACATTTACACATATGGCCGAATCTCAAAGGCATAACCGAGCTTAAATTTCAATATTCATATCATACTCATTATTGATAAGATCAAATGCACATATTAACACTTCACTGAAAGCTTCAACTACATCACATCTTACTTAATTTGAATGGAAAGTATAATAACTTACCTTATTCCTTGCAACTACGAAAACTTATACTTACCCGAGCACTTAGCTTATTGCAGTAATTAAGTTCCACCATGTAAATGATTCATGAATTCTCTATTTGTAATACATCACCGATATTAAGCCTGCTAGACCCGAGTTCTGAAATTTGATCACCGGTATTTAGCCTGCTAGGCAATAAGCCCGATACAATTCACCGGCACAAGGCCTGCTAGGCTCGAAGCCCGATACAATTCATCAACACAAGGCCTACTAGGCTTGAAGCCCGATACAATATTATTATCATCTCAAACGCATTACTTATGCCCAAATTAACATAAATCACACATTATTCAAATCACTTTAACATATCATCTCGGTTAAAAATGTAAGAACATATTATTTCAAATTCACTATCCACATTCGGCTATAACAAGTTTTACAACTATAAATTCACAATTCAGTCCATAATCAATGTTATGAATGATATTAACAATATTAGATTGCTTATAGACTTACCTCGAAAATCGTCGGACAGTAAAAACTGACTATTTAATAACTTTTGCCTTTCCCCGATCCAAGTTCGTTTTTCTTTGTTCTTAATCTAAACACATTCAATTTGAGCTCTTTCAAACACATTTCATTTCAATTTAATCCAAAAACACTCAAATGGGCAAATTACCATTTTACCCCTAACATTCACAACTTTTATAATTTAGTCCCTATTGCACAAAACACAAAATACACATAATTTAAATGCAATCCTTAAAGGCCAAATCTTCCCTGTGCTCCTACAAGTCCATACATTTCATTTATTTCATAATTTAATCCCTCAAAAAATTTATTTTTGCAATTAAACCCTAATCACTCAAAATCATTAAAAATTTCAAAACAAAACATGTTAATTCAAAGCATACCTTTAATATTTTTCCATCAACATTACAAAGCATAAACAATCCATCAATGGCCAAATATCAAACATGCTCAAATTCAAAAATTCTAACATGGGTCGACTTGTATTCAAAGCAACGATCTCAAAAATGTAAAAATTAACAAAAACTAAACTAACCACATACCTTAATTTGGCTTAAAAATGGCCTAACCAAGTTTGATGTTTTTCTTTTCTCTTCTGCATGTATTCGGTCAAAGAAGATGAACAAAAACATGGTTCATTTTGTATTTTATTTACATATATATATTAACTTATTGTTAAATTGCTAGTATAACCTTTCATCATAAATTAACAAACATTATATTATAAGGTTACTATAGTACATGGTCGGCCACTACCATTTTAAAATGGTTAAATTTCCTTTTAAATACTTCCATTTAAAAAGACAACAACAATTCAGCCCTTGCACATTAAACTAGCAAAGTTTCATTTTACGCAATTAAGCCCATTTTAACAATTCGGTACCCAAACGATAAAATTTTAAAATGAAAATTTAATACTTACAAAATCACACATTATAAACACCAAAAATATTTTTAAAATATTTTTTTGACTCGGATTTGTGGTCCCAAAACCACTATTTCGATTAGGGTCAAATTTAGATTGTTACAATTGCTACACCGATGACGAGGTTGCTTTAGAAAGATGTCAAGTTTGGATGGGCAAAGAAGTGCCAACAGAGTTTTGAGAAACTAAAAGAATTGTTGACTGAAGCCCCAGTTTTAGTGCAACTAAATCGGGAAAGGAATTTGTGGTGTATAGCGATGCCTCCTTAAATGGATTGGGGTGTGTGCTTATGCAAGAAGGCAAGGTAATAGCATATGCCTCGAGACAACTGAAGTCGCATGAGAAAAACTATCCGAATCACGACTTAGAGTTAGCCGCCATAGTGTTCACATTAAAGATTTGGAGACACCATTTGTATGACGAGAAATGTCAGGTATTCACTGACCATAAAAGTCTAGAGTATTTGATGACTCAAAAAGAGTTAAACCTATAGCAGCGGAGATGGTTAGAGTTGATGAAGGATTATGAGCTGATAATTGACTATCACCCTGGAAAGGCGAATGTGGTCGCCGATGCTTTGAGTAGGCAGTCATTGTTTGCCTTGAGGGCTATGAGTACCCAAGTGTCTATGGCTGATGATGGTTCGATCATAGCAGAGTTAAGAGCTAGACCAATTTTCTACAAGAGATTTGTAAAGCTTAGAAAAGTGATAAAGAGTTATAAGCCAAGATAACTCAGTGCGAGTTGAGTATTGAATTAGATTTTTGGATTGGTACCGACGGTTATTTGATATTCGAGAGAGGATCTGTAGCCAAGGATGAAGAGCTTATTTAGAAGATTATGCAAGAGGCACATGGTGGTTGTTTGTCTATCTATTCGGGTAGTACGAAAATGTATAATGACTTGAAGAAAATGTATTGGTGGTCGAGAATGAAAAGAGACATCTCAGAGTTTGTCTCTAAGTGTTTAATTTATCAGCAAGTGAAAGACGAACACCAAGTACCTTCGGGTTTACTTCAGCCCGTGATGGTTTCGAGTGGAAATGGGATTGTATTACCATGGGTTTTGTATCTGGATTGCCGTTGACGCCAAAGAAGAAAGATGTTGTATGGGTTGTGGTTGATAGGCTAACTAAGTCGACTCATTTTATACTGGTGCATACCAATTATCCACTTGAGAAATTGGCCGATTTGTATGTTTCTAAAATTACGAGACTTTATGGGGTACCTTTATTGATCATTTCAGATAGAGATTTGAGGTTCAAGTCACATTTTTGGAAAAAGTTTCAAGAAGATTGAGGACGAAACTAAATTTTAGTACTGCTTTCACCTGCAAATCGATGGTCAGTTGGAAATAGTAATTCAGGTTCTTGAAGATATGTTGCGGTGTTGTGTTCTTGAGTTTCAAGGCAGTTGGGAAAGGTACTTACCTTTGGTGGAGTTTGCCTACAACAATAGTTATCAGTCGAGTTTGAAAATGGTGCCTTATGAGGCTTTGTATGGGTGTAAATGCCGAACGCCTTTGTTTTGGTCCGAACTCAAGAAAAATCAGATACACAAGGTTGACTTAGTTAGAAAAACTGAAGAGAAAGTAAAAGTGATTCGTGGCTATTTGAAGGCCGCTTTGGATAGACAAAAATCCTACATGGGCTTGAAACGGAAAGAGATTGAGTTTCAAGTCAATGATAAGGTATTTTTGAAAGTATCCCCATGGAAGAAAGTCCTCAGATTCGGTAGGAAAGGCAAATTAAGTCCACGTTTTATTGGGCCATATTAGGCAACTGAAAGAATTGGACTTGTAGCATATCGATTAGCTTTACCATCCAATTTAAAGAAGATCCATGAAGTTTTCCATGTGTTTATTTTGCATCGTTATCGTTCTGACCTTCACACATTATTTCACAGCAGAGGTTAAAATTCGTCCGGATATGACCTATGGTGAAGAGCCAGTTAAGATTTTAGATCGAGAGGTCAAACAATTGAGAAATAAAAGTATAGCACTTGTTGAACAGGCCACATGGGAGCCCAAGGAGACTATGAGAAATCAATACCCAAGATTTTTCACTGGTAAGATTTTCGGGGACAAAAATCCCTGAGGGAGAGAATTGTAACAACTCAATTTTAAGGCTAGTCAGAATAATGGTTTTGGAACCACTAATCTAAGGCCAGAGAAATTATTTTTAATATTATTTTATGTGTTATAGCATGATTATATGAGTACATGAAAATTTTGGTGAATTAATTTTAGTGATTACTTGCTTAATTTCAAAAAAGGACTAAATCACATAAAGTGCAAAAGTTTTATTCTACAAGCTAAAGGTGTTAAATAGCTAGAGAACCTTAAATTAGAGGTCCTTAATGATCAAATAGGCCTTTAAGAGGGTGATGGTCGGCCATAGAGACAAGAAAAATGAAATTGTCAAAGGTTAGGTGAGGTTTTGGTGACAAATTTGACTAGAAATAAAATAAAACAAAGGGAAAAAGATATCACCTTTCATCTTCCTCCTCTCCACCAAAAATATAAGCAAAAATAGGGGTTTTGGAATCTTGAAATTTCAGCAACTCTTCACCCTTCCAAGTAAGTGATTTTAATGGTCATTCTTGAAAATTTTTGTACTTTTGGGACCACTATAGCTTAATCTAGCTAATGAGGGGACTATTTTGCAAAATGGTTGAGAGTCTAGGGCCTTACCATGAGAGTATTTATATTATTAGCTAAAATTTTATGAAAGAAAATGAAACGTGGTTGTTTAATAAACAACTTTTGTGAAAGGATTTTTCTTGAAAACCCCTAAAATGGACCTTTTTGTAAAGGTTCTAAAAGAGGTGGTAAATGTGTGAAATAACTGAAATTTTGATCTGTTATAAGCTTAATAAAGGTTTGGCTAGGCTTGGTAGTGAAGAAATTTGATGAAAATCATTTTACGAGCCTAGGGGCAAAATCATAATTATGTGAAAATCTAGGGGCAAAATGGTAATTTTGCCAAAGTAGGAATTTTGGAATGTCTTGATTAATGTGGTGATTGAATGAGTGGAATTTTATCATTATAGATCAAGAAAATGGGATCCGAACTTATATCGGGGGAAAACCAAGTTATTAGACTAAATCGAACTAGTCGCTCATATTTTGTATACCGAGGTAAGTTGTACGTAAATAATACAACTCTATTGTTATAATGCATTAAACAATTGATATTGTATAAGATGTTTGATTGTTGTTATGAATATGCATGATGAGAATTGATGTAGTAAAAACTCCCGGTTGAACCTTAGGAATAGATTGGACATCCATGCCATGACATTAGGGATATATGAAAGCCAGTGTAAGACCATGTCTAGGACATGGCATCAGCCTTGATATGTAACCCAGTGTAAGACCATGTCTGGGACATGGCAGCATTGATATGTGTGCTAGTGTAAGACCATGTCTAGGATATGGCATTGGCCACGTTATGAGAGCTAGTGTAAGACCATGTTTGGGACATGGCATCGACATTGAGACGAGACAAGTGAAAGACCATGTCTGGGACATGGCATCGACATTTTACCCTTTTGTGTGAGGTTTATCGGATATCATACGATATTCCAATGGGTTCAACGAGTAATTTAAAGCTTGTGTCAAAAGTGAGAAAAGTTACAACTATGTTGTAAGTGATGCAGGTACCTACACAAAATTTACGAGAAATGAGCTTGATTTATGTTGTATGATTAGTAAGGATGAAAATGAGTAAGTTATGCCTTTAATCATTCAAAAATTATGTGCAAGTTTATAATATGTTATGAGTATGATAATGCATGGAAATTGTTGTTAATTATTTACATGCGACTTACTAAGCTTTATGCTTACTCCTTCTCTTTTCCCCATTTTCTTATAGTATCGCCAAGCTAGCTCGGGGATCAAAGGACGTCAAAGGCTTGATCAAACAACCAATCTGAGCATTTGGTATAGTTAGATTTATCAATTTGAGTATGACATGTATAGGGACTTGGTCTTCTGTCATGTGTCATATTGTTTTGGCCAAATGTATTGTCTTGTCTTGAAGATTGATTCATTTTGTATAAAGTCATGGATGATGGCTAATACTTGCTATTAATATATGTAAATGATGATGTTTTTCGTGAATGTGAAAATTGCATGGTGAAGTATATGGAGTGTTAATGCATGAATAAGTAAGTCGTATGATTGGATTGATAAAGCATGTGATAAGTTTTGCTTATGAATGTAATATAGTGGCCTTGATATGTGTAGGTCTTGGATGTGACTTATGTTGGTGCAAGTAAGGGTGGAAAAAAGGCTTTGTAAATAGCCTTGTTTTTGTCCACACGGGTAGATAGATGGGATGAGACAATGCCATGTGTCTCAACCGTGTGGATGACATGGACATAATACATGGGCATGTACCTAGGCCGTGTGAAGTCTGCACCTTGAATGTGAAATTTAGAATTTTCCACATGACCTTGTACACGGCATGTGCCTTGGCTGTGTGACCCTAAAATGTTGCTGACGTTAGAAATAAAATGTCACGGTTTTAATACACGGGCTGAGACACATGCGGATCATGGCCGTGTGAGGGACATGGGCATGTGCCAGGCCGTGTGAAAACCCCTGTAGGTTCGAATTGAAAAATAAATCCACACGGGCAAGGGATACGGCGTGTCCCTATATACTGAGGCCGTACGAGTTTCATGGTCCTTCAACATGGCCATGTTATTAGGTCGCACGGAGCGGTGTCGCCCTTCCACACGGGTGTGTGCCCCTATATTTAATGACATTTTCCAAAGTTTTTCTAAAGAACTCTGTTTGGTCCCGAACCATTTCTAAAGTGTGTTTTGAGCCTCGTAGGCTCATATTAAGGATTTTAAGACAAGCTTTGAAAAGTTTTAAATTTGAATGAAATTCCATAACCCAAAAATGTTGTATACATGTTATTAAGTTAGGTAACGCCTCGTACCTTGTCTCGGCATAAGATACGGGTAAGGAGTGTTACAGATTATATGAGAAAGTGATTTAGATTCTTAAAGATGCGATTTGTTACTATATTTTAGAATGTGAAAGCAATTAAGAAAGACAATTACTGTTGGTTGAATTTGAGCATATTAATAGTTATCATATGAGTGTAAAGATGGTTTGTATGATTGGAAATGTCAAACTCCATTATACTGGATTGAACTAAGTGAGAAAAAGATTCACGAGGTTGAATTGATCAGAGAAATCAAAAAAAGTGAAAACTATTCGTGACAGTTTAAAAGCAGCTTGAGATCGACAGAAATCATACGCGGATTTGAAACGTAAGGAAATTGAGTTTCAAGTCAGGGGCCAATGTTTATAAAGGTGTCACTGTGGAAAAAAGTTCTTCAATTCGATCGTAAAAGAAAGCTGAGTCTGCAATTTATCAGAAAGTATGAGATCATTGAATGAATAGGGCTTATAGAGTATCGACTAGCTTTACCGTCAGAACTTGAAAAGATTCATAATGTCTTTCACGTTTCTATGCTATGTCGATATAGATCCGATCCGTCACATGTGATTTCTCCGGTAGATGTTGAGATACAGACTGATTTGATGTATAGCGAAGAACCGATCAAGATTTTAGCTCGTGAAATCAAATAATTGAGGAAGCTACGTGGGAAGCCAAGGAAGCTATACGAAAATAGTACCCTAACCTATTTACCGATAAGATTTTTGGGGACAAAAATCCCTAAGGGGGAGAGTTGTAACAACCCATTTTTTGTCAAATCGGATCAGTGGTTTTTGAACCAAAAATCAAAAGTTAAAATATTTATTTTGTTATCATTTTAAGGTTTACAGTACGATTGAATGATTGTGTGAAATTTTCGTTTAGTAATTTTATCGTTTGGTTGGTCAATTCAGTAAAAAGGACTAAACCGCGTAAAGCGTAAAAGTTGAATTCTATTTGTTAAATGCACTAAATGACTATGAATATTAAATGTTGAGGTCCTTAAGTGATAAATGGACTATTATTAAGGTAAGTGGACATTAATGGACATGCATAAATGAATTTTAATGTTATATACTTAAGGTTAAATTAGTAAATTATGAAATAATATAGTAAAATAATAACATAATGGATAAGGCTATCATCTTTCTTAGTTTATTCCACCAAATTAAGAAAGAAAAGAAGCCATGGATGAGCTTTAAGGTTCGGCCACCTATTGTCCAAGCATGTAAGTTCATTTTTGCTCAGTTTTTAATGATTTTTATGTATTTGTGATCGTTGCTTCGTATTCTAGCTAGCTCGTATCTCCAATTTCAAAACTGTTAAAGTATTTGAATGTTTCCATTGTTGAATGCATGAATATTTTGTTAGTTTATGATGGAAAATAAATCATTGTTAATAGATGTATAAGTTTTGTAAAGTGAATTTTGGTAAAAATGTCTATTTTGGATTAAATTGTGAAATATGAAAATTTAGTGGTTGAAATTTAAAATAGATGAAAAATATGGGCTGATATGAGAATGGGTAATATTCGGCCAGCATGAACTTGTATTAAATTGAATGAACTGTGATTTTATGTGATAAGGACTAAATTGGAAAAATATGAAATAATAGGGGCAAAAATATAATTTTTCCAAAATGTGTAAATTGTGCTAAATTGAATGAAATGATGATTAAATAAGTAAATTTTCATATTATATAGATTGAGACAAATGAGATTTGGATGTAGAACGGAAGGAAAACAAAGTATCGGATTGGTCGACCTAATTTGTCGTTACAGCAAACGAGGTAAATTCGTATGTTTAATAAGCATTAAATTATATATGTATAAATGCTTAATTAATATATTACTGAAATGAAATGTAAATGCTATTGAGTACGATACTACCGAAATGACCGACAGAGATTTGATACAGCGAAAGTCTTGGTTGAACCTTAAGAATAGATAGGATAAAAATGTCATGACATTAAGGTTATTGAGATTACGTGTAAGACCATATCTGGGATATGGCATCGATATGAGACTTCATGTAAGACCATAGCTGGCTATTGGCATCGATACGAGATTACATGTCGGACCATATCTGGGATATGACATTGGTATGGTACTATGTGTACGAGATTCAAAATGTTGACTTAACGTGGTTACAAGTGATGGTAGGACTCAGTCAATGTACTCATGACAGAAATCAACAAGTAAGTGTTAAAAGTGAATTTCATATGATGAATAAGTGGAAAATTATGAGAATTCATATGGTTCAATTGAATATATATAAATGTGATGGCTATTGAATGGAATATAGTTTATTTCTATTTTCTTATGCTTATGTAAATGTGAATGAATTGATAAGAATTACTCAAACCATATAAGCATTGAAATGAATAAACCTTTGAAATTCTTGGTTAACTATGTGAACGAATACATGACATAAAGGTGGAACTATACAAGTTATATTATAGTATTAATAATGGTTTAAAATGTGTTTATTTTATGAGATGAGTTATTATCATATGAACTTACTAATCTTTATAGCATACTTTGTTATCTTTTCTATGTTTATTGTGATTCGGAGGCTCGCTTCGGTTGGAAGTCATCAGAGATCATATCACACTATGCAGCTATGGTTTTGTACTTATAAGCTTTATGATATTGGTTATATGGCATGTATAGGTTTTGTAGTTATTTGTTGAGTATAAGAATTTTTGGTGATTGATGCATAGGTGCTTGATATGTATTTAGCCATGAGATTTGCCCTGATAATGATGTAATGTTTGATAAGTATAGGCTATTGTTACCTTGGTTTGGTTGTTGGAAGTGCTTTTGGCTATTTGAAATTGCATGATTAAGTTGTGTGGTTTAAAGTATATATATATTCCCATGTGATATGGGTTATTTTGGTAAGCTTAATGATGGTTTAAGATATTCAAATGGCCATTTGGTATGTGTTGTGTAATAGTTTGAGATGTGCTTGGTTTTGGTTTGGTATTTGAATGCCAAATTGGTTAATAAAGTATGTTGATTTAGTATATGATATATATGTGAATTTTGGCTTATGAATCTTGTTGTTTGATAAGTGATTTAGTTAAGTAAATGATTGTGATATAAGCTTTGTATAGATTGGTATTGAAAAGGTTTATAATGTGATGATTTGAGATTGATTTGGCTATTTAATTGTGTATGGAAATGGTATCATTTGCACTTGTATAGGTGTGTTTCTTTTTGTTAGAAAAGTGGCTTGTAACTAGCCTATTTTTGTCCACACGAGCGTGTGACTCAGTTGTGTGTGACACATGGTCAAATTACATGGCCATGTCCCCTGGTGTTGAAATTAAAATGAAGTCAGTATGGTCCACACGGTCTCACACACGGGCGTGTGATCGGCTGTGTAGCACAAGTCAATATATCCCCCTAATTGGTACACGACCGAGCACACGGTCGTGTGACTTGGCCGTGTTACATAAATCAGTATAACCTACAGGTTTGACACAGCCTAGCACATGGCCTGGGGCACGGACGTGTGTGGCCACTTCGAAGGGCACACAGGCTAGACACGTGCATGTGGTTGGCCATGTGACCCAGGTCAGTAACCTCACTTGTTTGGACACGGGGTTGGACACGGGCTGGGACACGGCCATGTGCTCCCATTTTGAATGTCCACACGACCTGTGACACTTACACAGCCTGGTCACACGGGCATGTGTCCCCTATTTTAGAGAAAAATTATAAGTGTTGAAAATTTTCTTGAGTTATCAGTTTAGTCCCAAACCACTCACAATGGAAGTTTACGGCCTAGGCTCGTATTAGGGACAAAGTGTTTGAGATTGTATGATGATTACATGTATTAATTAAATGTATGAGAAAAGTATGTTTAAATGTGTTATATGTTTGGTAATACTTTGTAACCCTATTTTAGCGTTGAATATGGGTGAGGGGTGTTACAGTTGAAATCATGTTTCAGTCAAGGTGACAGAAATAAAACAACATATGAAGAGTGAATGGTGCAACTCGAGGAACTAGATGAATGGAAAACACATGTTGAGAAGAAACCGAGAAAACATGTTGCAGAACCAAAGCAACGCCCTAATGAGCATGTGATGAGAATGAACAAATTTAAGGTTGGGAACAAAGTACTACTGGACAAAGCAAATCCATGAATTTCTCCCTCGAAGCTTGAGTCAAACGAATCAAACCCCTTTACGGTACTGAACTTATTCTCATACAGTACAATTGAGGTAAAACATTCTGAGTTCAACACATTTAAGGTAAACAGTTCTCGACTCAAACCTTATCTTGGTATCAAATTTGACAACGAGATAGAGGAGCTTCGGCTACGAGAACCACCATAACCTTATGCATACGAGGTAAAGTCGAACTTAGAATCTAAATAAGTGCTTCTCGGAAGGCAACTCAAGTTTTTAACTTTTACTAATTCTATTAATTTTATTGCATGATATTTTAAAATTAATTTAATTAATTTCTTAATTAAAATAAAAAATGTTTTTGACCCACACGGAATGGACACACGGACGTATCCCAAGCCGTGTGCAAGAGAGGGTTTTAAACAATGAGTCACACCGCTTAGCGACATTGCTGTGTGCACAAGGGAGTGTTCTACAGTGAGTTACACAGTGTGAAGACAAGGCCACACGGCTATGGACACATGGGCGTGTCCTTGGCCGTGTGAATACTGGAGTTAAGTTTTCAAATTTAAATGTGAGTCAGTGAGTTACACAGGCTATAGGCATCATCGTGTGCTCTTCACGACCTCTCACACAGGGGTGGGAGAAGCAAAGGAAGATTGCACACGGACGTCTCTAAGGCCGTGTAAAAATTGGGCTTGAATTTTAAATTGCACACGAACTGAGAAAAATCCACACAGGCATGTGACATAGTTGTGTGGCCTAACACGAGCCTCTACCGACCGTGTCCCCTTAAAAACCCTAACCCCATTTTGTTTTTTCTTTTTACTATCCCAAAGTCTTCATGTAACTGTCATTCTCATCCTCCATCACTAGTCCTATATCCCTCTCTCCGACCACCAATGTCATCGTCTGTCATTCCACTTCCCTTCCCCTTTCTGTTTTCGTCCTCCCTTCCCAAAAGCCCCTAACCGAACCCCCCACTCCCCTCCCTCTTATCACAATCATTTCCTCTATGCCCTCCAACAACCTACCACGTAGTCCTTTCCTTTATCCCCTACCTTCCTCGATGACTCGTCCCCTCATTTTCCCTATCTTATCCCTTTTTCTCCCCTCCCTTCACCGTCAACCAACCCTTACCTCCAACCTGACCAAACACCCCCACGCCCCCTCTCCGTTTCCCCCCACACCAAACCATCCCAATCACCATCCATTCTCACGTCGGCCAATTAAACACAACCACGTGCACCTCCCGTAAAAAAACCTAGTCACCGCCATCGGCCCACCGTCGGTTATACAACGTCAGTTATCCACCGTTTGGCCCCTCTATTATTATTTTATTTTATTTATTATTTTCTTATTATTTATTAATGTTATTGTTATTATTATTGTTATTACTATTTTGTTTTTATTATTATATTTTATTTTAAGTTACATATTATTATTGCACTTAGATAATTTTATTCTTACTATTATAGTTTATTCTTTTTATTTTCATTGGTGAGGTTTATCTCTCCTTTCATCATTCCTATAGTTGTATTACTACCCATAGTTTCACAATTTTAGTTTCATATCATTAGGATCTCTTGTTTTATTATGTTTATTTGTTGTTTTTCCCTTTTCATTTTAGGAATAGTCCTTGCTATATTGGTATAATATCTTGGTTTTCGTACTGTGATTATTTGTTGTTAATGCACTTTAAAACATCTGTTGTTCTATCTGCTTTTCTACTTGATCAATTAGTGGTGTGTCCTTTACTGCTTCTCTGATATTAGGTTGTTATGCTTTCTTCTAGGGAACCAATGACAAGCACATGAGGTAAGACTAAGACTGTCGTTCCCGATGTGAAAAATGGAAGACTCTGGGGGAGACATCTTCTTCAGGGGCTTCTGCCGATGCACGCCATCCATGTCTCCAATTTTCACAGGGTCCCTAGGAGGACCTATATCATCATCTCCATCAGAGACCGTCTGGAGTAGGTCGTTGTATTGATTGGGTGGCTTTAGAGTTGGTCTAGTTAGTGGATAGAGTGTGTGCCTGATTGCAACAAATCCTTAGGGTTGGTTCTTCTCTATTGTCGAGCCAACCTACTCAAACTTACTCTCGATTTTGTTTGACATTCCTCTTATAGCACGTGATGTCGACCCATGATGAGCCGTGCTTATTACTTTTCAACTCGATGGTACAATGTGTCATATAAGCATCTCAGAATTCAGAGCTGCTTTAAGACTCTATATTGAGGAGTTTATGAGTGCCAAGGGGTTCCTCACTTTATACCGATACATCCACTACTTGCCATCCTTGTGCTAGACAGAGCTGACTGCCAGTACGACACCTTATATCTGAGTCGGTTGAAGGTGACTTTCCTTCCTCTGACCTTGTACTATATTCATGCCATATTGGCTCATTCATTGATTGGTAATAGGGAGAGCACATGAGTCATTGGTACATTCGACGCATACTTCTTTTGGAGCATGGCCACGTGACACACCTTCTATCTTGCCTACTTCATCACCCTAGTTTGTTGTCATCAGACAGAACATAGTAGGAAGGGTCCTATATGCTTAGGCCCTTACGTGACTCACCTTGCACGACACTTCGGCCTCATTGACACTCTGGAGTAGTCCTCCTCCTTCACACTAGTTGGACAGATGTCCCCACAAGGAATGTCGAGCATGAGTCACATAAGGATGATCAAGTAACTGTGTGGACTAGATACTCTTCAATATCAATTATCTCATTCTGACCCTTAGGATGAGCAAGAGGACTTCACTGATGATGTTCCTTTCCTACACGAGGATCCACCTCTAAGCCACCCTACCACTACTACTTCTGTTGCCACCTTAGCAAACCTCTTTGAGCGGTTCACTAGTTTTGAGTGGCACTATTTTGAGTGGTTTGACAGTATGGATGTGACTTTGCAGTAGATCTTTCAACACCTCCACATATCTTCTTAAGCGCCAGCGACCTCACGATCCCGAATGCCTTTGACAATGAAGATCATTAATTTTATTTCTTTTCTTTTTCCTTTTAACTTTTCTTTTTGTTTTTAGTTGTTTTATTTTTATTTTCTTGGACCTCTTCGTTTATTATCTGATCGTGTCAAACAGTTGAGTTTTAATATTTATAAAAGAGTGATCGAACCTGTAGACTAACTATGACAATGATAGAGGCAAGTGCACCTATCGAACAGTAGTATAGCTTAGGCAAGAATATCTTATCGAACCCAAGGGAGCCTAAAAGTACTACTACTCACTTTCTTTCTATTATTTAGCCTAAAATATGGAGTGATTGGTTTATGAAACTAATGAAAAACTAAACTAGATGCAAGGACAAAAGAATGAATGGGAGAAAGACTTTAGGAAAACTCAGTTGATGAAGACAATACCCTCAGGAAGAATCGACCTATGACTTCACTTATTATTTATTCCCCAAACCATATGATTTTTTACTTAGCTTGATCCGTGAGACTCCTTAACCTATATTAAACCCTCTCTCGAGGAGAATAACTTCTAACCTTAGGTTAATTAGTGGAACTCTCGTTCTCTTATATTAAACCCCTAAGGAAGCAGTAAATCAATCAATGGACTCCCATATTAGGTTTCACCCTAATCCGGCAAAATCTCGTAACCCTATCTCTAGGGGCCCGATGAACTCTGCTCAATTATGCTAGATCTACTCTTAGTTAGGGTCTATTCCTCCTCAACCTAAGCACATCAGATTAAATTAAACAACATAATTAAGAACAAACTAAGTACTTATCATATAATTTAGAAATCAAATAACAAAATTCATCATAGGTTTCATCCCCTTCAGGTATCTAAAGGGTTTAGTTTATAACTAAACAAGAAAACATCTCAAGAGAAAAGATAAACAAAACATAAGAAATCCCTAAAACTCCCTACAAGAATTGAAGGAGAGATCCTCCGTCTTGAGTAGAACTTTGGCTTCTTGAGATGGATCAACTGGCTATCTTCAAGTGACTCCCTAAAAGATGAAAGCTTTGGTAAAAGCCTCTACAAAAAGTTGTCCCCTTAATGTCTACCTTGGGTTGTTTATATAGGATTTGAGATGTTATATTTGGCTCTTAAGTACCTCTTTCAAGTAGAATTACTATTAGGGTGTCTAAGTAGACTTAGGAGTATGTTTCTTTGGCTTCAAGCATCCAAATCTGAGTGAAATTGCTTTCTCCTGCGGCAGGGGCACACCCATGGCACACGCCCGTATAAATCGTGGTTGGGCTGTGTCGTGATTCTGTCATTTTGGGTATGGCTATGTAAGTTGAGATTCAGGCTGTGCTTCAGGTCTGTCGATTGGGACACGACCATGTAGATCACCAGGCATGTCTATGTGGGAAATGGATGATGCACGGCCGTGTGTCACGGAGTTGAGGCCGTGTTTCAGGTAATCAATCGGCAAGCACTGGTCATGTGAGCTTTGGGCTAGGTAGTGTTGAATTTTGCTAAGGCCCAATTATTCTATTTTAAGCCCGTTTTGTGTTCTTTTTATCCTCGGGTGCCTCTCCTGAGTATAAACATGAAAATAAAGGATTAAAAGCACCTTTTTACATAAAGCAAGGGCTAAATCATCCAAAAGCATATTAAATATGGGGTTAAAATATGTTACTTTTACGGTTTATCATTATCTTTTGAACTATGTTTTTATGTTTATGGTTGTTTCTAATTGATTTTGTAACCTCTTAATCTTCTTCATTCTTTGTTTTTATTTTCTTATTAGTCACCTAGAACCATGCACTACATTTTCAATTGCCTACAATTTCAGTTTTCACTATTCTGGCAATTTCATCAATATTCAGGGTAGTTTCAATTTTTCCCTCTCTTTTGATATTCTACTTATTCTGTGTTTATTTCTGTTCATACATTTAGGACAATGTACATCTTAAGTGTGGGGAGGTTATTTATATAATTATTAGAAAATCCCTGAATTATTTGTGGCACTTAAGTAATTTTCTCATACTTTCATTAGAGTGAATTTTTGTTGATTTGGGATTTTTAATTGATGTTGTTTTGGAATAATTTGTAGATATTAAACTTTAATACATGAGAGAACCTGTAACATCCTAAAATTCAATTTTTTATTTTTGCTAATGTACAACACAAATCTATATCTGCTTCAGTGGTTAAGTGTTCTGGGAGAGTGTGAGAGGTCCCAAGTTCAAGCCATGACTTGGGAAAATTTTGGTATTTTTATGAATAAAGTCCAATCTTTGGTCAATATGCTTTTATATAATTGTTGATAAGTATAAAACAGAATGGGGCTACTGGTCTGGTGGTTAAGTGGAGTGTTGGAGTGTTAAAGGTCATGTGTTCAATTCTCTGTGATGGCATGGAGACAATATTTTTGCTCCAATTTTGGCTAAGAGTTGTGTTGGGGCAAAATTCTGAGTACTTGTGTTTTAGTGGGTTAATAGGGAGTGATTTTAGGAGATAATTGGAGAGAGGTTATTGAAAATAATCTGATTATCTTTTTGTTGCAAAAAAGAGAGTAGAGTTTTGGTTTTTCTCCACTTCCCTAAACTTTTTCTGACGTTTCTTCTTCTTCTTTTTTCCCTCCTCTGACGATTCTTTCCCCTAGTTGCTGCTGAAATTTCCATTATTTTTTTCCTTTTCTGTTTTTTTCTTTTTTTCCAATTGATTCAGTTGTTCATTGTTGGTTGCACGTGTTCAGTAAGTAACGGTTTTGTCTATTGTTAATCGTTCTTGGTTAATATCTAAAATGGGGATTCCTTTTTGGTGTTTAAGAGTTAATCAAAGGGCTAGTGGTTTTGAATCGACGCTGTGGTTGTGCAAAGTCATGGTTACTCAAGCGAGGTAAGGGTTTTGCTAGGTTTTTAATCGAGTTCCTTCCTAAATTGGTTGATTAAAAATGAATTAAGTGATTAATCAAGAGATATGTTGGTTGATTTTTAGGTTCTAGAGGCTTACGAGTGCTTACGCATCAAAAACAATACCAGGTGTGTACCCGAAATGTAGAAAAAGGGATTCGAAAAAAAAGCTAAAATTGCTTGCTGTCAAGAAATAAGAGAAATAAGAGAAAATGATGCAAAAAATTGTAGATAAAGGAAATTAGGATGTTATAAACTTGGAAATCAACATTTTGAACTAAAATAGTTTTGGACAGCAGCTTAGTAGTCTAACATTGAAAAAGCATAAAAATAGTGGGAATTGAGTTAGAGATTAAACAAAATATGAAATTAAATTTTATTAAGTCTAGTTTTTCATGGAAGAAACAGTGTAAGCAATGGAATTGTATATCATGAGATATAATAAATTTTGTGAGACAAGGTTAGAATGATTTTGGATTCCCTGCTCGATATGGGAAAATCATCAAAATTATAAACAAATAATTAAGGGCTTAAATTTATATTTTAAATCCTTAATGATTCTATTTTCAATAGAAACAAACGAAAACATCATCTAAATTTTGTACTAAGAGATAAATAATTTTTAGTAAGGAAAGGATGAAGCTGTCAAATAGAAGAATAGGGATAACTTTAAAGATTTTACTGTTCTTATGTGATCAACTATAAATTTTTAAAATTTTATTTTAAAAAGGTATTTGAGTCTAGTTTCAAAAAACATCAAACAGATCTTAATTTGAAATTCTGTAGCTCAAGATATAAATAATTTAGTGATAATGACTCAAGTAGACAACTTTGAACGAACATATAAGTAAATAGTGAAAACATATATGAGTATTGAGCTAGCATGGATTACTTTAAAAATGGATCACACAGCCAAGGCCAATTTGGGTCGAGTGGGCCACACAAGCATGTGGGCCCACATGGGCAGATCATATGGGCATGTGGGGCCATTTTTACTAAAATGTTTTTAAGGTTGAACGGGTCGCCCAAGTTGACTGTGAACATACTATAGGGTCAATAAGCGCTACTTAGACCCCTAAATATGTGAAATTTATTAAATGATATCGGTACTGGGCATGTTAATATCTAAACTGAATATATGTATTGAAATTGCATAATAGCATGTCATCCATTGTGTGTTGCATTGCATTGGGTTGGGGGTTGTTATTCAGAGGAAGTGTACTGAAAGGCTTTAAGCCTGATTTACTGGCAGCTCAGCTGCAAACTACTATATAGTGCCGCTTTCGGTACTACTAGGAGTGTAGGGATGGGTGGGTTGATTATATCCCCACATGGAGTGTAGGGTTGGACGGAGATGGTGTGTAGAGGCTGGTTGTGTAGGATTTTGCTACTGCATAACTATTATTGCTAATGATACTATGATGGGCTAAGGCCCTACTATATTTTTGACACTGTACTGAGATGGGATAAACCCAAGACTGTTCAACTGTGCATCGTGAATACTGATGTTTTGTTTGTTTCAGTGGGATTTCACACTGAGTTTACGTAAACTCACCCTTTTTGTTTAATGTGCACAGGCAATCCCCAGACTTTGACGGATCGGTGCGACGGAGGACTTAGCGATGACCACAATAATTTTCGAACTTCATGGTTTTCAATTTACAATTTATGATTTGATTATTATTGATTATTTGGATTGTAATTTAAGGACCCTTTAGGAATTTGGTTTTAAATTTGGGTTTTTATTTATTTATTTTACTTTATGGATTTATACCTGTTGGTCGTATGAAATTCGATTTTCAAAAAGTTAAAGTAATTTCTAAACATATGATCACCTAGACTGTTTTATTAAAGCTTCCGCAACAAGGAATGTTTCAAAAAAAATGTTTTAAATGAATAAAGACGACTTCCTAAGTTCTAACAAATGTTTACTAAAGATAATAACATGGAATTTTTTCATCATAACAATGAGGTTTTAAAAACACTATCGTGTGATATTTCCAGATACGGCCATAACGTCTAGGCTGAGTTTGGGGTGTTACATTTAGTGGTATCAGAGATAAGTTACAAAACTCAACTGTGGGTTATGGTTTTTATAAAAAAAATGGGCTTTCAAAAAATTGATTGATTCCCAAATAATTTGAAATGTTTTTACTAAGTAAGTGGTACACCGAGTCTTGTCTGAACTGTGATTTTTTTTAAACTGAAAATGTTATGGATAGTATATTTTGAAACTACTATAGGTAGTAAACTGTACTGAAAACACTCTAGTTAGTGTGTACTGAAAATTGTAAAGAAATTGAAAACTGTAGTGAGGCTGCGATTTATGAAAACGAACTCTGAATAATTGATACTATTTTACATAAAATATTTGTTAATAAACATTGTAACTATAATTGATTCATAAAACTGTTAATACAGATAATCGTGTTTAGTCAATGAGCGCAAGAGGTATCCGCGGATGGGTACTAGAGGCCGAGGTAGAGGCTGTAGAGGAGCTCGAGCTGAGTCCATTTCACTGGGTAGCATACCAAATTTGGATACGAGTGAGACGCTAGTGTCGCTTGCTACTGAGACTAGGTCTCAAGATCGCATGGCCAGGGACGACGTATTGTCTCAGGCTATGCTAAGGATTTCGAGAGGGTAGCTAGGTCCAATACTGGATTTGGGGGCTGAGGATCGGTTATAGAATGACTCCGGTCCAATGGATCTAATCTCTTCAGGGGTGTCACTACAGTTGCCCCTAATGTGGCCGAGTGCTGCATTGAGGCCACAGAGAGGATTATGGATGATTTAGATTGCACCCCTGACCAGAAATTAAAACGTACAATATCACTGCTGCGGGATGAGGCTTATCAGTGGTGGCTTACTATTAATGAGGGCACTCAGCCCGAACGTCTGACCTGAGAGTTCTTTAAGACCACCTTCTAGGGAAAATATGAGGGAGCCAGTTATGTGGACGCCCGTAGGAGGGAGTTTCTAAATCTGGCACAGGGAGATAGATTAGTGGTCGACTATGAGGCCGAGTGTCTGAGACTGAGACGCTATGCGCGAGGTATGGTGGCATCAGAGTATGAGCGATGTGTTCATTTTGAGGATGGCCTCAGGGATAACTTGAGGGTTTTGATAGCTTCGCAGAGGGAGAGAGAGATTTTTTGCCTTAGTCGAGAAGGTGAATATTACCGAGGAGGTTAAGCGCACTGAATGCCAAAATCGCGATAGAGAGAGAGAGAGGTAGGAACAAGAGGGATTTGGAGCCCTCGATGTAACACCCTAAACCCGGCCCGTGCGTTAAGGCCAGATCTGACATGTCACATGAGAAAAATACTACTAAGTCCTTTTTCATTAATAGATCAATTAAAATGATTCCCATTTTTTTAAAAAATATTATTGAATAAAAGATCAATGATAATTTAATAAATTTGAGATTTTAAAATCTTATACATCATAGCTTAAAAAATATAGTTAAGGGTTTGAGAAAATTTGAAAAATAATTTCGAAAGCATTGATAAAAATTTAAGAGAAATTTTGAGTAAAAATATGTTTATAAAAGTTTACTATGAAACCCTTTTTCTTTATTCATTTTAAGAAAATGTTCATTTAAGATTTTAGAAAATTTCCATTTGAAATACTTAGAGCAAATTATAAATTCACAAACAATAAACAAAACAAAACTAAATCCAGAGGCCTTATTAGAATCATAACTCAAATAGAAAAGTAAATTAAAATACTAAAGAAATCCAAATTTCCAAATTAAACCATTTTTTTGTAGTATGGCCTCCACCGAGTCATCCAGGGCCCAAGTCTCCATCACTGATTATTACCTGAAAAGGATAAGGAAAAATAGGGGTGAGTTACGAGAACACAGTGTGTAACCCACTTACCGTTGTCCATTGGGCCAAAATCTCATTAAGCAGTTATTTGGGCCTAAGCCCATTTACAATAACAATAATATATCAAAATATAAGATGTATATGAAATGCAATTCCCAAACCATGCCTAGTAATCCATCCGCTACACACCACCGGTACCAACCAACACACCTGTGGGGATCTTTAGTCAACCCACCCCGCCAACACACCAATTGCAGGCACTAAGCCATTTATATCAAATTTAGTTGTGGACAAGCCACCAAAATAATAAAGTTTACGTGGAATTACCACTATACAAATTTGTGGCATGGCCACCAAAATTATGTAGCAGAGCTACCAAAACTTCTCTTCATCATTATCCCATCCCATGCAATTCATGTATATAATGCATAATGACTCACAAAAATTTATTCGTATATTTATTACAAAAAATTATGGCCCATTATAACAATTTATCAAGTTGGCCCATTGAGCAGAGAATCATCTTGGCCCATTTCACAAATTTTCAGATTGGCCCATATAGCAATTTCATCAATCGGCCCACTTATTCATATATCAATCGGCCCATTTAGCAATTATATCGATTTGGTCCACATAACAAAATATATAGATTTGGTCCACATAGCAAAATATATCGATTTGGCCCACATAGCAAAATATATCGATTTGGCCCACATAGCAAAATATATCGATTTGGCCCATTAAAGGTATTTTCGTAATCTTTCACGGTGTTAATACTGATTTTATCAATTTTATCAAATATTGAGATCTAAGCCAATCTTTTTTTCGATTTCACCAAGATACAACTTAATCAAGTGATTTACTGCCAATGCGATAATGGTCTTTTAACCCATAGAATATGGTGTGAGAATACACACCTGATTACGGTAAGCACTACGCTTTCTCGATCGTCGTCACCTAAAATTTTTATAACACTTGATTAGTCGACATACGCGATTTAATAAATCTACTTTAAAACAAACGATCTAAAATTTACCCTCGAAATCATGAACAACTACGATTTGTTGATTTTCCCCGGATGACGATCCACAACTCGGTGGAAAATCTCGAATCACTGATGCCTCAAAATTGCGAATGACCTCGAATAGTCAATTCTCACCGGATGAGGGTCCACAACTCGGTGGAAAAAGTCAAAAATTCGAAACAGACCTTCGCTTGAATTTAGGAGTTGAGATCGTTAATCCACTCCTTTTGAGATCTCCACTCGACTTTCTTTTCGATTTGGTACCACAAGCCTCCATTCGATTTGATCTTATATAGATCGATATTATGATAAAATGATTGTCCAAGGATGGATGATCGACTTATGACAATTTTTTGAGTGATCCATGAGTGGATAGATCAAACGATTTAGTCCCTATAGTTACAATCGGTTAATTATCACCATACTAATAACATCTTAACGAATAAAGAGTGATTATAGAATCTGTGAAGAACTCTTACCTTAAAGATTTTAGAACCGATTTCTAGCGATTAGACGATGACTTCAAAAATCCAAGTTTCGGCCTTCCACTATATCTCTACGAGGCAAAAATGATTTCAAATGAAAGAAAATAAGGTGATGGTCTCGGTCAAAATAACCATCCAAAAACCAAAGTATGGATTCGATCATAAGAGAAAAGAAAATAAAAAAATTGAAAAGAGTACTTACCGATTGATCAAGGAATGAGTGACATCTCGAATGAAAAAGAAAGATTAATGGAGAGATGAAAAGGTTTCGGCTATGAAGAAATAATGAGCACAAAATTCGACTATGGTGAAAAGGATTAGAGTAAAAGAGATGCTTGAAGGGTTTTGTGAAAAAGAAAAGAAGGAAGAAGAAAAAGAATGGTTCACTAACTTGGTTTTCAAGAACGAAGAAAGAACAAACTTTGATATCAATTGTTGGTGTACATTCGGCAACAAGAAGAAAGAAATAAGAGAATATGCACACTCAATGTTGAAGATTCGACAAGAGGGAAAATTTGGAGAGAAGAGAAGAATGTCACAAAAGTTGCAAAATGAAATTTTGGCCAAAACAATACCCAAAACTTTTACCAAATGCCCAAGACAAAATCGGCTAAGAGAATAGAATTTTTTTTTTTGAGGAAAAAGGCACACTTGATGCTAATGGAAATGACCAAAACTAGCACTAAAGCCTTACCAAGACACTAACAAAATTCGGCTACCACCCCTTGCCCCAAAAACCGTCCACATTCATAGCCATAAGGGTCAACCTTTGCCAACCATACTTTCCATAGCATTCTCCATGAAATAAGCCACATGTTCCCCTTACTTTCCTTATTCTTTTGATTCCTCTCCCCAACATCAACCTTTCCTTATTTCTTAGCCACCTTACCAAAAATAAAGAGGTCCAACTTGCCATGTATACCTCTTGGCCAACACTTAAGGAAAGAGTGCAAAAATAATAATCAAAAATTTGCACACAATGGGATTTGAACCTCCTCCCTCCAAGTCTATCATATGGCGCCACTACCTCCTTACCAAATGCTCATTTATGCTAACCATTTACTTATTTATTCCCATATGCTTTAAGATCACTTATTCCATTACTAGGTCCAAATAAACCCCGAGCCTTCTTAGCACCTACTAAACATATAAAATTAATAATTTAACTAACTTAACACCAAAATAATACAACACATAAAATTCCAAATTTTAGGGTGTTACAATTCTACCCCCTTAAAAAAATTGTCCTCGAAATTTACCTGATTAAAAGAGGTGTGGATATTGTTGCTGAATCGTGTCCTCAGGCTCCCACGTAGCTTCCTTCGATCCGTGATTGTGCCATAATACCTTGACTAATCAGATCGACTTCCTTCTCAAAGACCTTAATGTAATCGATCTAAAATTTGTACTGGTTCCTCCTCGAACGACAAATCAAGTCTTATCTCAATTTCCTCTACCGGTACGATATGAGACGGATCCGATCGGTAACGCCTTAATATTGAGACATGAAATACATTATGCATTTGACTCAACTCCAGAGGTAACTCAAGCTGATAAGCTACTGGCCCAACACGCTTCAACACACGGTACGGTCTGATGAATCTAGGGCTCAAGTTGCCCTTCCTTCTAAATTTGAATATCTTTTTCCAAGGTGAGACCTTTATAAAGACTTGATCTCCCACCGCAAACTCAATATCCTTACACTTCAGATTTGCATACGATTTTTTCCATCTAAAGCTTCCTTTAACCGTGCCCGAATTACCTTTACTTTTTCCTCCATCTCTGATATCAGTTCAGGACCCAATAACTGTCGCTCCCCAATTCAGTCCAACAAGTAGGATTACGACACCTACATCCATACAACACCTCGTAGGGTGCCATCTGGATGCTGGATTGATAGCTATTGTTATAAGAAAACTCTTCCAACGGTAGAAAGTCTTCCCAACTACCCCTAAAGTCAATCACACAGCCCCTTAACATGTCTTCCAGAGTCTGGATTACTCTCTCCTATTAACCATCCAACTGAGGATGAAATGCCGTGCTGAAATTAAGCTTAGCTCCCAAAGTTTCATGTAAGGCTTTCCAAAACTGTGATGTAAACTTATGGTCCTTGTCCAAAATAATAGACACTAGTACCCCATGTAACCTCACGATCTCAGCTACATACAATTTGCCCAACTTCTGCAATGAATAATCTGTACAAATAGGTAGAAAATGGGTAGTCTTCGTCAATCGATCCACTATTACCCAGACGAAATCTTTCTTAGTAGGCATTAAGGGTAGCCCACTAACAAAGTCCATCGCTATCTGTTCCCATTTCCATAAGGGAATCTTCACCGGTTGCAGCAACCCCGATGATAATTGATGTTCTTCCTTCACTTGTTGACATGTTAAGCACCTACTCACGAATTCAGTAATTTCCCGCTTCAACCCATGCCACCAATATTGTTCACGAAGGTCTCAATACATTTTACTTCCCTCGGGGTGCATAGCATAAGAACTACTATGTGCCTCATGAAAAATTATTTGTCTCAATTCTGAATCTTTAGGCATGCAATTTCTTCCGCGGAAACAAAATACTCCATCACTATTCAATCAAAAATCCCCTATTACACCACCTTCCACTTGCTAAATTAAGAAACCCAACCTTTCATCCAATAGCTGCTTTTCCTTAATCTGACTTACCCATGTAGGCTTCACTTGAAGTTTGGCTAGCAGATTACCATCTTCATACAAGCTGAGATGAGCGAAAATCACTCTCAAATCTAATATCACCTTACGACTCAACGCGTCTTACCACCACGTTACCCTTTTCGGGATGATACTCGATTGAAAGGTCATAATCCTTCAATAGTTCTATCCACCTCTCACTGTCTTAAGTTTAACTTCTTTTGGGTAATGAGGTACTTTAGACTCTTATGGTTTGTATAGATGATCGACTTCTCACCGTATAGGTGGTGTCTCCAAATCTTCAAAGCAAACACCACCGCAGCCAACTCTAAATCATGAGTGGGATAATTCACCTCGTGTGGTCTTAACTAACGAGATGCATAAGCCACCACATTTCCACCTTGCATCAACACACATCCCAAGCTCGTTTTGATACATTGCAATAAACAGTAAACTCTTTTCCAGCCTCAGGTTGAATCAGTACTGGCGCTTCCTTCAAAATCTTCTTCAATTTCTCAAAACTTTCTGGCTATTGATCTGACCACATAAAAGGTACTCCCTTGCACAATAATTTAGTTACGTGTAGCACGCAATGAAAATCCTTCAACAAAATGCCAATAATATCCAGCCAATGCTAAGAAACTCTGAATTTCAGCCACTAACTTTGGTGGTTTCCAATCCAACACAGCCTTTACCTTCCGGGGATCAACTCTAATTCATTCGGTCGACACAACATGCCCCAAGAAGGTCACTTCCTTTAACCAAAATTCACACTTACTAAATTTGGCATAAAGTTACTTTTCCTGCAATATCCGTAATACCACCCGCAGATGCGAATCGTGCTCTTATTCATTCTTCGAGTAAACTAAGATGTCATCTATGAACACCACTACAAACCGGTCTAAATAGGGTTAGAAGGCTCGATTTATCATGTCCATAAATACAACTGGTGTGTTAGTCAACCCGAATGGAATCACTAAGAACTCATAATGCCCATAATGAGTTCGAATGCAGTCTTATGAATGTCTGCCTCCTTGACCTTAAGTTGGTGATAACCAGATCTCAAATCTATCTTTGAGAAAATTGAAGCTCCTCGTAATTGGTTGAACAGGTCATTGATTCTCGGTAATGGATATCTATTCTTGATCGTCAACTTATTCAATCGCCTATAATCAATGCACATACGATCGACCCATCCTTCTTCTTGATTTAACAAGACCGGTGCTCTCACAAAGGACACACTCGGTCGAATGAATCCCAATCCAACAACTCCTGAATTTGAGCTTTAAGTTTCGCTAACTCTTTTGGCGCCATTCTATAAGGAGTAATGGACACTGGAGTCGTTCCTGGCAATAGTTCAATGCCAAACTCTACCTTTCGATCTAGAGCAGTCCAAAAGTTCATTGGGAAAGATATCTGAAAACTCTTTCACCGTTCTATCACCTTCCACTGACAATTTCTTGGTATCCAACATACCAATGAAGGCTAGGAATGCTCCACACCCTTTTCGCACCAACTTTTCTACCATTAGGGTAGATACTACATTTGATAGATAGTTTCTCCTTTCACCTATCATCACCACTTCCTTATCATTCGAGTTCTTAGCATCATTCACTTTGCAGCATAATCTAAGTTAGCACGGTGTTTCACCAACCAGTCCATGCCCAAAATAAGGTCAAACTCGCTGAAAGGCAGTTTCATCTGTAATATCCGGATTTTAGGCTTGTGCATTATTGCTTAATTGTATGAAGTAGCATGCCTATATGTGTTTGAATGTGTTGAATGAAATTTTGAGAACTTCAGAGTGTAGGTAAATGCCTTAGAAAATATCAGATTTTAAGTATTAAAGGGGAGCCAAGCTTGATAGGCCTTAAGAGGAATTGTAGAGGAAGTAGGACATAAAAATCATCTTAGTAAAGTGGCAGGAAGGCACCACTTAAAGCCTTAGAATGTGACGCCACAAGCAGTGGAAGGGGGCCTAGGTTCAAGCAGCAAGGAGAGCACTTTTGTAGTTTTATTTTGCAGCAAGGAGAGGTAGAGTTGGATAGCATGAGGACTCTAGAAGGAGGAGGTATAGATGGGGTTGAAGAGTTTGAGGATTTGGCTAAGGTGGAGGGGATCAAGGGATAAGGGAGAGAGGGGAGCAAGTGGCCGAATATAGGACTCTAGGGGTGGCATTTTTGGTTTTGAAGTATAGTGGTAGGGTGTGCCAAATTCTTCTAACTTTCTCCTCTCCTTCTTTTCTTTCTTTCAACCTTAATTCTACACCTTTTTCTTATATGGCCGAATATTCCCTCACCATTTGAGAGCCATAGTCGAACCTTATAGCTCCCATTCCCTTCTCTTTTTCTTTTCACCATGAAAGTGCCGAATCTCCCTAATGTTCATCAAGCCAAAACACCTCTTGTGCATTAGTCGAGACCTTTCTCTTTGGGATCTAGAAGCCGATTCTTTAAGGGTGCTTTAATAGTGGTAAGTATTTTCTTTCCTTAGCAATCGGTTTTCCTTTCTTTCTCTTTTTGTGGCCAAACCGAATGGTTGGCCTTGATTTCTAAGGGTGGCGAATGTTCATAGGCCATTATCTCGTATGTAGCTAACGCTTGAAAAGTGGTCTTTTGGGATTTGTTTATAGTCGACTACAAGTAGGAGATCATTCAGATTTCAAGATCTAAGGTAAGCTGAGTAATCTTTGGTCAAGGCCATTTATGATGTTCATCAAGCATTAGAATCGGATCTAACATACAACTTGTAGGTATTTCATCATCTTCAAAGACAAAGGATAATTTCATGATTTAGATCCACAAGGTTAGTGAATATGAATATTCGACCAAGGCTAGATTGATTATTAGAGACTAGCCGATTCTGACATTGGTTTTTAGGAAGGAGTGCAATCGGTCTCAGTAGACTTTCGAGATTCAGTGAAAGTGTTAGTACCAGTGTTGTAGCCCCACACTAATTCTTGATAGATTTATGGTATTGATTTAATATATATATATTAACGAAAGTATGAAAGATGTGGCTAAAGGTACCATACGATGGTACGTAGTACTGTGTACATTCAACTTTAATACTATGTTAAGAGTGTTATGAATATTGAATATGACATATACGTGAATTCGTTATGAACATGGAATAAGATATATGGCATGATTTTACATGTATTGTATTGTGCATGGGCATATGGGTGATTATGGAAAGGGAAGTGATCCGTGGTTTTACCACAACATCCGTGACTCATGTCACATAATCAATGTGGTGACTAATGTCACGAAATACTATCCGTGACTTTGTCACAATTATCCGGTGGCTATGCCATAATATATAAGGGCGATGTGCAAGTCGTCTGCAATGATCGCTTCGATGGTGTGTAGCGATGGAGGGTCGATTTAGTAATCCCCACGGTGTGATGGCGGTGTACGGTGATGTGTAGAGGATGGCTATCTAGGTTTGGGTTCGGATTGCATTATTGTTTATATATGTTTTGTATATATGAGTTGTATGCCTAATTCGTTAGGGAGTTTGTATTGGTTGTTACACATTGAGTCTGCTGACTCACCCGCTAGGGATATCTTTTCAGTGACACTCAAGAAATGGACCAAGCCTGGCGGGAGCTTAGTGGTGGCCATGCTTAGCTCAATGTTTTATTTCCATTTTGGACTTTTATATTTAATTTTGGATTTATTTCGGTTTTGTTTTGATGTAATATGGCCATTACTATTAACTGTTTTATGCATGCATTTTAATTATTTTTATCATGGTACGATTATTATCAAACTAAAGGTTAAATAGCTTTTCTTTAAAATAAATTCTAAATGTTTTGACACTTGAACACCAACGAATTTCAATGTAATGGTGAACTCTAAAAACTCAGTATTTCTTTTAACTTATAGTTTTTGAAATATAATAATAAGGTTTTAATAAAATCTAGTCTTCAACAACAACACCGTTTTCCCTTTGAACTCAACACAAATCACTTTTTCCTCAAAACCACCCAAATTTTCCAAAGTAACAAACAAGTTTTGAAATGTTTTACTTAAGTAACAAACCAGATCCATCAAGGCTTGTTGGTCGGATTTGAGGTGTTTCAGTTTGGTATCAGAGCCTAGTGCAAAACTCGACCTTGAGGCTTTTTGTGCCCAAAACATTTCTTTCTTTTGAAATTGGATTTTACTAAGGAATGAGCAAGTTTTCTATCATGGCACCTGAATCTCCGGCCCGAAGTCCACCAAGTAAGTGCTCCTAACCCTTTTGTGATTTGTATGTGGGAAATTATAGGGACGTAGATTAGTAGAATAGGAATTATTAAACCCTAGGATTAGTCTACCCCAACACCGAAATACATAAAATTTAAAGTCTAACCAAACAAACCTGTGACTGAGTCGCCGAGTTAAAGGTGTGGCAACTATTGTGCGCATGTCTAGGATTGGATTCAAGGGGTGCCTGGTATTTAAGCAATCCTAGTGACTCACCTCCTCTCCGCTCGAATCCTACCTGGTGCGTAGTGATGGTTCACCCTAACCAAGAGGACACAATCACAGGCTAAATTCAATAACTAAAACCCGAAAGGGACCAGTCACATTGTTTTGTGAAATTCTAAAGTTAAACCATGATTATAAATTCCAAATTACCCTTGATTTAAAAATGACCAAAATACCCCTAATTTGTAAATTGACCAAATTACCCCTAACCTGTGTAAATTACCAAAATACCCTCCGTATGGAAAGTTATCGAAATACCCTCAAATTAAAAATTTCAAAAAATACCCTTGTTTTGAAAAGTCACTGGGAACCATATTTTACAAAATTACCAAAATGCCCCTAGCTTGTAAAAATTACAAAAATAACCCCAAATTATAAAATTACCAAACTACCCTTGAATTTTCTTACCAAGTATTTCAATTTTTTAAAATGACAGAAATCTCTACTTTGCGAAATTTTCAAATATCCTAATTTGAAAAAAATTACCAGGATACCCCTATAGGATAAAATTACAGAAATACCCTTGGGTAGTGGGAAACAACAACGATGACAACTACAACACTTTTCTGTAATGAACGCAAGTTCATGAATATGATGAATGACTGAATGAATTTGAGGCTGTGTGTGTATTCAAAAGAACTACTCTTTAGAACTATTGAACATAAGACTGTTCGCGATAAATTAGTGGAACAAAAACTAATTCATAAAATTCTTTAATCAGATAAACGTGATTCAGAAGCATGAATTCTAGGGGACGTGGTTGTAATGTGTGTGGCCGTGGTAGAGGCCAAATGACTGTGTCGAGCCCGTTAGGTCTAGCCAAGGGTCCGAAAATGAAATGCCACCACCACCAGCCACTGATGTGGAATATCAAGATCAGACGGGGGATGATGCAGTATCACAGGCGATGCTGGGAGTTCTGGAAAGGGTGGCTGGAGCAGGTGGAGGCATTAGAGCTCGAAAGTCTGTACCTGAGCGACTCTGAGCTAATAGAGCTAAGTTTTTTCGTGGTATATCTGGTGTGGCACCCAATACGGTTGAGTATTGGTTGGAAGCGACGGAGCGAATTATGGATGATTTGGACTTGACTACCGAGGAGAAACTGAAAGGGTAATGTCGTTACTCCGCGATGAGTCATATCAATGGTGGCTCATAGTTCGGGATGGTGATACCGTAGATGATCTTACTTGGGAATACTTTAAGGCGACATATCAGAAGAAGTACATTAGAACTAGTTATGTTGATGCGCAGAGGAAGGCATTTTTAAGGCTGGTCTAGGGAAATAAGTCTGTAGCAGAGTCGAGGCAAAATTCTTAAGGTTGAGCCGTTATGCCCGTAGTATAGTGGCTATGGAGCATGAACGTTGTGTCCGATTTGAGGACGGACTGAGGGATGATCTGAGGTTGTTAATAGCGCCACAGCATGAGCGAGAATTTACCTTGTTGGTAGAGAAGGCTAAGATAGCCGAAGGGATTAAAGAATCTGTGAGACAAAATACGGATAGGAATAGGTAAAAGAGAGGTTTTGAATCAGCAGGGTCATCTGGGAATATGCAAAAGAGGCCTAGAGTTGATGGGCCGCTAGGGTAGCAGGTTGCTCTAGGAGGGCAGTATCGTACTTGTGCTCAGTGTGGAAAGATGCATCTAGGAGAGTGTTGGAAGAAGAAAGGGGGATGTTTCAAGTGTAGGTCCAAGGACCACATGATTAAGTATTGTCCTATGAAAACAGATGGGAGCCACCAAGAATTGTGGTTATAATCAGTAGAAGAGGTGGGCAGCAGCCCACCGTAGGGTCATGGTCCAATGGCGAGGTAATGGTGCCGAAGAGGACCGGGAACACCGCAAGAGGTGTTGGTAATCTGAGGTGAGACAGTAGGGTCTAGTGTATGCAGTTCACCGGAGGAAGGATGGAGACGCACCGGATGTCATAACCCAGACGCTCCTTATAGCTGACAAGCCTTACTTGCTTTAATTGATGTTGGCTCTACCCACTCTTATGTTGCATGTAAAGTAGTTGAAACACTAGGCATAACCTCTGAACTGTCTAATAGGGAGATGACTGTAGTGAGCCCATTAGGTCAAACTATAGTAGTGAATAAGATATTTTGGAATGTACCTCTAGAGATTTAGGGAGTGGTATTTCCGCCTACTTGATGGAACTACCCTTCGGAGAATTTAATTTCATCCTTGGAATAGACTGGCTAGTGGAACATCGGGCTGCATTAGATTGCACAGCTAAGTGAATGGAGTTAAAGACGCTAGAGGATAAGGCGATAATTATGATAGGAGAAAGAATAAACTACTTGTCTAACGTAGTCTCTGCTTTAAAGGCTGATAAGATGGTTCGAAAATGGTGCAAGGCATTTTTGGCTTTCGTTAGTGATTTGGATGCAAAGAAGGGGGAGTTAGTGGAGTTAGAACAGTAAGAGAATTCGTGGATGTTTTTTTGGAGGAGTTACAGAATAGCCCCGGATAGGAAGTGGAGTTCTAATTGACTTGCTACGGGTACGCTCTTGTGTCAATTACCCGTGCATGTAAATGGCACCAAAAGAGTTGGTCGAGCTCAAGGCACAAATCCAAGAGTTGCTTGATCGTGGGTTTATCCGACCCAGTGTGTGTCCATGGGGAGCACCGGTCTTGTTTGTGAAGAAGAAGGATAGAACAATGCGTATGTGCATAGACTACCGGCAGTTGAATAAGCTGACCATCAAGAACAAGTATCCATTGCCAAGAATAGATGACTTGTTCGATCAGCTTAAGGGGGTCGCAGTATTTTCGAAGATAGATCTAAGGTCTGGATATCATCAGCTTAAGATGAAGGAAGCAGATATCTATAGACAGCTTTCCAGATAAGGTACAGGCATTATGAGTTCTTGGTAATGCCGTTTGGTTTGACAAACGCCCCAGCCGTGTTCATGGACATGATGAATCGGGTTTTTTAACCCTATCTGGACCGATTCGTTGTTGTGTTCATAGACGATATCTTGGTGTATTCTAAGTCTGAGGAAGAACATGACGAGCACCTCCGAGTCGTGTTGCAAGTGTTAAGGGAGAAAAAGCTATATGCTAAGTTCAGCAAGTGTGAATTTTAGCTGAAGAAAGTTATGTTTTTAGGGCATGTGGTGTCTGCTGAAGGAATACGGTGGATCCTCGGAAGATTGAGGCGGTATTGGAGTGGAAAACACCTAAGTCTGTGGCGGACGTTCATAGTTTCTTGGGATTAGCAGGCTACTACAGAAGGTTCGTAGAAGGGTTTTCGTCAATAGCTGCACCTTTAACGAAGTTGCTAAGGAAGGAGGTACCTTTCATATGGACTGATAAGTAGCAAGAAAGTTTCGAGAAGCTTAAAAGGTATTGACAGAAGCTCCAATTTTGATTTAGCCTGAGGCAGGGAAGGACTATGTGGTATATTGTGATGCTTCCCATACAGGGTTGGGAGGTGTCCTTATACAGGATGAGAAAATGGTCGCTTATGTGTCTCGGCAATTAAGGCCACATGAAGTTAATTACCTGACGCATGATTTGGAATTAGCGGCAGTGGTCTTTGCACTTAAAGTATGGAGGCACTATCTATATGGAGAAAAGTCAGTGATCTACACAGACTACAAGAGCCTTATGTATCTGCTGACTCAAAAAGAGCTAAACTTGAGACAGCGAAGGTGGGTGGAGTTATTGAAGGACTACAATTGTTCCATATAGTATCACCCGGGCAAGGCGAATGTGGTGGCAGATGCCCTAAGTCAAAAAGTAGTGATGGAGTTAAGGGCAATGTTTGCACATTTGAGCCTCTATGATGATGGAAGTTTGCTGGCAGAGTTGCAAGTTAAGCCAACATGGTTAAATGAGGTAAAAGAGGGACAGTTGGCAGATGATGATTTCAGTGCTAAGCTACGGCAAGTGCAGAGTGGGGAGTTGGAGGATTATGGTATTAATGGCGATGGAGTATTGTGTTTCAAGGGTAAGGTCTGTATGCCAAAGAATGAGGAGTTAAGGCAGAGAATTCTTCGAGAATCGCATAGTAGCCCTTATGATATGCATCCTGGAGGAAGTAAGTTGTACAAGGATTTACAGGAATAGTTTTGGTGGCCTGGTCTTAAGCTGGAAGTTACAGAATTTGTAGGGAAGTGCTTAACGTGTCAGCAAGTCAAGGTTGAACACCAAGTTCCGTCAGGATTGCTTCATCCGATACAGATTCTGCAATGGAAGTGGGAGACCATGGACTTCATTAGTGGGCTTCCCCTTACGCCTACTAAGAAGGACTTAGTATGGGTGATAGTAGATCGGCTGATGAAATCTACACATTTTATTCCGGTGTAGGTTGACTACTCGTTGCAAAAGTTGGCAAAGTTATATGTGGCAAAAATTGTGAGGTTGCATAGAGTGCCGGTGTTAATTATTTTGGACAGGGATTCAAGGTTTACGTCTCAATTTTAGAAGGCGCTACATCGAGCTTTAGACACCAGATTGGACTTCAGTACGGCATTTCATCTGCAGTCGGACTGTCAATTTGAACGAGTGATCCAAGTGTTAGAGGATATGTTGAGAGGTCAGTGATAGTCTTTAGAGGAGTTGGGAAGAGTTCTTGCCTTTAGCGGAATTTATGATAACAACAGCTTATCGTGCAAGTATTCAAATGGCACCGTCTGAAGCGTTATATGGACGGAAGTGTCGCACCCTACATGTTGGACTAATTGGGGAACGCCGATTTTGGGTCTAAAAATTATGGCGTAATCGGAAGAAAAGGTTAAGGTGATTTGGACACGGTTGAAGGAGGCATCTGACAGGCAAAAGTCATACGCAGATCTTAAGCGGAAGGAGATTGAGTTTGCTGTGGGAGATTATGTGTTTCTTAAAGTTTTGCCATGGAAGAAGGTGATGAGATTTGGTCAAAAAGGGAAGTTAAGTCCCAGGTTTATAGGACCTTATCAGGTATTAAAGCGAGTTGGACCAGTGGCATACCAGTTAGAGTTGCCTCCGGAGTTGAAGCAGATGCACGATGTATTCCATGTTTCTATGCTACATCGTTACCGATCAGATCCATCTCATGTAGTTCCAGTTGAGGAGGTGGAGCTGAGACCAGATTTGTCCTACGAGGAGGAGCCGATTCAGATTTTCGAACGGGATGTGAAGGTACTACGGAGGAAATCTGTTCCTTTGGTCAAAGTGTTATGGCGTAAAAATGGATCGGAGGAAGCTTCTTGGGAGCCGGAAGAAGCAATGCGATAGCAATACCCCCACCTATTCTAGCCAGGTAATTTCGAGGTCAAAATTATTTTAAGGGGGTAGAACTATAATATCTGGGATTTTGGGCTTGTGCATTATTGCTTAATTGTATTAAGTAGCATGACTATGTGTGTTTGAATGTGTTGAATGAATTTTTGAGAACATCAGGGTGTAGGTAAATGCCTTAGAAAATATCAAATTTTAAGTATTAAAGGGGAGCCAATCTTGATAGGCCTTAAGAGGAATTGTAGGGAAGTAGGACATAAAAATCAACTTGGTAAAGTGGCGGTGAAGGCACCACTTAAAGCCTTAGAATGTGATGCCACAAGCAAAGGCAAGGGGCCTAGGTTCGAGCAAAGAAGGAGAGCACTTTTGGAGTTTTATTTTGCAGCAAGGAGAGGCAGAGTTGGACGACATGGGGACTCTAGAAGAAGGAGGTATAGATGGGGTTGGAGAGTTTGAGGATTTGGCTAAGGTGGAGGGGATCAAGGGATAATGGAGAGAGGGAGCAAGTGGTCAATATAGGACTCTAGGGGTGGCATTTTCGGTTTTGAAGTATAGTGGTAGGGTGTGCCAAAATTCTTCTAACTTTCTCCTCTCCTTCTTTTCTTTCTTTCAACCTTAATTCTACACCTTTTTCTTATATGGCCAAATATTCCCTCACCATTTGAGAGCCATAGCCGAACCTTATAGCTCCCATTCCCTTCTTTTTTTCTTTTCACCATTAAAGTGCCGAATCTCCCTAATGTTCATCAAGCCGAAACACCTCTTGTGCATTAGCCAAAACCTTTCTCTTTGGGATCCAGAAGCCGATTCTTTGAGGGTACTTTAATAGTGGTAAGTATTTTCTTTCCTTAGCAATCGGTTTTCCTTTCTTTCTCTTTTGGTGGCCAAAATCGAATGGTTGGCCTTGATTTCTAAGGGTGGCGAATGTTCATAGGGCCATTATCTCGTATGTAGCAAAGTTTGAAAAGTGGTCTTTCGTGATTTGTTTATAGTCGACTACAAGGAGGAGATCATTCGTGATTTCAAGATCTAAGGTAAGCTTTAGTAATCTTAGGTCAAGGCCATTTATGATGTTCATCAAGCATTAGAATCGGATCTAACATACACCTTGTAGGTATTTGACATCTTCAAAGACAAAGGATAATTTTGGGATTTAGATCCACAAGGTTAGTTAATATGAATATTCGGCCAAGGCTAGATTGAGTATTAGAGACTAGCCGATTCTGACATTGGTTTTTAGGAAAGAGTGCAATCGGTCTCGGTAGAATTTCGGGATTCAGTGAAAGTGTTAGTACCAGGTGTGTTGCCCCACACTAATTCTTGATAGATTTATAGTATTGATTTAATATATATATATATATATATGTTAATTGAAAGTATGAAAGATGTGGCTAAAGGTACCATACGATGGTACAAAGTACTCGTGCACGCTCACATTTAATACTATGTTAATAGTGTTATGAATATTGAATATGACATATACGTGAATTGCTATGAACATGGAATAAGATATATGGCTTGATTTTGCATGTATTGTATTGTGCATGGGCATATGGGTGATTATGGAAAGGGGAAGTGATCTGGTGGTTTTTACCACAATATCTGGTGACTCATGTCACATAATTTGAATGTGGTGACTAATGTCACGAAATACTATCTGGTGACTTTGTCACAATTATCTAATGGCTATGCCACAATATATAAGGGCGATGTGCAAGTCGTCTGCAGCGACTGCCTTCGATGGTGTGTAGCGGATGGAGGGTCGATTTAGTAATCCCCACGGTGTGATAGCAGGTACGGGTGATGTGTAGAGGATGGCTATCTAAGTTTGGGTTCGGGATTGCATCATTGTTTATATATGTTTTATATATATGATTTGTATGCCTACGTTGGGAGTTTGTGTTGGTTGTTACACATTGAGTCTGTTGACTCACCCCGTTGTGGGATATCTTTTCAGGTGACACTCAGTAAATAGACCAGGTCGGCAGGAGCTTAGTGGTGGCCATGCTCAGCTCAATGTTTTATTTCCATTTTGGACTTTTATATTTAATTTTGGATTTATTTCGGGTTTTGTTTTGATGTAATATGGCCATTACTATTAACTGTTTTATGCATGCATTTTAATTATTTTTATCATGATACGATTATTATCAAACTAAAGGTTAAATAGCTTTTCTTTAAAATAAATTCTAAATGTTTTGACACTTGAACACCAACGAATTTCAATGTAATGGTGAACTCTAAAAACTCGGTATTTCTTTTAACTTATAGTTTTTGAAATATAATAATAAGGTTTTAATAAAATCTAGTCTTCAACAACAACACCGTTTTCCCTTCGAACTCAACACAAATCAATTTTTCCTCAAAACCACCCAAATTTTCCAAAGTAACAAACAAGTTTCTGAAATGTTTTACTCAAGGAACAAACCTGATCCGGTAAAGGCTTGTGGCCCAGGTTTGGGGTGTTTCACCATCAAATTCGCCAAAAGGTTTCTCCCTGAACTTCTAAGGGTACATCTCTAAACAATTTATTTACTATCATAGATTGTCCTAAAGGACCAATTATCGTCATCTCTCTAGCAATAATCTCAAATCTAATGTTCAGATTTCTAGATTCAGTACTAGTAACATACGAATGAGTGGATCCGATATTTATCAAAGCAGTAACAGGTACATCAAATATGAAGAACGTACCGATTATCACATCAGGTGCATCGCCATCCTCAAGGCATCTAACCGCATAAACCAACCCTGTTGCCTCGCCTCCGCATTACCCCTAAAACTAGCACCTCTACCCGGTGCACCCTGACCTCGTCCTACACCATTGCCACCTCGACCTGGCCCACGGCCTCTCGGTGGCTACTGAGCACCTCTAGCTGGCTGCGCATCAAAGTTATTAGCATCCTAAGTTTGAGCAGTCTATCGAGGACAATTTTTAAGATGATGGTCCTTGGAACCGCATTTAAAACAACCACCAGTTCTCTTCCAGCATTCACCCAAGTGTCATTTTTCGTAGTCCGCACATGGCTGTATCTGATTGGTAATAGCTAGTACTCTAGCTCAAGCTCGCTCATTATTCTTAGGCCTCTTTTGAAACCCTCTAGTAGGACCTGAGTACTTAAAGTCCCTCTTGCTCTTGCCTTTATCTTTTTCTCAATTTTGCCACTCTGAGTGCTTAGCCTCTTCAGCTATCTTGGCTTTCTCCACAAGTGTGGCAAAATTTCTTTCTTGTTGTGGGGCTATCAGTACCCACAACTCATCACTCAACCCGTCCTCAAAACGCATGCAGCGTTCATAGTCAGTTGGCACTATACCTCGAGCATAATGACTCAGACGTAAAATTTTACCTCATAAGTTACCACGGTCTTACTTTATTGGACTAGATTTAAGAATTCCTTCCTTCGGGCATCCACATAGCTAGCCCCAACATACTTTCCTTGAAATGCAGTTTTGAAGAAATACCAAGTAACACGATTGGCCTGAGTGCCCTCCCAAACAGTAAGCCACCATTGAAACGCCTCGTCTCTCAGCAAGGATATAGCTCCTCTCCATTTCTGCTTAGCGGTGCAATCTAAATCATCCATGATCAGCTTCACTGCCTCGAGCCAATACTCCGCTACATTTGAGGCTACACCCAAGATACCCCTAAAAACCTTGGCACCATTTGATCTGAGTCGCTCCGAAATTGACCCACGAGCTGCTGGCCCAGTTCTTGCCCCAACAACTCTTTCCAAAACTCGCAACATTGCTTGGGACAGAGCGATGTCCTCCCTCATACGGTCTTGTGATCCATTTTCAATCATCGGTGATGTAGGTGCGTCCATTTTCGGCATATGTCCCGACGCTTTAGACGCAACTCTAGTGCCTCGGCCTCTACCACGGCCACGTCTACCGCGTCCACATCCTCTGGCGCTCATATTGGGCAATTCAATTTAATCTGATTAAAAGTCTTATGAATCAGTATACTAGTTTGGTGTTTATTGCACAATGTTTTATAAAACATAAGAAGTAAAGGTTTTTTCATAATCGCATCCTATAGTCTCAATCTCTATAGTTTCAATACCTAAAAATAGAAGTTCTAGAGTATCCCTACAGTCATATCATTAACATCATACAATAATAACATACAATTACTTGAATTGGTGCGGATGCCCATGGTGCCATACTTCTTTAAAAACATACGTTCTAAATTTTTACATTTTAAAACAGTTTTGAAAATATTTTTCAACCCAAACCACACCGAGTTTTGAATCGAGCTCTGATACCATAAAATGTAACACCCCAAACCCGGCCCATGCGTTAAGGCCAGATCTGACATGTCACATGAGAAAAATACTACTAAGTCCTTTTTCATTAATAGATCAATTAAAACGATTCCCATTTTTATAAAAAATATTATTGAATAAAAGATCGATTGATAATATAATAAATTTGAGATTTTAAAATCTTATAAGTCATAGCTTAAAAAAATATCGTTAAGGGTTTGAGAAAAATTTGAAAAATAATTTCCGAAAAGCATTGATAAAAATTTAAGAGATTTTCGAGTAAAAATATGATTATAAAAGTTTACTATGAAACCCTTTTATTTATTCATTTTAAGAAAATGTTTATTTAAGATTTTAGAAAATTTCCATTTGAAATACTTAGAGCAAATTATAAATTAACAAACAATAAACAAAACAAAACTAAATCCAATGGCCTTATTAAAGCATTAACTCAAATAGCAAAGTAAATTAAAATACTAAAGAAATCTAAATTTCCAAATTAAACTTTTTTTTGTAGTATGGCCTCCACCGAGTCATCCACGGCCCAAGTCTCCATCACTGATTATTACCTGAAAAGGATAAGGAAAAATAGGGGTGAGTTACTAAAACTCAGTGTGTATCCCACTTACCGTTGTCCATTGGGCCAAAATCTCATTAAGCAGTTATTTGGGCCTAAGCCCATTTACAACAACAATAATATATCAAAATATAACATGTATATGAAATGCAATTTCCAAACCAAGCCTAGTAATCCATCCGCTACATACCACCCGTACCAACCAACACATTTGTGGGGATCTTTAGTCAACCCACCTCGCCAACACACCAATTGCAGGTATTAAGCCATTTATAGCAAATTTAGTTGTGGACAAGCCACCAAAATAACAGAGTTTACGTGGCATTGCCACTATACAAATTTGTGGCAGGGCCACCAAAATTATGTAGCAGAGCTACCAAAACTTCTCTTCGTCATCATCCCATCCCATGTAATTCATGTATATAATGCATAACGACTCACAATAATTTATTCGTATATTTATTACAAAAAATTATGGCCCATTATAACAATTTATCAAGTTGGCCCATTGAGCAGAGAATCATATTGGTCCATTTCGCCAATTTTCAGATTGGCCCACTTATTCATCTATCAATTGGCCCATATAGCAATTATATCGATTTGGCCCACATAAAAAAATATATCAATTTGGTCCACATAGCAAAATATATCGATTTGGCCCACATAGCAAAATATATTGATTTGGCCCACATAGCAAAATATATCGATTTGGCCCACATAGCAAAATTTATCGATTTGGCCCATTAAAGGTATTTCTGTAATCTTTCACAGTGTTAATACCGATTTTATCAATTTTATCAAATATTGAGATCTAAGCCAATCTTTTTTCCGATTTCACCAAGATACAACTTAATCAAGTGATTTACTACCAATACGATAATAGTCTTTAACCCATAGAATACGGTGTGAGAATACACACCTGATTACGGTAAGCACTACGCTTTTTCGATCGTCGTCACCTAAAATTTTTATAACGCTTGATTAGTCGACATACGCGATTTAATAAATCTACTTTAAAACAAACGATCTAAAATTTACCCTCAGAATCATGAACAACTACGATTTGTCAATTTTCCTTGGATGACGGTCCACAACCCGGTGGAAAATCTCGAATCGCTGATGCCTCAAAATTATGAACGACCTCGAATAGTCGATTCTCACTGGATGAGGGTCCACAACCTGGTGGAAAGTCTCGAATCACTGAAACAGCCCTTCGCTTGAATTTAGGAGTTGAGATCGTTAATCCACCCCTTTTAAGATCTCCACTCGAATTTCCTTTCGATTCGGTACCACAAGTCTCCATTCTATTAGATCTTATATAAATCGATATTACGATAAAATGATAGTTCAAGCGTGAATGATCGACTTACCACAAATTTTCTGAGTGATCCACGAGTGGATAGATCAAACGATTTAGTCCCTATAGTTACAATCGGTTAATTGTCACCATACTAATAACATCTTAACGAATAAAGAGTGATTATAGAATCCATTAAGAACTCTTACCTTAAAGATTTTAGAACTGATTTCTAGTGATTATACGATGACTTTTGAAAATCCAAGTTTCGGCCTTCCACTATATCTCTACGAGGCAGAAAATGATTTTGAATGAAAAAAATAAGGTGATCGTCCCGGTCAAAATAACCATCCAGAAACCAAAGTATGGATTCGATCATAAGATAAAAGAAAATAAAAAATTTAAAAGAGTACTTACCGTTTGATCAAGGGATGAGTGACAACTCCAATGAAAAAGAAAGATTAATGGAGAGATGAAAAGGTTTTGACTATGAAGAAATAATGAGCACAAAATTCGACTATGGTGAAAAGGATTAGAGTAGAAGAGATGCTTGAAGGGTTTTGTGAAAAAGAAAAGAAGGAAGAAGAAAAAGAATGGTTCACTAACTTGGTTTTCAAGAAAGAAGAAAGAACAAACTTTGATCTCAATTGTTGGTGTACATTCGGCAACAAGAAGAAAGAAATAAGAGAATATGCACACTCAATGTTGAAGATTCTGCAAGAGGGAAAATTTGGAGAGAAGAGAAGAATGTCACAAAAGTTGCAAAATGAAATTTTGGCCAAAATAATACCCAAAACTCTTACCAAATGCCCAAGACAAAATCGGCTAAAGAATAGAATTTTTTTTGAGGAAAAAGGCACACTTGATGCTAATGGAAATGACCAAAACTAGCTGTAACATCCTAAAATCATCCTACTTGTTGGACTGAATTAGGGGAACGATAGTTATTGGGTCTTAAATTGATATCAGAGATGGAAGAAAAAGTAAAGGTAATTCGGGTGCTGTTAAAGGAAGCTTCGGATAGAAAAAAGTTGTATGCGGATCTGAAGCGTAAGGACATTGAGTTTGCGGTGGGAGATCAAGTCTTTTTAAAGGTCTTACCTTGGAATGAGGTCTTCAGATTTGGAAGGAAGGGCAACTTGAGCCCCGGTTTATTGGACCATATCGTGTGTTTAAACGTGTTAGGCCAGTAGCTTACCGGCTTGAGTTACCTTCAGAGTTGAGTCAGATTCATAGTGTTTTCCATGTCTCTATGTTGAGGCATTATTGATCAGATCCGTCTCACATAGTCCCGATAGAGGAAGTTTAGTTAAGGCTTGACTTGTCATTCGAGGAAGAACCAATGAAAATTTTAGATCGAGATGTTAAAGTGATAAGAAAGAAGTCAGTACCGTTGGTTAAAGTTCTATGCCATAATCACGGAGCAGAGAAAGCTACATGGGAGCCTGAGGACATGATTTGATAGCAATATCCTCACCTCTTTTAACCAGGTAAATTTCGAGGATGAATGTTTCTTTAATGGGGTAGAATTGTAACATCCTAAAATTTGAGTTTTCATACGTTGCATTATTCTGGTGTTTAGCCAGTTAAATAATCCAATGTGTGTGTTTTTATAGTCTCGAGAAGGCTCGGGAATTATTTGGTTTTGGAATTTTTTTTTGTAATCAGTACTTTAATGAAGTGGGACAAGTGACCTTAAATCTTTAGGTAATTAAGTGCTGAAAGTTAGCATAAGTGAGCTAGTAGTAAAGAGGAGATGGCACCATAAGTGTTCCTAGAGGGAAGGAGTTCGAATCCCTTGATGTGCATATGAGAATTTTATTTTTTATTTTTTGTTTTCCTTCATCATAGTGTCGGACAAGCCTAGAACATATGGTAAGTTGGACTTTTATTTTTATGGTATGGTGGCTAAGAGAAAAGGCAAGTTTTAAACTTAAGGAAAGGAATCATATTTATAAGGTATGTAGGGGGAACACAAGGCTTATAGCAAGGAAGATGTTTTGGAAAGTTTGGAGTGGCCAAACTTTGAACTTTTGGCCATGCACTTGGACGGTTTTAGGGGCTTGGGGGGTGGCCAAATTTTTTATGGCATTTGGTAAGGTTTAGGTGATAGTTGGTCACTTTGGCATTTTGGCATTTTTGTGCTTCTCTTCAAAGTTTTTCTCTCTAATTTCCTCTCCCGAGCTGAATACATCAGGAACAATATGCAAACTTTTGCTTTCTTTTTGGCCATTTCATTTTTGACCATTCAGGTCCTATTTGCTTATTTTCCCAAACCATTTCCTCTTTGTGCCGAAACCACAAAACCTTGAAGGACCATTTTTCCTTTTCTCTTCTTTTCTTACTTGTCGACTACACACTACCCTCAAACCCTTTTCTTTGTTCATCTTTCATTCTTGAAACCGAAACCTGAACACCTTATTTTCTTATATTTTTCTACTTCTTTTTCTTCTTGCAAAAATCTCTCAAACATTATTCTTTCTTTAATATTCACCATGGCTGAATGTCATTGAGCACCATCCTCTTCAATTTTTCCTCTATAGCCGAATCTTCTATCACACATATCTCCTTCTCAGTCATTTTTCTATTCTCACTTTGATCAATCGGTAAGTTTCTAGTTACAACATTTTGGTATTTTTATTTCACCTTATCCTTTGTGCCGAATCTATACTTTATTGTGGGATGGCCTTTTTGGATCAAAATTGTCATCATACCGTATCTTATTTGAAATCTCTTTTTCTCTATCATAGAAATGTAGTGGAAGGCCGAAACTTGGAGTGTTCAAATCATCGTGTTATCGCTAGGAATCGGTACAAAAACTTTAAGGTAAGGATTCCATATTACTTTTTATCTCGTTAAAGATAGGGTTTATTAACTGATTTTTATCATAGGGACTCTATTACTCGATTTTCATCCTGTGATCTTTAGGATTTTGTGGTAAGCCGACTTCGCTCAAAAGACCAATCATTTTTAATTACGAAATATTAGTTTGGACTAATATTCTTTTGTCAATGGAGGCAAATAAGATTGACTCAAAAGGAGTGGTGTTTAGTGATAGGAAAAGGAGCGGATTCACGATCCCCTCTAGATTCAAAAGAAGGGCCATTTCCACGATCCGGATTTTCCACTGGGTTGTGGACCTTCATCCAGGGAAAATCAATTATCCGAGGTTATTCGTAGTTTTGAGCCATTAGCTGTTCGGGGTTTTCCAACGGGTTGTGGACCGTCATCCGGAGAGAACTGGTAAATAGTAGTTATTCAAGATTTCGAGGGTAAAACTCTAGACCACTCATCTTAGAATGGATTTAATATAAGTGTTAATGATCTAATCGAGCGTTAAAATATTTTTAGGTGTTGACGATCGTGAAAGTGTAGTGCTTATCGTGTCGTGTGTAATCTCACACCATATTTCATGGGATAGATATTTATATTGTGACTAATGGTAAATCGCTTGATTTAGACACTTGTTAGTGAAATCGGGTAAGATGGCGTAATTATCATTATTTTGGTAGAAACTATAAAAATTGGTATTAAGACTGTGATAAATGGGACAAATGTAATATGTGATAAATAGGCCAAATGTGATATGTGATAAATGGGCCAAATGTGATATGTGATAAATAGGCCAAATGTGATATGTGATAAATGAGCCAAATGTGATATGTGATAAATGGGCCAAATGTGATGTGTGATAAATGGGCCAAATGTGATATGTGATAAATGGGCCAAATGTGATATGTGATAAATGGGCTATATTGTTCGTAATATTTATATGAATGAAATAGTATAATTAGATATGCATATTATATACATGATTTGCATGGGTTGGGATTTGATGAAGAAAAGTTCTAGTAGCTTTCCTACAAATTACCGGTGGCTCTACCACAATAAATTATCAGTGGCTCTGCCACAATAAATTACCGGTGGCTCTGCTGCAATAAATTACCGGTGGCTTTGCCACAATAAATTCCCGGTGGCTCTGCCACAGTTTGATATATGGCTTAATGTCCGAGTTTGATGTGTTGGCAGGGTGGGTGACTAAAGCTCCCCACAGGTGTGTTGGTTGGTACGGATGGTGTGTAGCAGATGGAAAACTAGGTTTGGTTGGGAAATTGCATAACACATGCATGATATATATGATATTATGTTATGATTGTAAATGGCTTTGGCCCAATAAATGCTTAATTGAATTTTGGCCCAGTGATAATGGTAAGTGAGTTACACACTGAGTTCTAAGTAACTCACCCCGTTTTCTTTACCCTCCTCAGGTAATGATCAGTGATGGAGGCTTGGGCCGGGGATGAATCAGTGGAGGCCATACTACGAATAATGGGTTATTTAAATTTCAGATTTCTTTTTAAGTACTTTTTATTATTTTTTCTATTTTGTAATAAGGCATCTGGTTAAATTTTTATGGATGTTTTAATTGTGGATGGATTTTATAATATGCTTTAAATACTTAAGTGGGATTATTTTTCTAAAATAAAAATAAAAGTTTTTCTTAAATAAATGTACTAAAAGGTTTTCATTCTTAAATAATTTTAACTCAAATTTTTCTCGTAATAATATTTTTAAATTTTTGTTTTCAAATTACTTTCAAACTCTTTAAATTTTCTCAAAATATTAAATCAATTTTTCCTAAGTTTCAATTTATAAATTTTACGACCCAAATTATTAGATTTAGTAATCAAACTTAGTTTTCAATTTAAAATGTTTTTTTTAAATCTTTAAAAGATTAGGTGTATGTTCATTTAGTGTGACATGTCAAATTTGGTCTTAACTCATAGACCGATTTTGGGGTGTTACAATTTATGGTATCAGAGCTTTTGGTTCAAAACTCGGCTATGGAATAGGTTCAACAACATTTATTATTCAAAACTGTTTGAATTATGTTTTTTTAAAATGTAGTATGGCACCACGAGTATCCAACACCAAGTCAAGAAAGTGTATTGAAATTTAATGATTATTATTATTGTGAATTGACTATAGGAACACTCTAGAACTTTTAGTTTTAGATGTTGAAACTATATAGATTAAGACTATAGGATGCGTTTACGAAAACAACTCTACCTCTTATATCTCATAAAATATCGTTATTAAAACACTGAAATAGAATACTAATTCATAAAACTTACAATAAGATTGAAATGAAATAGTCAATATGAGCGCTAGAGGACGTGGACGTGGTAGACGTGGCCGTGGTAGAGGCTGAGGTGCTAGAGTTGTGTTTGAGGCATTAGGGCATATGCCGAAATAGACGCGCCGGCATCACCTGTGTCAGAAAATGGATCACATGACCGTATGAGAGAAGACATTGCTTTGTCTCAAGCAATGTTATGAGTTTTGGAAAGGGTTGCTGGAGTTAGATCGGGACCAGTAGCTCATGGATCAATATCAGAGCGACTCAGATCAAATAGTGCTGAGACTTTTAGGGGTATCTCAAGAGTAGCCCCAAATGTTGCAGAATATTGGCTTGAGGCTGTGGAGCGGATTATGGATGACCTAGAGTGTACTGCTGAGTAGAAACTAAGAGGAGCTGTGTCCTTGTTGAAGGACGAGGCGTATAAATGGTGGCTTACTGTTCGAGAAGGCACTCAGGCTAAACGTGTTACTTGGGATTTCTTCAAAATTGTATTCCAAAGAAAGTATGTCGAGGAAAGCTATGTGGATGCCCGAGGAAGGAATTCCTTAATCTGGTTCAAGGAAGTAAGACTGTGGCAGCATATGACATAAAATTTCTACGTTTGAGTCGTTATGCTCAAACTATAGTGCCAACTGACCATGAACCTGTGTGCATTTTGAAGACGGATTGAATGATGAGTTGCGGGTCTTGATTGCCTCGCAACAAGAAAGGACTTTTGCCACGCTTGTGGAGAAAGCCAAAATAACTGAGGAGGCTAAAAGCTCGGAGTGACAAAATCGAGAAAGAGATAGAGGCAGGAACAAGAGGGACTTTAAGTAGTCGAGTTCTATTAAAGGGTTCCAAAAGAGGCCCAGGAATGATGAATTAGCTCAAACTAGAGCACCTGCTGCTACCAATCAGATTCAACTATGTGCTTACTGTGTAAGACGACACTTTGGTGAATGCTGGAAAAGAACCGGTGGTTGTTTCAAATGTGGTTCTAAGGATCATCAGCTTAAGAATTGTCCTTGATGGACTACTCTGACTCAAAAGCTCATAACCATGATGCACAGCCAGTTAGAGGCACTCAACAGCCACCGAAGGGTCGTGGACCAGGTCGAAGTGGTAATGGCGTATGACGAGGTCAAGGTGCACCGGGCAGAGGTAATGGTTTTAGGGGTAACATGGAGGTGAGGCAGCCATGGTTAGTTTATGCGGTTGGACACCGAGAAGATGGTGTTACACCTGATGTGATAATCGGTACGTTCATCATCTCCGATGTACCTATTACTGCTTTGATTGATATCGAATCTACCCATTCATATGTTGCTAGTTCTATATCTGAAAATCTAAATATTTGATCTGAGATTACCGATAGAGAGATGACAATAATTAGTCCTTTAGGACTGTCTGTGGTAGTGAATAAATTGTATAGAGACGTGTCTTTAGAAATTCAAAGAGAAATATTTTCAGCAGATCTGATGGAACTACTTTTTGGTGAGTTCGATCTTATTCTAGGCATGGATTGGTTGGTAAAGCATCGTGCGCACTTGGATTGTGCTACAAAGCGGATGACGATAAGAACTCTAGAAGATATGGAAGTGGTGATGATAGGCGAACGAAGAAACTATTTAGCAAATGTGGTATCTGCTTTAAAGGCAGAAAAGTTGGTATGGAAAGGGTGTGGAGCATTCCTAGCCTTCATTAGTCTATGGATGCCAAGGAATTATCGGTGGAAGATGTTAGAACGGTTAAAGAATATTCAAATGTCTTTTCCGAGGAACTTTCGGTTTACCTCCAGATCAAGAAGTAGAGTTTGGCATTGAGCCTTTGCCCGAACGGCTCCGGTACCATTGCTCCTTATAGGATGGCACCGAAGGAGTTAGTAGAGCTTAAGGCTCAAATTCAGGAGTTGTTGGATCGGGGATTCATACGACCGAGTGTGTCACCGTGGGGAGCACCGGTCTTGTTCGTCAAAAAAAGGATGGGTCAATATGTATGTATATTGATTATAGGTAGTTGAATAAGTTGACAATTAAGAATAGGTACCCATTGTTGAGAATCGATGATCTGTTCAACCAACTGTGAGGAGCTTTAGTTTTCTCAAAGATAGATTTGAGATCGGGTTATCACCAACTTAAGGTTAAGGAGGCAGATATTCATAAGACGGCGTTTTGAACTCGTTATGGACACTATGAGTTTTTGGTGATGCCATTTGGGTTGACCAATGCATTAGCTACATTTATAGATATGATGAACCGGGTCTTCCAGCCCTACCTAGACCGGTTCGTGGTGATGTTCATAGATGATATCTTAGTATACTCAATGAAAGAAGAAGAGCATGATTCATATCTGCGGATATTATTGCAGTTATTGCGGGAAAAAGTAACTTTTTGCCAAATTCAGTAATTTGGCTGAAGGAAGTGACCTTTTGGGGCATGTTGTGTAGGCCGAAGGAATAAGAGTTGATCCTCGGAAGGTAGAGGCTGTGTTGGATTGGAAATCACTAAAGTTAGTGGCTGAAATTCAGAGTTTCCTAAGATTGGCTGGTTATTATAGACGTTTTGTTGAAGGATTTTCGTTGATTGCTGCACCCCTAACTAAATTGTTGTGAAAGGGAGTACCGTTTGTGTGGACAGGGAAACAACAAGAAAGTTTTGAGAAATTGAAGAAGATTTTGACAGAAGCGCCAGTACTGAATCAACCTGAGGCTGGAAAAGAGTTTATTGTTTACTACGATGCATTACACACAGGCTTGGGATGTGTGTTGATGTAAGGTGGAAAGGTGGTGGCTTATGCATCTTGTCAGTTAAGGACGCACGAGGTAAATTATCCCACTCATGATTTGGAGTTGGCTGCGGTGGTTTTTGCTCTAAAGATTTGGAGGCACTATCTCTACGAGGAGAAGTTGATCATTTATACGGACCATAAGAGTCTAAAGTACCTCTTTACTCAAAAGGAGTTAAACTTAAGACAGTGGAGGTGGATAGAGTTGTTGAAGGATTATGACTTCTCAATCGAGTATCACCTTAGAAAAGCTAATGTGGTGGCAGAAGCGTTGAGTCGTAAAGTAATATTAGAGTTAAGAGCAATGTTCGCTCATCTCAGTTTGTATGAAGATGGAAGTCTATTAGCCAAACTTGAGGTGAAACCAGAGTGGTTAGATCAGATCAAGGAAAAGTAGTCTTTAGATGAAAAACTGGGTTCCTTACTTCAGCAAGTGGAAGGTGGTGTGATAGAGGATTTTGGATTGAAAAATGACGGAGTAATGTGTTTTCGCGGAAGAATCTGTATGCCCAAAGATTCGGAATTAAGACAAATGATTCTGCGAAAGGCGCATAGTAGCCCTTATGCTATGCACCCTGGGGGAAATAAAATGTATCGAGACCTTCGTGATCAGTATTGGTGGCTAGGGTTGAAACGAGAAGTTACAGATTTTGTGAGTAAGTGCTTAACGTGTCAGCAAGTTAAGGCAGAACACCAATTACTGTCGGGATTGCTACAACCGGTGAAGATTCCATTATGGAAATTGGAATAGATAACGATGGACTTTGTTAGTGGGTTACCCTTATCATGTACTAAGAAAGATTTTATCTGGGTAATAGTGGATCAGTTCACGAAGATTGCTTATTTTCTACCTGTTCGTATGGATTACTCACTATAGAAGTTGGCTAAGTTGTATGTAACAGAGATCATGAGGTTGCATGGGGTACTAGTGTCTATTATATCGGAAAGGGACCCTAGATTTACATCACGATTTTGGAAACCTTTACATGAAGCTTTGGGAACAAGGTTAAACTTAAACATGGCTTTTCATCCTCAGTCAAATGGTCAGTCTAAAAGAGTAATTTAGGTTTTAGAAGACATGTTAAGCGGTTGTATGATTAACTTCAAAGGTAGCTGGGAGGATTTTCTACCGCTAGCAGAGTTTGCGTATAACAATAGTTATCAATCCAGTATCCAAATGGCACCCTTTGAAGCATTGTATTGCCGTAGGTGTCGTACTCCTACTTGTTGGACTGAAATGGGGGAACGACAGTTATTGGGTCCTGAATTGATATCAGAGATGAAAAAAAAGGTAAAGGTGATTCGGGCGTGGTTAAAGGAAGCTTCGGATAGAAAAAAGTTGTATGTGGATCTAAAGCGTAAGGACATTGAGTTTACGTGGGAGATCAAGTCTTTTTAAAGGTCTCACCTTGGAAGAAGATCTTCAGATTTGGAAGGAAGGGCAGGTTGAGCCCCCGGTTTATTGGACCATATCGTGTGTTGAAATGTGTTGGGCCAGTAGCTTACCAGCTTTAGTTACCTCCGGAGTTGAGTCATATTCATAGTGTTTTCCATGTCTCTATGTTGAGGTGTTATCGATCGGATCCATCTCACATAGTCCCGTAGAGGAAGTTGAGTTAAGGCCTGACTTGTCATTTGAGGAAGAACCAGTGAAAATTTTAGATCGAGATGTTAAAGTGCTAAGAAAGAAGTTAGTACCGTTGGTTAAAGTTCTATGCCATAATCAAGGAGAAGAGGAAGCTACATGGGAGCCTGAGGACATGATTCGACAGCAATATTCTCACCTCTTTTAACTAGGTAAATTTCGAGGACGAATTTTTCTTTAAGGGGGTAGAATTGTAACATGCTAAAATTTGAGTTTTCATATGTTGCATTATTCTGGTGCTTAGCCAGTTAAATAATCCAATGTGTGTGTTTTTATAGCCTTGAGAAGGCTCGGGAATTACTTGGTTTTAGATTTTTTTTTTTGTAATTAGTACTTTAATTAAGTGGAACAAATGACCTTAAATCTTTAGGTAATTTAAGTGGTGAAAGTTAGCATAAGTGAGCTAGTAGTAAAGAGGAGATGGCACCATAAGTGTTCCTAGAGGGAAGGAATTCGAATCCCTTGATGTGCATATGAGAATTTTATTTTTTATTTTTTGTTTTCCTTCATCATAGTGTCGGACAAGCCTAGAACATATGGTAAGTTGGACTTTTATTTTTATGGTATGGTGGCTAAGAGAAAAGGCAAGTTTTAAACTTAAGGAAAGGAATCATATTTATAAGGTATGTAGGGGGAACACAAGGCTTATAGCAAGGAAGATGTTTTGGAAAGTTAGGAGTGGCCAAACATTGACCTTTTGGCGATGCACTTGGACGGTTTTAGGGGCTAGGGGGTGGCCGAATTTTTGATGGCATTTGGTAAGGTTTAGGTGCTAGTTGGTCACTTTGGCATTTGGCATTTTTGTGCTTCTCTTCAAAGTTTTTCTCTCTAATTTCCTCTCGTTAGCCGAATGCATCATGAACAATAGGTAAACTTTTGCTTTCTTTTGGCCATTTCATTTTTGACCATTCCGGTCCTATTTGCTTATTTTCCCAAAAATTTCCTCCTTATGCCCAAACCACAAAACATTAAAGGACCATTTTTCCTTTTCTCTTCTTTTCTTACTTGCTGAATGCACACTAGGCTCAAACCCTTTTCTTTTTCCATCTTTCATTCTTGAAACTGAAACCTAAACACCTTATTTTCTTATATTTTTCTTCTTCTTTTTCCTCTTGCAAAAATATCTCAAACATTATTCTCTTTTTAATATTCACCATGGCCGAATGTCATTAAGCACCATCCTCTTCAATTTTTCCTCTATAGCCAAATCTTCTATCACACGTATCTCTTTCTCAATCATTTTTCTACTCTCACTTTGATCAATCGGTAAGTGTCTAGTTACAACATTTTGGTATTTTTATTTGACCCTATCCATTGTGCCGAATCTATACTTTGTTGTGGGATGGCCTTTTTGGATTGAAATTGTCATCATACCGTATCTTATTTGAAATCTCTTTTTCTCTATCATAGAAATGTAGTGGAAGGCCGAAACTTGGATTGTCCTAAATTATCGTGTTATCGCTAGGAATTGGTCCAAAAACTTTAAGGTAAGGATTCCATTTTACATTTTATTTCGTTAAAGATAGGGTTTATTAACTGATTTTTTATCATAGGGACTCTATTACTCAATTTTCATCCTGTGATCGTAAGGATTTTGTGGTAAGCCAACTTCTCTCATAAGACCAATCGTTTTTAATTACGAAATATTAGTTTGGACTAATATTCTTTTGTCAATGGAGGCAAACAAGATCGACTCAAAAGGAGTGGTGCTTAGTGATAGGAAAATGAGCAGATTCACGATCCCCTCTTGATTCAAACGAAGGGTCGTTTCGACGATCCGAGATTTTCCACCGGGTTGTGGACCTTCATCCGGTGAAAATAAATTATTTGAGGTTATTTGCAGTTCTGAGCCATTAACTGTTTGGGGTTTTCCAACGGGTTGTGAACCGTCATCCGGAGAGAACCGGCAAATACTAGTTATTCAAGATTTCGAGGGTAAAAATCTAGACCGCTCATCTTAGAATGGATTTATTATAAGTGTTAATGATCTAATCGAGCGTTAAAATATTTTTACGTGTTGACGATCAGGAAAGTGTAGTGCTTACCATAATCAAGTGTGCAATCTCACACCATATTTCATGGGATAGATATTTATATTGTGACTAATAGTAAATCATTTGATTTACTCACTTGTTAGTGAAATCGGGTAAGATGGAGTAATTATCATTATTTTGGTAGAAACTATAAAAATCGGTATTAAGACTGTGATAAATGGGCCAAATGTGATATGTGATAAATGGGCCAAATGTGATATGTGATAAATGGGCTATATTGCTCGTAATATTTATATGAATGAAATAGTGTAATTGGATATGCATATTATATAAATGATTTGCATGGGTTGGGATTTGATGAAGAAAAGTTCTAGTAGCTTTCCTACAAATTACCGGTGGCTCTACCACAATAAATTATCGGTGGCTCTGCCACAGTTTGATATATGGCTTAATGCTCAGTTTGGTGTGTTGGCGGGGTAGGTGACTAAAGCTCCCCACAGGTGTGTTGGTTGGTACGGGTGGTGTGTAGCTGATGGAAAACTAGGTTTGGTTGGGAAATTGCATAACACATGCATGTTATATATGATATTATGTTATGATTGTAAATGGCTTTGGCCCAATAAATGCTTAATTGATTTTTGGTCCAGTGACAATGGTACGTGAGTTACACACTGAGCTCTAAGTAACTCACCCCGTTTTCTTTACCCTCAGGTAATGATCAGTGATGGAGGCTTGGGCGGGGATGACTCAATGGAGGCCATACTACGAATAATGGGTTATTTAAATTTCAGAATTCTTTTTAAGTATTTTTTACTATTTTTGCTATTTTGTAATAAGGCATCTGGTTAAATTTTTATGGATGTTTTAATTGTGGATGGATTTTATAATATGCTTTAAATACTTAAGTGGGATTATTTTTCTAAAAATAGAAATAAATGTTTTTCTTAAACAAACGTACGATAAGGGTTTCATTCTTAAATAATTTAAACTCGGTATATTTTTCTATAACAATATTTTTAGATTTTTGTTTTCAAATTACTTTCAAACTCTTTAAATTTTCTCAAAATATTAAATCAATTTTTTCCTAAGTTTCAATTTATAAATTTTACGACCCAAATTATTAGATTTAGTAATCAAACTTAGTTTTCAATAACTCCACGTTAAAATATATTTTTTAAAATCTATTTTCTTTAAATCTTTAAAAGATTAGGTGTATGTTCATTTAGTGTGACATGTCAAATTTGGTCTTAACGCATAGACCGAGTTTGGGGTGTTACACTAGCACTAAACCCTTACCAAGGCACTAACAAAATTTGGCTACCACCTCTTGCCCCAAAACCATCAACATTCATAGCCAAGGGTCAACCTTTGCCAACCATACTTTCAATAGCATTCTCCATGAAATAAGCCACATGTTCCCCTTACTTGCCTTATTCTTTTGATTCCTTTCCCCAACTTCAACCTTTCCTTATTTCTTAGCCACCTTACCAAAAATAAAGAGGTCCAACTTGCCATGTATACCTCTTGGCCGACTCTTAAGGAAGGAGTGCAAAAATATTAATAAAAAAATTACACACAATGGGATTTGAACCTCCTCCCTCCAAGTATATCATATGGCGCCACTACCTCCTTACCAAATGCTCACTTATGCTAACCATTTACTCATTTATTCCCATATGCTTTAAGATCACTTATTCCATCTCCTCAAAGTGCTAAATGCCAAAAAAAAAATTTACTAGGTCCAAATAAACCCCGAGCCTTCTAAGACCTCCTAAACATAAAAAATTAATAATTTAACTAACTTAACACCAAAACAATACAACACATAAAATTCCAAATTTTAGGGTGTTACACTCGAGTTCTGTACAGAAGCCTAAGGAAAAAGTTAGAGTTGATGGGCCAGTCAAAGTTGGGCCTCCTGTTGCTGCTATTGCACTACAACCATGTACTGATTATGGTAGACGCCATCTGGACGAGTGTTGGAAGAGGATTGGGGTATGCTTAAGATATGGGTCTTTTGAACATTGCATTAGATAGTGTCCGTTGCGACTAATCAGAGGCAAGCTCCGGGTACTGGTACTGTACAGCCACCGAGAGGCTGTCCATGGTATGGACCATGGGCAGAGGGCACTAGGCAAAGGTGCTGGACAGACTGAGGAGAGGTAGCCGACTCTAGTTTATGCTACTTGTCGCCTAGAATGTAGAGATGCTCCAAACATCATCATAGGTACGTTTCTTATTTTTGATGTACCATATACTGCATTAATAGATATAGGATCTACTTATTCCTATATAGCCTGTACTGTGTCTGGAAATTTGGGGATCTTGGTTAAGAGCACTACGAGTGAGGTTATTATACTGAGTCCATTGGGGCAATCTATAAGGGTTAACAAGTTGTTTGGAGACGTTCATTTAGAGGTTCAAGAAGAAATCTTTCTGGTTGATCTGATGGAGCTTCCCTTTGGGGAGTTTGATTTAATTCTAGGGATGGACTGGTTGGTCAAGCATCGTGTTAGCTTGGTCTACGCGACTAAGATGGTTGTACTGAGGACTGAAGAGGATAAAGAGGTAGTCATGATTAGAGAGCACCAAAATTACTTATCTAATGTGATCTCTGCACTGGTGGCAGAGAAGATAATTCGTAAGGGATGTGAGGTATTCTTGGCCTACGTAAGTGTTTCGGATTCTAAGGATTCTACAATTAAGGATATCAGAATGATAAAAGATTTTTCAGACATCTTTCCTGAGGAGATATCGGGGTTACCTCCAAATCGCGAGTTGGAGTTTAGGATTGAGCTACTTTCAGGGACAACTCCAGTGTCCATCGCTCCCTATCGAATGGCATCAAAGGAGCTTGTAGAGCTCAAGTCTCAGATTCAAGAGCTGTGCTATTGGTTTTCGAGGCAATTGGGAGGATTATCTACCGCTAGCGAGTTTGCCTATAATAATAGTTTCCAGTCTAGCATCTAGATGGCACCTTACGAGGCATTGTATGGTGTAAGTGTCGCACTCCTTCATGTTGGACTGAGTTGGGCGAGTGACATGTTCTGGGTCCTGAGTTGGTTTCTGACAGAGGATAAGGTTAGAGTGATTCGGGATCGTTCGAAAGTGGCTTCTGACAGGCAGAAATCTTATGCGGATTTGAAGAGGCGTGTGATCAAGCATTCTATAGGGGACTTCATCTTTTCCAAGTTCCCACCATGGGTCCTCGAGTTAAGCCCTAGGTTTTGTTGGACCTTATCGTATTTTGAAGCAAGTGGGTGATTGTTGTTTTGTCGAGTTTTAAAATTTATAAAGAGAATGATCAAAGCTGGAAAATAACTCTGACAACGACTTAAGGCAAGTGCACCTATCGAACAGTATTATAGCTTAGGCAAGACCGGATTGTCGAACCCAAAGGAACTAAAAGTACTAATACTAACATTCTTTCTATTATTTAGCCTAAATTAAGTGAAGTTGTTTGTTTAATCTAAAACTAAATGACTACTAAGCTAAAGATGCAAAGACAAAAAGAATGAATTAGGGAAATACTGTAGGGAAAGCTAAGTTGATTAAGACGATACCCTTAGGAAGAATCCACCTAGTCTTCACTTGTTATCTAACACTGAACTAGATGATTTATTCACTTGACTTGATCCGTAGGATTCCCTAATTTATATTAAACCCTCTCTTGAGGAGAATAACGTCTAACCCTAGGTTGATTAATTGAAATTAATTTCTAATTAAAAGCCCCTAGAATCTCATTAACTCAATCTATGGTGTAAAATCCCGAAATTGGTCCTAGTAAGATTGGGCCCAATGGGCCTTGGGCAAAAGAATGTTTAAAATTTTCGAGAATATGAGAATGGCGTTGTTACAAATTGGACTTATTAGTTAAGTGAATTTGGAAGGTTACGGGGTTTCTATGAAGTCTCGGGTTTAATTGGGCCTTAGGAAAAATTTGGTATTTTAGCACTTTAAGGAGAGATGGTAAGTAGCTTCAAGGCTTATAGAAATAAATAAGTAAATTGTTAGCATAAATGAGCAATTAGTAAAAAGGTCATGGCATCAAGTGAAGGACTTTAAGGGAAGAAGTTCAAATCCCATTGTGTGCAAATTTTGATTATTATTTTTGCATGCTCTCCTTAAGTGTCGGCCAAGAGGTATATATGGCAAGGTGGACTTCTTTATTTTTGGTAAGGTGGTTAAGGAAATAAGGAAAAGTTGAGGTTGGGGAAAGAAATCAAAAGAAAAGGCAAGTATGGGGGACATGTTGGCACAAATAGGGGAGAATGTTATGGAAGGTGTGGTTGGCCAAATGTTTGACCAATATTGTAATGCATGTGGATGGTTTTGGGGGTAGATAGGTAGCTGAAATTTTTACTTTGGTGTTTGGTAAGGTCTTGGTATTGTTTTGGCTAAAAATCCTATTTGCAACTTTTGTGTCATCTTCTTCCAATTTGCTATTCTCTTTGCCAAAACCTCCTAGCACAATTGTGCATCTTTCTTCTTTTTTATTTAGTCAAATATTCATCTTTTGTTCATCTTCTTTTGATAGACAAATTTCTATCATCTTCTATCTTTCCCATTGTTGTGTGTTGGACATCTCTCCTTGGTTGAATCGGGTAAGGGCTTCATTTCTAATCCTTTCATTTCTTCTCTTTCTAGCCGAATATGTATGTTTATCACTATACGGCTATTCCACTTTGTTTCTTATCGAAATATCACTCTTTCCATCACTCTCATATTTGATCAACTCTTTTTCATATAGTTCTAGTGGGTGGCCTAATACCAAATCCTTGTCGATTCATTCGTAGTCATAAGCCAATTGGTGGGAATCGAGATTATCATCGATTAAGGTAAGGATTCTTTTCATAGCCCATTCGATATTGCTATTCGATTATGGTGTTAACCAGATTGAAAGTTTGGCTAATCGATTATGTTATTAGGCACGAAATCACGCGATACTCTCGACTTGTGGATTTTTCAAAAATAGTGGTAAAGTCGAACATCTATCTCTCATAATAAGAGACTCGGATTGTTGGTAAGTGATATAGATTGTTAAATCAATCGCAATACTTGGATGAAGTTGTAAATTGGGTTTTGGACTAATTGTTAACCGATTGTATCTTTAGGTGGTGGTAATCATATTTGTAATAAAATAGTTTTGGTTAGAAACAGTGACGTGTTTTTGAAAAATCATGAAAAATAGGAGAAAAGAATTAGAAAGTGAATGAGATATCAAATAAAATCTTATATTTTGATAAGGAAGAAACGAAGAAGGAAAAAGAATTTTATATTCTGAGATATGTTAATTTTAGTGAGACTTGTTCCGAACGACTTGGGTTTCCCGATCTACCTTGGAAAATTCATATAAAATTTTACAAAGTAAATTATGGGTTATAATTTATATGTATGGATTTCTTAGTGAGTCTAATTTCAATAGAAACAAGTGGGAGCAGTATATAAAAACCGTACAATGAGATATTTGAAATTAAGGAAGGAGAGGTCAGAATCGTTGGACAGTGAAACAAGTGAAACTTTAAGGAATAAATTGTACTAAATGGTTAAGACAAAAAATTTTGGAAAACTGTTAGTAAGAAGATATAGGAGTTTAGTTTCATGAAAAATTTACGGATTTAGATTTCGAGTTTTCTAACCAAAGTTATAGTCAATTTAGTCAGTATGACACAGATGGACAGTTTCAAGTTTTATGTTCCAAATTAATAATTAAGTCCGGGGTTGCGAAATTACGAAAATACCCTTGGAGGAAAATTACCAAAATACCTTGGGTTGCCAGATTACCGAATTACCCTTAGTGGGTAAAATTACCGAATTACAAAATTGCCCTTATGTGCCGAATTACGAAAATACCTTTATGGGTCGAATTATGAAAATGCCCCTAATGGGCCTATTTGATAGATTACCTTAATGGGCCGATTTTGATATATTGCTTAATGGGCCAATTTGATATATGGCTAAATGGGCCAATTTGATATATGGCTAAATGGGCCAAATTTGATATATGACATAATGGGCTGATTTGCAAAGTGTTATAATGGGCCAAATTTTTGTAATGAATCTCTGAATTAATGATTGTTGTTTGTATCTGTAAATATCATGAGTTACTATGTATGCTACATATTTACATATTGCATGGTATGGAAAACTTGAATGAAGACAAGAGTAGACCGGTGGCATTGCCACAAATTCTGATAATGGCTATGTGCCAATTTAAATATGGCTTTGTGCCATCGTGATTAAGGCTGTGTGCCAATTATATTACCGTATATGATTTCCGTGGCTTTACCACACAAATATTATAAATGGTAGCTTGACTGCAAAATTGAAGAGATTGGTGGGGTGGGTTGACTTGATCCCCACAAGAGAGATTGGTTGGTACGGGTAGAGAGATTGGCGGGCTAGGTTGACTTGATCCCCATAGGAGGGATTGGTTGGTACGGGTGGAGAGATTGGCTGGATGGGATGGGTTGCATTTATATCATTTATTTATTACATGAAAGTGGGATTAGGCCCAAGATTGTGATATATGGGCTCAAGCCCAAGATATTTCTTTACAGGTTCAGGCCCAGTGGATAACGGTAAGGGGGTTATACACTGAGTTCTTGTAACTCACTCCTTTTCCCTAATTCTTTCAGGTAATGCTCAATGATGTGGACTTGGGCCATGGATGACTCGGTGGAGGCCATACTTCAGAAAATGGTGTTTTTGAACTTTAAATTTCTATTTTCGCTTACTTTATTATTTTTATTATTTTGGGCTTTTGAGTTGTAATAAGGCCTCTGGGATAAACTTTAATTTGTTTTATGTTTGTGTGTATTTATTATTTTTCTTAAATTGTTTTAAATGGGGAATTTTTCTAAAATTTTAAATAATAGTTTCCAAAATTGATTTGATTAACAAATGGATTTCATAACAAATGTGTACAAATAATTTAACGCGGATTCTCATTCAATTTATCGACGCTATTTTCAAAAGTTACTGTTTTAAAATATCACTAGTTCAAATATCGATTCTTCAATCAACCTTTCAAAGATTATTAGTATTTTTATCCAATATTTCTAATCAAACTTGTTTTCTTCAATTACACCTATTTTAGTACGAATCACAAGATCCTTTATACGTTTTCTTCATTGTGACACACCAGATTCGGGCCTAACTTCTGGGTCGGGTTTGGGGTGTTACATTTGGACTCCATATTAGGTTTCAACCTAATCTAGCAAAATCTCGTCACCCTATCTCTAGGCTCGCGATCAACTCCTCTTAATTATGCTATATCTACTCTTAAGCAGGGACTTTTCTCCACCATCTAAGCACATTCAACTTGAATCAATATCCAAGAAATATTAACACAAGAATCAACCACACATAATTAAGAACAAATCAAGTATTTATCATATAGTTCAGAAAATAATAACAAGATCTATCTTAGGTTTCATCCCCTTCAGGTTTTTGAAGGGTTTAGTTCATAACAATAAAAGAAAACATCTCAGAAGAAAAGATAAAACAAAACATAAGAAATCCCTAAAACCCCCTAAAAGAATTGAAGGAGAGATCCACAGTCTTTAGTATAATTCTGGCTTTCTGAGATGGATCAACCGGCTATCTTCGAGTAATTCCCACAACTCTGACCTTTCTTCCTCGGCTCCTTGGCCTAGCTCCGCTAGCCCTGACAGAAGGTTTCTACCGAACTCCCTCTTAAGTTGCCCTTTAGGGTGTTTATATAGACTTTGAGATGCTTTACTTGGCCCCTACATATCCTAATTCAAGTAGAACTCCTACTAGGGTGTTTGAATAGGCTTTGGAATGTGTTTCTTTGCCTCTAAGTGCCCTATTCCTAATGAAATTGCTCTTTATGCGGCAGAGACGTGCCCTAAGGTACATGCCCATGTGAATCAACTTCAAGCCATGTTTAGGTCTATTGATGGAGGCACAGCCGTGTGAATCGTGGTTAGGCCGTGTTTGGACTTCTCTTAAGAGGCACGGCTGTGTGGGCTTAAGTCCAAGCCGTGCCAATTTCGTGATATGGCCCAATTGGTCCATTTTAAGCTCGTTTCTTATTCTTTTCATCCTCGGGTGCTTTCCTGAGTATAAAACATGAAAAGAAAGAATTAGGAGTAGCTTTTTACATAAATCAAGGAATAAATCATCCAAAAGTATGCTAAATGTTGGATTAAAATATGTTACTCTTACAATTTATCAAATACCCCTACACTTAAGCTTTTGCTTGTCCTCAAGCAAAATTCTCAACTTACAATTAAAATGAACTTTCCACAATTCATAATCCTCATCAACAATGTCTCATCATAATTCATAGAAATTTATACATGGATAATTTAACTCAAAGACTCCTAAAGAATCAAACAATTCTAAGTCATAAATTTGTAGCATGAAAACATATGTGTCTCTCTTTATCTAAATAATTACCTCTAATTCAAAACCGACAAGGATTGACATCCTCACTAAAGATTCACTCAAAGCACTCAAAGTGTTTAAGGTTTAGGAAAAAGCACTCATAAGTCGAACCTAAAAGTTAATCCCATAGGCTTGCCTGAGAATCAAATCTCCACCACTGTAATATGAGATGACACACAAATTAAAAGGTCTTTAATAGGGCTATAACGGGGCTTAGGTTAAAGGTGTGGATAAAGGCTGAATTAGAAGGTTAAAATCGAGATTGACCTGACCAATTTACCTAACTAGAAAAAATGAACTAATAACTTGAATAATTACATCACATTTAAATACTAATAATACGAGCTTCTTTTTCAAGATGTTGAATTTAAGTGTAAAAAGCTCTTAAAACATAGAACTAATAATGAATATACTTCATTTTTGTTAAGAAAAAATCAAAAAATACATAATATAAGAAAGAACTTTATCAATTGCTAATAAAGTAATTAGCCAACTGATCAAATCAATTCTCGATAGAAGGGTAGTCAAAGGAATGATGATAACAAATACGAGTGGGGTTTTGGGTTAATATTAATGGTTGAATAAAAAAAAGGGTTGTTAGGATCAAAGGGTTCACTAAGGGTTAATTGTGAAGGTAGGCTTTTTAGTGGAGTGAATGGGTTAAAACCTAGGTGTCTTTATCATCTCAGTATATCTAATAAAAAATGTGGTCTCAACATGTATAATCAAGGCAAGTTCTAGAATAACAATTTAGTGTTGACACACTCATAATCAATAAAGTGAGCACGAAAAAGAATATATGCTCCATAAGGCTCAAAATCTCAAAGAAATTATGGGTGTTTTTGACATCAATCCCTATAAATTTCAAACTTCAAAGTAATATTCAAATTCAGTTCAACAACCTAGAAAATTTTTGATTCTGGAAAATTGACTTATCATGATTGATTCTCTAGTATCTTAAAGTTTAAATCATCAATGCACAATTATCTATAACTTAATCTAAGGCATATCAATAAAAATCATAAATCATCAAAATTTCATCCTAATTAGTAATATGAGGAAATTACTTAAGAACTAGATATAATTTAGGGATTTGAGAATAATGCAAAAAGTTAGGCACTTTTACGCCTCCACATTTAAGATGTACGTTGCCCTCAATGTACAAAGATAGATAAATAATTATGTGATACTAAAATCAAAAGAGAAGGGGAGAAGTGACACTTTTTGAATTTTTTTGGGATCACTATTCTCGGCCAGATTTTAAGGAGTAGGCGGTGGTGCTATGGTGGATGCCAACAGTCACTGTGCTAGATGAAGAAATTGGGAAACTCGTGATGGATTATCTAGGAATTAATAATAAAGATTCAAAATATACGAAATAAATATTTAAATAAAATCAAGTTAAAGTGAAGGAAAATAAAAGGAAAATAAACTTATAAGAATAGGTAAATAGACTGAGGAGTCTTTATTGTTGGATGGTTCGCAAGGTGGGTGTAATTTCTAAGGCTGTGTTAAGCCGATGGTTGTGGTTCCGGTGTGATTCCCTAGTAGCCTTTAGAACATAAAACTAAGAAACTAAAGTAAAATAAACTAAATTAAGTAGAAGAGAAGTAAAGATAAGGAAATTGAAGCAAAAGAGAAAATAAAAATAGAACCGAAAAGGTCTCGAAGACCTTTGGCGTGTTGGAGGGTTGAAGCAACCAACATGAACTTATGTAGATCGGTCTCCCACAGGGAGATTGTGTTTGAATCCTTCCGCTTCTTTGACATTTTTATGGTAGAGCAGGGGCTTTGTTAGGAGAAGAATGGTAGGGATGAAAGGTAATGATAACGGGGTGAAAAGAGGGAGGGGTAGGGGGAGTTTTAAATAGAGTTTTGAATCTTGACACCTCCCACACCCGTGGATTGTGGGCGTGTCGATTCACACGGCCACCTCGCACGATCGTGTTGTGAGGCGTGTTGTTTCCCCTCACCAATTTTTTAGACTGCCACACCTATTTTTGAGAAGTCAGTGTCGACCACGATCGCATCTCACGGCCGTGGTGTTCTGTCGATGCCCGTGGGATGGTGGTTGGAGTCCGTGACTCGAAGTTTTGATTCCCTCTGACTTGTACCTCTTCTGCCATTGTTAGTACAGAGATTCTGTACTTCCTCACGGCCACAGCCACGGCCGTGTGCAAGGCTTGTGACCTGGGAATCTACGCTTTTGGTTAGTTTACAACTAGGCATTCTGAAAGAAGAAAAGAAAATAAAAGAACATAAAAAAATGTAAAGTACTTAAGGTTAGTACTCGGGTTGCCTCCCAAGAAGCACTCATTTAAAGTCTTAAGTTGGACTTTCCCTTCATTTGTATAATCATGGTGGTTTGAATGTTTGAACATCTTCCCTTATGCTGTCGATTTTATTTTCATGATAAAGTTTAAGTCGAAAAGCGTTTACCTTAAAAGTGCCAAATGTTAGATTGCTTACCTCGACTGTTCCATATGGGGTGATATTGCGTACCTCAAGAGGGATTCCTTCGGTTGTATTTGGGTCTGATGGGATGATTCAAGGATCTGCTTTGTTCATCCATACCTTATCTCATATTTTGAAGTGATTTGATGTTCCTACAAGTTCTTCTGGGGGCTCCTCCGGTTTTACTTCGTGTGGTTCCAGTTCTTCTTTAAAGTGTGTTTTCCACTCATCTGGTTCATTAACCTTAAGGCTTCGATCCTTGTAACACCCCAAACCCGGTCAATACACCATGACCGAATCTGGCATGTTACGGGGAAAACGTATTTGAGAGGTTAGGTTTTCGGATAAAGGTTTGATGAAAACTCTTTGCTGTATTTGTACTTTGTAAAAAAATCTTGAGCATGATTGTTTTAAAACCGATAGTGCATTATTTTAAAACCGATAGTGCATTTTGCTAACCCAGAAGTTTTGGAAACTTAGTTGAGTCTAATAGTAAAACCAATTCATATCATTTGGAAATACGAGTTATTCCTTTTTAGTTGTTTGAAAACATTTTGAACTTAGTTTAAGTTGGAAAATATTTGAGTTGCATTCATTTTAAGTTACAGCGTGATACCCGATGGTAAAGTTAAAACATATCGCTTTGTAGTTTTGAAAATCCTATCGTTCTAAGTTTTATCGAATATTACCCAATAATTTGTTAAGGCATATTTGAAATCAAATTTAAGCATAAAGATAACCAAAGTAGAATTTTGAAAAGGCCTTTTACAATCCCAACAAAATCAAATGAAATTAAATAATGTAAAGTACCAAGTTTGAAAATCAATGCGAGTTTGAATTTATTTTTGGCATGGTCACCTCGAGTCCACCAGGCTCCAAGTCCCTGCGATCTAAGTGTTACCTAAATGATAAGGGAGAAGGTGAGTCATAAGACTCGATGCATAAATCCTCCTCGGTATATGCAACATACTAACACACATCATAACAAAGCAACACAATTAATGCACCGATCCTAACCATCCGTAACACCTTTTCTACCCCATGTGGTACCAAACCCTTGGTGGTGCCAAACCACCGTGACCCAAAGTCACGATATCCATCAATGTGGTGCCAAACCACTTGGTGACCCAAAGTCACAAATAATCCATCTGGGGCCAACCCACGTGTGATACCAAATCACCGGCGACGATCCGTATCTCAAAAGTGGGGCCAACCCACGGTGGTGTTAAACCACGGGATGAGTCGCTATGAGGTGCCAAACCTCCGTGTCCCAAAGACACAAGTGTGATACCAAATCACTTTGGTGACCGCGATCCACGAATCGAATGATGGGGCCAACCCATCGTGTGATACCAAATCACTGGCGTCAATCCCGTAATATCAACCGTGGGGCCAACCCACTGTGGTGCTAAGCCACTGGGACGAGACGCTGAGGTGCCAAACCTCTGGTGACCCAAAGTCACAATAATCAATCTGTGGTACCAAACCACTGGAGGTGCCAAACCTCTGGTGTCCCAAAGACACGGATATCATATTCCCCCTCCTCTCATATCACCCAATATCATACCGACTCATGAAAGTATGCAAATCATGTAAATCATACTACATGTTTAATGCTACATCTCATAGCACATACATCATAGATCATGATATCAGATGTATCAATAACAGAACTCGTAATGAAACAGACTTACCCGAATCTGTGCATATACCCCATAAGGTATCATGTCAATCAACCATACTGTTTCGGCTTTATTCAGCAATCAGGTTTTTAAACTTATTACTAAGCAAAGAGTGTGTTAGTTTACACACCTGTTAAAACACAAGCTTTAATCCAACGAACCGTTCTAAGACTCTCGATTACCTTGCTCATATAATCGGCCAAATAGAAGATTAGCCACCTATACCATTCGGCCAAAACAGATAACTCAAGAGGGCTAACACTTAAACCCTTACCTTGCAAATGGTTTGGTTTCCTACAAACCGAACCAAACAATGGTTCCTTTGACAATCGGCCACACCCTAATAAGAAAGCAGTTAATCCTTTGAAACTTTGACTTAATGTAACTAGAAGGATAGACTAATAACATCAACTCTTACCACCACTTACCAAGCGATCAACCGACGATGACTGCTTCACTTGGTTGCCACCAAAATCCAAAGGCTCTATAAAGAAATCGGTTACCAAAACAAAAGGTTAACCCCTTTACAACAAACCAAAATCGGCACTTAACCAACCCCAAAAACGATAAAGCACAAGAGAGGGAGAAATGGCCATTCATTGGCACTTACCTTCTTCTAAACCGATTGAAACAAGAGCCCAACAAGGTCAACACTCCTCTAATATTCGGCAATGAAGAAACTATTAGGAGAGAGGAGAGATTCGGCCAACACTTTAAATAAGAAAGAAAAGAGGATTCGGCCAAGGAGTTTAACACACTTATGTTCGGTTTTGAGTGGAAAAAAGAAAGAAAGAAGGTGTGAAATGGGAAAGAAAGAAGGTGTGAAATGGGAATAGAGTTTCGGCAAGAGGGTATTGAGATAAGAAAAAGAAAGTATGAGAGGAAGAGAGAAGCTAGTTTCAGCTCAACACAAATGAACAACAAGTAAAAGAAGTGGGAGGGTTCAGCCAATGTGAATAAAAGAGATGAAAGTTTGAAGGCTCAAGAGCATTCGGCTAACAAAGAAAACCCAAATAAAACAAGCAACTTTCAGCAAGCTATAGGGGTTTGGTCTTTCGGTTTCAAGAAGTAAAGAAAATGAGAAAGCTCTATTGAACATTCTAAGACAAAAGGAAGAACTTGGCTTACACAATTTGATGAAAATGTACCAAAATGCAAAGTTTATTTCGCACACTCCTCCACTTACCAACCAAAACCGTCCACTCCCCAAGATCTCTCAACATTCGGTCACCACTCCCAAACACTCACAACAACCCATTCAAATCACTTTGAACAAGTCTCCTCCTAAATTCACTCTCCACCCACCATTCAAGTGGGTTGACTTGGTCCATGGCGAGTTTGAGCGCCAACATCTTCTCCTCCTCTATCTTGAGTCAAAATGGAAGCAAAATGTGGGACTTACGCAACTTGAACTCGGGACCTCTCCCCCCGCAAGTGGCGCCAATCCAAGCTCTTAGTGGCGCCTAACTTGCCATTCCACCACTCCTTTCTTATGCTCATAATCACCAAATGATACCTATAAACCCCACTCCTTGACTCCTCTCACCTAAGCCTAAAACTAAAATTTTCCTACCACTGCTTATACTAGGCTTACACCCAAGCCCCCCAAAACCTCAAAACAACAACATAACAGGTCAAACACATGCAAACAATGCCATAACAAAATAGCCCCTAACCCGGGATATTACAGTTCTACCCCCTTAAAATAATTTCGACCTCAAAATTACCTGATCAGAAGAGTTGCAGGTATTGCTGTCTCATCATATCCTCGGGTTCCCACGTAGCTTCTTCCACGCCATGATTCCGCCATAGTACCTTTACCAAAGGCACAGACTTCCTACGCAGAACCTTCACATCTCGATCTAGAATCTGCATAGGTTCTTCCTCCATGGTCAAATCTGGATTTACCTCGATCTCTTCCACTGCTACCACGTGCGATGGATCTGAACGATATTGCCTAAGCATCGAAACGTGGAATACGTCGTGAATCGACTCGATCTCGGCGGTAAATCAAGGCGATACGCTCTGGTCCCACTCGTCTCGAGACCTTATATGGTCCAATAAACCTTGGACTTAACTTGCCTTTTCTTACGAACCTTAACACTTTCTTCCATGGTGAGACCTTCAGAAAGACATGATCCCCCACAGCAAACTCTATATCTCTTCGCCTAAGGTCGGCATAGGACTTCTACCGGTCCGAAGCTTCCTTCAATCGAGCCTGAATCAACTTAACCTTGTCTTCGGTCTCTGCAACCAACTCGGGTCCCAACAATTGACGTTCACCCAACTCCGTCCAATAAGTAGGTGAGCGACACTTCCTACCATACAACGCCTCATATGGTGCCATCTTGATGCTTGCTTGGTAACTATTATTGTAGGCGAACTCGACTAATGGCAGAAACTCCTCCCAACTACCTCTGAAGTCCAGGACACAACCTCGTAACATATCCTCTAAGATCTGTATAACCCTTTTCGACTGCCCGTCAGATTGCGGGTGAAATGCCGTGCTGAAATCCAACCGTGTACCCAGAGCCTGATGCAACGCTTTCCAGAACCTTGACGTAAATCGGGATCCTCGTCCGAGATGATCGATCTCTTGGCACCGTGCGACCTCACTATCTCTCGACACATACGACCGCTAACCTCTGAAGTGAGTAATCCACCCTCACCGGGATAAAGTGAGCTGATTTAGTCAGACGATCCACAATTACCCAAACTGAATCCTTCTTGCTAGGCGTAAGAGGTAATCCACTGACGAAATCCATAGTTATCCTTTCCCACTTCCTTGTGGAATCTTTATCTTGCTCTGAAGAACCACGACGGACAATCGATGTTCAGCCTTAACTCTGGCGACATGTCAAGCACTTCCCACAAGCTCTGTCACTTCCCTCTTGAGACTCGGCCACCAAAGCGCTCTTTTAGATCCGATACATCTTCGCCTCCGGGATGCATAGCGTAGGGGCTGCTATGTAAATCTGAAGAATCTTCGCCTTAACTCAATATCCCTCGGCATACAAGCTTTCCCTTGAAAACACAAAGACTCCATCACTAGACAAATCAGTAACCTTCAACCCACTATCACGCTTTGCAACCTCTGCGCACTCAAGACCTCGTCCTTTAACTGTTTTTTCCTTAATCTGCTCAACCCAAGTAGGCTTAACCTGCAGCTCTGCCAGAATACTTTCGTCGTCATACAAACTCAAATGGGCAAACATCGCTCTTAAGTCTGAAATAACCTTTCGGCTCAACGTGTCTGCCACCAAGTTAGCCTTGCCCGGATGGTACTCAATCGAACAGTCGTAATCCTTTAGTAACTCAATCCATCTGCGCTGTCTCAAATTCAAATCTTTCTGAGTCAAAAGATACTTCAGACTCTTGTGATTTGTGTAGACTATCGATCTCTCTCCGTACAAGTAATGCCTCCAAATCTTCAAAGCAAAGACTACAGCCGCTAACTCCAGATCGTGCGTCGGATAATTGACCTCATGTGGCGTCAGCTGTCGAGATGCGTAAGCCACAACCTTCCCTTCCTGCATCAGCACACAACCCAAACTTGTATGTGATGCATCGCAATATACTGTGAATTCCTTTCCTATCTCAGGTTGAATTAGAATCGGAGCTTCAGTCAAAATCTTCTTCAACTTGTCGAAACTCTCCTGCTGCTTCTCAATCCAAACGAATGGAACCTCTTTTCTTAACAATTTGTTCATCGGTGTTGCGATCAACGAAAATCCTCTACAAATCTTGATAGTATCACCCAAGCCCGAAAACTCGAATCTCAACTCTCGACTTAGGCGGCTTCCAATCCAAAATCGCCTCAATCTTACGAGGATCCACTCTAATCCCACGGTAGACACTACATGACCCAAGAAGGTCACCTCTAAGCCGAACTCGCATTTACTAAACTTTACATAAAGTCGCTGTTTCTCCTCGAATCTGCACTACCACCCAAATCGCATCATGCTCCTCCTCAGTCCTTGAATACACCAAGATGTCGTCAATAAAAACCACGATTTAACCGATCAAATACTCTTTGGAACACCCTATTTACCATATCCATGAATCTTTGCTTTGGCGCGTTAGTCAACCCAAACGGCATTACTAAGAACTCATAGTGCCCATACTAAGTACGAAATGCCGTCTTGCAGATATCTGCCTCTTTCACCTTTAGCTGGTGATGCCCCAACCTTAAATCGATCTTTGAGAATACCGATGCACCCTTCCGCTGATCAAACAAGTCATCTATCCGTGGCAACGGATACTTGTTTTTGATCGTCAGCTTATTCAATTGGCGGTAGTCTATACACATCCGCATAGTATCGTCTTTCTTCTTAACAAAGAGTACCGACGCTCTCCAAGGTGAAACACTTGGCCTGATAAAACCTCGATCCAACAACTCCTGGATCTGAGCCTTAAGCTCCACTAACTCATTTGGCGCCATCCTATACGGAGCAATAGACACCGGCGGCGGTTTCGTAACAAATCTATCCCGAACTCTACCTCACGATCCGATGGCAAACACAGAAGCTCCTCGAAACACATCAAGAAATTCCCTAAGCTGTCCAAACCTTCTCTCTGAGACTCTTTAGCCTCCAAGGCATACACATGAACCACATATGCTTCACAGCCCTTTCTGACCATCTTCTCAACCTTTAGAGAAGATACCACATTGGATAGGTAGTCCCACCTATTACCTATCATAACCACTTCATCACCCTCCGACGTCTTTAGAACCATGCGCTTAACTACGCAATCCAACTTCGCCTGGTACTTAACCAACTAGTCCATTCCAAGAATCAGATCGAACTCCCCAAACGGCAGTTCCATCAGATCAGCCATAAACACTACCCCTTGGAGTTCTAGAGGTACATCTCTATCTGACTTATCTACAACTACTGAGTGACCTAGAGGGCTAATTACGGTCATCGCCTAGAAGATATCTCATAGTCTAAATCCATGGTCTTCACTATGCTACTTGCAACATATGAATGCGTTGAACCCACATCAATCAAAGCAGTAAATGGAGAACCAAAGATTAAAAACATACCGGTTATGACGTCCGGTGCATCGTCCTCCTCTCGGCGCCTCATTGCATACACTAGCCAGGCTATCGGCCTCGAACTACTGCACACCTCTGCCCGGTGCTCTCGGCCACTGTAACCATTACCTCCTCTCGCCATTACCACGGCCCTCTGCGGTGGTGGTCCATTATTCTAAGCCGAGTACGACCCTAACTCTGGGATGAATCCTAGCCAACTTACGTGGACAATCCCTCACACGATGATCCAAAGAGCCACACTCGAAACATCCTTTTCCACCGGTCCAGCATCCCCCCAATGAGCTTTCCCACAACGATTACACTGTGGCGGTCCTTGATTAGCAGCAATGGCCCTACCGGTGATTTGGCCCACTCTGTCTAGCCCTTTTTTGAGGATTACCCGACAACCGGAAGATCCAAAACTCCGCTTTTGCCTATTCCTATCAAGTTACGCCTCACGGACTCTTTAACCCCTTCGGCTACTTTAGCCTTTTCTACCAGGACAGCGAACTCACGCTCCTGCTGTGGAGCAATCAGCAACCTTAATTCATCTCTCAGACCATCCTCGAATCGAACAAACCTCTCGTGTTTAGTAGCCACCATACCCCTAGCATACCGACTCAGCCTCAAGAACTCTGCCTCGTACTCCGACACAAACTTACTTCCCTGTACCAACCTCAGAAATGCCTTCTGTTGCTCATTAATGTAGTTAGCTTCAATGTACTTTTTTTGATATGCAGCCTTAAAATAATCCCAGGTAAGATCTTCTGTTGCAGCACTGTCCCGAACCGTGAGCCACTACTGGTATGACTCATCTCGAAGAAGCGATACTATCCCCTTTAATTTCTCTTCAGCAGTCAGGTCCAGATCGTCCATGATCCGCTCCGTCGCTTCCAGCCAATACTCCGTCGTACTGGGAGCCATACTAGACACACCCCGGAATACCTCAGCTCAGTTTGCCCAAAGTCGCTCAGGCACAGATTTCCTAGCTCCTGCGCCTCCACCTACTCTAGCTACCCTTTCTAGAACTCGCAACATTGCCTGTGACACTGCGTCGTCCCGGTCATTCACGAAACTCACCACCTCCAGGATGGTGGTGATGCCAGATCTCATTCTCTGACCCCTGACCAGATCCTACGGGTTCAAAAATTGTCATCCTACCTTGACCACGTCCACGACCACGTCCACCTCTAGCGCTCATGACTAAGATCTCTACTTCGCTGATTTAAAGAATTTTATGCATCAGTAATTATTCCACTGTTTAAAAGCAAAGTCTTATGAATATTGCTTCGTAAAGAAGTTTTGTTTTCGCAAGTCCACAGAGTCCTATTGATTTTCAGTTTCTAAAGTAGTTTACTACCGCTAGTCATTCGGTCACATCACATCAAAATCTCAAGCAATAATAAGGGGTACTTACCTGGGCGGATTGGTGCCGGAGTCTCGGCGCCATGCCTTTTAACCCATATTCTTTAAAACCAAAGACACTTAAAACCAAAATTTAAAACATTTTGGGCCTCCGACCCCAGTAGAGCCTTTGAATTTAGCTCGATACCACAATTGTAACACCCCAAACCGGTCAATACACCACGACCGAATCGGCATATTACGGGAAAGCGTGTTTGAGAGGTTAGGTTTCACGATAAAGGTTTGATGAAAACTCTTTCTTTGTATTTGTACTTTGTAAAAATCTTGAGCATGATTGTTTTAAAATCGATAGTGCATTTTGCTAACCCGAAAGTTTTGGAAACTTAGTTGAGTCTAATAGTAAAACCAATTCATATCATTTGGAAATCTGAGTTATTCCTTTTAGTTGTTTGAAAACATTTTGAACTTAGTTTAAGTTGGAAAATATTTGAGTTGCATTCATTTTAAGTTCTGACGTGATACCCATGGTAAAGTTAAAACATATCGCTTTGTAGTTTTAAAAATCCTATCGTTTCAAGTTTTATCGAATATTACCCAATAATTTGTTAAGGCATATTTGAAATCAAATTTAAGCATAAAGATAACCAAAGTAGAATTTTGAAAAGGCCTTTTACAATCCCAACAAAATCAAATGAAATTAAATAATGTAAAGTACCAAGTTTGAAAATCGGTGCAAGTCCCAAATTTATTTTGGCATGGTCACCTTGAGTCCACCCCGGCTCCGTGCCCACGATCTAAGTGTTACCTGAAATGATAAGGGAGAAGGTGAGTCGCAAGACTCGGTGCATAAATCCCCTTCCCGGTATATGCAACATACTAACACACATCATAACAAAGCAACACAATTAATGCACCGATCCTAACCACCAGTAACACCTTTTATACCCCACCGTGGTACCAAACCACTTGGTGACCCAAAGTCACGATATCCATCAATGTGGTGCCAAACCACCGGTGACCCAAAGTCACGAATAATCCATCTGTGGGGCCAACCCGTGTGATACCAAATCACCGGCGACGATCCGTATCTCAAAAGTGGGGCCAACCCACGGTGGTGTTAACCACGAGGATGAGTCGCGTGAGGTGGCAAACCTCCGTGTCCCAAAGACACAAGTGTGATACCAAATCACTGGTGACCGCAGTCACGAATCGAATGATGGGGCCAACCCATCGTGTGATACCAAATCACTGGCGTCAATCTCGTAATATCAACTGTGGGGCCAACCCACTGTGGTGCTAAGCCACTGGGATGAGACGCTGAGGTGCCAAACCTCTGGTGACCCAAAGTCACAATAATCAATTTAGGTACCAAACCCTTTGGAGGTGCCAAACCTCTGGTATCCCAAAGACACGGATATCATATTCCCCCTCCTCTCATATCACCCAATATCATACCGACTCATGAAAGTATGCAAATCATGTAAATCATACTACATGTTTAATGTTGCATCTCATAGCACATACGTCATAGATCATGATATCATATGTATCAATAACAGAACTCGTAATGAAACGGACTTACCCGAATCCGTACATATACCCCATAAGGTATCATGTCAATCAACCATATTGTTTCGGCTTTATTCAGCAATCAGGTTTTTATACATATTACTAAGCAAAGAGTGTGTTAGTTTACACACCTGTTAAAACACAAGCTTTAATCCAACGAACCGTTCTAAGACTCTCAATTACCTTGCTCCTATAATCGGCCAAACAGAAGATTAGCCACCTATACCATTCGGCCAAAACAAATAACTCAAGAGGGCTATCACTTAAACCCTTACCTTGCAAATGGTTTGGTTTCCTACCAAACCCTGAACCAAACAATGGTTCATTTGACAATCGGCCACACCCTAATAAGAAAACAGATTAATCCTTTGAAACTTTGACTTAACGGAACTAGAAGGATAGACTAATAACATCAACTCTTACCACCACTTACCAAACGATCAATCGACGATGACTGCTTCACTTGGTTTCCACCAAAATCCAAAGGCTTTATAAAGAAATCGGTTACCAAAACAAAAGGTTAACCCCTTTACAACAAACCAAAATCGGCACTTAACCAACCCCAAAAACGATAAAGCACAAGAGAGGAGAAATGGCCATTCGCCAAGCACTTACCTTCTTCTAAACCGATTGAAACAAGAGCCCAACAAGGTCAACACTCCTCTAATATTCGCAATGAAGAAACTATTAGGAGAGAGGAGAGATTCGGCCAACACTTTAAACAAGAAAGAAAAGAGGATTTGGCCAAGGAGTTTAACATACTTATGTTTGGTTTTGAGTGGAAAGAGAAAGAAAGAAGGTGTGAAATGGGAAAGAAAGAAGGTGTGAAATGGGAATAGAGTTTGGCAAGAGGGTATTGAGAGAAGAAAAAAAGAGTATGAGAGGAAGAGAGAAGCTAGTTTGACTCAACACAAATGAACAACAAGTAAAAAGAAGTGGGAGGTTCGGCCAAAGTGAATAAAAGAGATGAAAGTTTGAAGGCTCAAGAGCATTGGCTAACAAAGAAAACCAAAGAAAATAAGCAACTTTCGGCAAGGTATAGGGGTTTGGTCTTTCGGTTTCAAGTAAAAAAAAATGAGAAAAGCTCTCTTGAACATTTGGTGACAAAACGAAGAACTTGGCTTACACAACTTGACCGAAAATGTACCAAAATTCAAAGTGCATTTCGGCACACTCCTCCACTTACCAACCAAAACCGTCCACACCCCTAAGATCTCTCCAACATTCGGCCACCGCTCTCCAAACACTTACAACCACCCATTCAAATCACTTTGAACAAGTCTCCCTCCTAAACTCACTCTCTACCCACCATTCAAGTGGGTTGACTTGGTCCATGGCAGAGTTTGAACTGCCAACAACTTCTCCTCCTCTATGCCGTCAAAATGGAAGCAAAATGTGGGACTTCTGCAACTTGAACTCAGGACCTCTCCCCCCTGCAAGTGACGCCAATCCAAGCTCTTAGTGGCACCTAACTTGCCACTCCACCAGCTCCTTTCTTATGCTCATAATCACCAAATGATACCTATAAACCCCAGCTCCTTCTGCTCCTCTCACCTAAGCCTAAAAACTAAAATTTTCCTACCACTCAAGCTTATACTAGGCTTACACCCAAGCCCCCCCAAAACCTCAAAACAACAACATAACAGGCCAAACACATGCAAACAATGCCATAACAAAATAGCCCCTAACCCGGGATATTACATTCCTTATATAGTTTTTCTTTATTTGCACGTGGCCTATGATCTAGCTCAGGTCTATGTCTTGGTGGTGGATTCTGTGGTGAAAGGTGAACAAATCGGTTATCAATGGAATTTACTTTCTCACCTTCATGAATTGATGTCTTGGTCGAGTTAAGAGCTTGTAGACTGATCGATTCATCACCTACAAAAAGAATGAGTTCTCCTGTACCAATATCAATTTTAGTCCTGGAAGTTGCTAAAAAGGGTCTTCCTAAAATTAAAGGAATTGAATTATCCTCATCAATGTCTAAGACAACGAAATCTACTGGGAAAACAAATTTCTCAATTTTTACGAGAACATCTTCAATAATACCCCTAGGAATTCTAACAGTTTTATGAGCTAATTGAATACTCATCCTAGTTTGTTTGGGTTTCCCTAGACCTAGCTGCTTAAACATTTTATAAGGCATGACATTTATATTTGCCCCTAAATCAGCTAAGGCATTATCAATAGATAAACTACCAATTAAACATGGAATTGTAAAACTCCCTAGATCTTTTAGCTTCCGTGGTAGTCTATTTTGTAGAATTGCTGAGCACATTGCGTTTATCTCCACATGCGACTCCAAGTCTAACTTACGCTTGTTTGTCAGGAGTTGTTTTAAAATTTTCCTCAAATCTGGAATCTGTGATAGAGCTTCAAAAAGTGGTAACTTAATATGTAATTTCCTTAAAATTTTAAGAAACTTATCGAACTGTTCCTCTGTATTGTCTCTCTTTAACGCTTCAGGATAAGGTATGCGAGGTTGGTACTCTTTGATTAGAGTTTTGGCTTTTCTTGTGTTACCTCAACTTTACCTTCTTCTACCTCACTTTCTTGAATTGAATTGGGTTCATCTAACCCTACATTTTCCTGAGCTATTATGGCTTGGATTTGCTCATTTGGATTAATCTCAGTGTTCCTTGGTAGACGCCATTGCGGTCGTTCGGACATTAACTTTGCAAGTTGTCCAACTAACATTGTAACTTCCTCGACTGATTTGGTAAGTTCCTCGACTTGGTTCTTGATCCCTTCCATCGATGTTTGTTGGTTTTTAAGTGTTGCCTCAGTGTCTTGGAGACGGTTTTCTATGACTGCCATGAATTTTGTCAACATCTCTTCGAGGATCAGCTTCTTTTCTTGTGGATATGGCTGATTTTAAAATTTTTGAGGAGGTTGTTGTCTTGGATTTCTTTGATTTCCTTAACCTCCCCATGAAAAATTTGGGTGGTTCCTCTAACTTGGATTATAAGTATTACTATAAGGGTTATTATTTGAACTGAAATTATTACCTATATAGTTCATCTGTTCGCTTTCTATTCCCGGTTGGTAGGGTGGGTACTCAGGATTCGCCACAGTTCAATTGCGTCGCATTGCATTACTGGATGTACCTGTGAAGAACACAAACTATCAAGCTTTTTATTCATCATCTCCACCTGTGTTGATAGCATGGTTACTGCGTCAAGGTTGAAAACTCCGGCTGATTTTGTTGGTTTTGTCCTTGTAACTTGCCACTAATAGTTATTCAACGACATATCTTCAATAAACTCGTATGCTGCTTCAGGAGTTCTATCGTTCAGGGTTCCACCGGAGGCTAAATCAATTAGTTGCCTCATTGAGGGGTTTACTCCGTTATAGAAAGTTTGGACTTGGATCCATAAGGGTAAACCACGGTGCGTACACCTTCTCAAGAGATCCTTGTATCTCTCCCATGCGTCATATAATGTCTCTAAATCCATCTGCACAAAAGAAAAGATATCATTCCGTAATGTGTCCATTTTGGCCGGTGGGAAATATTTGAATAAAAAATTTTCGGTCATTTGATCCCATGTGGTGATTGACCCTCATGATAACGAGTTCAACCACTGCTTGGCTTTATTCCTTAATGAAAAGGGAAATAATCGAAGACGTATGGCATCATCAGAAATGCCATTTATTTTGAAGGTATCACAAAACTCTAAAAAATTACCTCTATGAGTATTTGGGTCTTCATCCTGCAAACCATCAAATTGAACAAATTGTTGAATCATTTGTATAGTGTTAGGCTTTAATTCAAAATTATTAGCCACTATAGCAGGCCTAACAATACTCGATTCTGCTCCTGTTAAATGAGGTTTACCAAAATCATACATAGTATGTGGAGCATTATTTTCTGCCACATCTTGTAGTGGTGGATTATTCTCGTCCACGACTTCAATAAGATTGGATCTGCCTTCTTGTTCTTCTTCTGTGTAATTTAGGGTTCGCCTAATTTCTTTGCGATTCCTGTGAGCGGTAGCTTCAATATCGCTGTCGTATACTAGTGGTCCTTTCAGGTTCCTTCTAGTCATAAGTTAGAGGTACCTGTGTTGGAAAAGAAAGAAATAAAATTTAGCAAGGTTAAAACTAAAATAAAAATAAAATAGAAAATAAATTCTGAGAAAATAAAAAAAATGGCTAAACTCACAAAAATAGGGCTTTCTTAATATTTTAGTTCCCCGGCAACAATGCCAAAAACTTGATCGTTGTTTTGTCGAGTTTTAAAGTTGATAAAGAGAATGATCGAACCTGGAAACTAACTCTGACAATGACTTAAGGCAATTGCACCTATCGAACAGTAGTATAGCTTAGGCAAGACCGGATTGTCGAACGCAAAAGAACTAAAAGTACTAATACTAACCTTATTTCTATTATTTAGCCTAAATTAAGTGAAGTTGTTTGTTTAATCTAAAACTAACTGACTACTAAGCTAAAGATGCAAAGACAAAAAGAACGAATTAGGGAAATATTGTAGGGAAAACTCAGTTGATTAAAATGATACCCTTAGGAAGAATCCACCGACTTCACTTATTATCTAACAACTTGAACAGACGATTTATTCACTTGACTTGATCCGTAGGATTCCTAATTTATATTAAACCCTCTCTCGGCGAATAACGTCTAACCTAGGTTGATTAATTGAAATCTCTTTCTAATTAAAACCCCTAGAATCGTATTAACTCGATCTATAGACTCCCATATAAGGTTTCACCCTAATCTGACAAAATCTCGTCACCCTATCTCTAGGCGCTCGATCAACTCTGCTTAATTATGCTAGATCTACTCTTAAGTAGGGACTTTTGCTCCACCACCTAAGCACATTCAACTCGAATTAATACCCCAGAAATATTAACACAAGAATTAAGCACACAATTAAGAACAAATCAAGTATTTATCATATAATTTAGAAAAAAATAACAAGATCTATCTTAGATTTCAACCCCTTCTGGTATCTGAAGGGTTTAGTTCATAACAATAAAAGAAAATATCTTAGAAGAAAAGATAAAACAAAACATAAGAAATCCCTAAAACCCTCTGAATGAACTGAAGGAGAGATCTGCCTTCTTGAGTATAATTATGGCTTCCTGAGATGGATCAACTGGCTATCTTCGAGTGATTCCCACAACTCTGACCTTTTTGGCTTTGCTCATTGGCCTAGCTCCGCTAGCTACGGCAGAAGGTTTCTACCGAACTCCCCGCTTAAGTTTCCACTTAGGGTTTTTATATAGACTTTGAGATGCTTTACTCGGCCCCTACATATCCTAATTCAAGTAGAATTCCTACTAGGGTGTTTGAATAGGCTTTAGAATGTGTTTCTTTTCCTCTAAGTACCCTATTCCAAATGAAATTACTCTTTCTGCGGTAGGGACACGCCCTAAGGCACACACCCATGTGAATCGACTTCAGGTCGTATTCGGGTCTATTGATGGAGGCACGACCATGTGAATCATGGTTAGGCCATGTTCAGACTTCTCTTAAGAGGCACGACTGTGTGGGGTTAAGTCTAGGCCGTGTCGATTTCATGATATGGCCCAATTGGTCCGTTTTAAGCCTGTTTCTTGTTCTTTTCATCCTCGGGTGCTTTCCAGTATAAAACATGAAAAGAAAGGATTAGGAGCACCTTTTTACATAAATTAGGGAATAAATCAAACAAAAGTATGCTAAATGTGGGATTAAAATATGTTACTTTTCCAGTTTATCAGTGGGACCGATTGCTTAAAAGTTGGATCTACCTCCGGAGTTGGATCGTATTCATGACATGTGATAAACCATAAAAGTAACTTATTTTAGGCCCACGTTTAGCATGCTTTTGGATGATTTAAGCCTTGAATTATGTAATTTGCTACTCTTAATCTATTTTTTTTCATGTTTTATACTCAGGAGAGCACCGAAAGATGAAAAGAACGAGAAACAGGCTTAAAATTGACCAAATTGGACAATAATAGAAATCGACACAGCATGGGCCCATGACCACATGGCCGTGCCTCATTGATAGACTAGAACATGGCTTGAGCCTTGAAACACACATCCGTGCCTCATCATAAACTCGACCATGGCCTACGATCGAAGCACACGGGCGTGCCACACGGGCGTGTCCCTGCCAGGAGAAAGAAGACTTTCAGTCGATTTAGGGTACTTAAAGGCAAAGAAACATATTCCAAAAGCCTATATAAAGACCCTAGAGGCCAACCTTGAGGGGAATGTTCGGATAGGTGTCCAGCTAGGCCAAAGAGGGCAGATTTGTGGAGATTTACTCGAAGATAGCCAGTTGATTCATCTTAAGAAGTCAAATTATACTCAAGACGGCGGATCTCTCTTTCAATTCCTTTAGGGGGTTTTAGAGATTTCTTATGTTTTGTTTTATCTTTCCTTTTGAGATGTTTTCTTTTACAATTATGAACTAAACCCTCAAATACCTGAGGGGGATGAAACCTAAGATGAATCTTATTATTGTTTGCTGAACTATATGAAAATATTTGGCTTGTTCTTAATTATGTGTTCTTAATTCTTGTGTTGATATTTCTGGGATATTAATTCAAGTATGATGTGCTTAGGTGGAGGAGCAAAAGTCTCTACCTAAGAGTAGATCTAGCATAATTAAGCGGAGTTGATCGCTCGCCTAGAGATAGGGTGACGAAACTTTGCTGGATTAGGGTGAAACCTAATATGGGAGTACATAGATCGAGTTAATCCAATTTTATGGGTTTTAATTAGAAAGAGATTTCAATTAATCAACCAAGGGTTAGATGTTAGTCGCCTTGAGAGAGGGATTAATATATGTTAGGGAATCTTACGGATCAAGTCAAGTGAATAAATCGTTTGGTTCAGTGTTAGATAACAAGTGAAGTCTAGGTGGATTTTTCCTTGGGTGTCATCTTATTCAATTGGTATTTTCCCTCATGTTATTTTCCAAATTCCATTCTTATTTGTCTTAGAGTCTTTAGTTTAGTAGTTAGTTAAATTAGATTAAACAATAAATTCCCTTAATTCTTAGGCTAGATAATAAAAAGAGAATTAGTATTAGTACTTTTGGTTCCTTTGGGATTTGACATTCCGATCTTACCTAAACTATACTACTGTTCGATAGGTGCGCTTGCCTCCATCGTTGTCTTAGTTAGTTTATAGGTTCGATCATTATTTGTATAAATTTTAAGACTCGACAAAACAACGATCAAGTTTTTGGCGCCATTGCCGGGGAACTGAAATATTAAGAACACTTAATTTTTATTACTTTAGCCATATTTTATTTTTGCTTTTCTAAATTTTCTTCTTTCGCTTCTTTCAAGTACCTCTAGTTTATGACTAGAAGGAACCCGACAGGACCTCTACTTTATGATAGTGACATCAAAGGTACCGCTTGAAGAAATCACAGAGAGATAAGGCTAAGCTTAAACTACATTGAAGAAGAGAAAGAAGGCGAAAGTGATCCTACTGAAAGGATGGCCGAGAATAATCCGCTACCTCTAGAGGCGGCAGAACATCATGCTCCACGTACTATGTATGATTATGCTAAACCTAGTTTAATAGGAACTGAGTCAAGTATTGTTGGGCCTACTATTGCTACAAATAATTTTGAACTGAAACCTAACACTATACAGATGATACAAGTTTGTTCAGTTTGGTGGTTTGCAGGATGAGGATCGTAACACACACTTAGCTAATTTTCTAGAATTTTGTGATACCTTCAAAATTAATGATGTTTCTGTTGATGCCATCCGTCTTCGGTTATTTCCTTTCACTTTGAGAAATATAGCAAAACAGTGGTTACATTTTCTTTCACGAGGATCAATCACTACATGGGATCAAATGACCGAAAAATTTTTATTAAAATATTTTTCGCCGGCCAAAACGGCCAAGTTAAGGAATGATATCTCTTCTTTTGTGCAGCTGGATTTAGAGACACTTTATGGCGCATGAGAGAGATACAAAGATTTGTTGAGAAAGTGTCCACACCATGGATTACCATTATGGCTACAAGTGCGACTTTCTACAATGGTGTGAACCCCTCAACAAGGCAACTAATCGATTCAACCGCCGGCGGAACTCTGAATAACAAAACTCTTAAAGCAGCCTACAAATTTATCGAGGAGATGTCACTGAATAACTATCAGTGGCAAGTTACAAGGACAAGGCCAACCAAAGCAGCCAGATTTTTCAACCTCGATGTAGTAACCATGTTATCAAATCAGGTAGAATTGCTACATAAAAAATTTGATGGTTTATATAGCTCTTCACAGGCACATCCAGTTATGCAGTGCGACGCAAGTGAAGGAGTGGTGAATCCTGTGTACCCACCCTACAGACAGGGCATGGAGAGCTAACAAATGAACTATATAGGTAATAATTTTTGATCTAATAATAACCCTTATAGTAATACTTATAATCTAGGTTAGAAAAACCAGCCCAATTTCTCATGGTGCGGTCAATGAAATCAAAGACAACAACCACCTCAAAAGTTCCAACAAAAGCCCTACCCACAGGAAAAGAAGTCGAATCTTGAAGAAATGCTAACAAATTTCATAGCAGCCTTAGAAACACGTTTCCAAAAGGTAGAAACAAAACTTGAAGTATTGTCACATGATCTCAAGGACCAAATAGGGCAACTTGCTAAGCAGATTTCTAAGAGACTAACCCAAGGGAGCAAATCCAAGCCATAACAGATCAAGATAGTGAAGGGTTAGACGAGCCCAATTTAAGAGAAAAGAGTGCGGTAGAAGAAGGTAAGGATGAGGTAAAACCAAAATCGATAATCAAAGAATACAAACCGCGCATACCATATCCCAAAGCAATGAAGAAGGATGACACAGAGGAACAGTTCGGTAAGTTTCTTAAACTTCTAAAGAAATTACATATTAACTTACCATTCCTTCAAGCTCTTTCGCAGATGCTAGATTCTAGGAAATTTTTAAAGAAGCTATTAACAAATAAGCGGAAGATAGACGAGGAATCACATGTGGAACTAAATGTAGTATGCTTAGCAATGTTGCAAAATAAACTACCACGGAAATTAAAAAATCCATAGAGTTTTACAGTTCCATGCTTAATTGGTAGTTTATCTATTGATAATGAAACATCCCAAACCCGCCCACAAGCCCTGACCGGATCTGGCATGTTCCATGAGTAAAACGTAGTTAAGTCTCGTAAGACATTTTTGAAAATCGTGGTGGTTTCAAAAAAAATAGGGTTGGTTTGTTCTCGAGTTAGAAATTTAGTTGTAACTTAATTTTGTACTAAATCCATAATTTCTTATTTCAAAAGTTTCAAGTTAAAGTAATACCGAATTTTAGAGCTTAATGTTATCGTTAACTTGGAAACCACAAGCGCTTGAATTTGAAAACATTCGATGTCGTCAGAACGCACTAGAAATTTAAAACACGAAGAAAATGAAACAGATAGGTAATAATGGCCTTATTACATCAAATTATAACCCAAAATAATTTAAAATATACTTAATTAGAGAAAAAAAACTAAAAATGAAATGTGCATGGCCACCACTAAGTTCCCGCCGAATCTTGGTCCATCTATCTGGTGCCATCTGCAAAAAGTTAGCCCACAAAGGGTGAGTCAGCAGACTCGCAGTGTATCACCAACACCGACTCCCAAATGACCAATCATATCATATCACATACGGCAATTATAAGCAATGATGCAACCCAAACCCACCTAGATATCCATCCTCTACACATCACCCGCACCTCTAGTCACACCGTGGGGATTACTAAATTGACCCTCCATCTACTACACACCATCGAAGGCAGTCGCTGCAGTCAACTATACATCGCCCTTATAATTGTGGTATAGCCACCAGATAATGTGACAGAGTCACCAAATTCATATTATGTGACATAGTCACCAGATAACGTGATAGAGTCACCAGATATTGTGGTAAAAACCACCAGATCACTTCCCCTTTTCATTATCACCCATATGCCCATGTGTCATACAAAACATGCAGAAATCATACAATATACCTTATCCCATATTCATAACGAATTCACACGTGTGTCATCTCAAATGGTCATAACATTATTAGCAAATCGTTAAGGGGTAGCGTACTTGAATACACTGTACCATTGAATGGTACCCTTAGCCACGTTTTTCATATTTCCATTATCACATACATAATATTAATACCATTAATCTACTAGGAATTAGTGTAGGGCTACACACCTGGTACTAACACGATTATCGAATCTCGAAATCTACCGAAACAAGTTGTACTCCTCCCTAAAAACCATAGTTAGAATCGGCCAACATTAACACTTAATATGGCCTTGGCCGAATATCAATACCCCCTTACCTTACGGATCTAAATCCCGAAATCGTCACCTGACTGTGGAGATGTCAAAATCCCTACATGGTACATGTTGTGGTCAGCCTATTACACAAGATCTATGGAAATGGCCCTTGGTCAATACTACACATGGCTTACCTTGGATCTTGGAACTCGAATGATCTCCCCTAAACATTGGCTACAAAAGAAACTCGAAATCCTCAAAAGAATAACCAACTCGCAATTGGTTCACCAATTCTATGTGTGAACAAGAGGTAAGAGATGTTAGGTTCTCAGCCTTTAATGTTTATGATCAAATCGGCTCCAATTGGGTAGAGGAGCAATCGGTTATGGCCAAAAAAATAGAGGTTTGGCTTTTGAAAGATTCGTGAGAAGAGAAAGTAAATAATGGAATGTGGTGCGATTTAACTTGGTGACAAAAGGAGATTCGGTTTATAAAATAATAAGAAAAGGATGAAGTTTAAAGGGATTCAAAGAATGGTGGTATTTTGATTGAAAAGGTTATGAATGGTGAACCTTGGGAAGATTTCTGCTAGAACAAGTTAAAAGAAAAAGAAGAGAAAGTGTTGGGTTTGACCTTATAGAGAGAAAAGAGAAATGAAAAGAGATTGAAAGTGACCTTAATGGTCTTATGAAATTGGCTACTCCTACCTACCAACTTGACCGAAAATGACCCCAAGAAAGTCCCTAGGCCGCCAACTCTCTTCCCTCTATCGCCTTCCTTCATTCAAAAGTGTTTGAGTAAATCCACACTTATCTCTCCTCCTAGCCAAACTTGAAAAAATTTGACCACATCTAAAACTCATCTCCCTAGTGTTTTAGTGCAGTCCCACTTCCTCTAGCCCCGACACAAAACAACTCCAAAAGTGCTCCCTTGCGCCTCGAACCTATGCCCTTCTTGCAATGCTTGTATGTCACTTCCTAAGGCTTTAAGTGGCGCCTCCTTGCCACTTTACCAAGCCAATCCTTATGTCCAAATTCCCTACCAATTTTCTTAAGGCCTCATTTGCCTAGCTCCCTTTAAAACTTAAAATACAATATTTTCCTAAGGCATTCACCTACATTCTCAAGTTTCCAGAATCTATAAAACACATCCAAAAACACACAGGCATACAACCATATACAATTAAGCAAAAATGCACAAGCCCTAAATCTTGAATATTATAGTTCTACCCCCTTAAAATAATTTCAACCTTGAAATTACCTGGTTGAAATGGGTTGGGGTATTGCTGTCGCATTGCTTCTTCCAGCTCCCAAGAAGCTTCCTCCGATCCATGATTACGCCATAACACTTTGACCAGAGGAACTGATTTCTTCCGCAACACTTTCACATCTCATTCCAAAATCAATCGGCTCTTCTTCGTAGGACAACCGTCTTAGCTCCACCTCTTCAACCTAAGACTACATGAGATGGATCCGATCGGTAACGACGTAGCATCGAAACATGAAACACATCATGCATCTGCTTCAACTCCGGAGGTAACTCTAGCTGGTATGCCACTGGTCCAACCCACTTCAGAATTTGATAAGGTCCTATAAATCTAGGACTTAACTTTCCCTTACAACCAAATCTCATCACCTTCTTCCACGGTGAAACTTTGAGAAACACATAATCTCCCACAACATACTCAATCTCCCTCCGCTTAAGATCTGCGTATGACTTTTGCCTGTCAGATGCCTCCTTCAACCGTGCCCGAATTACTTTAACCTTTTCTTCTCGATTCGCCACGATTTTCGAACCCAAAATCACGTTCTCCCGCCTCAGCCCAACATGTAGGAGTGTGACACTTCAGTCCATACTGCTAGCTTAGACGCGGTACCATCCGAATACTTGCCCGATAGCTATTGTTGTATGCAAATTCTGCTAAAGGCAAGAACTCCTCCCAACTCCTCTAAAGTCTATCATGCAACCTCTCAACATATCCTCCAACACTTGTATTACCCGCTTCGGATTGGCCGTCCGATCATGGATGGAATGTCAGATCGAAATCCAACTGGTGCCCAGATCTTGACGTAGCGCCTTCTAAAACTGAGGCGTAAACCTCGGATCACTGTCTGAGATAATCGACACCGACGCTCCGTGTAGCCTCACAATTTTCGCAACATACAACTTTGCCAATTTATGTAGAGAATAGTTAAACCGCACCGGTATAAAATGTGCAGATTTCGTCACCGATCTACTATCACCCATACCGAGTCCTTCTTAGTAGGCGTAAGGGGAAGCCCACTAACGAAGTCCATGGTAATTCTCTCCCACTTCCATTGTAGAATCCTTAACAGCTGAAGCAACCCTGACGATACTTGGTGTTCAGCCTTGACTTGCTGACACGTTAGGCACTTTCCTACAAACTCTATAACTTCTCGCTTAAGACCAGGCCACCAAAATTGTTCTCGTAGATCTCTATACAACTTACTAACTCTAGGATGCATAGCATAAGGGCTACTATGCGATTCCTGAAGAATTCTCTGCCTTAACTCCCTATTCTTAGGCATACAGACCTTGCCATGAAAACACAGCACTCTCTCACTATTAACACCATAGTTTTCCAACTCCCCACTCTACACTTGCCACAACTTAGCACTTAGATCCTCATCTGCCAACTGTCCTTCTTTCACCTCATTCAGCTATGACGGCTTGACCTGCAACTCTGCCAGCAAACTTTCATCGTCATACAAGCTAAGATGTTCAAACATCGCCCTCAGCTCTGACACTACTTTCCGACTTAGGGCATCTTCCACTATATTCGCCTTGCCCGGGTGATATTCTATAGAACAATCGTAGTCTTTCAATAACTCCACCCACCATCGCTATCTTAGGTTTAGCTCTTTCTGAGTTAGCAGATACTTAAGGCTCTTGTGGTCCGTATAGATCACTGACCTTTCTCCAAATAGATAGTGCCTCCATACCTTAAGAGCAAAGACCACTGCCGCCATTTCTAAGTTATGTGTCGGGTAGTTAACCTCATGTGGCCTTAATTGTCAAGACGCATAAGCGACTACCTTCCCGTCTTGCATCAATACGCATCCCAAACCTGTATGAGAAGTGTCACAATACACAATGAAATCTTTTCCTACCTCAGGCTGAATAAAATTGGCGCTTCATTCAAAACCCTCTTAAGCTTATCAAAGCTCTCCTGTTGCTTATCTGTCCATACGAAAGGTACCTCCTTCCTTAGCAACTTCGTCAAAGGTGTAGCTATTGATGAAAACCCTTCTACGAACCTTCTATAATAGCCTACTAATCCTAAGAAACTATGAACCTCAGCCATAGTCTTAGGTGGTTTCTAGTCTAGCACTGCCTCAATCTTCCGAGGATCCACCCTTAACCCTTTTGCAGACACCACATGTCCTAAAACCCTAACTTCCTTTAGCCAAAATTCAAACTTGCTGAAGTTGGCATATAGCTTTTTCTCCTTAGCACTTGTAACACGACTCAGAGGTGCTCATCATGTTCTTCCTCAGACTTGGAGTACACTAGAATATCGTTTATGAACACAACGATGAACCGATCAAGGTAGGGTTGGGAAACCCGGTTCATCATGTCCATGAACATAGCTGGGGCATTTGTCAATTCGAACAACATTACTAAGAATTCATAATGCTCGTACCTTGTCCGAAAAGCTATCTTATGGATATCAGCCTCCTTCACCTTAAACTAATGATATCCTGACCTTAGGTCTATCTTCGAAAATATCATGCCCCTTAATCCGATCGAACAAGTCGCCTATCCTTGGCAATGGATACTTGTTCTTGATGGTCACTTATTCGATTCTTTTAATCTATGCACATAGCATAGTCTCATCCTTCTTCTTCATAAATAGGATCGGTGCTCCCCATGGAGACACACTAGGTCAAATAAATCCACGATCGAGTAACTCTTGGATCTGAGCCTTGTGCTCTACTAGCTACTTTGGTGCCATTTGGTACGGAGCAATTGACATAGGAGCTATACCCAGTAATAAGTCAATTTTGAACTCCACCTCCCTATCTGGGGGTAACCCAGGCAGCTCCTCCAGAAAGACATCCACATATTCCCTTACTGTTCTAACTCCTCCTACAGTTGCTTCCTTAGCCTCAAAGGCACTTATCAACATCAGAAAAGCTACACACCCTTTTCTCACCATATTCTCTACCTTTAGGGCAGATACTACATTTGATAGGCAATTCTGTCTCTCGCCCAACACCACAATCTCTGTGTCGCCAGGAGTTCTTAACGACATGCGCTTAGCTGCACAATCCACATTTGCATGGTACTTCACTAACCAATCCATGCCTAAGATTAGGTCAAACTCCTCAAACGGCAACTCCATTAAGTCTGCTAGAAATTTCGCCCCCTGAACTTCCAAGGGTACTGCCCTAAAGATTTTGTCTAACACTATTGATTGCCCTAAAGGCCTAAGTACAGTCATCTTCCTAGGTACAGTTTCAGAGTTCACATGCAGAGTTCCAGACACCTTACTAGCAATGTATGAATGAGTTGACCCAATATCTATCAACGCAATAAAGGGTAATCCAAAGATAAGGAATATACCCATTATGACATCAAGTCGGCCACCATCCTCCTCCGATGAACGCATATACTAGACTCGGGCCGCCTCACCTCCGTGCTACCAATACCTCTCGCCTGTTCCCGTCTTCTTCCGTAACTATTACCTCTTCCAGTCAAACTCACGACTTCATGGCGGCTATAGTCCTCCTCTTCCACTGATTAGGACTCTCGACTTATTGGTCGATTTCGTACTGCTTTTCATGAGATACCCCTAATCATGTGATCCCCAGGCCCACACTTGAAACATCCTCCCGTCTTCTTCCAACACTCTCCCAAGTGCATCTTTCCACACTGAGCACAAGTATGGTACTGTCATCCTGTAGCAGCTTGCTAACCTCGTAACCCATCCGTTCTAGGTCTCTTTTGGATATTCCTAGATGACCTTGATGATCCGAAACCTCTCTTTTGCTTATTCCTATCCGTGTTCTGCCTCACAGACTCCTTAACTCCTTCAGCAACCTTTGCCTTTTCCACTAGCACAGCAAACTCCCGCTCCTGCTGTGGGGCAATCAACAATCTTAGGTCATCCCTTTGTCCGTCCTCAAATCGGACACATCATTCATGCTCCATAGCCACTATACCTCGAGCGTATTGGCTCAATCTTAGGAATTCTACCTCATATTCCGCTACGGACTTATCTCCCAGAACTAGCCTCGAAATGCCTTCCTCTACGCATCAACATAACTAGTCCCAATATACTTCTTCTGATACGCTGCCTTAAAGTACTCCCAAGTAAGATCATCTACGGCAGCACCATCCCGAACAGTAAGCCACCATTGGTATAACACATCACGAGAGTAGCGACACTACCCCTTTGAGTTTCTTTTTGGCAGTCAGGTCCAAATTATCCATAATTCGCTCCGTCGCTTCCAACCAATACTCAGCAGTATTGGGCACCACACTAGATATACCACAGAAAAACTCAACTCTATTAGCTCGAGTCGCCAGTACAGACTTTCGAGCTCCCAAGCCTCCACCCACTCCAAACCACCCTTTCCGAACTCGCAGACATTACCTGCGATATCAATCATCCCCATCTGATCCTGATATTCCACACCAGTAGCTAGTGGTGGTGGCATTTCATTCTCGGATCCTTGACCAGACCTAATGGGTTTCAATATGGTCATTCGACCTCTACCACGGCTACGCACATTACGACCACGTCCCCTAGAACTCATGTCTACGTTCGTGATTTAATCTGCTTAAGAATTTTATGAATTAGTTTTTGTTCCGCTGATTTATCGCGAACAGTCTTATGTTTAATAATTCTAAAAGTAGTTCTTTCAAATTCATACACACACATAGTCTCAAGTTCATTCATCCAATCATCAACATTCATGGAAAGCAAAGGAGAGCTTGGGTTTGAATCTCATGGAAAGCAAATGAGTATTTATTTTGACTTACGTTCATCACAGAAAAGTGTTATGGTTGTCATTGTTGTTGTTTTCCACTACCAATTGGTATTTTCGTAATTTGTCCTATAGGGGTATTTTGGTAATTTTCCAAATTAGGGTATTTGAAAATTTCACAAAAATAGAGATTTTTGGTATTTTTTACAAAATTGAAATACTTGGTAAGAAGATTCAAGGGTAATATGGTAATTTTATAAACTGAGGGTATTTTTGTAATTTTACAAACTAGGGGCATTTCGATAATTTTGTAAAATATGGTTCCAGGTGATTTTACAAAATAAGGGTATTTTGGAAATTTTAATTCAAGGGTACCTTATAATTTTATAACCACGGTTTGACTTTAGAATTTTACAAAACAAGGTGACTGGTCCCTTTCGGGTTTTAATTATTGTATTTAGCCGTGATTGAGTCCTTTTGGTTAGGGTGAACCGTCACTACGCACTAGGTAGGATTGGAGCGGAGAGGAGGTGAATCACTAGGACTGCTTAAATACCAAGCACCCCCGAATCCAATCCTAGACATCGCAACAGTTGCCACACCTTTAACTCGACGACTCGACCATGTGTTTGTTTGGTTAGACTTTAAATTTTATGTATTTCAAAGGTTGGAGTAGACTAATCCTGGGTTCAATAATTCCTAATCTACTAATCTACGTCCCCATAATACTCGCATGCAAACCACATAATTGTTAAGGGTACTTACCTGGTGGACTTCGGGCCGGAGACTCAGGTGCCATGCCAGAAAACCTGCTCATTCCTTAGTAAAATCCATCTTCAAAAGGAAGAAAACGTTTTGGGCCCAAAAAGTCCTGAAGGTCGAGTTTTGAACTGGGCTCTGATACCAATTTGAAACACCCCAAACCCAGCCTACAAGCCCTGACCGGATCTAGCATGTTCCATGCTTAAAACGTAGTTAAGTCTCGTAAGACATTTCTGAAAATCGTGGTTGTTTCAAAGAAAATAGGGTTGGTTTGTTCTCGAGTTAGAAATTTAGTTGTAACTTAATTTTGTAATAAATCCATAATTTCTTATTTCAAAATTTTCAAGTTAAAGTAATACAAAATTTTAGAGCTTAATGTTATCGTTAACTTGGAAACCATAAGCGTTTGAATTTGAAAACATTCGATGTCGTTCGTAATGTACTAGAATTTTAAAACACAAAGAAAATGAAATAGATAGGTAATAATGGCCTTATTACATCAAATTATAACCCAAAATAATTTAAAATAGACTTAATTAGAGAAAAAAATCAAAAAACTGAGCTGTGCATGGCCACCACTAAGTTCCTGCCGACCCAGTCCATCTACTGAGTGCCATTTGCAAAAAGTTAGCCCACGAAGGGTGAGTCAACAGACTCAGTGTGTATCACCAACACTGACTCCCAAACAGCCAATCATATCATATCACATACGAGCAATTATAAGTAATGATGCAACCCAAACCCACCTAGATATCCATCCTCTACACATCACCTGCACCTCACCAGTCATACAGTGGGATTACAAAATCGACCCTCCATCCGCTACACACCATTGAAGGCATCGCTGCGATAATCGCACATCGCTCCTTATAATTGTGGCATAGCCACCAGATAATGTGACAGAGTCACCAAATTCATATTATGTGACATAATCACCAGATAATGTGATAGAGTCACCAGATATTATGGTAAAAACCACCAGATCACTTCCCCTTTTCATTATCACCCATATGCCCATGTGTCATACAAAACATGCAGAAATCATACAATATACCTTATCCCATATTCATAACAAATTCACACGTGTGTCATCTCAAATGGTCATAACATTATTAACAGAGCGTTAAGGGGTAGCGTACCTAAATACACTGTACTATTGAATGGTACCCTTAGCCACGTTTTTCATATTCCCATTATCTCATACATAATATTAATACCATTAATCTACTAAGAATTAATGTAGGGCTACACACCTAGTACTAACACGATTATCGAATCCTAAAATCTACCGAAACAAGTTGTACTCCTCCCTAAAAACCATAGTTAGAATCGGCCAACATTAACACTTAATATGGCCTTGGCCGAATATCAATACCCTCTTACCTTACGGATCTAAATCCCGAAATCGTCATCTGACTATGGAGATGTTGAAATCCCTACATGGTACATGTTATGGTCAGCCTATTACACAAGATCTATGGAAATGGCCCTTGGCCGAATACTACACATGGCTTACCTTGGATCTTAGAATCCCGAATGATCTCCCCCTAAACGTTGGCTACAAAAGAAATCCCAAAATCCCTCAAAAAGAATGACCAACACGCATTTGGTTCACCAATTCTATGTGTCAACAAGAGGTAAGAGATGTTGGGTTCTCGGCCTTTAATGTTTATGATCAAATCGGCTCCAACAGGGTAGAGGAGCAATCGATTATGGCCATAAAAATATAGGGTTCGACTTTTGAAAGATTCGTGAGAAGAGAAAGTAAATAATGGAATGTGGTGCGATTTAACTTGGTGACAAAAGGAGATTCGGTTTTATCAAATAAGAAGAAAAGGATGAAGTTTAAAGGGATTCACAATAGTGGTATTTTGATTGAAAAGGTTGCAAGAAATGGTGAACCTTGGGAAGATTTTGCTAGAACAAGTTAAAAGAAAAGAAGAGAAAGTGTTGGGTTTGATCTTATGGAGAGAAAGAGAAATGAAAAAGAGATTGAAAGTGACCTTAATGGTCTTATGAAATTGACTACTCTACCTACCAACTTGACCGAAAATGACACCAAGGAAGTCCCTAGGCCGCCAACTCTCTTCCTCTATCGCCTTTCTTCATTCAAAAGTGTTTGAGTAAATCCACACTTATCTCTCCCTCCTAGCGAACTTGAAAAGAATTTGACCACATCTAAAACTCATCTCCCTAGTGTTTGATGGTCGCCCCACTCCCCTCTAGCCCCGGCGCAAAAATAACTCCAAAAGTGCTCCCCTTGCTGCTTGAACCTAGGCCCTTCTTGCACTGCTTGTGGCGTTACTTCCTAAGGCTTTAAGTGGCGCCTCCTTGCCACTTTACCAAGCCAATCCTTGTGTCCAAATTCCCCTACCAATTTTCTTAAGGCCTCATTTGCCTAGCTCCCTTTAAAACTTAAAATACAATATTTTCCTAAGGCATTCACCTACATTCTCAAGTTCCCAGAATCTATAAAACACATCCAAAACACAAACAGGCATACAACCATATACAATTAAGCAAAAATGCACAAGCCCTAAATCCCGGATATTACAGATAATGTATTAGCTGATTTAGGGGCAAGCATAAATGTCATGCCTTATAAATTGTTTAAACAACTAGGTCTCCGGAAACCCAAACAAACTAGGATAAGCATTCAATTAGCTGATAAAACTATTAGAATTTCCTAGGGTATAATCGAAGATGTACTCGTGAAGATTGATAAATTCGTATTCCTAGTAGATTTTGTTGTGTTTGACATGGATGAGGACAACACGATACCCCTAATTTTAGGAAGACCATTCTTAGCAACTGCCAGGACTAAAATCGATGTCGACGTAGGTGAACTTATACTTTGTGTAGGTGACGAGATAGTTACTCTTCAAGCCCTCGATTCACCAAAACATCAAATAACCAAGGTGAGAAAGTAAATTCTATTGATAACCATTCGGTTAACCTTTCTTTTCAGGAATCACTAGAAAAGAACGCAACTAAGTCCGATCCTAAACCCTGTGCCAACAATGAAATAACTCACAAGGAACAATGGATTCAGATCGATGAACTAGAAGAGGAGAAGACACATCTTAAAGAAGAACTAGGGATACACGAAGCAGAATCGAAGCCGCTTCATGAGGTAGACAAGTTCAAAATCAAAGATCAGGTACTATTAGACAAAGCAGACCTCACGAATATCTCCACCTGATCCTAACACAAGCAAGGAAATCCCTTTTAAGGTAATTAATGTCTTCCTATACGTAACAGTCGAGGTAAGTAATCCCATGCTTGGCACTTTGAAAATAAACACTACTCGTCTTAAACTCTATCATGATAATGGAACTGCTAACAAGAGGAAGGATTTTCAACTCCTTAAACCTCCTTGAATATGAAAATGAGAGGAAAGTCGTTGAAGACTTTAAACGAGTGCTTATCGGGAGGCAACCCGAGCACTAAACCTATTTATTGTTAAAAAATTTTCTTTTCCTTTCATTTTTTTCTTCTTATTTGGCAGATTTTCATGCCACACTACTTACATCACTAGGCCGTGGCCATGGTAATATATGGATGCATCGAATCTCCGTACTGGCATAGTAGAGATGGTATGAGTCAGAACGAATTAATTTTCAAGACACGGACCCAACTACCACGCCACGGTCGTGCGATGCGACCATGGCTAACATTGTGAGTTCATACACGAACGTGGTAAACCAAACATGGGCGTGGAAAAATGATATACCCCTGCAACACGGTTGTGCGAGGCGGCTGTGGTCGATACTGACTTACAAAGCACGGACATGGCAACATGAACACGGCGTGGGGAAGTACCAGACTTGAAACACTATTTAAATCACTACACCCTCCCCTCACGACCTACTCCACAACATTCTCTTCTCCCAAACCCCTTTTGTTTTTCCCTTTCATTGTCTTTTACTTTCATTTTCTAAACCCTTGAGATAGACCACATCTATGACGAAGCAAAAGGATCAAAGCACAGTCTCCCCATAGGAGATCGACCTACATAAGTTCATGTCGGTCGTTTCATTCAATCGACAAGCCAAGGGTCTTTAAGACCTTTTGGACTTATTTTTCTTTAATCTTTTCCTTTATTTTCCTTATCTATACTTCTCTTCTACTTAATTCATTTTATTTTCTTTTAGTTTCTTGGTTTTAGGTTCTTAAGGCTTCTAGGGAATCAAGCACCACGGCCTTAGAAATCACACCCACCTCGCGAACCATCCAACAATAAGGACTCCTTAGTCCATTTACCTATTCTTATAAGTTTATTTTCCTTTTTATTTTCCTTCACTTTAGCTTGCTTTTCTTTAAATATTTATTTCACATATTTTGAATCTTTATTATTAATTCCTGGCTAATTCTTCACGAGCTCCCCAATTTCTTCATCTAGCGCAGAGCTCGTTAGTAACCACCACACCAAAAGATGACACATCCAAAGTATTTTTTACCTCCTCCAAGGAATTCATCCACAATTCAAGAAGTTTCACTTCTCCCATATCTTTGATTTTCTTATTATATGAATATTATCGTATTTGTACATTGAGGTAATGTACATCTTAAGTGTGGGGTGAAAGTTTATTTAGAAAATGCCTAACTTTTGCATTATTCCCAAATCCTAAATGATATCTTGTCTTAAGTAATTTTCTCATATTACTAATTAGGAAGAAATTTACATTGATTTATAATTTCTATTGATATGTCTTAGATTAAGTCATAGTTAACTGTACATTGATGATTTAAACTTTAAGATACTAGAGAATCAAGCATGATAAGTCTATTTTTTAGAATAAATTTTTTTAGGTTGTCTAACTGAATTTGAATATTACTTTGAAGTTTGAAATTTACAGGGATTATTCTCAAAAACCCATAATTTTTGTGAGATTTGAGCCTTATAGAGCATATATTCTTTTTTCATGCTCACTTTATTGATTATGAGTGTGTCAACACTGAATTATTATTCTAGAACTTGCCTCGATTATACATGTCAAGACCACATTTTTGATTTGATATACTGAGATGATAAAGGCACCTAGGTTTTAACCCACTCACTCCACTAAAAAGCCTACCTATATAATTAACCCCTAGTGAACCTCTTTGATCCTAACAACCCTTTTTTATTGATTTACCCGCTAATATTAACCCAAAACTCCACTCGTATTTGTTATCACCATTCCTTTTGACTACCCTTCTATCGAGACTTGATTTGATAAGTTGCTCAGTTATATTATTTTAGTTATAAATGTTCTTTCTTATATAATTTGTGCTAGTGTTAAAAAAAATGAAGTATATTCATTATTAGTTCTATGTTCTAAGAGCTTGTACATTTAAATTCAACATCTTGAAGAAGAAGCTCATATTATTAGTATTTTAAATTTTCATGAGATATAATTATTCAGGTTATTAGTTCATTTTTCAAGTAAGGTAATTTGTCAGTTCAGTCTCAATTCTAACCTTCTAATTCAGCCTTTATCCACACCTTTAACCCAAGCCCCGTTATAACCCTGTTAAAGACCTTTTGATTTGTATATCATCTCATATTACAGTGGTGGAGATTTGATTTTCAGGCAAGCTTATGGGATTAACTTTTCAGGTTTGACTTATGAGTGGTTATTCTTGAACCTTAAACACTTCGAATGCTTTGAGTGAATCTTTAGTAAGGATGTCAATCCTTGTCAATTTTGAATGAAAGGTAATTATTTTGATAAGGGGAGACACCTATGTTTTCGTGCTACAAATATATGACTTAGAATTTTTTGAATCTTTAAGAGTCTTTGAGTTAAATTATCCATGTATGAATTGTCTATGAATTATGATGAGACATTGTTGATGAGAATTATGAATTGTGGAAAGTTCATTTTAATTGCAAGTTTAAAATTTTGCTAGAGGACAAGAAAAAGCTTAAGTGTGAGGGTATCTTATAAACCGTAAAAGTAACATATTTTAGGCCCACGTTTAGCATGCTTTTGGATGATTTAAGCCTTGAATTATGTAATTTGGTGCTCTTAATCTATTATTTTCATG